>JANUSC010000041.1:0-600000 GCA_025200525.1 Camellia lanceoleosa | reverse complement strand
TTGAAAAAGCTAAAAAAAGTAAGCAAAATGGAAAAGAATTAATGCTACTAAGCAAACCAAAGGAGGGGTGGCTAACCCCTCCATTTTTTGGACTTCAAAACCACATATTTTAGCCTTTTAAAACTCTGAAAATTAGTGGCCAAAAGTTGAGAAAGAAGTAGAACACAAGGACAAAAGCTTAGAAAACAAGGTTCAAAGAAGGGTGGTTAACCCCTCCACCTTTGGTAGCTTTAAGTCACAAATTTTAACCCATAAAAACAGTCCAAAAATAGTATAAAAACAGCAAGAAAAGAGAAAGAAGAAGCTGTGTAAAGAAGGTAGAGGTTTTACCTCTTGAAGAAAGGTTACTCTTTGATTCACAAACCAACAAGCGATCACTCTCAAGAGCTGAGATTTTAGCTTAAGAACCTCAGCAAGGAGCTTCAAATTTCTGGTCTATGAAGTGTTTGGGTAGTGTATGTGTGTTGCAAGATAGAGAGTGAGAGAGCTTTTCAAGAATTTGAGCTTTGGTAATTTTTTCTAACCTAAAAACATAAGCAATTGTCAAGTATATATAGAAAAATAGGTTGCTATCTCAGAAATATCTGTATTGAGCCAACTGGTGTAGTACATGCACATGGGGGGACAGCTGGCAATAAATATTTGTTCTGTCGAGAAACTTGGTCGGTAGGTTGGCCAGGTGGGGGACGGCTGGCCACTAAAAGTTGGCCTGCCGAGACATATGGCTGGCCATCCACTCAAAATGGCTGGATTTCTAATTAATTGGCCGGTCGGCCACTGCTACTTAAGTGGCCAGCCTACTACTTGTAGACAAAATCTGTTTTCAAGCCCAACTTCAAACGGGCATATCTCCCTCATCCGGACTCGATTTTAGGTGATTCTTCAGTCTAAATTGAAGCCCCAAAAGTCTACTTTCCAATGGTGGTGTTTTTACATCTAAATTCTAAGTATACAAATAGATATGACTAATTTAGTGAAGGCTACTCATTTCTTTCTTAACGATTTGATGCTCAATCTTTTTCTAAACTAGTTTTCTTCCCTCTCCTCATATTTCCTTCAACTCCAAACCTATAAATAAGTTGTTTTTAAATATTTTTCAAAGAATTCACTTCCGTTCCATTTATTTCCACTTTGTCCTTACTCGGTTTACTAAAAAGTGCAGTATTTTAATCGACATACAGGCCTCAGAATATCGTAAAAGCATTTGGAAAAATATTTTGAAAAGAGGGTTTTAAGGTCTAAAATAGTTTTGGTCAAAATGGGGTGTAAGGTTGGGATTAGAAACTCAAAAATTGAAACCTTTTGCTGAAGAACTTGAATGATTGTACAACATCACTTTTCATCATCGAGTGTTCAAAGTGCGGTGCCCAAATCATAAGGGCGGTCAAAAATGGGGTGCCTATAGTTATCCCTCTTTGATAGAGCTTAAAGTCATGGAATGACGTGAGTGAATGTCAACGCCCGAAGATGTCCCATTTTGACAAGGCCGTAAGACTTGGGCAAACAAACAAAATGAAGAAGCAGATGGTTGAACCTGAGGATTGCCTACGTATCCCTTTGCAAGGAATCAAACCATTGTAGTTCAAGGGCATAATGCAAAATGATACATAATGTAACGAAATAATCAAACTACAAGCAGTGCAAAACACACAAATACCATAACGGAATGGAGATGCAAATCAAACTACGTTTTATATAGAAAAGAAGTGGGCACATCAAACAACGCCTAATCATAAGCCAAGTGCCTATACCCTCAATACTGGCCTCAGCGCAGTATGGGTGCTTACACATAATAGAACCATTAACATAAAAGGGGTGCGAGCACATGCAAAAATATGTCTTTCGCAGAAAGAGTACAATTAATTGGGTGGTATGATATAAGTGAGGAATGATTTGCTGGGGAAAGATAATGATCCTAAATGCTGAATGCAACAAGACAAAGTACAATGCAATGGATGCAACGGATGAAGTGAATAAGGGGCGCAGACCGAACTACATCTTACCTAGAAAGGGCATGGACACAAAACAGGCCACGTCTAACACAGAAAAGGTGCCGACACCCTCAATACTGGCCTCAGCGCAACATGGGTACTTACACATAACAAAACCATGTCTCAACGAGGGAAATGTATGAGCACATACCAAACTAAGCTTAACATGGAAAGGATACAGGCGATAAAATGGTATCATGTAATGGATGTAATGGACAATGGGGTAGATGTATGTGATAAACGTATGTGATAGATATGATAGATGTGATGTAATAGATAATAACTATGATGTAGCAGTTGGAAGCGGCACTTTTAGAAAGTACCTAGCAGGGGCAATTAGCGATGACTCACCTTATGCTGCTATGGATCTTCCTCTTCTTTTTGGTTTCAAGACTTCTTCCTTTATCATGCGCTTTCAAATCACAAGTACTACTTTTCTCCCTGGCTATATTTGCAACTTTCCCTATTCTCCAACAGGGTGGCAGACTAGGTTAGTTTAGTATCCAAAATTAAGGCGCATACAAGCTACCTTAACCTATAGGGCTACCATACAGATTTCAAGCCGAGAATACACCCCTAGGTATTTAAATCAGACTTTAGTCTCGAAAATTCCAAACTTTTGCGTTCTAGGCCTCAGCCATTCGAACTCTAGTTTCCACCGTCTTAGTTGATCTCCTAGGAACTCACTACAAACACAGTCAGGTGGCTATACCAGACTAATTAAAGTCGTTCGAACACAACAAACACCAAAGGAATTGCACCTTTAGAGGATTCAACGTCTCCTAGACCTAGTGAGTGCACAAGACAGTGCAGGTGAGGTGCACAAAACAGTGCGATGAAAGGTGCACAAAACAGTGCGATACAAGGTGAATGCACAAAATAGTGCAATGGAAGATGTACAAAACAGTGTGATAGAAGGTGAAGGCACAAAACAATGCGATGTAGGGTGCACAAAATAGTGCGATATAAGGTGAATGCACAAAACAGTGCGATGCAAGGTGCACAAAATAGTGCAATACAAGGTGAATGCACAAAATAGTGCGATGCAAGGTGAATGCACAAAACAGTGCAATGTAAGGTGCACAAAACTGTGTGATACAAGGTGAAATGAGTAGTATGTAGAATAGTGCATCATGTACTCTATGAAATGTGGGGCAACTTATAACAATTGTAATTGAAAAACTCCCAGGCAGGTAACCCAATGAAACTTTGCCATTACAAGTACAGAACAAAGTCAAGAACAAGAGAAACTAATCATGCAATTCAAATCAACCAGGGTGTATGAACACTCAGGCATAATGCAAAACACATGTATTAATCAGAGGGAAGATGGCAATCCCATGAGAGTTTTGAAATGGCTGGAGACAACTTTCGAAAGTTAAATCATATCAAAAGTTGAATCATATCAGAATCATTATGGGGGTGAGCTACCCTAACCCAGGGAAAAGTGTCAAACAAAAGGCTTTGAGCAAACTGAGAGAAAGGTTGGGTTCATGCCCTTTGTTCAACTGATGACTCGATCAGATATACTAAAAGTTGCCCTTAGTGTCCAGTCACAGGCCACCGGTTGGGTTCATGCCCCTTGTTTGAATGTTAACCCGATCAGATGTATTGAAAATTGCCCCTAGCATCCAGTCACTGGCCACCAGTTAGGTTCACACTCAAATCATAACTAAGAGGGTAATTTATATATATAAATGGGGCCGAGCTGGGTAATGGGCCATTGTGAGCCACAATAAGAAGGGCGGAGTAAAAAGGCCTTGGCGTTAGCCCGGTCCCCAAAAGGCCTTGTTGTTATCCCGGTCCAAGAGAGCGTTACAGACAGCCCGGTCACCACACTCAGAGTTATCCCGGTCATGGCATGTTGCAGTTAGCTCGGTCAAAACCTTGCTATTTCTTAGCTTGGTCTAAACACACCATGGTTTGTATAGGAGAAGCTGAGGTAAGAGCAGTGAATGGAAGAAACTGAACTGGCTTTAGTTCGGTCTACTATGCGGCTTAGCATAGCCATGCTTACCTCGGTTATATTGGAATCCGACCATGGTAAAACCATCTCACTTGGTTTAAGCAGTGAGAGGAGTGTTGAAGGATAAGCATTATCTTTCAGGAATGTGATTCCTAGGAGGACTCTATATGGAGGAGTAAGAGTCCTACTAGGATTGTGCCACACGGAACCTGTAAAAGCTCACAACATCACCTATGGAGAGGTAACACAACTTTGATTCCCGAATACATAGAGCTTTTTGTCTGTTTGTCTATTTTTGCTGACTTAGGCATCGGAGAGATATTCGGCACACACCCGCCGGCTAGCTCACATTTGTGTTTTCAGGGAGTAAAGCGACGTCATACGGAGGAGCGCAGACTTAATCAACAGGATTATACGAGAAAGAATATTTCTTGCTCGTACAATTGGTGCCGTCTGCGGTAATAACAGAAAGAATAAAACCTCTTGATCAAGCTATCCTCACTGGTTAGAAGCAATGGCGCACAACGAAGATTTGCCATAGTCCACCATCGACGGGCAAACCCCAGAAGGAGGTGGGAGGCACGAAGGTTTGACTTCTATCCCTCCTATGGCGGATTTGAAGCCACAGTGACAAAACCCCCGAAGGGATGCAAAGGGGAGGTGGAACAGCATCCCCCGTCGCTCTCGCTCACAAAGTCCTGAAAGGCAGAAGCGAAGAATCGACCCTCAAGCTCTGGAGGATTGCGTGAAAGAACAAGATGAACTAATAAGGAAGATGGTGGCGGATATGGAGGCCATGAAGCGCCAGATCAAGGGAAAGGGGGTGGCGACAGGAGAGGGACGTAAAGGCAACACGCCTTCTCGCCACTCAGAAGATCGCAGTAGGTATACCACGCCATCACAAGCAGAGAATAGGAGCCTCAGAACAGGCGACACTCAATCCAAGACTTCCATAACTCATCACTCCAGGTCTGAGAGGACGGGATCTGAGAGGTCATACACAGAGGGAAGCACCTATCGGCCCTCGCGCACGCACCAGACATCGTCCAGGCAGATGGAGTTACCTAGATCGTTCGACTTATGAACTGTGCTAGAAAAAAGGGCACGATGGAAAGAGGATGCCAGGGCACATGACCCACCCAGAGTTTCTGCCCTTCAGCGGTTGGCTCCTCGGACGCATGGAAGCGTCGAGGTAGGAATGGCAATACCGCACCCTGCTTACAAACCTACGGACAAAGCATTAGTGAGGCTGCAGACCTCGCCGTTCGTTCCGGTAATTGAGAACGCGCCCTTACCTTCCGGCTTCCTGCAGCCCAAATTCACCACGTATGAGGGGAAGACGAACCCCTACTCACACTTGAGCCACTTTTGCTAGGTTATGGCTGTATACCAAGGAAACGAGGCTTTGATGTGCATCCTATTCGCTTCCAGCCTTGGCGACCTAGGATTAACCTGGTTCGAAAGGCTACCAGAAGGCAGCATCGCCTCCTAGGCACAATTAGCAGAGGCGTTCGTGACAAGGTTCAAGACAAACACCAAAATGCCAGTGGAGATCGACCAGCTTCTCCTCATTGACATGGACGACAAGGAGACATTAAGATCCTACAATAGTCACTACTGGGAGACCTTCAACCAGATTGGGGATTGCCCTACCAATCTCGCCATCGCGCAGTACAAAAGAGGTCTTCCAGTCGGCAACAGGCTGAGGAACTCAATCACCATGATGCCACCCCTCATAATGGAGGCCTTAATGAAGAGGGTACACCAGCACATTCAAGTGGAGGAGGATGGCGCCCGTGCTAAAACAAATTCTGGTACAACCGTAATACCAGATAAAAAGACCACGGCGAAAGTCAATGTGGTAGAGCATCCAAGCAGAAATGGGCGAAGCAAGCGAGACAACGGAGAGTACCAGGATAAAAGATGGTTGAGAGTCTGCACTGCCATTACCACGGTATTCAAAAAACTAATCTATCGGATTCTAAGCGAGATACATGATGAACCTTTCGTCAGATGGCCAGCTAAGCTGGGAAAAGCGCAAAAGGACTACGACGAAAGATCCCGGTGCACCTTCCATAAGGAAAAGGGGCACCGCATTGAAAATTGCACACCATTAAGGCAACATCTGGAGAAGTTGGTGGCAGCCGGTCATCTGGACAAGTACATAGAATGAGGGACGCAGCCAGCCCCCCAGGACCACAACAACCCAAACAGAATGCCAATCGACACCCCACCTCAAGGCGTGATCAACGTAATCCATGGGGTATTCGAACCTGAGCGCGTATGCGAGCTCAGGGGCATGATCAAGAAGGTTGAGCCCTTAAGGGAGGTACTAAGCACCGAACCTACCATCAAAAAGGGGAGAACAGAAGCCACGAACGTCATATCTTTTTCAGATAGAGACTTGGCAAGGATATACTGCCCTCACAATGATGCACTGGTCGTCACTCTTCGAGTCAAGGATTTTGACGTCAAGCGGATTTTGATTGACCAAGGGAGCTCATGTGAGATAATATACTACGAAACATTCAAACAATTGAAACTAGAAGACAAAGACTTGCTTTCTTGTATCTCCCCTGATCGGATTCAACTTAATGTCAGAATGGCCAGTTGGCAAGATAATCCTCCCAGTCAGAGCAGGAAGCGTGACAAAACAAGTGGAATTCTGGGTATTAAAAGTCCCTTCCACTTATAACATAATCTTGGGAAGAATATGGCTGCATACCATGAGATCAGTAGCATCATCCTACCATCAAGTAATGCGGTTCCCCAACGAAGCCGGAGTAATTGAAGAGGTCTTTGGAGACCAAATTATGTCCAAGCAATGCTTCGTCACAGTAAATGGCAGCCGAGCTGCCAAGGGGTTTGTACAGATGGTAGAAGAACCAGAGAGCAATGAATTGTTCGCGGATGTTGGCAAAGCCATGAATGTAAGCGAGGAAGACTTGGTACAGGTAAGAATAGATGAAAAGAACCCAAATAAGTTCTTTTTGCTTGGCTCATCTATGTCCAGCACTGAGAGAATAGAGGTCATGGAATTCTTGACCTCTAACATCGAAGTGTTTGCCTGGACGCCATATGACATGCCTGGCATTGACCCAAGTTTCATCTGTCACCAATTGAACGTCCACTCAATTGCCAGACCAATTATACAGCGCACTCGCAGATCAGCACTCCACCACGCTGAGATAGTGGTGGAAGAGGTAGAAAACCTGCTAGAAGTAGGAGCTATTAGAGAGGTGCACTACCCCAGATGGATCTCCAATACAGTAGTAGTGCCAAAAAAGAATGGAAAATGGTGTGTCTGCGTAGACTACAAAACAGTCAACAAGGCATGCCCGAAGGACAGCTTTCCTCTACCACGGATAGACCAACTGGTAGATTTAACGGCAGGACACAACCGTCTTAGCTTTCTTGATGCATACAGAGGTTACCATCAGATTGCTATATATGAGCCAGACTAGGAGGTCGCCTCTTTTACAACGCCAAGAGGATTGTATTGTTACAAGGTCATGCCCTTTGGCCTTAAGAACGCACGGGCAACATTCCAATGGATGGTCACCAAGATGTTTGAACCATTGTTAGGAAGAACAATGGAAGCCTACATCAACGACATGGTGGTCAAGAGCAAGGATAAGAATGACCATCTCAGGGACCTAGGTGAGATGTTTCAAATCCTAAAGAAGCACAAACTACGTCTTAATGCATCCAAGTGTGCGTTCGGAGTAGGATTTGGCAAATTCCTAGGCTTCCTGGTGACCAACCAAGGTATTGAGGCAAACCCCTCTCACATCAAAGCAATTCAGGATCTAGAGAGGCCCAACTCAGTAAAGGAAATGCAGCATCTCACCGGCATGGCAGCTGCACTCAACCGATTTATAAGTCGGTCGTCAGACAGATGTCGACCATTTTTCCAAGCGTTAAAGGCCAAGTTTGAGTGGGATGAAGAATGCGACTCTGCCATAGAAAGTTTGAAAGAATACATGTCTTCTCCACTGCTGCTAGTGACCCCAATACCTGGAAAAGAACTCTTTCTGTACCTGGCAGTTTCACAGCACACAATTAGCGCAGTGTTGGTCCGAGCGAAAGGAATCCAACATCTGCCCATCTTTTATGTCAGCAAGACATTACTAGGCGCAGAAACAAGGTACTTACCACTGGAAAAACTGGCCTTAGCCTTGATGATGGCCTCAAGGAAGTTGTCGCACTACTTTCACGCCCACACCATAGTCGTCCTCACAGCTTTTCCATTAAAAGCTTTGTTTGAGAGGGCGAACTTTTTTGGGCGAATCTTGAAGTGGGCAGTAGAGTTGGGACAGTTCGACATCAAGTTTCAACCCAGAACCGCGATAAAGGCCCAAGCTTTGGCAGACTTTGTCGCAAAATTCACCTCAGGAAGTTATCATATCTACCCAGTCGACCTGACTGAAACAACCCAACTAGGGATGGAAGTTGACGCCGGAATAGCGCAACCCCTGGTGCAGGATACCCAGTTAGACCCTAAGGCAGACCAGAGTAAAGTAAGGGAGGAAGAAGCAAACCATGCTACACCAAGCCAAGACTCACCAACAAATAAAGACATGGTACAATCAGATAGTGAGGGGCAAACAGCAAGCATGGACATTGAAGAAAACACCAGCAACACTCTTGATCCTAAGGCATCATCTGATCCCTCCACTTGCTGGAAACTATTCGTTGGAGAGATGTGGAAGCTCTTCGTGGACGGAGTGTCCAACAGGCACGGTGCAGGACTAGGCATAGTCCTCATCTCACCAGATGGCCTAGTGGTAGAGCAAGCAGTCAACCTTGGCTTCTCAGCATCAAACAACGAAGCGGAATATGAAGCACTTCTGGTAGGCTTAAAATCAGCATTTTACATGAAGGCCACCGAGCTAATAGTTTACAGTGACTCACAACTGGTGGTAAACCAAATTTTAGGTGACTACGAGGCGAAGGATGACAGGATGGCTAAGTACCAAGAGCTAGTCAGAAAAGAGATCAAGAAATTTGAAGTAGTGCGGATAGAGCAAATCGGCAGGGAAGAAAATCGTAGAGCGGACGAACTAGCAGGCTTTGCTTCAATGGCAGATACCTCCATCCCTTATCTATTGCTGATTGACTACCTACTAAGACCAACCATTGAAGAACCTGAAGTAGAAGAGGTATGTTGTGCCGAACTAGGCCTGTCGTGGATGGATCCCATCATATTATTCCTAAAAGACGGCTTTTTACCCGAAGAGAAGAAGGAAGCCAACAGGATAAGAGCAAAATCATAGCGATTTTGGCTCTCCCCATCAATGGCCTTGTACAAGAAGTCATTCACAGGACCTTACCTAAAGTGTGTCCACCCCAGCAAAGTTGAAGCATTCTTGTTCGAGATACACGAAGGCGTATGCAGAAGCCATCAAGGAGGAAGATCATTAGCTTACAGAGCCATTTTGCAAAGATATTGGTGGCCTTACATGCAAGCAGATTCAGAGAAGTATGTCAAGAAGTGCGAGAAATGCCTGAAATTCACACACCAAATACATCAACCAGCCAGAGAACTCCTACCATTAACAAGCCCATGGCCCTTTGCAATGTGGGGCTTGGACATAGTAGGACCACTTCCAACGGCACCCGGCAACAGAAAGTTCTTCCTTGCAGCAATAGACTACTTCACAAAGTGGGTGGAGGTAGAATCATTGGCGTCAATAAAGGAGAAGGATGTGAAAAAGTTTGTCTGGCAGAATATCATCACTTGGTTCGACATACCAAAAGCTCTAATATCGGACAACGGCACTCAGTTCGATGGCAGAATCTTTAGAGGCTTTTGTACAGAATACAAGATAGAATTCTACAACTCTACACCGGCATACCCATAAGCAAATGGCCAAGCAGAAGCATCAAACAAAGTGGTCTTGAATGGATTGAAGAAAAGATTAGAGAAAGTAAAGGGCAAGTGGGCTGAGGAGCTTTCCCACGTTTTATGGGCTTACCGTACCACACATCAACAGTCTACTGGCGAAACACCCTTTTCTTTGGCCTATGGCATAGAAGCAGTAATCCCACTGGAAGTTGGCCTCCCTATAATTAGAAGTGAAAATTTTGACCCAGACTTAAATGGAGAAGCCATAGCATTGGAGCTCGATCTTGCGGAAGAAAGAAGAGAAAGAGCACTGGTTCACATTGCCTCGTACCAGCAAGAGTTGTCTAGAAAGTATAACAAAACAGTACATCCAAGACAATTCAAAATCAGAGATTGGGTACTGCGCAAAGTGATGGGAAACACCTTCGTACCCGGAGATGGCAAGTTAGGGCCTAATTGGGAAGGATCTTACAAGGTGGTTGGATTAACAGGAAAAGGGGCATACCACTTGGAAGATAAAGACAGCAAAGCCATTCCCAGGCCATGGAACACTGCTAATCTCAAACTATTTTATTTTTAGCTTTTCAGTACTTGTAATTTTTCTTTTCTCAATAAAACAAGTAGTTTTCTTTTCAGCATAATTGTTTTATTCTGTAAAAGTTGTTTTAGTGAGCTAGGAAAAACCAACTTAGAGGTTGGCTGGAAAAACCAACACCCCTCCTAAGCCCAGGATAAGGATCCAGGCTGCAAGAAGTTTGGCAGGAAAAACCAAACACTTTACTCTAGGTTGGCAGGAAAAACTAACTTAGAGGTTGGCAGGAATAACCAACTTAGAGGTTGGCTGGAAAAACCAACACCTCTCCTAAGCACAGGATAAGGATCCAAGCTGCAGGACGTTTGGTCGGAATAACCAAACACTTTACTCTAGGTTGGCAGTTGGCAGGAAAAACCAACACCTCTCGTAAGCCTAGGATAAGGATCTAGGCTGCAGGACGTTTGGTCGGAATAACCAAACACTTTACTCTAGGTTGGCAGGAGAAACCAACTTAGAGGTTGGCTGGAAAAACCAACACCCCTCCTAAGCCCAGGATAAGGATCCAAGCTGCAAGACGTTTAGTCGGAATAACCAAACACTTTACTCTAGGTTGGCAGGAGAAACCAACTTAGAAGTTGGCTGGAAAAACCAACACCCCTACTAAGCCCAGGATAAGGATCCAGGCTGCAGGACGTTTGGTCGGAATAACCAAACACTTTACTCTAGGTTGGCAGGAATAACCAACTTAGAGGTTAGTTGGAAAAACCAACACCCCTCCTAAGCCCAGGATAAGGATCCAGGCTGCAGGACGTTTGGTCGGAATAACCAAACACTTCACTCAGAGTTGGTAGGAAAAACCAACTTTGAGCTCTCTTCAGCTCAAATAAAAATCAAGGCTGAAGAGTGGTTTAGTACTCCTCAGCCGAGATAAGGATTAAGGCTGAAGAAGTGGTTGGCTGAAAAAACCAACACTTAGTACTCCTCAGCTGAGATAAAGATCAAGGATGAAGAGTGGTTGGCTGGAAAAACCAACACTTAGTACTCTTCAACTGAGATAAAGATCAAGGCTGAAGAGTGGTTGGCTGGAAAAACCAACACTTAATACTTCTCAGCCGAGATAAAGATCAAGGCTAAAGAATGGTTGGCTGGAATACCACTTGTTGTGATCTTCAGCCGAGGTAAAAGACCTAGACTGAAGAGGTTGGCAGGTAAAACCAAAGATTTCAAGGTTAAAACCGGGATAGGTATCCCGGCTGGAGAATGTTACATATCATTCAGATTACAGTTGGAAAGGTAAAGCAAGCATAGATTAAATCGGGATAAAAGATGGAACAAAAGAAGATTTCATTGGAAACTCTGGGGCCTCAGCCCGGTTACAATATCTTTCCAAAAGTAAAAAGAAGAAATTACAGAGATTATGTGGCAGGCACCTCTTGGTTAAGCTCAGTTGAAAGATCCGCATCAGCAGGCAAAGGCGGGACAGAGACCTCTGGAGTTAGGGAGGTAGACTGGCGACCGGGCTGAGTGTTGTCTTCTAGAGCTTCATCTTCATCCTCCTCTTCCAAAAATTGCTACTGAATTGTAGCAACGTACTCCATCATTGAGCTCGGGATGAAATATGAAGGAGGGTTGAAGACCTCGGTCTCAGGGCTGTAACCAAGTTGTGCCACGGCCGCCCTCCATCCACATTTGAAAAAAAGGTCTTTGGCCGCCTCGCACTGCTTAATGTAAGTGGCCTCCCCCTCCTTGTAACCCCGGTCCTTTGCGTCATCTGCCTTCTTCTTCAGCTCGACGATCTCCGCGCTCTTTTTGCCATCGAGCTTGGCCAGCTCGCGCAAGTATTTGTCTTTCATCATGGCCAGGGCCTTTTGTTTATCAGCATTAGCCGAGGTAACTAGCCCAGTGAGCCGAGCTACCTCGGTCTCTAGCTCGGCCACCATCTGTTGGGACATTTTTAGCTCGACCGCCTTTTCATTTGCCTCGGCCATGGCTTGCCTGGTAGTTTTTCGAAGTTCCAACACTCGCTTGTGAGCGATGTGGTTTTTCTGTATGGCCTGCAAAAGGATGGTAAGACACTTTTTCAATATAACCGAGCTGATAGTTATAAAAATTTCTTTGAAAAAAAATAAGTAAAGGGGCAACTTACCAGCACCATTGATTTTGTGGATGAGCGAAGGACCTTCAGCTCGGTTAGGTGGTCGTGGTGCCTTATGTCGGCTAGAAGGCAAACACCTTTAGCCAGGTTGAATGCTATCAGGTGGTTTTTTTCTGCGACCACTGAGTCAGAATCCGTGATAGCACGGTTCTGAAAAGTGATCTTTGGAGCCCACTTGGAAGAGCTAGCTCAGTCAGAGCGCTCCGGTTGTGGGCTCGGTGGAGGGCTTGGTGGAAGGATGGTATCTTCTTCATCAACAAGGCGTGGCTCGATCGTGGAAGTCTGAGCACGCTTGTTTGGACGAGATGATGAGGGTTGATGGGATGGAAGGGCCACTACGGTCTCCTGAGTCTGACCGGCTGGTGGTACCTTGGGTTGGTTTGTTTCGGTCAGGAGGGCCCTCACAACTCGTTTCTTGGCCATTTCTTGCTCAACAGTAAGTGGGATCAAGTTGATTTGAGGCAAGGATGGATCCGGTTCAGGAGAGGCTTCCAACAAAAAGTCAGTTACCCTGGTCTTTTGTTTGCTGCTATATCTGTACGTCGGTTCAAAATCCAGTAGCTCGGCCCAACTTCTTTTAGGATATCACAGTGCGGCGCAAAGTGTGTTTAAGTTGGGATAGCTGTACTGGGACTTGAGAAAGTTCAAATCTGCATGAAATAAAAGGGGCAGCAATTAGTACGGCTCAGCGTAAGCAAACCGAGGTAAAAGAAAGCATAAAAACTAAGCCGAGGTAGTTATACCGGTGACTCCTTTGTTCCAATTAATTCGGTTGCCAGGGATTTGGGCTTCGTGGTCTTCAGTTCCCAGAAACCCAGAAGAAATCATCATCGTTTACATCTTTGTCCGAGGTGTTCTTTATTATCTTCTCATGTCGGCGTCTTATTCTTAAATAATAAACCCAGCTATCTTCATTTGAGCCTATGGAATATTGGTGGAAGAGCTCGGCTAAACCGAGATTAAGGCTAGCTCAGTGGTTTAGCTCGGCAATGCCATTTATTATGCGGTATGAATTTGTTGAAAGCTGGGTAGGGCAAAGGTTGGTTTGTCTAAGGAATTCACAGGGAAAGGGGCTGTACAGGGAATCTTAGTCCGGTTTCTACAATAGAAAGAAGAGTAAAAGGAACAAAGCCAGGGTTTCCCCAGGGTATGGTATCTAGTTCGGCTAAGGTTAGGTGGACGTCATCAGGAATATGGTAGTCCCTTCGGAACTCGGCCATGGCACTTGGTGAATTTACTAAGAACCTATGTTTACCCATTTGTTATTAAATTATGAATAAATTAGCGGAAGTATAAGATCGGTCAAAGAGTGGTGTTCGGTAGCTCGGTTGAGCGCTCAAAGGAGTGCCTGGCCAACCTAAGTCTGCAAAGTGAAAAAGAAAGGTGTTAAGCACAGATCGTGGGACCGCGCTACAAGAAACATAGGCAGCGTAAATGAAGTCCTAGCTCGACTACGTGGGATGCTATCCAGCCTTAGCTCGGTTTAAGCAGGGGGCTTTAGCCCGTTGAGCCTTTGGGCAAAGATTCTTAGTTCTTGCTTGAACTAAGGAGCCGTGTAGCCCCAAGTTTTAGCTCAGTCAATGGTTAAGGCAATTGGGACAGCAATTTTAGCTCGGTTTTGACTAAAGAAGTTGGTTTAGCCCCTAGGCATAGTTCGGTCAGTGGTTAAGGCTTGCTAGCGCGGTATTGCGCAAAACTTAGTGCGGTTCGATAGCTCGGTTAAAAGAAACAGAAGGTCCCTAACTTATGGAAGCTGTAAGTATGGCGTGAAGTTTTAGTTCGGTTGATTAGGTGTGACTAGGCTTGCACCTAATACAAACAATATCCTAGTTCGGTTAGGGTGTGATTTTGGATCAAATACAGTGTTTTTTCACACTATTCATGAATGTAGTGGTTCTATCACAAGGTTTTCCCTGAAAAACTGAAAATGAAAGTGGTGTGTGTTTTGAAAAACGTACAAATATGTGTGTTGTGTATTACAAAACAGATGCAAAATCAACAAAAAGGAAACAAGATTACGCTACTTACAAGTTTGAAGACGAGCTAATGAAGATCAAAGCCACAAGATAAAGCTCTTTTCAGGCACTACGTCTGAGAAAAATAGAGATTCAGAGATAGAGAATAGGAGATGAATAGTGGAATGAATTATTCAAAATGAAGGGGTATTTTGTGTAAAGGGAAGGACAAAAAGGCGGGACTGTTCAAAATACACGAGATACGAAGACAGCATGACAGCTACATTGGGCCAATTAGAGTGTGCCATGTGTCCTTGGAATGTGAAGCGATTCAGTTACTGCGATTGAAGAGACGTTTTTGACCGAACAGTTTTGTAGCTCGGTTGGAAAACTAAAGTTTTTTAGCTCGGTTGGAAGGCTAAAACTTTTTAGCTCGGCTGGTAACAAGTAATCCCTATCATGCTGTACAAATGGAATTAAGGGGCAATTGAGAGAGTAATTTATATATATATAAATTGGGCCGAACTGGGTAATGGGCCGTTGTGAGCCATAGTAAGAAGGGCGGAGTAAAAGGGCCTTGGCGTTAGCCCGATCCCCAAAAGGCCTTGTTGTTATCCCGGTCCAAGAGAGCGTTACAGATAGCCCGGTCACCACACTTAGAGTTAGCCCGGTCGTGGCATGTTGTGGTTAGCTCGGCCTAAACACACCATGGTTTGTACAGGAGAAGCCGAGATAAGAACAGTGAATGGAAGAAACCGAACTAGCTTTAGTTCGGTCTACTCTGCAGCTTAGCATAGCCATGATTAACTCGGTTATATTGGAATCCGACCATGGTAAAACCATCTCACTTGGTTTAAGCTGTGAGGGGAGTGTTGAAGGATAAGCATTATCTTTCAGGAATGTGATTCTTAGGAGGACTCTACATGGAGGAGTAAGAGTCTTACTAGGATTGTGCCACACGGAGCCTATAAAAGCTCACAACATCACCTATGGAGAGGTAACACAACTTTGATTTCCGAATACATAGAGCTTTTTGTCTATTTGTCTATTTTTGTTGATTTAGGCATCGGAAAGGTATCCGGCACACACCCGCCGGCTAGCTCACGTTTGTGTTTTCAGGGAGTAAAGCGACGTCGTACGGAGGAGCGCAGACTTGATCAACAGGATTATACGAGAAAGAATATTTCTTGCTCGTACGATAACCAAACATATAACACAAAACTCAATTTAAAAATTATTTTCAAAACTCAGAACCAAATACATAACTCAAAACTCAATTCAAAAACTCTTTTCCAAATTCATAACCAAACTCTTTTCAAAATTGTATAAAAAACAATTAAAAAAACTACTTTTTATTTTGTTCGTTAAAATTATTTTTTATTTTTAGAAAAAAAATTTATTATTTTTTTATTTTTTCAAAAAATATTTTTTGTTATTATTTTTTTTAAGCATTGGCTAAATAATTTGTTATGATTTAGATATATATGGCGATCTAATTTTTTTTCTAAATTAAAAAAAAATTAAATACTTTTAAAAAAATTACAAAAATTTTTAAATATTTATAAAATAAAATAAAATATTTAAAATAACAAAATATATTTAAAATAAAAATAATAAATTTTTAAAAAATTTAAATATTTTAAAGAAAATATAACGCACAAATGTATGAAGTACAATGCATATTAAAATAAATAAACAAATATTTACAATATAAAATATTTACCCTAAAAAATAAAATTAAGAAAATATTTACAAGTATAATAGAAAGATGAATTATTTATTTTTTTAAAAACAAATGTACTGATGTTTTATGACCACGATTATCGAAATAGTTTACATTTTTTACAAATGATCAACACATTAAAAAATCTCAAAGATGAACGAATCGTTGAAATAGGCACTCTCGTAAGTTACAATTAGCTTATCACCCGTACTATGTACGGAATAATTATAAATATTTATATTTGTTTTAAATTTTTTTTAATATACAAATTATATTTTTAAAGATTTTTTATAAAAATAATTTAACAGTCTTATCACTAACTATAGTGTATGGGAGAAGTTGAAAAGGATACTGCAGTAACTATACACGGATTGTATCTATAATTATTCATATGAAGGGATTTTAAATGTTGATCAGAAGATTTTGACCAAATCAATAAATGCATGCATGTGGAAAGACATGTTGATTGAAAAAAGTTAATAAATGCTAATCAAGGGATAGATATTTATATTTGTTTTAGATTTTTTTTAATATATAAATTATGTTTTTTTAAGATT
The DNA here is from genome assembly GCA_025200525.1 of Camellia lanceoleosa. Lineage (NCBI taxonomy): Eukaryota > Viridiplantae > Streptophyta > Magnoliopsida > Ericales > Theaceae > Camellia > Camellia lanceoleosa. The sequence goes on along the minus strand of JANUSC010000041.1, from coordinate 583,270 downwards.
TTTTATAAAAATAATTTAACAATCTTATCACTAACTATAGTGTATGGGAGAAGTTGAAAAGCGTATTGCAGTAACTATACACGGATTATATCTATAATTATTTGTATGAGGGGATTTTAAATGTTGATCAAGAGATTTTAACCAAATCAATAAATGCAGGCATGCGGAAAAACATGTGGATTGAAAAAAGTTAATAAATGTTAATCAGGAGATTTTGACCAAATCAATAAATGCTGAATTTTTTTTTTAAATAAAAAATTTAGAAAATTCAAAATAGGATATTGGAACTCCTACAGGCCTTAGAGGTTAAAAACCTTATTTTGCTTAATATATAGTATAGATAGATGTGATAATTATAGATATTTATTTTTGTTTTAGATTTTATTAATATATAAATTATGTTTTTTAAGATTTTTTATAAAAATAATTTAACATTTTTATCACTAACCATAGTGTATGAGAGAAGTTAAAAATGGTACTCCAATAACTATGCATGAGTTGTATCTATAATTATTTGTATGAGGGGATTTTAAATGCTGATAAAGAGATTTTAACCAAATCAATAAATGCAGGCATGTGGAAAGACATGTGGATTAAAAAAAGTTAATAAATGTTGATCAGGGAATTTTGATCAAATCAATAAATGCTGAATTTTTTTTTTAAATAAAAAATTTAGAAAATTCAGATTGGGATATTGGAGCTCCTACAAGCCTTGAGGGTTAAAAACCCTCTTTTGCTTAATATATAGTATAGATATTGATAGATAGAGAGATGTTTTTTTAAGATTTTTTATAAAAATAATTTTACAATCTTATCACTAACCATAGTATATAGGAGAAGTTGTAAAGGGTATTGCAGTAACTATGCACGGGTTGCATCTATAATTATTTGTATGAGGAGATTTTAAATGCTGATAAAGGGATTTTGACCAAATCAATAATGGTAGGCATGTGGAAAGACATGTAGATTGGAAAAAGTTAATAAATGTTGATTAAAAAATTTTGACCAAATTAATAAATGCTAAGTTTTTTTTTTTTAAATCAAAAAATTAAGAAATGAGGATTGAGAGATTGAAGCTCTCACAAAACTTGGGGGTTAAAAACCCCCTTTTGCTTAATATATAGTATAGATATATATATATATATATAATATAGATATAGATATAGATATACACGGTTTGTGTTTCACCACTTTGTCTTTCTTTTTTTTTTTTAATGCCTTTTTTTTTCTTTTTTATATTATATTAAAATTTAATATTTTGATAATAATCATGTGTTGGACTTTTCAACGAATTTTTTTTATGTTTGTTCTTAATGTATTAAAGTATTATTATGAGAGATAATAATCATATGTGTTGAATTTTTCAAAAAATTCATATGCCACTACTAAAAAACGCTTTTGAACGGCAAGAAAGAATGTTCAAGACGCCGTCGCTAATACCTTTTGCAACGGTAAATTGATTTTTTGCGACGGCAGAAGGGGGTCACGACAAAGGCGGTTGCAAAAGGTCTTTAGCGACGGTACGTGCCGTCGCCAATGGTTTTTGAGACAGGAGGTTCCCTTTTTTGCGACGGTAGGTTCCTGTCGCCAATAAGTGAAAAAAATCTAAGTTTTTGCGACGGTAAAGTTTTTCCGTCGCTAAAATTGGTTTTTTGAGACGGCAGAGCACCGTCGCTAAAAGTGTGCTACGGCAAATAACTATTAGCGACGGCATGATGAGCCGTCGCTAAAGGTATGTTTTATGTGTTTCAAAGCTTTTTCGACAAAGATGCAGTCAAAAAGCTCTAATATATGTTTTTATGACTATTATGCCGTCTCAAAAAAAAAAAAAAACATGTTTCGAAATTATTAAAAAATTTAAAAAAACCTGTATTAAATGAAAAATAATTACAAAAAAATCCAAAAATTACATAATAATATAAATACATACATAAACAAAAGTTGACAAATAATGAAAATTCATAATGTTGTTCCATTCATAATATTACATAAATAAAAATTTAAAACAATAAAAATTATGCCATTATATAATGTCGCATAATACATACATAATGTTGTTCACAAATTTAAATAACATAAATCAAAATCAAAATAAAAATCAAAACCAAAACCAAAAGTTTTCGTCTGGATTCTTGCATGGGTTACAAAAACAAAAGTTGGACATAATCTTTATACGCCCGCCTTGCATGGGTTACAAAAACAAAAAGTTGGTGGACATAATCTTTATACCAAGATTCCACAAGAAGCAAACTGCTACTCAGGAAATATCTGAAAAAAACAAGATAAAAATAATTAATAACCATATAATGGTGTTAATATTTTAATTACAGAAAAATATAAAAAAAATTGACTAGTATATAATTAGAAAGATAGTTAGTAAATAATTTTGACTAGACCGAAATCCGACTCTAACTCCCAAACCGGGAACCCAATTCAAGCTTCGTCTTCTCCCACAAGTCTCTCGTGCCAAGGAGGTCGTGTGTGCCAAATTTCGAGCTAAACTGACGTCGTTTCGTGATTTTGGAGCCTTAACTCTCCGAAATCAAGTTTCTTAAGGAACTAATTGGCCTAAAGTGAAATCCGGCTTTAACTCCCAAACCGGGAACACGATTCGAGCCCCGTCTTCTCCCACAAGTCTCTCGTGCCTAGGAGGTCGTGTGTGCCAAGTTTCGTGCTCAACCGATGCGGTTTGGTGAATTTGGGACCTTAACTCCTCGAATTCAAGTTTCTTAAAGAACTAATTTGCCTAAAGTTAAATCCGGCTCTAACTCCCAAACCGGGAACCCAATTCGAGCCCCGTCTTCTCCCACAAGTCTCTCGTGCCTAGGAGGTCGTGTGTGCCAAATTTCGTGCTCAACCGACGTCGTTCCGTGATTTTGGGACCTTAACTCTCCGAATTCAAGTTTCATAAGGAACTAATTTGCCTAAAGTGAAATCTGGCTCTAGCTCCCAAACCGGGAACCCAATTCGAGCCCCGTCTTCTCCCACAAGTCTCTCGTGCCTAGGAGGTCGTGTGTGCCAAGTTTCGTGCTCAACCGACGCGGTTTGGTGATTTTGGGGCCTTAGCTCCTCGGATTCAAGTTTCTTAAGGAACTAATTTGCCTAAAGTTAAATCCGGCTCTAACTCCAAAACCAGGAACCCGATTCGAGCCCCGTCTTCTCCCACAAGTCTCTGGTGCCTAGGAGGTCGTGTGTGTCAAGTTTCGTGCTCACCCGATGTGGTTTGGTGATTTTGGGGCCTTAACTCCTCCAATTCAAGTTTCTTAAGGAACTAATTTGTCTAAAGTGAAATCCGGCTCTAACTCCCAAACCGGGAACCCATTTCGAGCCCCGTCTTCTCCCACAACTCTCTCGTGCCTAGGAGGTCGTGTGTGCGAAGTTTTGTGCTCAACCGACGCGGTTTGGTGAATTTAGGGCCTTAGCTCCTCGGATTCAAGTTTCTTAAGGAACTAATTTGCCTAAAGTTAAATCCGGCTCTAACTCCAAAACCGGGAACCCGATTCGAGCCCCGTCTTCTCCCACAAGTCTCTCGTGCCTAGGAGGTCGTGTGTGCCAAGTTTCGTGCTCACCCGATGTGGTTTGGTGATTTTGGGGCCTTAACTCCTCCAATTCAAGTTCCTTAAAGAACTAATTTGCCTAAACTGAAATCCGGCTCTAACTCCCAAACCGGGAACCCGATTGCAGCCACGTCCTCTCCCACAAGTCTCTCGTGCCTAGGATGTCGTGTGTGCCAAGTTTCGTGCTTACCTGACGCGGTTTGGTTATTTTGCGGCCCTAACTCCTCCAATTCAAGTTCCTTAAAGAACTAATTTGCCTAAAGTGAAATCCGGCTCTAACTCCCAAACTGGGAACCCGATTCGAGCCACGTCATCTCCCACAAGTCTCTCATGCCTAGGAGGTCGTGTGTGCCAAGTTTCGTGCTCAACCGACGCGGTTTGGTGAATTTGGGGCCTTAACTCCTCCGATTCAAGTTTCTTAAGGAACTAATTTGCCTAAAGTTACATCCGGCTATAACTCCCAAACCGGGAACCCGATTCGAGCCCCGTCTTCTCCCACAAGTCTCTCGTGCCTAGGAGGTCGTGTGTGCCAAGTTTCGTGCTCAACCGACGCGGTTTGGTGAATTTGGGGCCTTAACTCCTCGAATTCAAGTTTCTTAAGGAACTAATTTGCCAAAAGTTAAATCCGGTTATAACTCCCAAACCGGGAGCCCGATTCGAGACCCGTTCTCTCCCACAAGTCTCTCGTGCCTAGGAGGTCGTGTGTGCCAAGTTTCGTGCTCAACCGACGCGGTTTGGTGATTTTGGGGCCTTAACTCCTCCAATTCAAGTTCCTTAAGGAACTAATTTGCCTAAAGTTAAATCCGGCTCTAACTCCCAAACCGGGAACCCGATTCGTGCCCCGTCTTCTCCCACAAGTCTCTAGTGCCTAGGAGGTCGTGTGTGCTAAGTTTCGTGCTCAACCGACGTGGTTTGGTGAGTTTGGGGACTTAACTACTCCAATTCAAGTTCCTTAAGGAACTAATTTGCCTAAAGTTAAATCCGGCTCTAACTCTCAAACCGGGAACCCGATTCGATCCACGTCTTCTCCCATAAGTCTGTCGTGCCTAGGAGGTCGTGTGTGCCAAGTTTCGTGCTCAACCGACGCGGTTTGGTGAATTTGGGGCCTTAACTCCTCGAATTCAAGTTTCTTAAGGAACTAATTTGCCTATAGTTAAATCCGGCTATAACTCCCAAACCGGGAACCCGATTCGAGCCATGTCTTCTCCCACAAGTCTCTCGTGCCTAGGAGGTCGTGTGTGCCAAGTTTCGTGCTCAATTGACGCGGTTTGGTGATTTTGGGGCCCTAACTCCTCCAATTCAAGTTCTTTAAGGAACTAATTTGCCTAAAGTTAAATCCGGCTCTAACTCCCAAACTGGGAACCCGATTCGAGCCCCGTCTTCTCCCACAAGTCTCTCGTGCCTAGGAGGTCGTGTGTTCTAAGTTTCGTGCTCAACCGACGCGGTTTGGTGAATTTGGGGCCTTAACTCCTCCAATTCAAGTTTCCTTAAGGAACAAATTTGCCTAAAGTTAAATCCGGCTCTAACTCCCAAACCGGGAACCCGATTCGAGCCCCGCCTTCTCCCACAAGTCTCTCGTGCCTAGGAGGTAGTGTGTGCCAAGTTTCGTGCTCAACCGACGCGGTTTGGTGATTTTGGGGCCTCAACTCTCCGAATTAAAGTTTCTTAAGGAACTAATTTGCCTAAAGTGAAATCCGGCTGTAACACCCAAACCGGGAACCCGATTCGAGCCCCGTCTTCTCCCACAAGTCTCTCGTGCCTAGAAGGTCGTGTGTGCCAAGTTTCGTGCTCAACCGACGCGGTTTGGTGATTTTGGGGCCTTAACTCCTCCAATTCAAGTTCCTTAAGGAACTAATTTGCCTAAAGTGAAATCCGGCTCTAACTCCCAAACCGGGAACCCGATTCGAGCCCCGTCTTCTCCCACAAGTCTCTCGTACCTAGGAGGTCGTGTGTGCCATGTTTCGTGCTCAACCGACGCGGTTTGGTGATTTTGGGGCCTTAACTCCTCCAATTCAAGTTCCTTAGGGAACTAATTTGCCTAAAGTTAAATCCGGCTCTTACTCCCAAACCGGGAACCCGATTCGAGCCCCGTCTTCTCCCACAAGTCTCTCGTGCCTTGGTGGTCGTGTGTGCCAAGTTCCGTGCTCAACCGACGCGGTTTGGTGATTTTGGGGCCTTAACTCCTCCAATTCAAGTTCCTTAAGGAACTAATTTGCCTAAAGTGAAATCCGGCTCTAACTCCCAAACCGGGAACCCGATTCGAGCCCCGTCTTCTCCCACAAGTTTCTCGTGCCTAGGAGGTCGTGTGTGCCAAGTTTCGTGCTCACCCGACGTGGTTTGGTGATTTTGGGACCTTAACTCCTCCAATTCAAGTTCCTTAAAGAACTAATTTGCCTAAAGTGAAATCCGGCTCTAACTCCCAAACCGGGAACCCGATTCGAGCCACGTCTTCTCCCACAAGTCTCTCGTGCCTAGGAGGTCGTGTGTGCCAAGTTTCGTGCTCACCTGACGCGGTTTGGTTATTTTGGGGCCTTAACTCCTCCAATTCAAGTTCCTTAAGGAACTAATTTGCCTAAAGTGAAATCCGGCTCTAACTCCCAAACCGGGAACCCGATTCGAGCCCCGTCTTCTCCCACAAGTCTCTCGTGCCTAAGAGGTCGTGTGTGCCAAGTTTCGTGCTCAACCGACGCGGTTTGGTGATTTTGGGGCCTTAACTCCTCCAATTCAAGTTCCTAATGGAACTAGTTTGCCTAAAGTGAAATCCGGCTCTAACTTCCAAACTGGGAACCCGATTCGAGCCCCGTCTTCTCCCACAGGTCTCTCGTGCCTAGGAGGTCGTGTGTGCCAAGTTTCGTGCTCACCCGACGCGGTTTTGTGATTTTGGGGCCTTAACTCCTCCAATTGAAGTTCCTTAAGGAACTAATTTGCCTAAAGTGAAATCCGGCTCTAACTCCCAAACCGGGAACCCGATTCGAGCCCCGTCTTCTCCCACAAGTCTCTCGTGCCTAGGAGATCGTGTGTGCCAAGTTTCGTGCTCATCCGACGCGGTTTGGTGATTTTGGGGCCTTAACTCCTCCAATTCAAGTTCTTTAAGGAACTAATTGGCCTAAAGTTAAATCCGGCTCTAACTCCCAAACCGGGAACCCGATTTGAGCCCCGTCTTCTCCTACAAGTCTCTCGTGCCTAGGAGGTCGTGTGTGCCAAGTTTCGTGCTCAACCGACGCGGTTTGGTATTTTGGGGCCTTAGCTCCTCCAATTCAAGTTCCTTAAGGAACTAATTTGCCTAAAGTGAAATCCGGCTCTAACTCCCAAACCGGGAACCCGATTTGGGCCCCGTCTTCTCCCACAAGTCTCTCGTGCCTAGGAGGTCGTATGTGCCAAGTTTCGTGCTCAACCGACGCGGTTTGGTAAATTCTGGACATTAACTACTCGAATTCAAGTTCCTTAAGGAACTAGTTTGCCTAAAGTGAAAACTGACTCTAACTCCCAAACCGGGAACCCGATTTGAGCCCCGTCTTCTCCCACAAGTCTCTTAACTTAGAATGTAAAGAATGCTAAGATACATTTGAGCTTAGAATACAAAGGTACATTTTATACCTGATCTTCTGGTGGTGGTGTATATGGATTCTCATCTTCTGTCGATTCCCTAAATGCCCGGTGGCCACTTGATGCATCAGGAACCTATGTTAGTCAATGCATAATGTGTTAATCATATTTGAATTTTATACATAATCTTGAGTGAAAATTGAACTATCAAACGATTTAATTTATATGGAACCTGTCTGTTGGGATCCACACTCGCCCCCTGTGACACAAGGGCCATCATCTCAGCTCTCATCTGCTCTAAATGTGTAGAGAACTCTGCTCGTAGCTCCTCCCTCAACTCATCCCTTAGCTCTGCATGAACCTTCTGCGTGATCTGATCAATAGTCGATGGCTGGGGTGTTGACTGTGATGGCCCAGCACCATCTTTATACACTGCTCTCCGAGGCACAATTCTCCCGTATGTCCGACAATATCCATGTCCGTCATGACCTATCAACTCATGGAAAATGGCATTCCTAGCCTCCAAAGTCTGACCATCCTCAGGTAGCATAGAGAGTTGATGATTAAACTCATCCTGTATTGAATAAGACAGACAAGTATATGCCAAATTAAGATGGTTGACACAAAAAAAATAAACTTTAAATACAATCAAAGGTGTTTGGAAACTACCAAGGTCTGGATAACCTCTGGGTCATCTACTCTACGTGTCATAAGCCAAACATTCATCTTATCAGTAGACTCCCCCTTACTGGTCATCTACATTTTTTTTAGAAATATGAAAATTAGAATCCAAATAATTTGCAAATATACAATGTTTGTTTATATACAAAAATAAAACAATAAAATGTAAACCTCATGCCGTATCTGAGAGAAAGTAGTACGTCCTGTGGTATGAGCTATGCCGTGAGCTCGCCGATTTTTAGCGTTCCTACTTGCAATTTTCTATAACAGGTTCAACAAATGTAAGTATGTAAATATGATTTGTATGTTTAAATATCATAAATATAACGTAATTGTATACCTCAGCATCGGAAGTACGCCAATACTCCACAAGTTGTTCCCACTGGCTTGGCACAACGTTCATAGGAACATCATCCTTCAGATTAGGATCAGAACTTCCAGACTTGAAATACTTAGCCTTAAGCTTGTTCTTGTGATCCTTCCATATGCTGTTGCAGTTTTTCATGCAGATTGGCTTGTACTCCTCTGGACATATATTCAAATTGTCCTATAAAACAGAATTTCAAAGTTTAAGGCTAAGTATAACACAAATTTGGAATTCGAATTTGTGGACATAAATATACTTTTACCTTCACATCCTTCCAGATAGCATCAACAATATCATCAGGCACATTGTTCCAGTCAAGAAAAGTAAGAGGAACAATGTTACCATTCCACACAATAATGCCAAGTTGAGTAGTTAACTTGGCCACGTTATCCCCTATTGGGCAGTAATTTCCATCAAATTGTATGTCCAGCTTTTTACCAGTACCCCACTCTTTAATGCCCTTGGCACATCCTCTACCACGCCTAGTCGAGGTTGATGAAGAACTAACATGACCTGCGATATACAATAATAATAAACAATATGCAATGGTAATAAACAAATGCAAATTTAAATAATGTGAATACAAATCATATCAAATAAACCTGAGGTGGGCTGTGAAGAAGTCGAAGGGTCTGCAAAATACAATGAGAATAAACAAGTTATATATAATGAGCATAAATAAATGTATGTGTAAATAATTTTCATACAAATCAAAGCAAATTTATATACCTGTGGATGGCTCATAAGCTGATGATGATAGCTGCAGTGGTGCCACTGATGGTGGACGCACCGATGGTAGGCGTGGAGGCTGAGTACATGGTAGCTGCTATGGTGCCACTGATGGTGGTCGATACGGTGGTACTAATGGCCCCTCAGATGGTGGTGGCACTAATGGCCCCTCCGATGCTGGCCGATGTGATGCCTCCTCTGATGGTGGTGTTACTGATGTCCTGTTATGTAGCACATCAGACATCATGCGCCTGGGGTTATCAGGCTTCCTCTTCCTTCCCATAATAATCTGCAAGCAATATAACATTAATTGACATTAGAAACATAGACAATGGTTTGTCATCAACTATAATATGACATTAATTGAACTAATACAATTACAAAGACAAAGTAACTTAAGAAATTGATGATTAACTACAACCCTGGCCTTAATTGAATTACTAATGTTGATTAAATATCAGCCTATTTGAACATCAACTGTTTCCCCTTCTGCGGCTTCCCTCACCCAACCAACTTCTTCATCACGAAGCATTATATTTTCTTCCAATTGTTGGCTCATGTATGGCTCGATTTGTGGATCAGTCGAACTCATATCAAATAAACCTCTTTGAGACATCTTCACCACGACTTGCCAGTCTGGTTGTAACAGGTTTGCAACATACCAAACTTGCTCTGCTTGGGACGCCAAGATGAAAGGTTCATTGGTAATTCGATCATCTCGGTACAACAAATGATTGAAGTTCACCAACGTGAAATTGAAGACATCTTCTTTCTTTCCGTGAATGTTGTCAATCCAGTCACACTTAAACAACACATGTTTCTTTTCATTGGAATATCGAATCTCAACAATATCTATCAGTTGTCCATAATAGTACACAGACCCCAGACGAGGATTCTTGTCTTTTCGACTAGCATAACTTATGGTATCTGCCTTCAAAGCTACACCACAATTTTGTGTAGCTCGACGATCATCCATGGCCTTTACTCGACAATCAAACCCATTCAAGATATACCGTTGAACCTCCTTGCCAGATTATGAGGACCATTTGCCAATAGAATAATCTCTTCAGAAAATATGACATCAGTAGTCCTTCGCAAAGTTTGGACCTATTTAACACGAAAATGTAAAATTTAAAATGTAGATCGACTTAAGTAACTAGAATCTATAGAGTTAAATACATACATGTTCCTTGAACCAAATGTGAAAAGTTTCAAAATGTTCACGCCGAAGTTGATGATCGTCGACACGAGGCATTTTGAGCTTAAGTACTTCAATGTGTTTGCTGTGTAGATTGAAATTTTAGCAATACAAAAAAATTAGTTGAAAATTCAAGAAAACATAATAAAATATTGAGTGAGTGACTTAACCTACTTTATGAATGGTTGAACCGCGCTTGTATTGAATAAGATGTACCGATGAGCTTGTACCCAAGAAGTATTATCAAGATAAAAGCTTGTGTTTTCACCAATAGCATGACCCAAATTATCATCACCACTGTAGTTCCTCACGGGTCGACTAGATTTGGTTTCCACATCATTGAGATATTGTGCACAAAAATTCATGCATTCTTCCATAAGATATCCTTTAGCAATTGATCCTTCAGGACGAGCTCTATTATGCACGTATTGCTTCAAAGTAAGAAGATACCTCTCAATTGGATACATCCATCGAAACTGAATCGCTCCACCCAATAAGGCTTCATCAGCTAGATGTATAGGCAAGTGCTCCATTATATCAAAAAAACTCGGAGGAAATATTTTCTCTAGATGACAAAGTGTTACAGCGATACGATCTTTAATATATTGCAAATCCGTCGCACGATTCACTTTCGAACACAATTGTCTAAAGACATTGCTCAATTCAATCAAGGGTTCAATTACATTCTTCGGTAACGATCTGCGAATAGCCAATGATATAAGTTGTTGCATCAGAATATGACTATCGTGGCTCTTAAGACCCCCAATGCTTCTATCATATAAGCGCACACGACGTGATATATTGGATGAATACCCGTCGGGAACTCTTACTTCCTTCAACACTTTCAAGAACAAATCTTTCTCATCCTTGGTCATCGTGAATTGTGCTGGTGGTAAATAGGTTTTATTCGACCCTCTTAACTGCAAATGTAGGGGTTTTCTAATATTCATATCTTGTAAATCACGCCGAGCATTAACACCATCCTTCGATTTTCCTGCAACCCCTAATATTGTCCACAACACATTGTCACAAACATTCTTCTCTATATGCATCACATCGAGGTTGTGTCTTATTAGATTGTGCTCCCAATATGGCAATTCATAAAAGATACTCTTTTTCTTCCAACCATGGGTGTGATGTCCAGCTTTCTCCTTCTCTACCTGTCTCCTATGCCTCTCCTTAAGGTCATCCCTCTTGTATTGGGTTAAAATACCCTCAGATTCTAATTGTAGCAACATCTCAGTTCCAGACAACAATTTTGGTTTGAGTTTGACTTCCCGACTACCATCAAATGATACTTTATCCTTCCGGAATTTATGGCTAGTAGGTAAAAATCTGCGATGACCCAAGTATGATTGTTTCCTACTATGCTTCAACCAACACGATGTAGTTTCCTTATTGCAACAAGGACATGCATATTCGCCTTTAGTGCTCCATCCTGACAAGTTTGCGTATGCAGGAAAATCACTAATTGTCCACAGTAAAGCTGTATGCATTTGAAACATTTGATTTGTTAATACATCAAATGTTGACACACCCTCATTCCATAGTTCTTTCAACTCCTCAATCAATGGTTGCATATACACAACAATCTTGTCACCAGGTCCTTTCGGGCCGTCAATAAGCACGGCTAAAATTAGAAATGGTTGCTTCATGCACATCCATGGTGGCAAGTTGTATGGAACGAGCACAACAGGCCAAGTGCTATGAACTATGTTCATCGTCCTGAATGGGTTAAAACCATCAGATGCTAGGCCAAGCCTTACACTTCGGCAATCAATACTAAAGTCAATATTCCGACGGTCAAAATCTTTCCATGCAAGGGAGTCAGCAGGATGCCTGAAGACACCATCATCGATTCGTTCTCGCATGCCATCTCATTAACTTGGCCGTCTTGGATGACATAAACAACCTCTGCAACCTTGACTTTAAAGGAAAATACCTCATCTGCTTTTGACTATTTGTTTGCCACCTATGTTAGGACCATTTGAACCACCATCACCATTTGATTTCCATCTAGAATTTGCATATGACACATTTATCAAGATTGGCATCCTCGTTTGAAACAACATGCAACTGCTGGGGACATGCATCCCACGTCTCATACGTGAAGCCCAAATCTGTTGTGACCTTTTGAGCTTTATAATATGAGTCCGGGAGTTTCACACCCAACGGGAACGCCTCATTCAATAACTCAAGCAACATGTCAACAGACTTGTCTGTCCACTGATTAAGCACCTTCAAATGTAGAAGTCGAACAATGAATGACAAAGATGTGAACTTCTGACAACCCGGATACAATTCACTTTGTGCATCTTGAAGAAGTTTGAAATACTTTGCAGTCTCTGCATTTGGACCGAGCTGGGGTTCAGATGCATGGGGATCAAGCCCATGTGGTTCATCACCCTCAACACTTGTACCGGCATGTGGATTTCCCATAGCCCCTTGTATCATTCCAATCATATCATCTCCAATGTCTAAATTAGCTAATGTTTCATTCTCTCGATTACCATGCAGAGATATGTAAGATTCCCCATGATTAATCCAATGTTTGTATTTTTTAAAAAAACCATTCAAAATCAGATGCTCCCGTACACCATCTCGTACAAAATAGTATCGATTCTCACACTTCCTACACGGACAACTGATCATCGAACCTTCAACCCTATTAGTGTAGGCAAACACAAGGAATTCATCAATCCCATTAATGTATTCACTCGACATCCTATTTGGCAAATCAATCCAACTCTTATCCATCATCTGTACACATCCACAAAAATATCTCACCAAAGTAACTCTAAATATAATACCTACGCAAACCAAGTAAATGATAGCATTCCTCTCCGCAAATAAATAAATTGTCATATTAAACGTCAAAAAAAAAAAAAAAAAAAAAAAAAAACTTAATAAACAGAATAAATAAGTGAAAATAAAAATAAACCCTAATATTTTGATTGGTTTTCAATTTATACCATTTACCTATTTTCGTCAACTAAACCCGACAAAAAAAAAATAAAAATAAAAACAAGTTATTAAACTAAACGAAATGTCTAAAATTCCTATTTAGGATTAACTCCTGTTTTTTTTAGATTGAAAAAAAGTAATAAAAAATTAATTAAATCCTATTTAAGGTTTAAATTAATTAAATCCTATTTAAGGTTTAAAAAATTAACGAAATGTCTAAAATTCCTATTTAAGGTTTAAATTAATTAAATTAAAAATTTAAGATTTATTTTATTATAAGGGTTAAAATCCTGTTTTTTTTTTTTTTTTTTTTGTATTTTTTTTATTTTCTCTTAAATATTTTTATGACTTATTTAAACATTTGCAATTTAAATTTGTAATCGAACCATTGCATGTGTATGATATCAAAAACACAAAAAAAAAAAAAAAAAGAATTTCTATCCCCCTTTTTTACGAATCACTCATAAAATTATGATTTTAAATACAATATAAGTGATTGATGCATTAAGATTAAGTTATTTAAGATTATTTTAAATACAATAAACAGATTTATAAAAAAAAATTAAGATTTAAATACAATAAACAGATTTCAAATTAAGATTAACTGATTTATATATATATATATAGACAGATTTATATATATATAGACCGATTTATATAGACAGATTTCAAATAAACAAATTTTTATATATATGGACAGATTTATACAGATATCCCCAAATTGCATATATATACAGATTTATATATATAGACATTCATCTATATATATATATACAGAGAGAGAGAGAGAGAGAGAGAGAGAGAGAGAGAGCATACGCAGAGAGAGAGAGAGTCGTCGCCGGAGCACCACTACTGTCATTGCCGCCGCCGCCAAGACCACCCTGGCTTGCTTGCTGGCCGTCACGAGCACCACTACCAGAGTCTGCTTAAGAAATTTGGGGGATGAAGTTAGGGATTTTGGGATGAAGTTAGGGATTGGAATTTAGGATCGAGCGGCAACAGGAAAAAGAAGAGCGGGCTTTTTTTTAATTTTTACTTTTTGCGACGGTATGTTGTAGACCGTCGCAAATAGTAGTCAGTAGTTCGTAAAACGGCGCCGTTTGATTAATATGTTTTTGCGACGGCAAATTTCCGTCGCTGTTGAGCCACTGTTTCTCAAAAAAATGTGTTTTTTGCGACGGTTTTTTTTACCGTTGCTAATACTTCCGCATTTCCGACCCCCTCCGCGTAGATTTATTACCGACGGGAAAGTGCCGTCGCTAAAGGCTATTATTTGCGACGGGTAAAGTTACCGTCGCAAAAAACCGTTTTTTGCGACGGGAGGCGCGCCGTCGCTAATTCTTCCGTCTTTTTTGCTCTGTTTTCCTGTAGTGTGTACTTCACAATTATTTCTATATATGCGAATTGTGATTTTTAAATATCTTTTTTTTTATTTTCTTTTATTTTCTTTTTTATATTATATTAAAGTTTAATATTTTGATAATAATCATATATGTTTGATTTTTCAAATTTTTTTTGGTATGCTTGTTCTTAATGCATTAAAGTGTTACTATGAGGAATAATAATCATATGTGTTGGGACTTTTCAAGGAATTAATATGTGTTAGACTTTTTAAGAAATTTTTTTTTATGATTGTTCTTAATGCATTAAAGTGTTATTATGAGGGTAAGGCTTGCGGGTTGGGAGAAGTTAATAAATGTTAAGGTTTTTTTTTTTTAATCAAAAAATTAAAATATTTAGATTGAGATATTGGAGCTCCCACAAAACTTAGGAGTTAGAAACTCCTTTTCCCTTAATATATACTAGCATATCATCTGTGCTATGCACAAATTGTGTTTACAATTATCTATATATGTGAATTGTGATTTTAAAATGTTTTTTTTTATAATGTCTTCTTTTTTTTCCTTTTTTATATTATATTAAAGTTTAATATTTTGATAATAATCATATGTGTTGGATTTTTCAAGAAATTAAATGTGTTTTTTATTATTATATTATATTAAAGTTTAATATTTTGATAATAATCATGTGTTGGACTTTTTAAGAAAATTTTTTTATGCTTGTTCTTAATATATTAAAGTGTTATTATGAGGGATAATAATCATATGTGTTGGGACTTTTTAAAGAATTCATATGTATTGGATTTCAAAGAATTTTTTTATGGTTGTTCTTAATACATTAAAGTGTTATTATGATGGTAAGACTTGGGAGTTGAGAGAATTTAATAAATGTGAAGATTTTTTTTTAAATCAAAAAATTTAAATTGGGAGATTGAAACTCCCACAAAACTTGCGGTTAAAAACTCTATTTTAATATATAGCATAGATAATTAAATAACGTGTTCCAGTATTCTCTCCAAACTAGAGAGAAGCTCTACCCACAAAATATATATATATATTAAAAATATATTTTTTTTATGATACAAAATAATGTGGTCAAGTTATGATTGTCAACTACCCATAAAAAAAACTGATTATCACCTTAAAACAAAGAATCACGCCAAAAAGTATTTTTAATTACTAAAATAACATTGTCTGATTATTTAATGAAAGATATATATATATTTTTTAGAAATTTTAGTCAAAACTCTTCCATTGAACCTTTATTTAATGAAAATGATGACTTAATTTATTTTAATTCATACACCTTCTAAGGAGAAGACGCATAATTGAGTAATGATAAAATGAAATATTCTTTTTTTTTTTCCTGAACAATATTGTCAGTGTAATATGTTATTGTTAAATATAGTAATATGTTACTGTTTACATCAATTTCGACAATAATAATGCTTTTATTTAAGAATTTTATAATCAACATGGATCTTATTTAATAGATCTTGATGAGAGGATTCTAAACATACTGATTTTATTAAAAATCGATATCTAAATCAAACGTTATATTATTTTAAAATTTAATATTTTGATAATAGTGATATGTATTAGACTTTTTATTTTTGTTTTATTTTTTTTGTATTTATTCTTACTGCTTTAAAATTTTATTACGAGATAGTTTTGATTTTTTTTTTTTTTTTTTTTTAATCTAAGAAAGATTTCTGTAATAGAAAATAAAGAACTTTGAACGAGTAAAGTAATTGGTTTCGTCCGTGTTCTAAAAAAAAGAAAAGAAAAGTAATTGGTTTCGTGTTTGAATGACCTTACGTGGGAACATAATTAAAAAAAGACAAAAAAAAAATAATAAAGTTAAGGAGTTCAGAAAAAGTAGTTTGAAAATAATATGTATAATATAAATTTAAAATTTTATAAGATATGGTTCACAATTAATAAATTTTGATGCTCACACTTAATTTTTAACAATTAATAAATTTTGATGCTCACACTTAATTTTTAACATTTTTTTAAAGGATCCAAATTGTCTGTGTTGTTTCAACTCGGGAGATCAATTATGGGTCTATCTCGACAATTTGAATTCTTAATTTTTTAAGATCAAAACATATATGATTAATAAAAAAAAATTAGATTGATCCTAACACTACCACAGTAGTTTGTTGTATTTTTCTCTCAAAAAAATAAATGGTCTAGCTTTCAAATAATATTTGTCATTAATTTATTTGCAAATAATTAATTTGGATCCTTTTTCTTTTAATGGACGTTGCGGTTTAAAAAATAAAAAATGTTAGAGATTTCAAAAATTCTATCAAAAATCTTATATGAGTGTCATGTGAAACATTTGGTAAAAATTTTAATAGAATTTTTAAGACTTTTAACATTACCCTTAAAAAATAAACAATTTCAATTATCGAGATGAGACTCGTGGTGAGTCTCACGGTTCAAACAACACAATTCAGTTGACAAAGTAATTCGGAGAAAAAACGATTTTTTTAAAATAATTTTTTATTAGAGTCACATGCCACGTGAAGTTAAGTTTTTAGCTTTCATTTGGTAATAATTTTTTTAATTGACTTTTTGACTTTTTTAACCTGAGATTTGTTTTTTCGTTTGATATTCTTGATTGGCTTTTAAGCTTTGGAATAGTGAATTTTTTTTACCTTTTTGTAATTTTTGACTTTTTGTGATTTTTTTTACTTTTTTTTTTTTATATAATTTTTTTATGATTATTTAACCCAAAATGATAACCAAACACCATCAAAATATCTAGCTACGAAAATTATCGAACCTTCAAATGACCACATGTCAAAACACATTTTGCACGATCCCTCTACATTTTTTAGTGCTGTGGAAGGTTTCATGATTGCTTCTTAGCACTCACGTTTTTCATACCCCACACTACACTACACTACACTACACTACGTTTATTAAAAAAAGGGAATCACACCTCTCTCAACTCATCTTTCACTCCCCACACCACATCTGAGAATAATACTCCTCAGAAGGGTGGTCTTCTTCAACAGCTCAACTAATTGTCATATCTTCAATCTCTCTCTCTCTCTCTCTCTCTCTCTCTCTCTCTCTCTCTCTCTCTGTATATATTTCTCTTTCCTCTAATCCATAGAGGAAGCCATTCAATCATTGATTCAAATGGCGAACGGAATCAGAGATTTGAAGTATTGGATTGAAGAGGCTGCACCAGCCCTCCTCCTCATTTTGCCCACAAAGACTTCCAATTTTCCTCTATTGGGGACCATACTGTTGGGTATACTTCATTATTAGAGTGTGAAACCCAATTGATTTTGAAAAAAATAGTTTAATTTTGTTTAGTATTAATTATAATATATTTTTATATATTATATTTAATTTATAGAGACCCAATTCAATTTAAAAATAACTAAGGTTTGATAATAAACTCTAGATTCACAATATTTTAGAATTTATTTTTGCTCATCACGTGGTGAAGAGAACGGCTGCCACATATACTCCACTTTGGTGAAATCAATTATTTTGGGTGTGTAAACAGTGAAATTAATTTGGGTGGTTCTTTGCTTCGTTTTCGGTATTGATTTGGTTCGTTATTTTGGGTCTTCTACAACGATAGTTCTGAAGATTTTTGTTCATCTATTTGGTAAGGTTTTTCCTCTTGTTTATTTGTGATTATTTGGAATTCACCTAAAGGTGGTTTTGTAAGACCATTAATATCTCGTTTGTAATCGTTTAGAACTTATTTGGTTGATAGTGGAATTGGATTTCAATCCTGTAGACGTACCTCACATTGAGAAAATCACGTAAAAATTCTTGTGTTGCTTCTGATTTAATTTTTTGGCATTAATTTTTATTCCCATTGATTGATTTACTTGTGAGGAATCACATATTTTTCCTAAAATATACCAGAAGAAGACGACTCTGAGGACTGCCACGATGATTTGTAGAAATTGATTTTATGTACAAATTGATGATACAGTGAGGGTCCTTGTGGATGGGTTGGACCGATCCAAGCTCCTCAAGCCCACTGGATAACCTGCGAACAAGTTCAATCGGGGAACGGGGTAGTCCCCCGGCGAACCCTCCGGTGTAGGAATTAGAGAAGGTGATAATACAGAAAAAATGTAGAGAGAGGGAGATAGGAGATGGAAAACTTAACCTTCTTCTTCTCTTCGAGTTTAGCTTATATCCAACTGTAATCATTTCGCTGTCTCTGTCGTTCTGATTGTCCCCGCCGAAAGCTTGAGGCGTGGTTCGCCTTTGTTCAGGCAGGGTGTCATTCCTACCGAGAGGTGTTGTCGCAATAAATCTTTGTGATGGGTTGCATTAATGGTGATGTCTGGCAATAACTTTGCGATCTTTGTCTGCCGACGTGTCTGCTCTGCGCCGCCACTTGTCCGAGCATCGTTGGTCCTTCTGTCGATTGGACTCACTGTTGGGTTTGGCTAACCGGGTTGTATAATGGGGTTTGAATGGTGGGCCATGGGCTCTATGGGCCTATCCTCGTCGAGTCCCCATTCCCGAGTGCTTTTTAGTCCAACGAAGGGATAATAATAATAAGGAGCATCGGTAACCGTGGGGTGGCCGACCGTGAGGGTGGTCGACCGTGAGGGTGGCCGCGTGGGAGGGGGCCGACCGTGAGGGTGGCGAAGCGGAGGGCCGAAAGTGGGGTGGCCGAGGCGAGGGGTGAGGCAGCGGTGGTGAGGGAGGCCGCAGTGAGGCCGACCGTGAGGGGTGTGACCGTGAGCCGGTGAGAGGCCGACCGTGGATATGGCCGACTGGGCACGGGCTCAAGGGGCGGCGTGTCACGTGGCGATGTGAAGTGGAAAAGACAAGGTGAGGCGAAGTCGTGCATCTGACCATACACGCGTGGCAAAATGTCGGAGGAGGTGAAAGGTCAAGCGTTAGATTGGGAGTGAAACGTCGGCATTATTAGGGGCATTGATGATACCATTTTGGCGGATGATTTGAAAAGTTTTCAAACCGCGAACATTAATTTGGATCCTTGGAATACGGGCAACCCGTGGGCTTTTGGTATCATACGATTCACCTACTTGTTTACAAAAACTCAAAATATCCGAAGTATCAATTCCTTCGTTGCTCACGATACCCCATTAAAACACTTCTGCGATTTTCTGGAACCTGCATCCGAAGCTATTCGCAAATATAGTTTAGCAATGGCACAGGAAGGGACTGGAAATGTGAGGATGGATCCGCTGGGGGAGGACGATGCTGTGGAGCTGGCGCAGCAGTATAGATCAGTGAGGGTGGAGGTGCCATCGGTGCCGGAGCGACCGGCCAGGTGGAACCAGATCACTGGCACTCGAGGGCTGATAGGTCCATTGTAACGGCGGCGGAGTTGGAGGCTATCCGCGAAAGGTACCAGATTCCGGCGGAAGTGGAGTTGGTGTTGCCAAAGTCAACAGAGCGGCCATCGGACGTGAGGCCAGGGGAGTTTTCCCTCTACGAGGAGGCGCTGAAGGGTGGGTTGCGATTGCCGTTGCCGCAGATTGTGGTGGACGTGCTTAATCGTTTGGACATGGCACCAGGGCAGCTGATGCCCAATTCGTGGAAGATTTTGCTGTCCTGTGCAAGCGTCTGGCCAAAGGCGATGGATGGGGAGGCCATGACGGTGGATGAATTCTTTTGCTGCTACAAAGCTTCAGGGCAGCAGGAGACTTGGGTGACCCTACAGGCCGTAAGTGGAAAGGGCGGTGGGGGGGTTGCCAACCTCGACCAAAGGTTGGAGGCATAGGTGGTTCTCCGTGTCCAACTCTGGAGGGGCTGGGCCACGCAAGACGTGGAAGGTGCCGACAAAGTTTGTGGAGTCGAAAGGGGGTGCGGCGATGGAGGAGAGAGGAGAAAGGTGAAGGAGTGGAGGAGAGGGAAAAGTTAGGTGGACGAGCCTGCTCACCATCTGCCTGCTTGAAGCGGGGTTGGGCCCACAACCGGGGGAGACCTCGACCGAGCGGAGTTGGAGGCTAAGAGGAAAGCGCAGGAAGCGGAGGATCAGGCCATGCTACTGAGGGCTCAGAAGTTCACAGAGGCCCAAGCCGACCGACCTCCTCGGCCAGTGGTGAGAGAGAGGATTCGCCCTCGGCCAAAAACGTTGGGAGAGAAGGGGTTGGAGGAGTCTGCTCCACGACTGCTTCCAAAAGATCCTCTGAAGGAGAGGTCGGTGAAGGAGATGGAGGCACTGGGGGTGGGGAAGAAGAAAAAGAGGTTGAGGCGGGGTGGGGAGGGGCCCGCCCAGAAAAGAAGAAAGGAGGTAAGGGTGGAAGAGGCCAGCCCGGCCAAGCGAGTGGAGGGTGGGGAGGTGGAGCAGACCCCAGAAGGGGTGGTCGTCTCAGCTGGGGGAGAAGTCCTTGTGACAAAGGATACCCCCGAAATGGCGATAGCCAGTCCGACGGTGGACGTGGTGGAGAAGACCCCAGCAAAACAAGTAGAAGCTGGGTTGACTGGGGCTGACCCAAGTGTGAGGTTGGAGAAGACCTCAGTGGTGCCAACAGAAGTTAGGTTGGCTGGGGTTGAGCCGAGTGGGAAGGAGCAGACTCAAAAGGGTTCTGTCCCCCTCAGAGGGGTTGGGTTCAACACCGCTTTCTACCACGCCTCAGGCGGTGGGAGGGTAGAAGGCTGGGCCAGCAGGGGCTGCCCGTCTGTGGAAGATGGCCGAGGGGCCAGACCTGCGTGCGCCCGCCAGGTCCAATGAAGCCGACCTGCTGAGGGGGTTATGCTCCGCTCAAATGGAGGTAACTGCCCTGGCAGGGGCTCTTCTAAGGAAGGCGGGGGGAGCCAGGCTGAAGGCAGAGAAGGCTGAGGCACAGTTGGAGAAGCTGAAGATGGAGAAGGCGAAATGGGCGAGTGACAGCCGAAGCCGCAAACAACAAGCCGAGCTGGAGGATACACGCCGCAGGTTGTGTCACTCGAGTTCCAAATTGCCTGGGTGAGCGTAAGAAATTGGCAGAGTCCCAAAGAGTTCGTGCTATTGCCAATGATCGGCATGAAGAGGCCATGAACAACAACGAAGAGCTGGTGAAGCAAAGAGACGAGGCAGATGCTAAGGTGGAGGCTCTGCAAAAGGCGTTGGAGGACGAGGTGGCCAAGGCAGAGGGGGAGCGAAGCAAGGTAGCTGCGGAGAGGGAGGCCCTGCTGAAACAATTTGAAGCAGAGAGGGGAAGGTTGACTGCAGAGGGGGAGGTCTGGAGGAAAGAGCTGGAGGCTGAGAGAGCCAAGGTCAGAGTGACAAGGAGGCCCTACAAAAGGAGCTGAATGAAGAGAAGGCGAAGGCGGCCTCGGAGAGGGCAGCCTACCCTGATCTTTATGCTGCAGCGGTCCTACAATTCAAAGGGTCTCCTGAGTTCCAGATGGCGATCGACACTGCAGTCGCTGCCAGCTTGGCTGGGGTGGGGTCTGGGGGTGCTGGGTCATCAAGGACAGGTGCTGGGGTGAGGACAGAGTCTGAGATTATCAACAGTTTCCAGCAATCTGACTACTATAAGCACGAAATGGCTGAGTACTGGGACAGCGGTTGGAAGATGTTCAAGCGCAAGGCTGAGGAGTCGCTTTGCACTTGGACCAGAGTAGTGTGGTAGTTGGGGATGATGACGTAGCCCAAACCCCACTGGACGAGGGGTTGAAGAAGTGACCTCATTTCAAGCGAGGAGGAGTGATCTCAGATGATCGGTGGACTTAGGAGTCTTTGTTTCCTCCTTGTATACATTTTTGTTTTTGTTTTGCTTTTTTTTTTTTTGTAATAAATGGATGTGCACATGTTTTTGAATGAATAAAATGGTTCTAGTTGATGATTCCATTATGTTTCCTCTCATATTGGTTTGATCTTGGTTTATTTTTCTTGTGATTATTTTGTGTACTGATGTGTTCAGCGAATGCTTGCATCTTAAAAACATGACATAGTATCAAATTACTTTGAAAAGGTGAACTGGAGTGTGAAGTTGAAGATATAATTTGCAAATGAAATATGGGAAACCTTCTTACGAATACTGACTAAGTGTCAAATTACCTCGAAAAGGTAGGCTGAAATGTAATGTTGAACATATGATTTGCAGATGAAATTTGGGAAAACATCTTTAAAATATGACTAAGTGTCAAAGTATGTTGAAAGTGTGGTTGAGCCGCCGACCATCACCGAAAGTGTTTTGTTGTATGAGCCTTCATTCATAGGTCTGACTGGGGCGTGAAAATGCTCAGGTCTGGCTGAGGCTTTTGAAAGTTGCTCAGGTCTGGCTGAGGCTTTTGAAGGTGCTCAGGTCTGGCTGAGGCTTTGAGTGCCTCGGTCCGGCCGAGGCTTTGAGTGCCTGGCCGGCCGAGGCTTTTGAAAGTGCCTGTGTCCGCCGAGGCTTTGAGTGCTCGGTCTTGCCGAGGCTTTGAGTGCTCGGTCTGGCCGAGGCTTTTGAAAGTGCTCAGGTCTGGCTGAGGCTTTGAGTGCTCGGTCTGGCCGAGGCTTTGAGTGCTCGGTCTGGCCGAGGCTTTTGAAAGTGCTCAGGTCTGGCTGAGGCTTTGAGTGCTCGGTCTTGCCGAGGCTTTGAGTGCTCGGTCTGGCCGAGGCTTTTGAAAGTGCTCAGGTCTGGCTGAGGCTTTGAGTGCTGCAAATACAAGTTTCATGGAGGCTTCATTCAGAAAGTTGAATTATAGAAAGTGGGAACTCCAGTCGATATTTGTATTATGTGCTAAAAAAGGGAAATACAATAATTTTGACAATACAGAAGTAAGGACTTATTGGTAGTAACGCTTCAGGTGTTCAGCATTCCAGGGATGGGGAAGGTCTCGGCCATCCATGTCTTGAAGTCGGTAAGTGCCTGGCCGTGGTCGGGCCTTCACCACGTAGGGCCCCTCCCACTTGGCAGTCTTTTTCCCCTCGCCTGGATTCGTTGTGGCAAGAGTTGCTGCTCTCAAGACAAGGTCGCCAATGGAGAACGCCCGGTCGGACCATGGGTTGTAGTGTGCTCTCATTTTCATTGCACGAGGCCACCGACAGCAGTTAGCCTCTCCGAGCTCCTCAATGAGATCCAGTGTCCGCCGACGAGTTCTTCGCTGAGGCGAGATCTGGATGTAGGACTGGGGTGGGCGACCGACTTCTACAGAATGACCGCCAACAGATGTTAGGCGAAAAGGGTTTCTCAGAGGAGTCCGGCAAGGGTTCGGTAGGCCCAGTACATGTGGCGCCTCACCAGAGGCCTTTAGCGACTGAGCTTAGTTTTGATGATCTTCAGAGAGAGCGGTTGGTGACCTCAACTTGGCCATTTGCTTGGGGTGACCGGGAAGAGTAGCATGGTTGAATTTGGAGATCTGCACAAAATTTCCGGTATCTAGCATTGTCGAACTGTTTGCCGTTGTCGGAGACGATGGCCTGAGGGATGCCAAACCTGCAGACAATCGATTGCCAGATAAACTTGGTGGTGTTCCGCTCGGTGATTGTGGCAAGAGGTTCTGCCTCGACCCACTTTGTGAAGTAATCAATGGCAACGATTGCGAATTGGTGCGCCTCGCTGGGAAGCGGACCAACTGTGTCGATACCCCATTTAGCTTAACGGGTAAGGGCTGCAGAGGGAGATCAGCTCGGTGGGAGGAGCATGGGGAATGTTGGCGAAGCGCTGGCACTTGTCGCATTTCAGCACGAAGTCAGAGGCGTCTTTGTTGAGGGTCGGCCAGAAGTAGCCCGTACGGAGTACTTTGTGTGCGAGAGATCTGCCACCTGAATGGTTGCCACATATTCCTTCATGGATCTCTTGCATTACATAAGTTGCTTGGGCGGGGCTGAGACATCGCAGGTACGGCCGTGAGAAGCCGCGTTTGTAAAGGATGCCGTCGACCAGAATGTAGTTAGCCGACCGAGCTCTGACCTTGGCACCGCCGTCATCATCCGCGCTTCCCGTGGTCAAGAAGAGGAAGATGTCGATGCCCAAGGAATGGGTTCCGCTCAAGGAATTGCACTTCTTGCGTGTCGGGTGAGATGGTCGGTCGAGTCGTATTCGAGGCGAACTCCATGGTCGAGGTCGGATTGGTCGGAGGCAAGCCGAGCCATCTCATCTCGCTGGAGTTTTCCGCCTAGGTATGTGTTTGATCCGAAGGTGTTGAAGAGACGAACAAGGGTGAGAGCCATGTCTCCAGAATTCGCATTGTGGTGTCCTTGGCATCGAATTCACCGTGATCCGCCGACGATAAGTTGGGAGTCATCGAACACGCGGATGTGGCTAACACCAATGTCTTTGGCTAGACGAAGTCCCGCTATCGCAGCCAGATTCGCCTCGTTGTTGCGGCCGCGAACGAGAGGCGGAGGGCAGATTTGAAATAACCCACCTCAGGGGATGTGAGGATGAGGCCATCCCCACTTCCCTCCCTGCGAGACGAACCGCCGACATTGAGTGTCCAACAATGAGGATCTTCTGGTTCTGATGGTGTTGGTGTGGGTGTAGGAGCAGTGGTTGGGGTTGGATTGCTAAATTCCAAGATGAAGTCGGCTACGGCTCGCCCCTTGATTGCCGTCCGGGGCGATAAGAGATGTCGAATCGCTTAGTTCATCGACCATCGCATTAGTCTTCCCGAGAGCTCGGTGTTGCATGACCTTCTTCGTGGGCCGGTCGGTGAGAACCACTATTGAATGAGCTTGGAAGTAGGGGCGAGTCGTCGAGGCGATGACCAAGGCCGTGATGTTTTTCTAATAGGGGTAGTTCGCTCGCTTCCCCTAAGGGCGGCCGATGTAGTAGACGCCGTTGGACCGAGCCGCCCTTCTCCGATGAGCGCATTGATTATGTGTTTGATACCGCTAGGTACAGTGAAGAGGGCTCACGGTGATTGCTTGTGAGAGAAGGGGAGGGTTGGCCATGCACTGTTTCAACTGTTGAAAAGCCTCTTCTGATTCGGTTGTCCATTCAAATGTCTGCCGCAGGACTTTGAAGAATGGTAGGCATTTATCCGTTGCACGGGAGATGAAACGGTTAAGGGCTGCCACTCTGCCGGTGAGCCTTTGGACCTCTTTAACGGTTTTGGGTGACTGCATCTCGATCAAGGCCTTGATCTTCTCAGGGTTGGCCTCGATGCCGCTATTTGGTGACCATGAAACCCAGGAACTTGCCAGATCCTACGCCAAAGGCGCACTTCTCTGGGTTGAGTTTCATCTGGTATTTGCGGAGTGTGGCAAAAGTCTCTCGCAGGTCGGTGAGGTGGTCAGTGGAGAGTTTGCTCTTAACCAGCATGTCATCCACATACACTTCCATGTTCCGTCCGATCTGATGGTGGAAGACTGTGTTGACCAAACGTTGGTAGGTGGCCCCCGCGTTCTTTAGTCCGAACGGCATGACACGGTAATGGTAGGTGCCCCGATCGGTGATGAAAGATGTGTGTTCCTGGTCGGATGAGTGCATCACGATCTGGTTGTACCCTGAAAAAGCATCCATGAAGCTAAGCATTTGATGACCGGCCGTGGCGTCGACCAATAGATCAATGCGGGGAAGAGGGTAGCTATCTTTGGGACATGCTCGGTTCAAATCGGAGTAGTCGACGCAGAGACGCCACTTGCCATTGTTTTTATGACCAGACCACGTTGGACAGCCACTTTGGGTAGTCCACGTTTCGGATAAACTGGGCCTCAAGAAGTTTGTCAACCTCGCAGCCTATGAGATTGTTGCGCTCGATGGAAAATTCGCCGCTTGGGTAAGGTCGGAAGTGAGGCTCGACATCGAGGCGGTGGGTTATGAAAGAGGGGTCGATGCCTGGCATGTCTGCATGGGTCCAGGCGAAGACGTCTCTGTGTTCGGTCAGGAGAGCGGTGAGGTCGGCCTTGGCTTGGGAAGGCAGGTGGCTGCCGACTTTAGCAGTTTTGAGTGGGTTGGTGGGGTCGATGTTAACTTCGACGAGTTCCTCCACAGGTTCGCCTCTAATCAGTTCGTCCTCATCTCGGACGTCAAGTCCTTCTATGATCATTGCCTCCTTGAGTTTGACCTCTTTGAGTGAGGCAACATAACATTCTCTGGCGACGGTCTGTTCGCCTCTCACCGTGCCGACCCCAAAATCAGTAGGGAACTTGAGGGCAAGGTGGTAGGTGGATGTGATGGCTTGGAAGGCATTGAGGGCGGTGCGGCCGAGGATGACATTGTAAGCGGAGGGGCAGTCGACAACAAGGAAAGTAAGCAACTTCGTGGTCTGCCGTGGGTATTCTCCAATGGTGATGGGGAGATCGATGGAGCCGATCGAGGTCACCCGGTCACCGGTAAAACCAACCAGAGGAGTTTGGAGTGGGGACAAGCCTTCTTCCCCGATCTTCAGCTGGCGGAAACAGTTTAAGAAAATGATGTCTGACGAGCTGCCATTGTCAATGAGGACTCGTCTGACCTGATAATTGGAGAGGACAGTGGAGATGACAAGAGGATCATCGTGAGGGTAACGGATGCCAGCACAGTCGGCTTCCGTGAAGGTAATGGGCTCTGTGCACTGCTTGGGTTGCTTGGGGGGTCGGTCGACCGTGGGCGATCGCTTGTCCGAGCCTCGTCAGATCTTTCTAAGCTCGCCTCCGAGCCGAAGCGTGATGGTCCACCACAAGCAAGACCGCCGAGATAACTCGATTTCACCGACCGTGGAGGCGGATTACCTTGAGGCCGAGGTTGTTGGGGGTCGGTCATGCCCCGTCCGGCCGAATCGTCGCCGGAGGGGTATGCTCGCGATTGTCTCTGTGGGGCTCGGCTTTGTCTCGCCGAGGGCGGTATTCGTGAATCGCCAGCGCTTCGGCGAATGAGGGTCTCTACTTGATCTTTGAGGCTGATGCAGTCGTCGGTGTTATGGCCATGATCCTGGTGGAAGCGGCAATATTTGGACTGATCTTTGCGGTTGGAAGGGTTCCGTGGAGGAAGAGGCCACTTGAGGGGGTAGTCCCGTTGGATTTGGTTAAGAACTTGTTCCATGGGTGTATTGAGAGGGGTATATTGCTCGAACCGACCGGGGGGTCTGGTTGGGGCCGGCCGATCGGCACGAGGGGGTCGGTCAGCATAGCGGGATGTTTGGTTATGAGACCGGGTGTTGCTGGGTTCTTGGTCTTTTCTTTTTTCTCTGGGGTCGATATTTAGTCAGGATTCTCGCCGAGCGGCTAGAGAGTCTCGGCGCTCATATACTGGCTTTGGAGAGCAAGGTTGCCATGGATGTCGGGGGGTTCTTGGTGAGAGAGAAGAGTAAATCGGATGACTGCAGACCACCCATGAAGGTCTGGAGGATGACCTTATCGTCATTTTCAAAGAACTTGTAAGGCTTCGGTGTTGAAGCGAGACAAAGCAGCCAGAGTGACTTCTGGGTCCGACGAATGTTGAGGAGTTGGGTCGCCGGACGTCCGCCGGGCGTTGGGCTCCAATGAAGTGGCTCAGAAAGAGTCACCGAGGTTTTGAAATGTAGAGACCGAACTGAGGCAATCGCCGAACCATAGCCGAGCCGATCCCTTTAGGGTCACGGAAGGCTCGCACATGATTTCGCCGGGAAAGCATGGAGGATCATGAGTGTACGGTAGGTTTCTGTGGTCGACGGGTCGGTTGTTCCGTCAAGGGGTCGATGGTAGGCATTTTGAACTTGGGGTAGGGGTTTGTCGGATGGAGGCGATTTAAGGGGAGTTTGCTGTGGTGGAGGGCTTGTGTTGGATGTTTTGCATGACCCCTTGGAGCTGGAGTTTCATGGCTCGGAGTTCTGCGTCCCAAAGAGGAATGTTGTCGCCTCCAGAGGGGGATAGATGTTGGACGCTGCTGGCTTCTCCCTGAGCTGGGGCTATGACTGAGGGACGTGGGGGTGGAGGAGGAGGATGTATATGTGGGTGAGGGGGCTCCAAGCCCCCAGAGTTGGGAGGATTGGGTTGCGGGACAGTATGGCCTGGGACTTGTTCCGGATGGGGTGGAATGTCTGGAGGTGGTGGAGGAATAGGGAGGTTCCGTTGGAGCAGAGCGTTGATTAAGGCCTGGTTTTGTTCGGCCATACGGTTGATGCTGTTGGTGAGTTCGATGAAGTACTGTGGTGGGTTGTTCGGATTGGGAGGGTCGGTCTGGTGATCAGCAGCATTGTGGTGGGAAGCCATGGATCTGGTCGTTACCATGCACGTGACGGATGAGGTGAAAAAGGTTGTTGGAAAAGGGTCTCCGGCGGCAATGAACACAACTGGCGCACGGATAAAACCAGTTCAACGACGGCGCGCTAATCGATGATACGGAGGGTCCTCGTGATGGGTTGGACCGATCCAAGCTCCTCAAGCCCACCGGATAACCGCGAACAAGTTCAATCGGGAACGGGTAGTCCCCGCGAACCCTCCTGTAGGAATTAGAGAAGGTGATAATACGAAAAAATGTAGAGAGAGAGATAGGAGATGGAAAACTTAACCTTCTTCTTCTTCGAGTTTAGCTTATATCCAACTGTAATCATTTCATTGCCTCTCGTGCTACGATTGTCCCCGCCAAAGCTTGAGGCGTGGTTCGCCTTTGTTCAGGCAGGGGTGTCATTCCGCCGAGAGGTGTTGTCGCAATAAATGCCGTGGATGGGTCAGACATTAATGGTGATGTCAGGCAATAACTTTGCAGATCTTTGTCTGGCCGACGTGGTCTGCTCAAGGCCGCCACTTGTCCGAGCATCGTTGGTCCTTCCTGTCCAGTTGGACTCCAGCTGTGTTGGGTTTGGCTAACCGGGTTGTATAATGGGGTTTGAATGGTGGGCCGTGGGCTCTATGGGCCTATCCCTGTCACAAATCAATGTATTGTTAATATATATTAGATGGTATTCAAAATTTACTATCTAAATCAAATCATTGTAACATTATTATTTTGAGTTCTTTGAAGAGTTTATTTGTCTCATTGACAAATTACTTACCAAGTTAGGCCTTACCTTTTTTTTGGGTGTGGAATTAGCCAAACTCTGTGTTGTAAAGCTTCTTTTTCTAAATTCTCATCCAATTTGGCAAAGGTTTTTTTTGTGCTAAAAAAAAAAAAAAAAAAAAAAACAAAATAAGTTAAAATAATTAATAAGATAAAATTTCACATCAAATTTATAATCGTTTTACTTTTTTTTAAACAAACATCATATTCAATTATATATCTTTCCAAACATAAATATTTTAATTTATTAAAATAATTAAAAATTAAAATAGTCTACTTTTCAATCGAGGCCATGTGTGTGAGTGAAAAATGTGTAGTTTGGTGGATCTGAGCTCTGGTTAAATCTAGTGAATGCCAATTAAGCACTCTGTCTCTATCTAATGTTACTCTGTCAATGACTTCTTTTTTTCCTTTTTCTTTTTGTGCACACAAGTTTCTGTTAGCAATTTGTTCAGTTACTGTACAGGTGGACACCTCTATATACAGTTGAACCTGAGAGATTTCACAATAGCAACTATCTCGGTTGGTAACATTCATTTTTAGTTAAAAAATTAAAATATTATTATAAATTGTCACATTGTTTTTTTTTATTTTTCTATATATTTTTTATAAAAAAATCAAAAAATTATTAAAATAACATATTCCAAACAAAACCTAAATTTGCCCACTCAAAACCACTTGAGTTATAGCCCGGCCTTGGGTTTATTTTTTAGGTGACATTCAAGTTAGTACTATTTGATATTACTAAGCATTTGAACCAAGTTGTCATTTGTCTTGTCTAGGTAACATTTGTCATTCCCTTACCAAATTTTAAATTTGACATACATGGAAAAGAATTTTAAATTATTTATTTATTTATTTTACTCTTTATTACGTAGAGCCTACATTAAGTAGATTGCTTAAAGATTTAAAACATAAACTGAAATAAAAAATATATTATAATAAAATAATAAATTTGAAACATTTGGTGGAGTGTTTATTTTTCGAAATAACAAATTAAAATATGTAAAATTATCACCTAAACTTTCAAAAATAAAAATTGACATCTCAAAATTTGAAGATATGTTGACAAATCTTATATGTACCAAGAAAAATTAATTAAAAAAAATTCATAATTAGAAAAAGTGTGCATTAAATTCATTGTCAATGTGACTAACACCACATGATCCTAAAATTTATATTTTAAACATTTTTTTCAAGGGTGTGAATTAAAGTACCATCAACAAGCAATAATGCTACACAAAAGAAGATTTAGAGAGAAGATTACACCGTATTGTTGAATCCACTTTAACGATCTATTTTGTTAATTTTTTTAGTTTCGATTTGTATATATTATCCATAAAAGAGAAAAGAAAAGAAAAGATTGTGATAAATAATGTGATGAAATTATATAGTTATAATTATTCAAATAATTTATTTTTTTTTATAAATAATGTACATATAAAGGTTTAAAAAATAAATGGAGCAAATTATTAAAATAGGCCTATGATGAGCCCAGAAAGACCCAATAGCATGGTCTAATCTTCCCATCCAACTGATGAGAAATTGTACCAATAAATAAATAAATTGTGGCTAGGTTGTAATTATTAATTTAAAACAAAGAATCCTATCAACCTATCTTCTAATTAGTAAACTACCTGTCCGGTTATTTAACGAAAGAATCTTATAAAAAATAAAGGGTAAATCATTACATTATGACCTATTTGTACTTTATTCCATTGAACTTCAAATATAACAAGATAATATTATAAGGGGGTTCACTATTAAGTTTTGAAATTTAAGAGGTGATTAACTATTACATTTTGAATTTTAAGAGGTGAAATACAAATTAGTCATACTTTAAAGAGATTTATTGTAATTTACTCCAAAAAGAAAAAAAGAAAAAGAAAAAGGAAATTTTGCATGAGTAAAGTTATTGTTTCTAGGATAAATTATGCAAATAGTTCTTGTACTTTACACGATGTGTCAATTTGGTTTCTGTAGTTTCAATTTGCTCAATTTTGCTCCTTAATTTAACGGATTGTGTCATTTTAGTCCAATATATAACAGTTGTTAAATTAATTTAACGGAAGGTCAAATAATATGTCAATTTGGTCCATGTAGTTTCAATTTTCACGATTTTGACAAGGACTAAATTGACACATTGTGAAAAATACAATGATCAAATTAACACATTGTTTAACTTTTCGTTAAATTAACTTAAGATAAAATCGAGTAAATTAAAACTGTAAGGACTAAATTAACACATCATATAAAATACAGAAACTATTTACATAATTTTTCCGTGTTTTTAACTAATAGATCTTCTTATTACTATCTACCCGTGGAGAGTTGCAGTTAATAATCTTTAATTGGCTAGAGGTACCAGATAAGCATGCTAGCTTGGTACCGTATTTGCACACACAAATTTCTCGTTTGTTTGAGATTTCTCTCTCTTATTTTGGATTGACTCTTCCCGCTTACATATGGGTCTTGTTCGAGATTTTCTCTTTCACTTTTAGGAGATTTTTTTTTTTTTTTTGGGTATTAATTTATAGCAGAAATTACACTAACGTCTCTTTAAGTTTAGAGAAAATACAGTAACTCAATAGTTTAAGCATAATTATATTTAACTCCCTTAAAATTTTTATTTATATAACACTTAACTCAATTTTTTTCATTAATTTGATAGTTTTTTTTAGTTCAAATTAATTTGATAGTTATATGGATGAAAATTTGATATTGTCATATCTTTTACACAATAATGTATATTTTGCTTTGTTTATCTTTCTATTTCCATACTATTTGCATTAATTTCGATTCATTTAGCAATTTGTTAAAAAAAAAGATTAAGTGTTATATGAATTAAAATTTTAAAGGACCTAATGTAACTATGTCAAACTTATAAAACTTATTATATTTTTTTTAAAAATCTCTGGTAGTCAATATAATTTTGTGTTTGCATGACCTTACATAGGAGGATAATTAGAGATAAAGCTAAGGAGTTTAAAAGAATAATTTAAAATTTTATTTTAAAAATTTGTAATACAAATTTAAATTTAATATGACATAAATCACGGTGAATAAATTTGTTCTATTTTTTTTATTTTTAGTAACTTTTTTTAAACTTTAATTGTTTTAAAAAGTTGGTTAAAAGCTAACCTTTCAATTTTTTTAGAAGACATATAAGAAAATAAAAAGATGATATTACTCAAAATAAATTAAAACTTTAATCATAATATTAATGGTCAACTTGTCACGCATTAAGCTTTTACTTTCAAAAAAGTTGTTGAACGTCCTAACCCCTGTACAATAGTGCGCTGTGAGTTGTGAGAGAAATAATTTAAATCGTTCATATTATAGGCAGGGAAGAAATCAGATTTTAATGTTCAGGGGTGCAAATTTTAGATAAAAAAGCTTTGGCTATTGGATATATACTATCATAGATAATGGTTTGCCAATTAATAGAGTTATAAATCTCACTGAGAAGTCGGCAGTTAAATTCATCCCTCTTATCTAGTGTATCTAAAATATAAACTATTCAATTTTTTTACAATAAAAAATGAGAAATATACTAAGGCTGAATGCTAAATTAATACACAAAAAAATTAAACTAGTGTTGGGCCTTAACAAAAAATTACGAATAATTGTTTCTTTTTTGATACATTTCAACTCAATCATTTATCAAAGCAGAAGTTAATATTCTTTTAAAAATCAGAAGTTTTTTTTTTTTTTTTTGTAATTGACTCTAGATTAAAATTTGAAGTAATTTCTTTTACAATGTACACAAACAAATACTTTGTGAGAAAATCATCCTCTATTTTGTTTCGAAACTTATTTTTAGCAATATTCATATAGGTAAGTTATTATTTATTTATTTATTTCCTTTATTGCAGTGAATTGGTTGTTTCTACAATAATATAATATAATATCAATATAAATATAAGTACATAGAATGAGGATAGGCTCCAAATGAAGTGAAATAGTCTTATTTT
This sequence comes from Camellia lanceoleosa, assembly GCA_025200525.1. NCBI lineage: Eukaryota > Viridiplantae > Streptophyta > Magnoliopsida > Ericales > Theaceae > Camellia > Camellia lanceoleosa. The sequence goes on along the minus strand of JANUSC010000041.1, from coordinate 550,071 downwards.
TGGTGAGCAGTTTATATAAACTGTGGCGTGAGGAAAAGGCCATACGTGATATATATGAGAAACTATGTTAGTTAGTGTAATAATGATTAAGGACTTCTTGTGAAAGAGAGGGCCATGGCCCCCTATTGTCTAAATGCAGCTCCGTCTCTGATTGTAGGTGTGAGTGTTGATTTTTGACCACACAACTAAACAGGGAAACTCAGCAAGAGAGCACCGGCAGAATGAATTAAGCCCGAACAACCTGTCACAGAAAGATAAGAATTCGGCGACGGTTCGTCCACCCAAGGGCACTCCGACGATCAAGTCAGTAATTATTTCTCAAAGATAACTAATTGTGCTTAACTCACAAAAAAGAACTTACTGCTTACTATATATCACGCATACCTGAGACCCACGGAGGTGTCTTGCTTTTATAGCCAACACTGACCTGATTCCTATAGAAGCCTAACCTCAATGGACTCAGGCTCAATGTTCATCTTGGACTCCCAGCTAGATAGGGATAAACTTCCTAATAGCTTTATCTTTATTCAGACCGAGATCCTCCCTAGTTCTAGGACTCTTGTCCCTTATCCGCTTATCTCGGATTTCAAATCTCCGCAGCTAACCTCGGCCTAACCGAGATCACCTCGGCGTTAGGACCAAGCCACGTGTGTTGAGACTACTGAGCCAATGACTGAACACAGTTCAACTGCAGTCTCAGCATCAGCTGCAGTCTCAGCTTCATCTTCAACTCAACCCACACTTCACCAGCCAGCTATGAAGCAAGCCACACCTTCAGCTATAGTTGCAAGAGCAGTTATGGATTCCATGTGTACTGAAAGATATAGCAGTTATAACTAACTTGAGATATGCAAATCTATTAAAGATTCTAGAAGAATGTATTAGGCTTCTACATATAGATACTATTCTAAGAGAATTGTAATTAGTGAGTTAGAGCTATCAATGAAAATATCTGAATCTTAAATCTCTGTGTTGAATTCTAACTTTCCATATAATATCAGAGCTTCAATCTCTTACGAGTTAATCCTCATCTGCGTTCGAATCTAATTCATCTTCTTATTCAATCTCTTCAATTCCTTCTAATCTTTCTCTTTTAATTTCCAATCTATCTTCGTTTATCACTGTCAAACTTGATGCTTCAAATTTTTTGATTTGGAAAAATCAAACTTAGAATATTTTGAAAGCTACTGATTTTCCTTGTCCACCCATCATAATCAAAGATGCTTCTGGATCAGATGTTGATAATCCTACCTATTTCCAATGGAAACTCGTAGATGCACATCTTTTTAGTTGTATAATTGCAACTTTATCACCTGCAATATATTCCACAGTTCTTCATCTTCATAGTTGTTCTAAGGTCTGGAGTGCATTGCACAGACGCTTTACTGCGCTTTCTCGATCTTATGTGCATCAACTCAAGAATAAACTAAACAATGTTACCAAGAAAAATGATTCCATGGATGCACATCTCACAAAAATCAAAGAGTTTCCAAAGAAGGACGAGGAGGTCGATCATATGGATCAAATGGATCTCAAATCCATCATTCACAGAATCAAAATTTCTCTGGCTTTTCCTATGCCTCCAATTATCCTAAGAATCATACTGGACGTGGTTTATTTCAAGGTAGAGGTCGATCTGGTTCTTCTCTAACCTATCAAATTTGTGGAGGCCATGGTCACGCAGCTTTAGATTGCTAGTATAGAATGGATCCACAGTTTCAATCTTCCACTTTTACACAGAACAATTCAAAGGCATTTGTTGCTTCCTCTCATACAGCTTCTTCCTTTTCAGCCCCTTGGTACCTCGACTCTGCAGCCACTGAGCATATTACACCTGATTTGAATAATCTCAATTCTTTCCATCCTTATCACAGATCTGATCAAATAACAATTGGTGATGGTAATACAGTTCCTATTCATCACACTAGTGAAAGATTACTTCCTACACCGTCATTTTTCCTTCCGACTAAACAATGTTTTACATACTCTTTCTATTTCCTCTAATCTTGTTTCTGTTCACAAATTAGCCAAAGATAATAATTGTTCCATTACTTTTGATGATTCTACATTTGTGGTTCAGGACAAGGATTCGAGGAAAATTCTCCATCAGGGTTCTAATATCAATGGCTTTTATCATTTTTATCCATCTTCTTCTATTGCTACCATCTCTCCCCCTATGTTGCATGCTTATCTCATTTCTTCTCATGTTGTTGTACCTGTTTCTACTTTTATTTGGCACAATAGATTAGGTCATCCATCTGTAATAAAGTTGCATCATCTCATGCCTTACTTGTCTGTTTCTAAGTCTGATCGTAAGTCTACCACTTCTGATTGTATTGACTGTTGTGTAGCTAAGAGTCATAAACTTCCTTTTCATTTGTCCAATTCTACTGTAAATGCACCACTTTCCCTCATCCATAGTGATTTTGGGGCCCATATGCTTCTAGTTCTGGTTACAAGTATTATGTCCTGTTTGTTGATGATTATAGTAGGTTTACTTGGCTTTATCCTTTGGCTTATAAGATTAAAGTCTGTGCTAAATTCATGGAGTTTAAGGCTTATGTTGAGAATCAGTTTACCACTACTTTGCAAATTTTACGAACTGATGGAGGCTCAGAATATTTTACATCCAAAATGAAGGCATATTTGACTGCTCATGGGATCATTCATTAGTATTCTTGTCCCTATACTCCCTCTTAGAATGGCATTGCTGAGAGGAAGCACAAACATATCACTGAGCCAGCTATAGCTCTTCTCCATCATTCTTCAGTACCTTTGCACTACTGGTTTGATGCCATAGCCATTGCTACTTTTCTTATTAACAGACTGCCATCCTCTAATCTTAATCACAAATCTCCATTTGAAGTTCTTTTTAAATCCATTCCAGACTACCCCTATTTTAAAACTTTTGGCTGCCAATGCTTTTCTTGGCTTAAGCCTTATCAGTCCACTAAACTTCAACCCAAATCTATATAATGTGTCTTTCTTGGCTACCATCCTTTTGCTAAAGGCTACCGGTGTCTTGATCCTAAATCAGAGAAAGTTTTTATCTCTCTAGACATGTTGTCTTTCATGAACATATCTTTCCTTTTGCTTTCTCTTCTTCACCTACTTCTTCTTTATCTCCTTCTTCTATTCCTATTCTACATTTCTTTTTCTGGCCTTCATCCTCACCAGCACATTCTTCTCCTCATATTTCTCTAGTGCAGCCCCAGGTTCAGGCCCAGCAGTTTGCTTCTCCTTCCACTTCTCAAACACAGAATCAACATTTTTCTCAGGCATAGAATCATCAGAATTTCTCTGTTCCTTCTCAGTCTCTCGGTTAAGCCACTCCTATTTCTTCTCTTCCCTTTGTTTCTTCTCCTTAAGTGTCTCTAATTCCTATTCAGTCTATTGTCATTCAATTATCTCATTTACCTTCTACTTCCTCTAATATCCATCATATGGTCACTAGATCCAAATTTGATGCACCTCCTCATTGTTTAGTTACTGCTAAGTCTATTAAGTCTATTGCTCCCTTTTTAGACTGAGAACCACCTTCCTACAAAGAGGCCTTACTTTCACCTATCTGGCATAAGGCTATGCTTGAAGAATTTCATGCATTGCAAAAACAAACTTGGTCCTTAGTCTCACTTCCATCTAATAAAAATGCTATTGGGTATAAATGGGTCTTCAAGGTGAAAAGGAACTCCGATGGATCCATTGCTCGATATAAAGCTCGGTTAGTGGCTAAAGGGTATTTACAACAAGAAGGAATTGATTGTCATGAAACTTTTAGCCTCGTGGCTAAGCAACCTACTATTTGAATTCTGCATTGCCTTGCTCTTCATCACAATTGGTCCCTTAAGCAATTGGATATTTCCAATGCTTTTCTTCATGGCATTCTTGATGAAGAGGTGTTTATGCTTCAATCTCCAAGATTTGTGGACACTTTTTTTCCTACTCATGTCCACAAGCTCCACAAAGCCTTATATGGTATCAAACAAGCTCCAAGGGCTTGATATTCCACCTTCTTTACTTTCTTACCCTCATAAGGCTTTGTCAATAGTAAGTGTGATTCCTCCCTCTTCATTCAAAGAACCTTCACCTCAGTGACTTACTTACTCATCTATGTTAATGATATCTTAATTACTAGGAACAATTCTGTCCATATTCAGGACCTTATCACTTACATGCATAATGCTTTTTCTATGAAAGAATTAGGGAATATTTCCTATTTCCTTGGCATTTCTGTTTAGTCTACCAGCACAGGGTATTTTTTGTCCCAGCAAAAATATGCCAAGGACATCCTTTTGAAAGTAGGTCTCTCTGCTTGTAAACTTTGTTCCTCTCCTATATCTGTCAAGCCTAGCACTCCTCCAAATGCTTCTCTTCCGTTTGATAATCCTGCTCTTTATAGGAGTCTTGTTGGAGCCTTACAATACCTTACCATTACCAGAACTGATCTATCTTTGGCTGTCAATCAAGCATGTCAGCACATGTATGCCCCTACAGTGGGTCACTTTACAACTATCAAATGGATTTTGAGATTTGTAAAGGGTACTCTCCCTCGTGGTTTGACCTTTACTCCCAGCACAGTTGATCTTCATGGGTTCTCGGATGCTAATTAGGCTGGTGATATTCATGATAAAAAGTTTACCTCAGGATATTGTGTTTTTTTGGAAACTAATTTAGTGTCTTAGTCTGCCAAGAAACAAACCATCGGTCTAGATCTTCAATCAAGGTAATATCGTGCCTTAGCACATACTGCTGCTGAGCTTAGTTGGATTGTGATGTTACTCACTGAAATGAGTATCTTTTCTCCTACCACACCTATTCTTTGGTTTGATAATCTTTTTGCTATGGCTTTGGCTTCCAACCCCGTATTTCATGCTCGCTCCAAGCATATAAAAATCGATTGTCGGAAAGGGATAAAATTTTGGCTAAACAGTTTGTTGTTCAGTACATTCCTACTGTTGATCAACTAGCTGATTTGTTTACCAAGCCCTTGTTTGTTTCAAGGTTTCAGTATCTCAAGAACAAGCTCATGGCCTTGAGCATCCTAACAGCTTGCAGGGGAATGTTGAGACTATTGAGCTAATGACTGAACATAGTTCAACTGCAGTCTTAGCATCAACTGTAGTCTTAGCTTCAGCTTTAGCTCAACCCACACTTCAGCCACAGTTGCAAAAGCAAGCCGCACCTTCAGCTACAGTTGCAAGAGCAGTTATGGATTCCATGTGCGTTGAAAGATATGTCAGTTATAACTATCTTGAGATATGCAAATCTGTTAGAGATTCTAGAAGAATGTATTAGGCTTTTATATATAGATATTATCCTGAGAGAATTGTAATTAGTGAGAGAGAGCTATCAATGAAAATATTTGACTCTTAAATCTCTGTGTTGAATTCTAACTTTCCACAATGTGGCACCTTGGCTGACACCCTAGTGTTACCTTGGCCATGTGCTGTCATTCTCAAAATATGTCCCCACAACTGCTCCCTAGGTTCTATTACCTCAGCATCCTAAGGTGATGGAACCTACATCGTTTGTTCAAATACTATGTCGGCCAAAATTTATTCTTTCCTTCGACCGAGATCATGACTCGTCGGCTTCAAGTACCTAGTACTTATCTGTCCATTTTTATCAAGGGTCAAGAACCAAGAATCAAGTTCTTTAGATATTCCAGCCGAGGTCGTTCCTTTAGCTGAAGTTGTTGCTTCATTAACTCAAGAACTCCAAGAGTTTAATCTGCGCATGAGTTGTCACGCACGGCTTCCTTAACCGTTTCCAACACGCGTCTTTCTCTCATTAGTTCGTACCTAACACGCGTCATCAAGTCGCATCATTTTTACGCACGCCACCTGACAGACACGTCAAGGCGTATTCATTTCCTTTTGTCGCCTTTTCGAATTTCAACAAAACTCACTCTTTCTCTCTCTCTCTTTGTCTTCTCACTTTTCATTCTCTTTTTGCTCAAGATTTTCTCTCTCTAACAATTCCTTAACCTCCATTGTTGTTTCTTCAAGCTCTCCATAACTGTGCTCCATTCACCTTCTCTGGCGAAGCATTTTACTGTCTCGCTCCACTCGTCGTCACCATCCGACTCCGGCGATCCTCAAACCTCGATCTCGGACCCAACTGGTGAGTTCTAGTTTCTTTCAATTTCAATTTCAGCCTTCCATTATTCTGAATGTATTCCTTCTTTACCAGATGTCTATTCTGTTGCTATTAAATCTGTTTTCATGGTTGCACTCTGTTTTTTCTTCAATTATGAATCAATTCCTTGTTCTTGAACCTTGAATCTATGTAATCTTTCGAAAATGCCAATCATGTTTTTTGCTTGAGACATTCACACACTGTTTTTCACACACTCACTCAATGTCTTGAAGTTTTGGATGTACACACTTGTTTTTCTATTTCACCCATAATTTCTGAATTACATTTCTTTTATGGTTTTCTTGCGTTATTTCCAGATTCTTGTCTTTGATTCTTGTTTCTATATAGACTTAGGCTTAGGAATTACTAGAAACCACACACTTAGGAAAAACTTAAACAAACCCCTTCTAATTCTCACAGATCCTCATCCCAGTGCTTTCTAGGCTTTAGCCGAGGTTTTCAAACATTTACCAGTGATCTTCTTCTGAAATCTTGTACCATCTCCCATTTAAGCTGACGTTATAGGCATGTTTAAGTGGAGGGTAGACACCCTAGAGAAAGTTGAGAACTTTAGGAGAGAGTTCTCTATCCCAACCGACGTTTCAGATAAGATTGGCTGGGAAAGAGGACTCCATTATGCTTGATGGAAATCTTATGGCTTTCCTAGTAGTTGCCTTTGTAGAATGTGGACTCAGGTTTTCCCTAGACATCCTTTTTAGGGAAATCCTCCACTATTATAAACTCAACCCCATGCAACTAGCCATAAACTCATACAGGATTATCAATGGCATCATAGAATTGGCACGCCGAGAAAATGCTAGGATCACTTTAGTCGACATCCAATTCTGTTACACCATGTATGGCCTTAAGTCTGAAAAAGGCTACACCTATTACCTTAAGCCCAGATCCACCTCCTACAAAATCATAGCCAACCTTCCTGACTCCAACAAGGGTGCTGGGGATGACTATCTGATTGTCTCGAGCAATTGGGAGTTTACACCAGACGACGATCTTCATCTCTTCCCACTGCGCCGAGAAGTGTTTAGAGAGGATGAAGGTAAGAACTGTGCTACCTACCAACTTTATCTCTGCCCAAAACTTGTTAACCTTTATCTGTTCATGCTAATGTTTCTTTTGTTTGCAGCTCTTTCTCAACCAGTGAAAGACTTTCGCCAGACATTCTTTTCCAGCAAAGACCTAGAAAAGCTATTGAGTTTGTCTATTGAGAAGCATAAGGCCCCATTATTGCTTGACTATATCCCGACGTACAAACCTGCCTTGCCCGACGTTTCCCGTCAAAGAAAAACTCCCTCATCTGCAACAACTCCACCACTTGCGTCATCCTTAAGGCCAGACCAAGTCTCCTCATCAAACCCAGTAGAGCTGCCCTCTACTTCTGCTCCAGCTCAATTAATCTCATCATCTCAATGTCGACGCTGATGTAGAGCTCCACTAAGTGCTCCAGCTGGTAGGACTCACAACCGTATATGCTGAGAATCAGTATCCTCAGTATACGACCTAGAAAACCCTCCAACTACACTTCCAGCAATTCATTTTGGTACCAAGGTTACTATTGCTACAATATCCGACGACATAGGCCGCAAGCCAGCAATTGTTGAAGATCTCCTTTCCACCTTTCTAGGGGTGTTGACGATGCAATCCTCATCTTCTCCATCCTAATCAAAGCCAAAGCCGAAAAGAGTGAAGAAGACCAAGGCTAAGGCCACAGTGACTCGGATTGACTCTGAGGACATTGTGCTAATCTCAAAACTAGCTGAGGTCGAGAAGAACAACACCTCTGTTGAACAGAGGCCATTTGTGGAGGCAACAACCGACGAAGGGTAGCAGCAGTTTCCCTCATAATATGACCTGGGCACCTGAATTCATGGTAGGGGAGAGATCTTTGAGAGCGGGCGACAGTGCGATTAATGACGTCGAGGTCGGTGTCGTTCTGTTAACAGCCGTGCTCCTACCCGAGGATATGAATCATATGGCCGACCTCCATATATATGAAAACTTTGGCCTGATGATGCACCATTTAGGCCCTGTTTGGTAGAGTTGTGGGAAAGTGCTTATAGCTTATGTCTAAACAGCTTATAGCTTATAACTATGAACATAAGCTGATTTCTGACTTATAAATTAAGCATTTCCTGCCCCACTCAAAGAATAAGCTGATTTCTGACTTCCAAAAAGCTATAAGCTAAACCAAATACATCAAAATAACTTAAATTAAGCTGAAAACTGAAATAAGCAGATTTTAAGCTACACCAAACAAGCACTTAGTCCTAGTTAGCCTCTTTATTTACTCTTTTACAGTCTTTCAACACTTAGTCAAATTTTACTAATTTATTTTACTTCTTGCAGGCTATCTAGCATGCACATTCGTACGCGGTCAAGATTGAGATGACAAGGAAGGAGTTGGCAAAGAAGACTAAGGAAGTTGCCAAACTCCTCTCCTCGCCCAATCATGCCGAAGCCAACAATCGATCTCTGTTGGGCCAAGCCAAGGCTTCCAAAGCCACTAAGGATCAAGCCGAGAAAAAAGCAAAAATGGCTGAAGCTGAAGCCACAGCCTTCAAAGTTGATCTTGAGGTTGCCAAAGCCAAAGCAGTTGAGCTGGAGGCCAAGCTCCAAGAGGCCCTTGATTCAAAGGATGCCGAGGTCAAGGCGGCCGATGAGAAGGCTTTTGAGGAAGGGCAAGCCGCTGTCTGAGATCAATACAAAGAGTAAGTTAACTTGGCTTACAACCGAGGTTATTACCTCGGCTGGATGGCGACGCTCAGCAAGATATCTGGCCTAATGGACTCCCCACTCCGTAATATTGACCAGCTAGAAGTGCCTTTCCCTCCGGCTCCAAAGGAATCCGATGATGAAGCCGAGGAGGATGATGCCGAAGATGATGCTATGGACGAAGAAGAGGTCATTGTTAGCTAAGTCCCTCACTCTGAATGTCCAAGTCCTTGACTTGACTCAGGATGAGGAAGACGAGGTCTCCAAGAGCGTCTCTCCCAAGAAGGCTATATCAAATGTCGAGGTCAACACAACCGAGAAGAGCCTCGACCAAACTCTGCTTGAGATCGATGCTGAGATCAAGGCGGAGAGGACTGCCGAGAATCTTTCCTAGCTGTTTGCCAAGGTCGATACATAGCCAATCGCCGAGGCAGATTAGTTCACGTAGAATCTCTTCTCTTTTTGTACTTTGTCTTTTTTCCTTTGTAGCAACCTTTCTGTTTTGAACAATGTTAAGTTTCAGTCTGGCCGATGTGCCTTGTTTTTGTATCCGAACAAGTTTCTCCCTTAAATGCATGCTTTTCTTTTTAAGTGTTTGGATGCTTTTCTTGTATGCTTAGTACGCCTTCATACTTAGAATATTTTTGCATTTCTCAAAGTATTCGTTAACTGTATAATCACCTCGGGTTATAATACCTCAAATATAAACCTTGAATGTATTCCTCGACCAACCATTAGCATACCTCGGCTAACACTTTAAAAAATATCAAAATATTTTTACAAGTGTTATTCAGTATTGCTTTTTACCTTCATATGTTATCTTTTATTAAGACTTCGCCCTTTCCAAGTTTTGACAACCTGGTTAGTCACCTCAGGTAACATGTACCTCGGATACTTTATTCATAATTACCTCGGCTAACTCTAACTTGTAAATTTCTCTGAAATTTCAACAAGTGTTAAGCCCATTTTTGAAAATTTCAACAAGTGTCAAACTCTTAAGTTTGTTCATCACTCCAGCTCCCTGCCCCTTGATGTGAGCCTAAGTTCCACATAAGTTCACATTAAGCATGTGACTATGGTCTTTTGCCGAAGTCAAATTCAAACAAAGGCTCCTCGAGGTGTTTCAACCTTGGTTTCTCTGTTAATGAACTTAGTTCCATTCTGAGTTTGACTCTGCGAATATGGCAAGTCCAGGTTAATTCAACTTAGTTCAACTCCATTATATGCAAGTATAATTCAACTCTGCCATATAATGAGTCTAATTTATTTGTCATGTTTCATTCGGAAACATCGCCAACTTAGTTCAACTCTATTATATGCAAGTATAATTCAACTCTGCCATATAATAAGTCTAAGTTATTTGTCATGTTTCATTCGGAAATATCGCCAACGTAGTTCAACTCTATGATATGCAAGTGTAATTCGACTCTGCCATATAATAAGTCTAAGTTATTCGTCATGTTTCATTCAGAAACATCGCCAACTTAGTTTAACTCTATTATATACAAGTATAATTCAACTCTGCCATATAATAAGTCTAAGTTATTCGTTATGTTTCATTCAAAAACATCGCTAACTTAGTTCAACTCTATTATATGCAAGTATAATTTAACTTTGCCATATAATAAGTCTAAGTTATTCGTCATGTTTCATTCAGAAATATCGCCAACTTAGTTTAACTCTATTATATGCAAGTATAATTCAACTCTGCCATATAATAAGTCTAAGTTATTCATCATGTTTCATTCATAAACATTGCCGTAGGACTGGTTAGTCCTATCACACAAATTTCATATTCATAAAAATCAAACTAAAATTTTATTATTACTTCGGCCAATGACATAAACTTCGAAAAACAAAAAATCTAATGATAGAAAAACTTCATATTGCAAGTGTTCCAGGGTCTTGGTAACTCTTTGCCATCACTATCCTCAAGCCGATATGCTCCATTGCCGGTGACCAAGATGATTCTATATGGCCCCTCCAATTTGGGCCTAGCTTTCCCTCCCTAGGATCCTTCTTGTTGCCAACTACTTTCCTCAGTACAAGGTCCCCAATTTTGAACTCTCTTAGGTTGACCTTCTTGTTGTAAGCCCTAGGAAGTGGCTATTGGTCTGCTTGCAGCCGAATTGCTGCTCTTTCTCTTTTCTCCTCCAGTAGGTCTAGATATCGGGCTAGAAATGCCTCATTAGTACCATTGTCCACTCCCTGGACTCTGATCCTTGGAATGCCGACTTGTAGTGGAATAACTGCTTCAGTGCCATAAGTCATGGCAAATGGAAACTCCCCAGTTGATCTTCTTGGCATAGTCTGATATGTCCAGAGTACATTGGGCAACTCTTCCACCTATTTTCCCTTTGCTACTTCCAGCCTCTTTTTGATCCCATCCAAGATAGTCTTATTGGATGTTTCTGCCTGACCATTACTCTGAGGGAAACTTGGAGTAGAATAGTAATTCTTGATTTTGTACTTTGCACAGAAATTTTTGATTAGCTTATTGTCAAATTGTGTACCATTGTCTGCTATTATTGCCCTTAGGATCCTAAACCTGGTGATGATGTTCTTCCATATAAAGTTCTTCACATCAATATCTTGAATCTTCGCAAGGGGTTCAGCTTCTATTCACTTTGTGAAGTAATCAGTTGCTACCAGTAGAAACTTCTTTTGCCCAGCTGCTTGGGGCAGTTGTCCAACTAGGTCCATGCCCCACTGGGCAAATGGCCAAGGGCTGGTTATTGGGTTCAAATCTGTTGTTAATTGATGTATCAAAGGTGCAAATCTCTGGTACTTCTCGTACTTTTTGACGTAGGCTTCAGCATCCTTCTGTATGTAGGGTCACCAATACCCTTGAGTAATGGCCCTATGAGCAAGTGATATGCCCCAAACATGGCTGCCACATACCCTTTCATGTATTTCATACAAGAAGTCTTTAACCTGGGAAGGGTGCACATACCTCAAAAGGAAGCCAGTAAAAGACCTTCTGTAGAGATGTCCTTCTGCTGTTAGGCTAAACCTTGCTGACTTCAGTCTAGTCTTGTGCGCCTCTTTGCGATCATCCGGCAACTTGCCGCCCCTAAGAAACATCACTATTGCATCCATCCAACTTGGACCCATCTCCACACACATTGTTTCATACTTTGTGATTAGTGGTTCCACACTTGGGCTTGACAAATAATCAACCATTATTGTCCTTGCCTTCCCTGACTTTATTACACCAGCCAAGTTAGCCAAGGCATCAGCATAACTGTTGTCATCTCGGCTAACGTGCTATAGTCGGCAATCCTGAAACAAGGCTAGTAATCTAACAACTTCTTTGACATAGGCTATCATTCTTTCATCTCGTCAGATACTCGCTCAAGGTTCGTTCACAATAAGTTAGGAGTCACAGAAGACTACTACCTCGTTGGCTTCCATTGCTGCTACTAATTTTAACCTTGCGATTAGTGCCTCATATTTTGCTTCATTGTTTGAGGCTTTGAACCCCAAACGGATAGACTGCTCCAACATTCGCCCATCTGGTGATACCAACACCACTTTTGCCCCGCTCCTTGACGGTTTGAACTCCCATCAACAAACAGGCGAAAGGAGTCACTGATGTAGATATCGCAGGGTTTCAATTTTTCTTCTTTCTTCTGCTCTGTTATGGGGTTTTTCATTCCCAGCTGGGTCTCTTCTTGTTCCCCTGGACACCCCTGATGTGGATTTCACCAGGTGTGAACTCGGCAACAAAGTTGGCCAGAACTTGGCCTTTGATTGCCGTTTTGGGCCTAAACTCTAAGTCGTATTGGCCCAACACCACTGCCCATCTAGCTACCCTGTCTGTCAGATCTCCTTGCTGTAACAAGGACTTCAAAGGATGCTTAGTCAACACCGCAATCTTGTGGGCTTGGAAATAATGATTCAATTTTCTGGAAGCCATCACTAAGGCCAGTGTTAATTTCTCCAGGGGCAAGTACATGGTCTCTGTGCTTGCTAGGATTTTACTCACATAGTATACTACTCTTTGTTCTCTTTTCTCTTATCCGACATCATCGACTCGGCCAAGGCTCAAAATGCAAGTATAAAAATAGTTCCTCTCCAAGTACTAGATTTGACAAAACTGGAGCTATTGCCAGGTACATTTTTAAGTCGGCCAAGGTGACTTTGCATTCTTCTGTCCATAAGAAATCTAAGGCCTTTTTCAACAAATTGAAAAATGGTTCACACTTATCTGAACTTTTTCTTATAAATCTGTTCAAGGCTGTGGCCCTTCCAGTCAACATCTATAGCTGTTTTGCCGATATCGAGCTTTTCAAGTACATGATAGCCTTAATTTGATCTGGACTTGCCTCAATGCGCTTCTGGTAACCAAGTATCCTAGGAACTTACTAGACCCAACTCCAAATGCACATTTCGAAACATTGAGTTAGAGCTGATATGTTCTAAGGATATCAAAAAATTGCTTTTTAGTCGGCCAGGTGATTCTCAGGTTCTTTGGTCTTCACGACCATGTCATCAATGTACACTTCCACTATTTTGCCAATCAAATGTCTAAACATCTTGGTTACCAACCTCTAGTAGGTTGCTCTTGCATTTTTCAACCCGAAAGGCATCACTCTATAGCAATGCAGCCGTTTTGGGATGATAAATGTAGTTTTCTCCTCATCGGGGGGGAGGGGGGGATACATTGCTATCTGATAGTACCCTTGTAAGCGTCTAGGAAGTTCATCATTCCATGCCCTGAAGTGGCATGATCGATCTTGGGGAGTGGGAAACTGTCTTTGGGACAAGCCTTATTCAAGCTGGTGACATCCACACAGACCCTTCACTTCTCATTCTTCTTTTTCACAACAATTGTGTTTGATAACCAAGTTAGGTAGTTTACCTCCCAAATCGCTCCGGCCTCCAATAATTTGTCCACTTCCTCCTCTACTGCCTCCACATGAACCAATGTCGGCCTCCTTGCTTGCTGAATGACAGGTTTAGCCGACTTGTCTACATTTAGTCTATGGAAAGTGACCTCAGGATCAATGTCAGGCATCTCGTATGGCATCCAGGAAAACACCTCTATGTTTGCTAGCAAGAATGACTCTAACTCCTTCTCCTCCTCCTCGGCCAATCCAGAGCCAAGAAGGAAGAAGCACTCTTCATCTCGTCGTTGGACCAGGATCTTCTTTAAGGCTTCCTCACTTTTGTTGGCCAGCTCTTTGCTAACGTCATCCAAGACCTCCATGTCCTCATCCTTAATCTCTACTACTTTGTTTTTCGCACATTGCAAGTGGATTTCATTGCTGCCATGGAGCAATTCTTTGTGTAGCGATCCTAGTTTTGCCACTTCACTGAGTATGTCAGGGATCGAGCTGCCCAGTCAGCTCACGGGGGTCCAGGGGGTAGTGCTCCTTGGCGGGTCCTAAGGCAACGCCTTGGCGGGGTTGAGGAGTAGTGCCCCTGAAGCAAAAAAATGAAATGCATTAGAAGTTGTTTGTCCGCTCGAACGGCCATTTATGTGCTCAAGCGAAAAATGTTTGATTCCAGAAGTTTAACTTGTCTGCAAAAGTACTGGGAAAGTGTATTTGACGCTCGAGGGGGCTTTCCACGCTCAAGCGGACCATGTTACATCAGTTTATGAATCTGATATTTCATATCACTTTTGTATATCTCTCTCCCTAAAAACCCTTTCCTCTCCATTCTCTCTACATTTCCCTACGCCAAATTGGATCAAAACCTTGATCTCTCAAGATCCATTAGAGTTCTACCATAGGTTCTTCATCAAAGTTGGTTAACTTCTCGAGGGCTTCAAGTGTGCGGTGAAGATTGAGTTTCGATACATTGATTTTGGGGTTTCATCTCATTTCTTTTTCAAAACTTGAGTTAAGAATTTTCTTAGAGTTATATATATATATATATTTTTGCAAGATCTATATGATTTTCGAAATCATCTTTCGATAGCTTTGAAAATTGATTGTTGACTCAAGAAGTTGAGTTATTTTGAAAGTAGGTTTGTCTCTTGTTCTTTTAAAATGATCTTATGGGTTTTGATCTTCGTTGATTGAAGAAAAGATGATTTTGGAAAGTTTTCTTTCAAAAGATTTGAGTTGTATAGTTTTGGTTAGAAAACCTAGAAATTAGGGATATTGTTATATTTATTTTGTGTCAAAATAAATGGTTGTTTGGAAAATTTCTTATTTATATTTATATAAATGATGAATTTCAGTGAATAAGAGAATTGTTGTTCATTTTGGAAATTACTGTTCAAAACATTGAAATAGTCTTAAAATAACTAATTGTTGAGGATACTTGAGAAGAGGGAATTGTGTTATTTCTTTGATGATGAATTGGAATAAAAGTATTTATATTCATCTTGTGAAATTGGCATATCAATTCATTTGATTACATTAAACTTTGAAAGTTGATTTGAAAACTTGCATTGAGAAAAGAATGTTGAGAAACAAGTTTTCATGGAATGGTTTTGGGGTAAATACGTTGGTAAGTCTTGATAGGTGATGTAGATGATATTGAATAAGTTGGCTTGAGAGTCCGGGGTGAAAGACCGAAAACCAGCGTTGATAGGTGTCGTGCCTTCCGGTTAATGCTGGTCAAAATGACAATTTAGTAGTACTTGTATAGTCTACTTGCAGACACCGATCTAGGGATTACCAGAGTCGTATTTACCGCCCTTGAAATAAATTGTTAAGTTTTGAACAATTGAAATTGCATGATATCATTGAGCATGATGGTTTTTAAAAGATGAAAATGTGATTTATCTTCAAAAAGGACGTAGCATGTCATGTATATTTCATCTCTTGAGACTTGTATAAAATGTATATACTTTATTAAGAATTTCCTACTGAGCTTTATGCTCACCCTACGAGATTTTTGTGCAAGAAAAAATGTGGTGATCCCACCCAACTAGGGGCGTAGAGATATGTGTGTTGGGTGTACAATGCTCTTATTTTGTTGTGACTCTATATGTAAGCCAAGGGCTGTGTTTGTGTGGGTTTGAATAACCGTTTTGTGTAACCAGACTCAAGCCTTGAAAACTTGTAAACCCTTGGGGGTATTTATTTGTTTATTTACTTGTTGTTGGATTAATGTATTGTTGCATGAAGAATTATTATATCATGTAATATAAGTTTGGAGATTTATATTCGGTTTTCCTTGAAAGAGCTATGATTGTTGTATTATCATTTGGGCTAGAAATTTGGGGCGTTACAACTTGGTATCAGAGCTACTGGGTTTGAATACTTGGAGCTCGTGGGAATTGGTTGTTTAACCACAATGGGTTCATTTAGCATGCTTAGGAAGTGTTATGCATTTTGTGACTATGTGATAACATGCTTATGTGACTAAATGGGTATGGGATTGGACTTTTGGGATGTTGTTTGCGCCTATTAAATTCTTTGAGGTCTTATTAGAAAGGTACTTGATCAATACTCATTCTACTAAGAATTCTTGATTTTTTGTGGGACGAATATCATCATAAGAGTATAATTTGTATGTGTTTAGATGACTAAGTGCTTATGTGGGGTGAAATTTAATTGTTATATGGTAGAGGAATATATAGCATTATTGTGATCAAATGTGTAAGGCAAGTTGCGGGCATATGTGGGTTAGTGTGCTGAATTAATTATATTGTCATTTATAAGATGTTAGGAAGAGGTCAAACCCGTGGTGGTAGAGGCAGGAGGCGTGGTAGGGCTCGCCGAGGTGTGCATGAGGTACCGGTCCATGAGGTTCCAATGCAAGAGGAAGAGTCTAGCCAAGCTAATGTGGCTGAACAAGTGGGGAATGCGGGAATCCCGGGACAAGCGGGTCAAACCGCAATAGGGGCCTTAGCTCGAGAAATGTCAAGGGCTTTAAGAGAGTCTATGAACTTGTTGAGGGTGGAGAATTAAGCCCAAGAGAACACCACAGAGTCAAGGGCGATTTTTCTTACTAGAGACTTCTTGCAGGCCAAATCGGATGAGTTCCATGGTGGTTCTGTCACGACCCATTCCCCGTACCCAAGGGTTAAACATCGTGATGGCCAGTAACTGAGGTTACCTCCGGCCAATTCTTAAACAAATCAATAAACGCGAGCGGAAGTAATATTTAAATGAAGGTACCAAAATAATCATCGGAACTTCTATTTTTATTACAAAATGTATTGACCAAAAAGGCCGATATTTACATATAAAAAAATATTATGAAAGTGTCGTTTGTGTTTGTGTCTATTCCGTAGCCCCGCATCTAAGACTTTCCAAAAGCTATTTTTGAATTGCGTTGTTTCCTGAAAATTGGTAAACAACTATAAGCACTTGGCAGAGTGAGAAATATTATACCAAGAGTATAAGGGACATGAAATAACCATGGATAGTTAGTTAGGCCAAAACATTTACATAACTTAGTTTGCTAAATAAATCATTTAAGTAGCAGAAACTGAAATACAGAAACTATGTAAATAAATAACCATAATCACAGTACAAAACAGAACAGAACAGAGGTTACAGAAGTGACAATCAGAACAGAGGCACGGATTCAAGAGGTGGCTCGTACGAACTCTAGAGGTGGCTTCCACAACAGTGTAGCACTTAGCTCCGTACAGCACTTTACTCCACACCAGAAATCAGAGAGTCAATCAGCTTCCACTATTTTTTCTTCCTTTCTTTCTCTCCTTCCTCTCTTTCTTTCTTTCTTTCCTTTCTTTCCTTCTCTTCCGTTTCTTCTTTCTTTTTTTTGTTTCACATCAACTCCTCCTTTTATACTAAAAGTTTAATGCTTGTTCTCCAAGGTTTAGGTGACATGTAGTCTTCCTATATCACAACCATTATTACACGCTAGATTTGAGCTTATCCTTTCAACAGATAAGTTTAAATAGTTACTTAATTATATTTAGGCCCAAATCTTTAACTAATTATATTATTTTACAAAATTACCCATAATAATACAAAATAAATCATATATTTTTCCAACTATAATTAAATAATATTAGTATAAATTTTACAGAATAATTAAAAATCTTGGTTGTTACAAGACCCGAGCCCAAGAAAGCAGATGAGTGGCTCGAACAAACTGTGAAGACATTTGAGATGCTTCACATCGAAGATAGTGAACTAAGAGTGACTCTAGCGAGTTACTACCTTAAGGGAGACGCGGGTCAATGGTAGAAATATGCCAAGGGTAGAGTGGAGCCGACATGGGAAGCCTTTACGGTGGCTTTCCAAGATAAGTACATACCTCCCACTGCTAGGGAGAGATTAAGGAAAGAGTTTAAAGACCTCAAACAACTCGACATGCCCGTGGTCGAGTTTGAGGCGGTTTTCTCTAGTTTGTCCAGATTTGCACCAGAGTTGGTGGCAACGGAAGAGCGTCGTTGCATTGAATTTGAAAAGAAATTGAAAAGAAAAATTATGTTCAAGCTTGTTGAAAATATGATTCGGGAATATGACCGTCTTGTGGAGATGGCGACACACGTAGAAATTTCCATACAAGCTGAGAAAGAGAGCCTTCGGAGTTCGAGGTCTAGGGGCTAAGAGTCTCAAGGAAACTATAGGCAGAAGAAGAAGAGCAGGAACACCTATCCATCCCAGTCCCAACCACAGCAGTCTAGATCCACTTTTCCTTTGCCTAGTGCGGGTCCGGGAAAAAGTACATCGAGTAGCTTCTCGTGTTTCAAGTGTGGCCAACCGGGTCACAAAGCCTTCTCATGCCCACAGAAGGGAGGAGGGCATCTAATAGTACCACCACCTAACCGATCTCAAAGTCAGTCTCAGTCTCAGTCTCAGAATAAAGGCCAAGGGTTTAATTGTTATAAGTATGGTCAGCCGGGGCATATGAAGAGAACTTGCCCACAGTTGGGAGGCGTATCTAGCGCATCAGGGTCGAGGCAGACTAAGAGCCACCAGTAGGCTCAATCAGTCCAAGCTTCTTGAGTTAATCAGGGAGCTGCTTCGGCTCAGTTAGTACAATAGGCCTATGCTCTGAGAGGGGAGCAAGTCAATCAAGGGCCACAAGGGCGCGTGTATGTTGTTACCGTGCCAGAGCAGTTGCCAGAATCCTCAATTTTGAGAGGTATTTTTGTTGTGTGTAATTCTTTGGCTAATGTATTGATAAACACGGGTGCGTCTCATTCATTTATATCTACTGCATTTGCTTATGTATTGGGGTTAGAGGTAGCACGGTTAGTGCCTCTACTTAGAGTAAAGTCACCTGTTAGGGGTACAGTTGATTTAGACCGGGGTTGTCGTGATTGTGAAATAGAAGTTGCCAGGCGTCGACTTTCGTTTGCTTTTGTGTTACTATATATGTCGAGTTTTGATGTCATTTTAGGCAATGACTGGTTGTGTGCTTATCAAGCTGTGATTGATTGTTACTGTCAGAGAGTTACAGTGTGCACTTCAGGTGGTGATCGTTTCTATTTTCTGGGGAACCGAGTTGATAGATCCTTGTTGCCAGTTGTTGACTCTCATAGTAGAAGCAAGCTTAGTGGCCTTCTTGCAACTCTCTTGGATAGTGATAGTGACGGGGCTCTTGTTGAGTTACCAAGAGTAGTTTGTGAATACTCGAATGTCTTTCCAGAAGATCTTATTAGTTTACCACCTCACTGGGAGATTAAGTTCTCCATTGAATTAGTGCCTGGCACGACACTGATTTTCATGTCACCGTATAAATTTGCACCCGCCGAATTGTATGAGTTGAAGATTCAACTCCAAGAACTTTTAGACAGGGGCTTCATTCACCCTAGTATATCGTCTTGGGGAGCGCCGACTCTCTTTGCGAAGAAGAAGGATGAGTCATTGCGGTTGTGTATTGATTACCGCAAGTTGAATAGAGTTGTAGTTAAGAACAAGTATCCTCCACCCAGAATAAATGATTTGTTTGACCAACTTAGAGGGTCTCGTTGCTTCTCAAAAATAGATTTGAGGTTGGGGTACCATTAGTTGAGAGTCCGGGAGGATGACATTCAGAAGATGACCTTTCATACTCATTATGGCAACTATGAATTCCTTGTAATACCTTTTGGGTTGACCAATGCACCGGCTTCCTTTATGGATTTGATGAACATAATTTTTCAGGAATACTTGGACAGTTTTGTGGTCGTCTTTGTGGACGACATCTTGATTTATTCAACCTCTGAAGAGGAACACGAAACTCACTTGCGGGTAGTGCTGGGTTTACTTAGTGAGCACCAATTGTATGCCAAATTTGAAAAATACGGGTTTTGGTTAACAGAGGTGAAGTTTTTGTGGCATGTAGTGTCTAGAGAGGGAGTGACTGTGGACTTCTCAAAGATAGATGTCGTACAGGATTAGGAACAACTCAAGAATGTTTTTGAAATCTAAAGTTTGTTGGGATTAACGGGGTATTATCGACGTTTTGTAAAGGACTTCTCTAGACTAGCTGTACCTTTGACTAGGTTGACTAGAAAGGGTATCAAATTTGTGTGGAGTGAGACTTGTGAAAAGTCATTCCAAGAGCTTAAAACTAGATTGACTACCGCACCGGTTTTGATAACTTCGGAAAGGGGTTTGAATTACACTATCTATTGTGATACGTTCGAGGATAAACTTGGTTGTGTCTTGATGCAAGAGGGAAAAGTTGTGGCCTGTGGTTCGCGACAATTGAAAACTCATAAGAAAAATTACCCTACCCATGATCTTGAATTAGCAGGGGTGATTTTTGCTCTGAAAATTTGGAGGCATTACTTGTACGGTGAGAAGTTTGAAGTCTTCTCTGATCATATGAGTCTAAAGTATTTGTTTTCTCAAAAAGACTTGAATTTACAACAACAAAGGTGGATGGAATTTATGGAGGATTATGACTTTAAGTTACACTATCATCTAGGGAAGGCCAATGTGGTAGCCAATGCTTTGAGTCAAAAATCTGTGAGTACTTTGGCAAGTGTGGCCATTCGGAAATGGGATATGCTAGATATTATTGGCAAGTTTGATTTGCACTTGGGTGAGTCTGGAGAGAGTGCTACCTTGTTTACTTTGAATGCTCAACCTACGTTGGTTAGTAAGGTCATAAAGGCACAACGAGAAGACCGTGATGTGGAATCAATCTATGTTAAGATTTCCAATGGAAAAGAAGAGAAAGGTTTGAACGTTCACTCAGATCTGAGTATACGTTACGTAGACCGTTTGTTTGTACCAGAATCTTGCAGAGAGGAAGTACTTTGGGAGTTCCATCACTCACGCCTTGCGGTACACCCGGGAGGCACTAAAATATATCATGATCTTAGTCGTCAGTTTTGGTGGAGGGGTATGCAACTAGATGTCGCTTTATTTGTATCGAAGTGCCTTACTTGTCAACAAGTGAAGGCCGAAAAACACCAAAGACCAGCGGGTTTGTTACAACCTTTACCGATAGTCGAGTGGAAATGGGAGCGTATTACCATGGATTTTGTAGTTGGGCTTTCTAGAACACAACGAGGCAATGACACCGTTTGGGTGATTGTTGATAGGTTGACTAAGTCTACCTATTTCATTCTGATGTGCACCAGTAACTCAGTTGAACACTTGGCAGAGTCATACATTAGAGAGATAGTTCGACTTCATGGAGTCCTTGTGACTATTGTGTCGGATAGGGATCCTCGTTTTATTGCCCAGTTATGGCAAAGCCTTCAAGAAGTGTTGGGAACTAAGTTGACTCTTAGCACCACCTATCATCCTTAAACCGATAGATAGTAGGAATGTACCATTCAGATTTTAGAAGACATGCTTAGAGCTTGTGTCCTTGATTTTAAGGGGCCTTGGAAAAGGCACTTACCATTGATTGAGTTTGCTTATAACAATAGTTATCAAGCTAGTATTAGGATGGCACCATTTGAGACCTTGTATGGCCGACCTTATAGATCACCGGTTTGTTGGGCCGAAGTGGGTGACGCACCGTTACTGGGTCTGGAAATTGTTAGAGAGACAACCAAGAAAGTTGTTCTCATTCGGAAGAGGTTAGCTACGGCCCAAAGCCGACAAAAGAATTTTTCCGATAAGAGGAGATGACCTTTATCTTTTGAAGTTGGTGACCATGTGTTTCTAAAAATCTCATCAAGGCGAGGTTTGATGAGATTTGGTAAGAATGGTAAATTATCTCCGAGGTTCATTAGGCCTTTTGAGATCTTACAGCGAATTGGGGAAGTGGCATACCGGTTAGCTTTACCACCACAACTTTCAAGAGTTCACAATGTATTTCATGTAACTATGCTTAGGAAGTATGAACCCAGCCCTTCTCATGTGCTTGATTGGGCTGACTTGGAGGTAGATGAGGACGTCTCTTACGAAGAACAACCGGTTCAAATATTAGACACCCGAGAGCAAGTGCTACGGGGCAAAACTATACTTTTGGTAAAGGTGTTGTGGAGACACCATGGGATTGAAGAAGCGACGTGGGAACGGGAGACGGAAGTCTGCTCCAAATATCCGGATTTATTTGAAAATGTTTAAGTTGCTTTTCTTTGTAATATTCCCTAGTGTTGAGGGAAACGTTTTAAAGTTGTTAACCACATGTTGATATGTGCGTTGTTGTTTTAAGCATAAGGTTGTTTAGAGTTGCCATTACTTTTTGGGAAATTTCATGTTTATGTGTATTTGGGAGGTTATTGTAAATGAGATAACCATGGTGGAAATTGTGGAATTTGGTTGAGAGTTAGTATTGTGATTTGAAAATGAAATAACGTGGTTTTAATCGCTAGAAACCTTTTGTTTGGGTAGTTTGATTTGAAATTTCAGGGACAAAATTCTTTAAGGGGGGAAGGTTGTAGCAATCCCAGTTTTGCCACTTCGCTGAGTATGTTGAGGATCGAGCTGCCCGGTCAACTCGCGGGGGTCCAGGGGGCAACGTCCCTTGGCGGGTCCAAGGGCAGCGCCTTGGCGAGAATCAAGTTGCCTAGTCAACTTGTAGGGGTCTAGGGGGCAATGCCCCTTGGCGGGTCCTAGGGTAGCGCCTTGGCAGGGTTGAGGAGTAATGCCCTTGAAGCAAAAATGCGAAATGCATTAGAAGTTGTTTGTCCGCTCGAGTGGCCATTTATGCACTCGAGCGAAGAATGTTTGGTTCTAGAAGTTTAACCTGTCTGCAAAAGTACTGGGAAAGTGTATTTGACACTCGAGTGGGGCTTTCTACGTTCGAGTGGACCATGTTGTATCAGTTCGTGAATCTAATATTTTAGATCACTTTTATATATCTCTCTCTAAAAACCCTTTCCTCTCCATTCTCTCTACATTTCCCTACGCCAAATTGGATCAAAACCTTGATTTCTCAAGATCCATTAGAGTTCTACCATAGGTTTTTCATCAAAGTTGGTTAGCTTCTCGAGGGTTTCGTTGTGTACGGTGAAGATCGAGTTTTGATATCGTTGATTTTGGGGGTTTCATCTCATTTCTCTTTCAAAACTTAAGGTAAGGATTTTCTTAGAGTTATATATATATATATTTTTGCAAGATCTATATGATTTTCGAAATCATCTTTCGATAGCTTTGAAAATTGATTGTTGACTCAAGAAGTTGAGTTATTTTGAAAGTGGGTTTGTCTCTTGTTCTTTTAAAATGATCTTATGGGTTTTGATCTTCCTTGATTGAAGAAAAGACGATTTTGGAAAGTTTTCTTTCAAAAGATTTGAGTTGTATAGTTTTGGTTAGAAAACCTAGAAATTGGGGATATTGTTATATTTATTTTGTGTGTCAAAATAAATGGTTGTTTGGAAAATTTCTTATTTTTATTTATATAAATGATGAATTTCAGGGAATATGAGAATTGTTGTTCATTTTGAAAATTATTGTTCAAAATGTTGAAATAGTCTTGAAATAACTAATTGTTGAGGATACTTGAGAAGAGGGAATTGTGTTATTTCTTTGATGATGAATTGGAATAAAAGTATTTATATTCATCTTGTGAAATTGGCATATCAATTCATTTGATTACATTAAACTTTGAAAGTTGATTTGAAAACTTGCATTGAGAAAAGAATGTTGAGAAATAAGTTTTCATGGAATGGTTTTGGGGTAAATACGTCGGTAAGTCTTGATAGGTGGTGTAGATGATATTGAATAAGTTGGCCTGAGAGTCCGGGGTGAAAGACCAAAAACTCACGTTGATAGGTGTCGTGCCTTCCGGTTAATGCTGGTCAAAATGACAATTTAGTAGTACTTGTATAGTTTACTTGCAGATACTGATCTAGGGATTACCAGAGTCGTATTTACCGCCCTTGAAATAAATTGTTAAGTTTTGAACAATTGAAATTGCATAATATCATTGAGCATGATGGTTTTCAAAAGATGAAAATGTGATTTATCTTCAAAAATAACATAGCATGTCATGTGCATTTCATCTCTTGAGACTTGTATAAAATGTATATACTTTGTTAAGAATTTCCTACTGAGCTTTATGCTCACCCTACGAGATTTTTGTGCAAGAAAGAATGTGGTGATCCCACCTAACTAGGGGCGTGGAAATATGTGTGTTAGGTGTACAATGCTCTTATTTTGCTGTGACTCTGTATGTAAGCCAAGGGTTGTGTTTGTGTGGGTTTAAATAACCGTTTTGTGTAACCAGGCTCAAGCCTTGAAAACTTGTAAACCCTTAGGGGTATTTATTTGTTTATTTACTTGTTGTTGGATTAATGTATTGTTGCATGAAGAATTATTATATCATGTAATATAAGTTTGGAGATTTATATTCGGTTTTCCTTGAAAGAGGTATGATTGTTGTATTATCATTTGGGCTAGAAATTTGGGGCGTTATACTTTGCTTGAACCTGATCCCCTTTGACTTTCTCAATTCCATACTCCGTTGGAAACCGCAACAGCTGGTGCAGTGTTGAGGGAACAGCTCTTACTGCGTGCAACCATGGTCTTCCCAAGATAACATTATAAGGGGAAGGGGTATCAATTACTGTGAAATCTATGCTTACCTTCTTGGTGCCTACTTGCACCTTCAAATTTATTGCTCCTAGGGGCCATGTCGATATTCCATTGAACCCAACCATTGGGCTGTTGGACTGCTCCAAATCATCTCCATGGAGGCCGAGCTCTTTATAACATTTGACATACATGATGTCACAAGAACTGCCTTGGTCAATCAGAATGAACCTTACCTGACATTCTCCAATCTTGAGGGATACTACCAGAGCATCGTTGTGTGGATATTGCACCATGTTTAGGTCAACTTCAGTAAAAGACACCATTGGTACCTGGTATTCGTCTGTTCTAGGCCTCTTTTGCTGGACCTGATACACATGCGGAAAGTGTTTCACCCTCTGAGTCTCTCCACATACCTTGTTCTCATTGACCCTTGAGTGAATCACATTGATCACTCGAGGCCCATCTACTTGCGGTTGTGGTGCTGGTAAAGGTGGTGCTGTTGGTGCTTGGGGTAGCCTTGCCTACTTTTCCCTCGTTCTGGCCTCATCTACTAGGTGCCTTAAGTGAGCTTGTCTAACCAGATCTGCCAAATGCGTCTTCAGGGCTCTGCACCCCTGAGTCAGGTGCCCATCCTCATTGTGGTAGGCACAATGCTTCCCAAGGCTTCTTCCCATAAAATAGCCAGGAATCTTCTTTGGTGCTCTATAATACGGCTAGTTCCTGATCCTTTCTAGAACTTTATAAACCGGGATCCGGAATACAGTGGTGACTTCATGTGCAGTCCTCAGTCCTGTTTCTTGTCTATTAAAATTTGTATTACCTCGGCCTCGCTTCGGCGAGCTGTTCCTTTTTTCTTGCTTTGACGCCTTCGTTCCTGGCTTATCCTCTTCTACTCTCGCATATTTCTCGATCCTAGCCATAAGCTCCTCCATAGTCTTCGGCAGAGTCTTTGCCAGTGACTTTTGAAGCATGCAGTCATCCTCTAGGCTATTCTTAAAAGATACGACTGTCAACTCCTGGTTGCATCCTGGTATTTGGTTGAACACCTCGTAATACTTTTTGGCATAAGCCTTCAGACTTTTACCCTCGCCAATTTTCAGAGCCATTACAGAGTCTACCCTCAATGGCTGCAATGTGTTTGTAACAAACCTGGCCACAAACATCTTGGCTAGGCCTTCCCAACTCTCCACAGTTCCTTTTGGCAATTTGTGAAACCAATCTGATGCAATTTTCCCAAGAGATGAGGGGAACACCTTGCAGAGCAACGGTTCGTTCCTAGTATACAGTGCCATTGAATTCAAATATAAGCCGACGTGAAAGTTTGGATCGGACTTATCATCGTATATTTGGAACCTCAGTATATGGAAACTTTTTGGGGCCTCAAACTTCTCCAACTCTACTGAGAATGATGTTCTCGGCTGGACCGGAGATGTGACCTCGGCATTCTATCACTTCCCCTAGAGGTAGTCCCTCAAATCCTCCTTAGTCCAACCAGGAGCTCGGCTGTTAACGAATTTCAACCTTTTTGGTGCACTGCTCCCGGTGTCGTTATGAGTCCTCTTGGACTTCTCTTCATTCACCATGTCAAAACAAAGTTCTTTCCCCTGAACATGCCGATGTTCTTTGACATAAGTCCCCTTGGTCTAAGGTGTCCTCTAAGACTCTCATCTTCTTGACTCTGCTCACCCGATATCCCCTGAAGGCCGATGTGAGAGTTCTTTCACCTTGTGATGTTGAGGGACTGTTGGGATTGTTTTCTGCCCCCTTTTATGGGCGTCGTTCTTGGCTGCTGATATCGGTGTGTCCTTTGAAGGAGAATAGATGGCCAACGACGAACAGAAAGAAAAGATTGAGGACAACATCCCAGCTAGATAGGAATAAACTTCCTAAGAGTTTTATCTTTATCCAGACTGAGATCCTCCACAGTTCTAAGACTCTTGTCCCTTATCTGCTTATCTCGGATTCCGATATCTTCGCAAATAATCTCAACCTAGCTAAGATCACCTCAGCACCAGGACCAGGCCACGTGGCATCTTGGCTAACACCCCGGCGTCACCTTGGCCACGTGCTATCATTCTCAAAATATGTCCTCACAGTAGGGTTTCTCAAGTACATTATTTATAGAAAAAACTCAAATTAATTGAACATATGTAATCTCATAACAAAACTATATTTTATGTTTAAAAAAAAAAAACCACATAATTTTAATAATTTTTTAAAAAATAATGAAGATCTTATCATGATACTAAGCATATTCAGTTAACTTAAATTTTTTTTTTAAAAAAATGATATATTTAATGAATCTTATAATACGAATAATTTGAATTGTCAAAATATACTAAAAAGAAATGTGATGTGACAACATCCACCCTTAATCCTTTCAAAACTCACGTTCCATATATATTTAGAGTAAATTACAAATAGGTCTTAATAGTTGGCCTTAATTTTGAAAGTCCTATTGAAAATAAGTTCTTATAAAATCATCGCTAAAAATAATTTTTTGTGATGATGTTTTACATATGTTACTAAAACTTGAGAATTAGTGACTTTTTTGTAACGGTTTTATAAATTATCACTAAAACTTACAATTAGTGACATTTTTTTGTGATAATTTTTCCAAACTATCGCTGAAAATTCAAAATTAGTCACTTTTGGATAAATTACACTTTGCGCTAAATCTCACTTTGACCTCTACACATGAAATCATGATAGTCAACCCCCTGTACTTCTGGTCAAATCTCACTTTGGTCTCTCTACATGAAATTGCGATAATCAACCCCTTGTACTTTTCTCAAATCTCACTTTGATCCCTATACATAGTGTCAATGTCCTATTTTCATTACTCAGCTGTTTAAATTTTTAACATAATCTACTCATGTAATAAGAATATGACTAAGACATGAGGGTAAGAAAGAAAAATCATCCATATTTTTCACCAATACACACTTTATCCTAAAATTTATATCAAAATATGACTGTATTAGGCTAAAATAAATTGCAAATTATAAACAATTAAGAAGATGAATTAGGGTTTTGCATAAATTGAAATCACGAAACTCTAGTTTTTTATGGGAATACAGTCTTCTGTCTATTCATTTTTCTTTCTCTTTGATTTTTTCGTCGCATTTTTATTTTATTTTTTTAATTTCAAAAACTCTATTTTCTTACCTTTTCGTTCTAATTTTTACCATATGAACACGCGCGCGCGCGTGCGCACACACATATGTTGTATTTTTCATATGCTTATCACGTAGAAAAAAACGTATTGGTAGGAAACATGGATAATTTTTGTCTTTTACTTTTATTTCGTAGTCACATTTTTGTCATATGACTGGATTTTGTTAAATATTTAAAAATGAAGTAACAAAAGAGGGTCATTGACACTTGTGTAGAGATCAAAGTGAGATTTGAGTAAAAGTGCAAGGGTTGATTGTCACGATTTCATGTATAGGGATTAAAATGGGACTTGACCAGAAGTGCAGGGGGTTAACAGTTATGGTTTCATGTGTAGGGTCAAAGTGAGATTTGTTGCAAAGTGTAGGAGAGCAAAGTATAATTTAGCCGTCATGTTTTTTTAAGCTATCGCTAAAACTTATAATTAATGACATTTTTTATGACAAAATTTTCAAACTGTAGTTAAAAATTAATAATTAATGATTTTTTTAAATAATGTTTGATGAACAATATCATTAATTATCATAAGACCTATTAAACAATAAGTTAGAATTTATCACATATTTATTTATTTATTTATTTTCATAGGCATTTTGCACATGCTTGTTGTTGGCGTTTTGGCTTTCGAAGGTTATTATTGTAATTGCGAGCATGCCAGCAAGGATCAATCAGTCCTTACAGAAAATTAATTGCCAAGCAATTATCAGACGATTGTGTTTTAGTTCTTTCAACCTCGATGAATAGGACTTTTACTGGTGGCTTGATTTAGGAGAATTAAGCAATATAACAATCAAATAAAGCACAGTTGAAGTATTTCATTAAAATGAAAACTTACAATGATCCAAACTCAGCCTCGTAGAGGTTTACAGCAACAATCTACTTGAAGCTACTCCTATGAATGAAGTGCAGTGCAGGAATTTAAAGTACAGGAAATGTAAGACTGGAAATGTAAAACTGGAAAAGAAAATAAGTATAATAAGACTGGTTTTTTTTATCTAAGTCTGGGGGCTTTTTTTGGGGCCTTCTCTGCTATTTATACTACTCAAGGATGACCATTGAATTGCATTTCCAACCGTCGAACTGCTCCTCCATGATCGCTGATCGTGTTGCCCCAATATTAGCTCCATTACGCCATTACTCGCAGTTAGGCTTCCCTCATAAATTTGAATTTAAAATGTGAGTAACCGTTGAAGCCACATCACTTTGCATCTCTTTGTTGATCCACTGCCACTCAGATCTCATAATAACCAATACTAACTTCCACGTGTATGATCAGGATCGAAGACTTGAATAGTCATCATATATCACCCTTATTTTGCCACGCGTCGAATTGTAATTGGCTTGTACAAAATATATAGCCAACATTACCCCCCGCACTAATATACCCAATACTTAGTGATATTAGTGGATCAAGGTCTTTTTCCCCAGTCTTAGAACGTGCATGGGTTTTGCATTCTCCCATAAATGCAACTGTTATTTATTATCTGCATTAAACTCTCCTTCAATCTTTTGAACACCCCCACCACCTTAGCATTCGAACAGACTGATACATTTTATGGCCGAATCAATTTTGTCCTCCAATGATCGAGCACACGAAAAGTCATATGACGATGTTGTTCCTCCTCGAAAGAACCTCCATGCATTAATTAGCCACCTTTACCCCCTTTCTATATTCAGGTCATGGATGCCTTTGCAAATTATTAACCCTTAGACTTCGAACATATTGCCCTTAATCTTTTGGTTCAGAAACTTACAAATATGGACATGGGAAGTTCTTCTTCTGCCTCACCCTTGGACTACGAACAAACTGCTCTCAATCCTTTGATTCAGAAAGTCGCAAATATGGACATGGGAAGCTCTTCTTCATAAACCTCTGTATGGGATAAGGCTGCAGCTTCTTCCTCTTCTGGGGCTTCTGGCTGGACAAATTGGTCAAAGCCTGAGGCATGTGATTTGAGGAAACGAATCAACCATCACTTTGTCGAGTTTACTGACCCTTTAGAGTTCCCTTCCTATGCACGAAGCTTGGTGGTATATCCCTATGTGCCCATTGACCATCGACGCAGTTTGGAGGAGAATCTGCTTGTGGCATGGTATACATCCTCCACTCCTACTGAGATGGGAGATTTGCACCGTTAGTACGGCCGAGCTACGGCAGCGCGGGTTGTGACAGAACTCACAGTGCCATGCCGTTTCCTCTACTAACACGGTCCGTGGTCCGTGTTGCACGGTCAAAGAGATCCGCCGATCAAGCACGAACCCAGGCCTGACCGAGCTGTGGCATTTGTCGATGCGCGCATTGGTGTCTGGCAACCGAGCTAAGAGTGACCCGGGCTAGATTGAGGACGCGACTAGGACCGGCTTGCCTCTACTCGGTCAGCCGAGATAGACGGACTTCGTATAATCGGGAATGAAGGTAGAGTGGGGGGAGGCCGGCATGCCTCACAACCATTTAGCCATGGTGAACCGGTCAATAACGGCTCGGTCATGATCATCACGCTTCGGCCTCTTTGCCAAGGGGCAGGTCGGCGACGCATAGCTCGGTTGTGTGCATGAGGTGGCAATTTACCACGAGGGATAGGTCGGTCGTGGTGCTCCGGTTAAGTGCGTCACCTGGGCCAATGGCGTGAGGGAGAGGAAATCTACTCCAGGCACGCATCAATGCCATTTGGCAGTTCTGCATGTACTGGTTGGAGGACTAAACCTTTACACGCGTAAGGTGGTGAAAGGCGAGCACTGCCACCTGTCCAGGGAAGGACGACAGAGGTAGTGCGCGCACAATCTTGAGGCTGCATGGCTAGCCTAGAAATAGGGAGGAAGACGAACGTTAGAGGTATGCAACTTGAAACCATTCTCGCCATCTAAAATGCTCTCTCTCTCTAATGGTCTCCTTCTTCTTCCTCAAGTGGTCTGACTTGATCGTCGGAGGGTCTATCTGGCACACCACCGCCGAGCAGCTCACCGTTTCTATGTTGCTAGGTTAGACGCCGTCAAGTGAAGCTTGGAGTACAAGGAGTATGGAAAGCAGAGGATATTTCGCCCCCGTACAATTGGCGCCGTTTGTAGGAAGTCTTTGATATTCAACCCTTGTTCTTCAAGCCTCTTCAACCATTTCCATGGCCAACAACGACGAAATTCCGCTGTCCATCGTCGATGGTGTCACTCCGGAGTATGTCCAAAGGAGAGATGGCCCCCCGGATGTTCCGGCCATGGCGGGCCTAGAAACTTCTTCACGAGGTGCGCGAGACAAACGCGGGAGGAGTTCTGATCGCTCGAAAAGTCCAGAAGGCCATCCGCAGCGGGGGGAGTCCCGAGCGCAGCGCCTGGAGCACAAACTCAAAGACCAGGAGGCCCTCATTCGCAAGATGGCGGCAGAGATGGAGATGCTGAGGCGCCAGATTAAGGGGAAGGGTGTTGCTGGAGAGGGCAACCTCAGTGAGCGCACCCCCTCCCCTCATTCTAGCCGTTGCCGCCAAAAGGAGGACTCACTCTATCTCCATCACCAGGAACTATGGGGTTGAAGATTCGGACCAAAGAGAGGGCAGGTCCCTCACTCGCGACAGCACCTACCGCCCCTCACACCCATCGTCGACGTTGTGATATTCTGCCTCCACCCATTCTAGAGATCTCAAGGATGTGTTGGAAGAGAGAGCGCGCCGTCGAGAGGCTCAGAGAGTGCCGGCGTTACAGAGCTTGAGCGCCCCAGTTCATTACAGTGAAGAAATGGTGATGCCAGAGCCTAGAATGATGGCCCCTGCACTAGTGGACAAAGAGCTGGCAAGACTTACAGCCACGCCGCTGTCTCCAGAGATCGAGGGTACTCCACTCCCTACCGGATTCCACCAGCTGAAGTTCACTTTGTACGACGGCAGGACAGATCCGTACATGCATGTGAGTCATTACAGGCAAGTAATGGCTGGCCACCAGCACAACAACGCCTTGATGTGTCTCATATTCCCAGCAAGCTTGGGAGAGCTGGGCTTAAAGTGGTTCGAAAGGCTCCCGGAGGGGAGTATCGAGGGGTGTCAGCAACTAGCGGAAGCCTTCGTCACCAGATTCAAAACCAACACTCGAACACCGAAGGAGGTCAACCACCTCCTGGACGTCAAAATGTAGTCTGGATGTTCGCTGAAGGCATACAATGCGAATTACTGGGAAACTTACAACGAGATCCTCGACTGCCCTACCAATCTGGCGATCACTCAATACAAGAGGGGTCTCCCAATCGGACATAGACTGCAAGATTCGCTTACAGTGCATCAGCCCACAACCATGGAGTCCCTGATGCAGTGAATTAATGAGCACATTCGTGTGGAAGACGATGTCACGTCCACAACCGAGAAGGATAATCTAGTCGCGGCGGACAGAAGGGTGGCGGGGAAAGTTCACTCGGTCAGGCAGGAGGACAACCACCCAAACGACCGGTCAAAAGACCAACGTCGTGGCGCAAACTGCAATGATAGAAACAAGGGTCGTAGGAACGACCGAACTGACGCTCCCCGTGATGCAGCAGAAGATGCCAAGAGAAAACTGAAGGCGCAGACTGGAATCACCACGATCTTCAAAATCCCTATCTACCGCATTTTGAGCGAGATCCGAGGTGAGCCTTTTGTCCGATGGCCAGCCAAGTTGGGGAGTGCGTAGAGGGGCTTCAATTCAAAGTATCGTTGCACCTTTCATGAAGAACGGGGACACCAAACAAAGGATTGCTTGCCGCTCAAACAACACTTAGAGGAGTTGGTGGCGGTGGGGCATCTTGACCAATACATAGATGAGGGCATCAAGGCCACGCCAGCGGGACAAACCGAGCCGAATGGCCTGGCCGCCCTAGAGGTGCTCCCGCAAGGTGTAATCAACGTCATCCACGACATCATTGAACCAGCAAGGGTCTGCGAGCTTAGAGGGATGATCAAGAAGGCCGAGCACATGAGGGAAGTGCTCCCTGTGCAGCCCACCGTAAATAAGGGAAAGATCAAAGAGAGGGACATCATTTCATTCTCGACCAAGGACTTGGAAAGGGTTCAGATGCCGCACAATGATGCTTTAGTAGTAACCCTTCGCGTCAAAGACTTTGACATCAAGAGAATCTTGATCAACCAGGGGAGTTCGGTCGAAATTATGTATTATGACGCGTTTAAACAAATGAAGTTAGAAGACAAGGACTTGGCCCTTGCAACGTCCCCTTTGGTCGGCTTCAACTCACAGCCAGAATGGCCAATCGGAAAGATTATTTTGCCGGTCAAAGCGGGTTCGGTCGTAAAGCAAGTAGAATTCTGGGTGCTCAAAGTTCCATCCACTTACAACTTGATCTTGGGCAGGGGCTAGCTGCACGCCATGCAAGCAGTTGCTTCGACCTTCCACCAGGTTATGCGCTTTCTGGCACCAAGCAGACAAATAGAGGAAGTTTGGGGAGACCAGGTGATGGCAAAACAATGCTTCGTTGCGGTGAATGGCAGCCGAGCAGCCAAAGGGTTTGTCCAAATGATTGAGGGACCTGAAGGGAAGGAAGTCCTTGAAGATGTGGGAAGAATGGCCGAGGAAAAATCGGTCGAAGATTTGGTGGAAGTGCGCATTGACGAGAACGATCCAACTAAATTCTTCCTATTAGGATCATCCTTGTCTAGTACCGAGCGGATGGATTATGTCAACTTTTTGGTTTCCAATTTGGAGGCCTTTGCCTGGACGCCTTACGACATGCCTGGCGTCGACCCGAGCATCATTTGCCATCAGTTGAATGTCTTCCCCAATGCCTGGCCAGTCATTCAAAGGACGTGCCGCTCAGCCTTGCACCATGCTGAAGTGGTGGCAGAAGAAGTGAAGAATTTGTTGGAAACTAGGGCCATAGAGGAGGTGCAATACCCTCGGTGGATATCCAACACGGTGGTTGTTCTGAAGAAGAACGGAAAATGGCGAGTCTGCGTTGACTACAAGACTGTCAACCGAGCTGGCCCGAAGGATAGCTTTCCCCTCCCTCAAATTGACCAGCTGGTGGACTTAACCGCTGGCCATCAGAGGTTTAGCTTCCTGGATGCATATCGCGGCTACCACCAGATAGCCATGTATGAACCGGATAGAGAGATCACGTCATTCACCACCCCCAGAGGCTTATATTGCTACAAAGTCATGCCATTCGGACTAAAGAACGCCAGGGCGACCTTTCAGCGGATGGTAACAAAAATGTTTACTCCTCTCTTGGGCCGAACAATGGAGGCCTATATCGACGATATGGTGGTGAAGAGTAAGGAGAAGTCTCAACACCTCGCCGACCTAGCAGAGATGTTTGCCACACTTAAGCACCACAAACTTCGTTTGAATGCCTCCAAGTGCGCCTTCGGAGTTGGCACCGGAAAGTTTCTGGGCTTTTTGGTCACAAACCGAGGAATCGAAGCCGACCCATCCCAAATCAAGGCGATACAGGAACTGGAGCTCCTAAACTTCACGAAGGACGTGCAACATCTTGCTGGGATGGCAGCCGCGCTGAACAGATTTATCAACCGATCTTTGGATCGTTACAGGCCCTTCTTCAAGACTTTGAAGGCTAAGTTTTTCTGGGACGATGAGTGTGACCGCGCACTGGCGGACCTAAAAGCATACCTCTCCTCCGCCCTTATTTTGGTCACACCTCAGCCGGGTGAAGAGTTGTATCTCTGCTTGGCGGTCTCTCAACACGCAGTGAGTGCCATCCTAGTTCACGCTGAAGGCGTCCAGCATTTGCCCATCTTCTATGTAAGCAAGACTTTGCTCCCAGCCGAGATGAGATATCTTCCTTTAGAAAAATTGGCGCTGGCCTTGATGATGGCGTCAAGGAAGCTGGCACACTATTTCCTCGCCCATACAATAGTAGTGCTGACCGAGTTTCCACTCAAGGTGCTCTTTGAAAAGGCAGACTTTATCAGGAAAATTTTGAAATGAGTCGTGGAATTGGGACAGTACGACATCAAGTTCCACCCGCGTACCGCGATCAAGGCTCAAGCTCTTGCGAACTTCGTGGCGGAATTTGCCCCTAGCATGCATCCAGTTTGTCCGGTTGATTTGGCTAGTGCGGACTTAGCACAGCCCATGGTCCAGGTGATGGGGACAAGTATTGGCTCGCAAGTGAAAGAAGGGCAAAGAGCGACCGAACTAGCGAAGCCGGACAACTCAATGGAAGACGGACTCAACCAGGACCAGGAAAGAGACCAGACCGAGCCGATCAGAGACTTGGAATTGAGGAGCTCCCAAAACCCTTCTGAGTGCTGGAAGCTCTTCATTGGCGAGATGTGGAAGCGCTTCGTCGATGGAGCAGCCAACAGGCACGGGGCCGGACTGGGTATCGTACTGACTTCTCTGGACGGGTGTAGACACCTCATTTTTGACCGCCCTTGAGACTTGGGCGTTACTGATGGTTTACTTGGTGGAGAAAGATGTGCAGGGCAAAGGTTCATTTTCTTCGGCAAGGAGAGAGACAAATCTCAACTTCACACCCTATTTTGGACCAAAGCTATTTTGAATGGTTTGTTAGACTTTAAAACCGTCTCTTTCAAAACATTTTTCAAATAAAGTTTCTACAATGTTCTGAGGCTCACATTTTTGTCAAATGATACGCTTTTCGGTAAACCGAGCAAGCACAAAGTGGAAATGAATGAAAGAGAGATGAAATCTTTGAAAAATCTTTCAAAACACCTTACTTAGGAGTTTGAAGTTGAAGAAAAGAGGAGAAGAGGGGAGAAAACAGGTTGGAGAAGAAGTTCGGCAAGGATCGCCAAGAGAGGGACGAGCAGTCCTTGCTAAATCAAGCTTATCTGTCTATACACTTGGAGTTGAGCTATGAGGCCACCACCGTTGGAAAGAAGACTTCTGGGGCTTCATTTCTCATTGAAGAATCTCCTAGAGCCAAGTCCGGGTGGGGGAGATATGATTGGTTGAAGTTGGGTATCGTCCCGGTTGGATCGAATCTGTGCAGATTCACCAAAAAGGGCATAACTTTTTCCACAGGAGGAATTTTAATGCAAGGTTTGCGCCATTGGAAAGCTAACTTCTGGGGCTTCAATTTGGACACACACCGGCCATTTTTTGACCTTAGAAGGGCCTATCGACAATATATTGTGCCGACCGGCCATTTATTTTGGCTGGCGACCTCCTTTTCTGGTTGGTTTGACCTTTTTGCACCTTCCAGGCATTGTGCATGCCAGCTGTGCCAGCTGGGATGCACAGACCCGACCCCCCATACACATGTGTGGCCATTTTGAGCCTTTGCACCCCTTTTGATCCAACCTTTTGCACCCTTTTGATCAAGCTTCTTGAGAAAGCTTTGACAAAGGGTCAAGCTTCCTCAAGAAGCTTGGACCCCTTTGCCCCTTTGTAGCTTGTCTTAGAAGCTTAGTCTTGCCTATATAAGGAGCTCTCCTCCTCCATTGTAAGAGGTTGGTTGGTGGAGCAAAAAACTAGAGATATATAGATATATATCTGATATATATACACACTCTCCTCCATATCCTCCATAGCTCCCTTCTCCAAAGCTCAAAAGTCCATTACTCTTGGCCCTTTGCACTACAACACCTAGCACCACCCCACCACCTCCATTCCAGCAGCTTGGAGGGTCTTCTCAGAGGCTAGGAGGCACCACTTCTCATGCCAAAAGGCAGCTAAGGGCTGATCTACAAGGGTGAGTGCCTTTTCCCTTATTTTGAGCCCATTTTTGTATCCTATCTTAGCCATTCTTTCTTGTATATTTGAGCTCCGGCCATAACTGAAAATAGCATTTTTTTGAGCTTTATTTCATCTTTCATTAAGGGCCTCTCACTGTTTGAGGCCTCCATTTTACACTTGCTTCATTATCCCTCTTATATGCCTATTTCTTGTGTAGCATTTTAGGCCTATGTGTAATCTGTTTTGAAGCATGTTGTAAACTGTAAATAGGATTATTTTGAGCCCTTCTTCAACATTGTAGAAGGGCTCATCACTGTTTGGGGCTTCCATATATCACTTGCCATTGTATCCATCTTTTGGCCCCATTTTTGCATGATTCATTAGCCCTCTGAGCTTCTATTTTTAGACCTTGGTCCAAACTGAAAATGGCCTTTTTTTGACCCCCTCTCCATGTTTCATTAAGGGTCTATTACTTTTTGGAGCGTCATTTGTATACTTTGCGTTGTAGCCTCTCTTTTAGGCCATATCTTGCATTGCATTTTTAGCATAGTTTTACACTGTTTTGGGCCCAGCCATAAACTGTAGAACATCATATTTTTGGCCCCTCTTCAATGTTGTAGAAGGATTCTTCTCTGTTCGGGGCCAGCATCTGTGAGTTGCTTCAATATCTTGCTTTCGGGGCCATTTTTGTATGCTAGTTTAGCCCCATTTGTGCCCACTGTTTGGCCTTGCTTTAAACTGTAAACATGCTTTTTTTGGGGCTTCCTTGCTTCTATCCTTACACTTCATGTTCAAATATTGCATGCATTGCATAGCTATAGGCCATTTCACGCGCCAAAATTCATGTTTCGGGACTCGTTCCATGCATCGGGTACCATTTTACCATGTTTTGGGGCTGTTTTGCATCTCATTTTGCCTCTGAAATTTGCATGCTAGTATGCCTCATTTTTTTTTCATGTTTTGCCATGCCTTGTTAGAGTGGCATTCCGTGCCTTAGGTTCGGTCCTCAGTTTGCGTGCACGCGTACACGCATCTCGAGTTGTCTCATTTTCTTCTAATGGCCTCCTATGTGAGTGTGGCTGAGGTCAACTTGTATTGGTGTAAGCCCATCTTGTATTGTGTATGCCATGTTACAATGCGTTGTGCATGTTATGTTGTTGCATTGCGTCATGCCTTGCATGCTTGTTCGCATACTCATATTGCATACTTAGCTCGCATGCTTAGGTTGCATTTGGCATGCATCCCTTGCCTTTTGATCAAGCATAATAGAGGTTGGGGCCTTTGATGTGTTTTGTGCTTGCATTTCATTTGATATCAAAGTTGCTAACTTGGCTTTTGAGCCATCATGCATTGAAATGCGTGATTGATGGCCCGAGGGTCAAGGGCCATACTCCCTTGAGTCCATTGCATGATAAGGAGTGTGTCCGTGCATACATTTTTCTGAAAATTCCATGCCATACACTGCTTGCCCTCTGCTGTTGTCAATTACAGGTTCTGCAGGAATTTTTGGTCGGTCGGCTAAGTACAGTGCCGACCGGAAAAACATTTGTGGCCGATATCTCCAAAGATGGCTGGTGATCATTCCATTCGGCCGGTGGTGTTTTTACTTGGCCGGTGATGCTTCCCAGTGTCAAAAGAAGCAATCTTGAGACTTTGGCAATTTTCAGAGGGGTAGGGCAGTGTAAACAGAGGCAACAGTGCTATGGCAGCGAGTTTTCTAGGTGAAGCCAATCCGAGCATGCGTGCATCTCTCTTCCCGAGGCCTTTTACTGCTTTCAGTAGTTTAATTAATTTGTTAATTAATGAGGTGGTCTGTAACATTTAATTAGCATGTAGGTTAATTAAATTTGTATATTCTTTTGGTCCCTCCGAGTGAGGGCGTATTTGTAATAAGTGTGCATGGGTGTGTGTATGTCTTCCAGCCTCACGTCTTTCTTCCCTTTTATTTACCTGCTTATGATGGTAGACTAGGGCATATTTAAATTAGCATAACAGCATGACAGCATGTTTGCATCCATACAGTTGTTTACATGCACCGGGCTCAGTACATCACGCTAACTGCATTGTACTTCAATTTCCAAATTGAATACGTGTTATTTGTAGCATTTCACATGCCATGTTTAGGATAGCCGAGCCTGTCTAGATTGCATTTTTCATGTGTTGCATTAGCCATCTTAACATGGACTAGGATCATGCATATGATTACTAACTAGTTTCTGTTTTGGCTTGGAGTACTCGGTGAGTTTTATGCTTTAGCATCCTTGCATACGTGTGAGTGTTGCCATGAATAGCATGCTTACCATGAGGCTAATTGCTTACGTGACATAACTGCCTGAATTCCTGTGGGTGAAGGTTGGGTTACTTGGAGTGGAACAAATCATTGACTGTTTGTTTTAAGCCCACTAGATAGTGGCAAAATCATGTTTTCTAAGCCCACCCGAGAGTGGCAAATCCACGTCTTAGCCTACCTGCGGGTAGCACCATCAAACCATTTTCAAACAAATAAACATGAAATGTTTTTGTTCCAATTCAGGCGACCCGGTCTATACTTGTATGCTGTGCGCATCACATAGTAACCTAGGCTAATAACCGGAATAAGAACACACAATGTTTTCAAAAATAGATATCATGGTTAGTAGAGGCTTTGATCGGGCGAAGTGGGTGCTCACGAAGTGACCTTCCCCAATCGTACCCAAGTTCCCGAGCTGAGGCAACTTTGGTGATGACGGACACGTGGCCTTTGGCACCGAGTCAGGGTTTCCTAAATTTCCCATTTTAAAAAACATTTAGGTGGCGACTCTTTGGCACTTCTTTTCAAAAATCTGTTTTCTCAAAACGATTTGTCGGATTTGGACTCTTTGGTTCAGATTAAGAACCGACAACAAAAGGGAGTCCAAACTGTAGAGTGAAGCCCAAGGGCGCGTCTACAGCTTCTGGCGACTCCGCTGGGGACTTTAGAGAGCTTGACTCGAACTCGTGATATCTTTTTTTTTACTACACTTATGTGTTTCTTTACATTACATGTGCATTGGTGCGCCTAGGACACCGTGTTGGCCATCTGCTATTCCTGAGCGGTTTGTCGGAGGCTTGACTTTGTCAAAGCATGCCATAAGGCTGACCGGTTGCGGGCTCTGCCAGTATGGGAACACAAACCCCGGTTTTACCGGGGCACCCTTTTCGACCATTCGACCTAGTGCATATTCGGAATCCATAGTGACCATTCCAAACTAGGACAGGTTGCTTACCCGATCATAGGTTGTTTGAAACCGCTGCGTGCGTAGTGAAACCCTAGCTCCTGACAAAATAGGACAGGGAAACCCTACCCCAACATAGGGGTGTATTGGCTCTCATTTACTTGCTATGTGCTTTTAGAGTGTATCTCTACAGGGAATGCATATACCAGTTTGCGAGTCTGGGTATCCGGCCTACGGGCACTAGTATTAGTATTTTGAGAATCAGTTATATCTGCGGGTATCAGAATCAGATTTGGGGCAATGACTTCGGGGAACAGTGATCAGTAATAGAATACAGTCGTTCAGCTTTGCTCATATCCGTTCCAGTGAAGTTGAGCTGAGATGTTGTCTGTTTTCTCTTTTGCTAGGTAGTCCTGGAATCATAGCTTCAGAAGGCTCCACTATCCCCTGGGTACATTGGATTTGTGTTGACAGACTTTGTCGTCGAGACTTCGATTCAAGGGTAATCAGGCCAAAGAGGGCGGCCAGCACGCACCATCAAGATAACAGCCTACGGATCAGTGATCTTTAAGCGGTCAGGTTGAGATTTCCGAGCCTACTACAGACACAGATATACCGGTTGCTCAGTTAGATCAGGACAATATGTCAAGTCTGGAAGAGATGGTGCACCAACTCCAGGATAGTATGAAAGCCATGCAAGGCACTGCATCAGCAACAATGTGTCAGGGTCATAGCCCAACAGGCAGAGACAATTGCCAGGTTAGAGCAGCAAACTGAAGTATCTACTTCACACCAAGCTCCTCCCCCACCAAGAGTCCCAATACCCGGGGAGACAGCGAATGTACAGAATGTCCAGGAGGATACAGACATCCCAACGGGGCCGGCTCCGCCCCCGATTCTACCTCAACTATCCAAGGCACCCACTCCTATCAATCAACCAAAGTCCCCTTTTGCGCTCGAGGTGGACCACACAACACTAAAGGTGAGTAAATTGGAAAAACTATTCAAGAAGTCTCAAGGAGCTCAATCCATTTCGGACATTGAGGACGGGTACACCGACGCAGCTGTGACGCTGCCGGACAGATTTAAGATGCCACAAATCGACCGCTTTGATGGATCTGGTGATCCCATGGTGCACTTGCGGCTGTTTTCAGATATTCTAAGGCCCATGGGCCTCACCAGACTACAAAAGCTTTCTTTATTCGGCCCGACCCTGTCGAGTGTAGCAGCCATCTGGTATGCAAAACTGGAAGACGATGATTAGAGGAATTGGGAGGAGATGGCCGAGGCCTTCGTTTCACAGTACTCCTATAACACGCAAATCGAGATTACAACCCGTGATCTCGAGACGACTAGGCAGGAGCCAAAGGAGAGTTTCTCCGATTTTGTAACTCGGTGGAGGGCCAAGGCCTCAATGATGACCATTAGGCCGACTGACAAAGATCAAATACGGATGGTTATATGCAACCTCCAACCCAAGCTTATGCAGAAGATGATCGTTCTCCCCTTCCCTACCTTTTCAGATCTACATAAGATGGGAGTACAGATTGAGAATGCCTTGAAGCAGGGCCTGATTGACAATGACAGAGAGCAGCCCAGGAGGGCGTTTACCCGCAGTTCGAATGCAACCACCAGCG
This sequence comes from Camellia lanceoleosa, assembly GCA_025200525.1. Taxonomy (NCBI): domain Eukaryota; kingdom Viridiplantae; phylum Streptophyta; class Magnoliopsida; order Ericales; family Theaceae; genus Camellia; species Camellia lanceoleosa. The sequence goes on along the minus strand of JANUSC010000041.1, from coordinate 508,755 downwards.
GTGATGCAGCTGCAAGATCTTCTGAAGTGGGCATGGTCACCACCACTCCTAAAACAGCCACCCCCTTTGCTAGTGCATCCAATCCAAACCCTCGAACTTCAGACTACCTACCCCGAGGCAAGAGGGTTTTCACCCAGCTTTATATGCCTCTGTCTAAAGCTCTAGGGGTCCTACTCAAGAAAGGACATCTGAAACCATTAGAGCAACGGCCTCTACCCGATCCTCTCCCTCCAAAGCATGACCCGACTAAGTACTGTGCTTTTCATCAACAAACCGGTCACGACACCGACAGTTGCGTTCATCTCCGCCATGAGATACAAAATTTGATTGACAACGGGGTCATCCCCGCACCAGGTCCTACAAAGTCTATCGACACTTGATCAGAGAACTTGTGGGGGATAATGTGATGTGATCGGGGGATGAACCACCTACGGGCGACACTTAGTTTACTCCAGATATGGCGTTTGGCACGCACTGTTTTGAGCATTTGCGAATGCTAATTTTGTAGTTTCTGACTTGGGTGTTGAGTCAGTTCTGTAGTTTTGTTTTGAGTCTGTCTCTTTGTCTTGAGTCAGTCTTTTTGACTAAGGGTCTGTCTTGTTGTATCGAGTCAGTCCTGTTGTACAAAGGTCGGGTGATTCCGGGGGTGTTACCTCGAGCATCACCATTTTGTTTTGCGTTTGTCTTTTCGTTTTGTTTTGAGTCTGTTTCTGCCCGGAGCCAGTTACACCAATAGATTTGAATGAACAGCAGTGATTTTCACATTCTTGTGCTCGCTTCTACCTTGCGCCAGTTGTGCCAGAAGCTTGAATGAAACGACAGTGCTTTTCACCTGCTCTTCTGTGCCTTTTAACTCATTGCATTAACCTAAGTTTTTCAAAACCTTTTTGAACACTGCGGTGAAAACGAAGAGGGAGGAATTCCTCGGGATTTGCAAAACTTTGATCAAACTGAGAGAAAGAGAGGCATGCTAAGCCCTTAATGAATGAAATCATGCTTGTTAAGGTGAGTACTGAGAAGGACCCTAGCTTTGATCCAGATTGGTTCTACACTGTCTTCAGCGCGAGCGATTTGTTGCTTTCTTAAAAAACTTTCAAAAAAATGTTTTGCGCGGTCCTGCGAAGACCTGTGTGGAATCGCTCTTGAGATTGTGCAGCCTAGGATCGCTCTCAGCCTCAAGACTCGACCCCTTACTTTCAAACCTTGAACTTAGATTCAGAATGTTCAGAGGTCAATCACGATGTGAGGCCTGTGTGGCCCAATTTGAAGCAGCCCTTGAACAAGAGGCCAAGAAAGTCAGATCAAGAAAATCAGATGTCACCAAAAGAAGCTTGCAAAGCTAGATCAGAAGCACCCCTAGAACTAGGGGCAAAGAATTTCAAATATGCTCGAAGAGCCAAAGATGGATCATTCCACAAATCAAAGAAAGTCGGCAAGAATGCCAAGTCCGAGAAGGGAAGAAAGAAGAAAGTATTGCTGAAGAGCAACAGAGTTCCTATCCACAACACTAGGGGCAATTCAGCCCCCATTGGATGGACTTCTACATCGTCAGCAAACAGCAGCCATTCTCCTGGCTTTAGATGACTTCAGGATTTCAAAACCATTTGACATGGACAAAGCTACACTTTTATCTTTGAGAAGCTCGCTGGGCCGAAAACCCGGAAGGACGACCCAGGCAAAAGTTAGAGCAAGAAAAAGAAAAAAAAAAAGAAAAATGCAAAGAATGAAAAAAAAAAAAGAAAAGGAAAAAAAATTAATGAAGAAAATGAAAAGAAAAGATGAAAAAAAAAGAAATGAAAAGAATTGAAAAGAAAAGAAGAACAAAGCTCGCAAGGTTGAAAACCTGCGACTGGCGCCTTGGCAAAAGTTAGAGCCTAAAAAGGAGAGGTTAAATACCCGAGTGTACCTTAACCCCGAACTACGTAAGGCTTGATTCCCATCTTTGGGATACGTAGGCAACTTCATTCTGAAGTCCAGCCATAAAACACTTCAAATTTAATTGTGTCCATGCAATGGTTCTAGTCATTTTTGTCTTCACTGTATCCGAGAGTTTGGTTGCGTTCAGCACTCTGAGGACTGACTACAATACACTGCGGTGCCATTCAAACAAGGGGCAGCTTTCCGTTGCCATTCAACGCGTTGCGATGCCGTTCAAACAAGGGGTAGCTTTCCGTTGCCATTCAACGCGCTGCAGTGCCGTTCAAACAAGGGGCAACTTTCTGTTGCCATTCAATGCGCTGCGGTGCCGTTTAAACAAGGGGCAACTTTCCATTGCCATGCAGCTCTCTTCAAGCACGGGGCAGTTTACCTTTGGATCCGAGGTTGTGCATCTCAGGAGTAGGTTTCATGCTCGTTGAGCAAGTGGCCATTTGCAAAAATAGTTTTTGAGAATTTTTACTGAGGTTAACTAATTTTCTCGAAAATTATTCCATCTTTTCCAAAAACTGGACCATTTCTTGGACCCAAAAAAGGAAACTTTTCAGTGCTCATAGCCAGACTTGCATGATTTCAAATCAAAAATTGAACAAGCATATTAATCTAACTCTCATGTGGGTCAAAATTGTTTTAGTAGAAAGCAAAAAAAAAACAAACAAACAAACAAAACAAAAAACAAAAAATGGTCAAAATGATGAACTAGGGGCGCAGTCGAGTCAGGAGTTCTGTCTTTTCCCCTTTGTCAAAATACTTGCCAAGAAGGGCACTCTACCTGCCAAAAAAGGCACAACTGAAGGGCACAACAAAAGGCTAAAAGCTCTCACATTCTCCGAGCAACGAGGTATCAAGCCAAGTGCGAAGCACGAACTGGAATGAGACCAGAGATTCCACTCCCTCATCTGGACAGATCTAACCATGTCCAAACTCCCCAGCAGAGCATCGTCAACCGATGTTAGCTGTAGGTTTGCTATACACCCAGTTGTAGCACAGTCCCTCTATGGGAGAAACTCACTAGCTGCGTGCAGAAGAAGAAGAATCTAGCGGAATGTTAGGGGCAAGACCCCACAACTTGCTGTTTATCTATCAACCACTCAGGGGAGGGATGAAAAATGAGAGATTGAAGAATAGAGAGATATGCGATGAGAGAAAAAGTGAGAAAAGGGCTTTTTCAGAAAAACAGAGCTTGAGGGCCGAGTGATGTGAGAACCACAAATGAGAAAGGGTGGGAAACACTACCTGGTGAAACAGGCTCCCTGTGCACGTCTGAGTGTCGTGTCTTTTTGTTTTATCTCGATTTTGTTTTGGGTCGTTTCGAGTGTTACTCGATGTGTCTAGGTTGTATGCCTTTTATTTCCTTGTTGAGTCGTTTTGCTGTGTTCAGTCGTAGGCTCAATACCCGATCGAGAACTCATTTTCTCAATTTCAAAAATGATTTGTTGTGTGCTCAGAGTGTTGTGCCATTCTCCACGTTTGTGCAAAAAAAAAAGGAATTTGTTCTTTCGAAAACTGTAGGGTTCAACCCAAGTCATGTGAGAACAGTAAAAACAAGGACCTATCTGAAGCTATGTGGGTTCCAGACTGCAAAGCAAAAGAAAAGGGGGAAAATTGAAGCATCTGAGTGTGTTTCAACTTCAGCGAATTCTGAGATTGTATTCCGGATGTACCTCTTCAGACCTTGTCAGTGTTCCGAAGAATGAGCGTGCCTCTTTTCCAAGTGTAAGCCTACTTCAAGTCAGAATGGCAATTAAAGCAGTAGCAGATGTTATCTCTCTCTAATATGAACAGGGTGTGCCCGTTTTTGAGCTGAATATATTGTGACCCCTCCGAGAGGTAAATCGGAGATTGCGTTTGAATTGGTCTTGTTAAGGCTTGTATTCCCTTATTCGGCATTTTGTTTCAAATATGCTTTGTCAAGCACATTCCAATTGCATTGTTATGCACCCACTTCACTAGCATTGTTATGCTCATTCGTTGCATTGAGTATGCACATCTATCTAGCATTGTTATGCTCATTACTTGCATTGTTATGCACCTTGTCACTTGTAATTATCATTCTTTCTCCTCGCGTGTGCGACGGGTTAGACCTCCTCTGGTTTAAAGCATTTGGAATACGTTCCAATGCTTATACCTTTCTAAAACACCGGGATATGTCCCCATGTTTCTCTTTCCTTACGGAACACCGGGATACGTCCCCATGTTTCTCTTTCCTTACGGAACACCGGGATACGTCCCTATGTTTCACATTCCTTGCTAACCACTGGGATACGTCCCTAATCTTTGGGATACGTCCCTAACCTCTGGGATACGTCCCTAACCTCTGGGATACGTCCCTAATCTCTGGGATACGTCCCTAAACATCGGGATATGTCCCTAAACGCCGGGATACGTCCCTATGTTTTCCCCCTCTTTGGTTAAGAGCATTTGGAATACGTTCCGGTGCTTATACCGTCCCCAAACACCGGGATACATCCCTACGTTTCTCTCTCTTTGCGGAACACTGGGATACGTCCCTACGTTTCTCTCTCTTTGTGGAACACCGGGATACGTCCCTACGTTTCTCTCTCTTTTTTTTGAAACACCGGGATACGTCCCTATGTTTCTTTCTCTTTTCGAAACAACGGGATACGTCCTTATGTTTCTCTCTCTTTTCGAAACACCAAGATACATACCTACGTTTCTCCTTTCCTTTCCGAAACACCGGGATACGTCCTTATGTTTCTCTTGCCTTTCCGAAACACCAGGATACGTCCCTATGTGTTCCCTTCCTTTCTAATCTTTGGGATACGTCCCTAACCTCTGGGATACGTCCCTAATCTTTGGAATACGTCCCTAACCTTTGGGATACGTCCCTAACCTCTGGGATACGTCCCTAATCTTTGGGATACGTCCCTAACCTCTGGGATACGTCCCTAATCTCTGGGATACGCCTTTAAACGTCAGGATATGTCCCTAAACACCGGGATATGTCCCTATGTTTCTCTCTCCTTGGTTAAGAGTATTTGGAATACGTTCCAATGCTTATACCTTTCTAATCTTCGGGATACGTCCCTACGTTTCTCTTTCTTCCGAAACATTGGGATACGTCCCTACGTTTCTATCTCTTTTCGAAACACCGGGATACGTCCCTATGTTTCTCATTCCTTCCTAAACACCGGGATATGTCCCTATGTTTCTCTTTCCTTCCTAACCACCGGGATACATCCCTATGTTTCTTTGCATGATCATAAGTTATGTTCGGCTTCTTGCATTGTCAGTTGCATTTTGCCCCTGCCTGCGGGCACATCTCTTTGATTATATTGCCTGTTTATCCAAGTCTTCGGTCTTGTCAAAAATGGGTCGTCTCTGGGCTTTGACACTCACTCCCGTCATTGTTATGACTTACGAGTTCTGTCAAAGAGTGGCAACTGTAGACACCCCATTTTTGACTGCCCTTGAGACTTGGGCGTTACTGATGGTTTACTTGGTGGAGAAAGATGTGCAGGGCGAAGGTTCATTTTCTTCGGCAAGGAGAGAGACAAATCTCAACTTCACACCCCATTTTGGACCAAAGCTATTTTGAATGGTTTGTTAGACTTCAAAACCGTCTCTTTCAAAATATTTTTGAAATAAAGTTTCTACAATGTTCCGAGGCTCACATTTTTGTCAAATGATGCGCTTTTCGGTAAACCGAGCAAGGAAAAAGTGGAAATGAATGAAAGAGATAAAATCTTTAAAAAATCTTTCAAAACACCTTACTTAGGGGTTTGAAGTTGAAGAAAAGAGGAGAAGAGGGGAGAAAACAGGTTGGAGAAGAAGTTCGGCAAGGATCGCCAAGAGAGGGACGAGCAGTCCTCGCTAAATCAAGCTTATCTGTCTATACACTTGGAGTTGAGCTATGAGGCCACCACCGTTGGAAAGAAGACTTCCGGGGCTTCATTTCTCATTCAAGAATCTCCTAGAGCCAAGTCCGGGTGGGGGAGATATGATTGGTTAAAGTTGGGTATCGTCCCGGTTGGATTGAATCTGCGTGGCTTCACCAAAAAGGGCATAACTTTTTCCACATGAGGAATTTTAATGCAAGGTTTGTGCCATTGGAAAGCTCATTTCCGGGGCTTCAATTTAGACACCCATTGGCCATTTTTTGACCTTGGAAGGGCCTATCGGCAATCTATTTGGCCGACCGGCAATATATTGTGCCGACCGGCCATTTATTTTGGCCGGCGACCTCCTTTTCTGGCCGGTTTGACCTTTTTGCACCTTCCAGGCATTGTGCATGCCAGTTGTGCCAGCTGGGATGCACAGACCCGACCCCCCATACACATGTGTGGCCATTTTGAGCCTTTGCACCCCTTTTGATCCAACCTTTTGCACCCTTTTGATCAAGCTTCTTGAGGAAGCTTTGACAAAGGGTCAAGCTTCTCAAGCTTGCACCCTTTGGGATAGCTTCTCTTAAAGCTTGACCTTGCCCTTTGTAGCTTGTCTTAGAAGCTTAGTCTTGCCTATATAAGGAGCTCTCCTCCTCCATTGTAAGAGGTTGGTTGGTGGAGCAAAAAACCAGAGATATATAGATATATATCTGATATATATACACACTCTCCTCCATATCCTCCATAGTTCCCTTCTCCAAAGCTCAAAAGTCCATTACTCTTGGCCCTTTGCACTACAACACCTAGCACCACCCCACCACCTCCATTCCAGTAGCTTGGAGGGTCTTCTCAGAGGCGAGGAGGCACCACTTCTCAAGCCAAAAGGCAGCTAAGGGCTGGTCTACAAGGGTGAGTACCTTTTCCCTCATTTTGAGCCCATTTTTGTATACTATTTTAGCCATTCTTTCTTGTATATTTGAGCTCCGGCTATAACTGAAAATAGCATTTTTTTTAGCTCTATTTCATCTTTCATTAAGGGCCTCTCACTGTTTGAGGCCTCCATTTTGCACTTGCTTCATTATCCCTCTTATATGCCTATTTCTTGTGTAGCATTTTAGGCCTGTGTGTAATCTGTTTTGAAGCATGTTGTAAACTGTAAATAGGATTATTTTGAGCCTTTCTTCAACATTGTAGAAGGGCTCATCACTGTTTGGGGCCTCCATATATCACTTGCCATTGTATCCATCTTTTGGCCCCATTTTTGCATGATTCATTATCCCTCTGAGCTTCTGTTTTTGGATGTTGGTCCGAACTAAAAATGGCCTTTTTTTGACCCCCTATCCATGTTTCATTAAGGGTCTATTGCTTTTTGGAGTATCATTTGTATACTTTGCGTTGTAGCCTCTCTTTTAGGCCATATCTTTCATTGCATTTTTAGCATAGTTGTACACTGTTTTGGGCTCGGCTATCAACTGTAAAACATCATATTTTTGGCCCCTCTTCAATGTTGTAAAAGGTCCCTTCTCTATTCGGGGCCAACATCGTTGAGTTGCTTCAATATCTTGCTTTCGGGGCCATTTTTGTATGCTAGTTTAGCTCCATTTGTGCCCACTGTTTGGCCTTGCTTTAAACTGTAAACATGCTTTTTTTGGGGCTGCCTTACTTCTGCCCTTATACTTCATGTTCGAATATTGCATGCATTGCATAGCTATAGGCCATTTCACGCGCTAAAATTCATATTTTGGGACTCGTTCCATGCATCGGGTACCAATTTACCATGTTTTGGGGCTGTTTTGCATCTCATTTTGCCTCTGAAATTTGCATGCTAGTATGCCTTTTTTTTTCATGTTTTGCCATGCCTTGTTAGAGTGGCATTCCGTGCCTTAGGTTCGGTCCTCGATTTGCGTGCACGCGTGCACGCATCTCGAGTTGTCTCATTTTCATCTAATGGCCTCCTATGTGAGTGTGGCTGAGGTCAACTTGTATTGGTGTAAGCCCATCTTGCATTGTGTATGCCATGTTAAAATGCGTTGTGCATGTTATGTTGTTGCATTGCGTCATGCCTTGCATGCTTGTTCGCATACTCATATTGCATACTTAGCTCGCATGCTTAGGTTGCATTTGGCATGCATCCCTTGCCTCTTGATCAAGCATGATAGAGGTTGGGGCCTTTGATGTGTTTTGTGCTTGCATTTCATTTGATATCAAAGTTGCTAACTTGGCTTTTGGGCCATCATGCATTGAAATGCGTGATTGATGGCCCGAGGGTCGAGGGCCATACTCCCTTAAGTCCATTGCATGATAAGGAGTGTGTCCGTGCATACATTGTCTGAAAATTTCATGCCATACACTGCTTGCCCTCTGCTGCTGTCAATTACAGGTTCTGCAGGAATTTTTGGTCGGTCGGCTAAGTACAGTGCCGACCGGCAAAACATTTGTGGCCGATATCTCCAAAGATGGCCGGTGATCATCCCATTCGGCCGGTGGTGTTTTTACTTGGCCGGTGATGCTTCCCAGTGTCAAAAGAAGCAATCCTGAAACTTTGGCAATTTTTAGAGAGGTAGGGCAGTGTAAACAGAGGCAACAGTGCTATGGCAGCGAGTTTTCCGGCTGAAGCCAATCAGAGCATGGAAACAGAGGGGTAGGGCAGTGTAAACAGAGGCAACACGGCTGATGAATTGGCCGGACTCGCTTCTGCTCAGACAGCCTTTCCCAACCCTTTAATGATCGAATTCTTACCTCGGCCAAGTATTGAGGAACCAGAAGCAACCGAGGTACTCTGCACCGACTTGGGTCCCTCTTGGATGGATCCCATCATCGCCTTCCTAAAAGATAGGGTTCTACCAGAAGAAAAGAAAGCAGCCAACAAGATCTGGGCTAAGTCAGAGCGGTTTTGGCTTTCCCCATCCGGAGCCTTGTACAATAAGTCTTTTACCAGGCCGTATCTGAAGTGTGTCCACCCCGCCAAGGTGGAAGCTTTTCTCTATGAGATCCATGAAGGCATCTGCAGCAGCCATACTGGGGCCAGATCTTTGGCTTACCGAGCAATTTCCCAAGGTTACTGGTGGCCGTGCATGCAGGCGGACGCACAGAAATACGATCGCCGGTGGGAAAAGTGTCAGAAATTCGCTCACCAGATTCACCAGCCAGCTAGAGAATTGTTCCCCCTCACAAGTCCTTGGACGTTCACGCTTTGGGGGTTGGATATTGTTGGACCATTACCAGCAGCGCCGGGCAATCGCAAGTTCTTCATCGCTGCCACCGACTACTTCACCAAGTGGGTTGAGGCCGAGCCACTGGCGACCATAAAGGAAAAAGATGTGAAGAAGTTTGTCTGAAAAAATATTATCACCCGCTTCGGCATACCAAAGGCCCTCATATCGGATAACGGCACTCAATTCGATGGGAAACTCTTTCGCGGATTTTGCGAAGAGCTGAAGATCGAATTCTACAATTCAACGCCGGCCTATCCTCAGTCAAATGGCCAAGCAGAGGCGTCAAACAAGACCATCCTAGACGGGCTGAAGAAACGGCTTGCGAAAGCTAAGGGGAAGTGGGCTGAAGAACTCCCTAATGTGCTCTGGGCGTACCGCACTACGTCAAGGCGGTCGACCGGAGAGACTCCGTTTGCCTTGGCCTATGGCATGGAGGCCGTCATCCCGCTGGAAATTGGCTTGCCAACCATCCGGTCTGAGAGTTTTCAGCCCGATTTGAACAATGAAGCTGTGGCTTTGGAGCTGGACCTAGCCGAGGAAAGAAGGGAGCGGGCACTGATCCACGTAGCGGCTTATCAGCAAGAACTTTCCAAAAAATACAATAAGGCAGTGCACCCTAGACTGTTCAAGATCGGGGACTAGGTCTTGCGCAAGGTGCTGGGTAATACGGTGGTCCCTGGCGAGGGAAAGCTCGATGCAAACTGGAAAGGACCATACAAGGTGATTGGCTTTGCTGGCAAAGGGGCATACCATCTGGAAGATTTAGATGGCAAGGCTGTCCCCAGACTGTGGAATGCAGCCAACCTTAAGGTCTTTTAATTTTAGGATGTAATTTGCCTTTGTTGCTTAGCTAGAATTGTAAGCCAAAGCATTTGATGTAAGAGATAGCACATTTTCTTGTAATGAAAAATAGCCCTTTTTTGTTTTGTATTACATCTTTATGTGCAAATGACACCGCAAGGATTCTGGGCCACAATGAATGCTAGGGGCAAGGAGACCGACCTGAACGGGGCCAGGCTGACTTTCTCCACCGGTATAGATATGGACCCGCACGAACAGTTGGCTCCAACGAAATAATTGGTGTGTTGTCGAATTCGCGTAAGGGCCGAGCTGAATTTTGCTCGCCCAATTGTCGTGTCGGTGTCATGACCAACTTAAATGGTGGAATATTGGTGTTCTGTGCAATGAAAAGGCCGAGCGGATTTTGCTCGGCCAAAACGTTATGTTGATGTTTTGTCCAACTGGTAGGAGCCGAGTTGAATTTGCTCGGCCAAGAGATATGTTGGTGAATTGCCCAACTTACAAGATCCAAGCTGGCTTTGCTTGGGCGAAGGTAATGTGGGCATCCTGTCCCACCCAAAGGCCGAGCTGATTTTGTTTGGCCATATTGGAATATTGGTGATTTATCTAATATATGCCGAACTGATTTTGCTCGGCCGAAGTCATGATGGTGATTTCCCCAACTTCCTATTAGGGCCGAGCTGGTTTTTACCCCGCCCAAATACAAGACTTAGAGTGTTGTCAAAGCCAGAATGGCGGAAGCAATTTTTGCTCGGACCGAGCTGATTTTGCTCGACTCGCGAAAATGTCTGGGTTCAATCGACAGATCAATTAGCCAAGCTAGTTTAAGTTCAAACAATTCTGATTTTTGCTCGGCATATGGCGCGGCGAAACCGACCTACCAGTTGTGATTTATTGGAGTTTGAATCAAGAAATTTTTGCACGTGTCAACCAAATAGAAATAGAAGATAAACGGACAAAAAGTTGAGTTTCATTGATTTAGAAAGTTGCAGTACAAAAGGAGGGCCTAGCCCGGTTACATTCAAAAACAAAGGAAAGAAAAGAAACAAGAATAAAGCAAAGCAGAAAATACAAAGGGACATCAGTCCAATAGGTCGACGATTTGCTTGGCGCCCTCTATCGTCTGCTCAGTGATCTGAACATTCAGCTCGGGCAAGTTTTCCTCGGCCTCATCGTCAACTCCATCCACCACGGCAACATCCCGATCAGCCACTTCATCTTCCGCATCTTGGGATGCTTCTTGAGAAGTTTGTTCGGCGTGTTACGCAGCGGCGGCTTCTTCCACGGCCTCTTTCCTTGCCTCCGCGATGAGCCGGTTTTGAGTTGCACTAGCGTACGCCAGCATATAGACCGGAATATAGGCTACAGGAGGATTCAGGAACATATCAGCGTCCTGACCAAGGCCAACTTTTTCCACGGCTGCTTTCCAACCGCACTGGAAAAAGATGTCCTTGGTCGCCTGAACTTGACGCTCATAAGACCTTTCCCCTTGCACATATCCCCAGTCCTCTGCATCATCAATAGCCTTGTCCCTCTCCGCCTTGTGGGCATCGCGTAGCTTTCGGAGCTCGGCGAGATACCGAGCTTTGGTCGACTTCACGGCCCGCTGTTTGTCAACTTCAGCTCGGTCGACTTTTTGACTCAGGATGTCTCGCTCGGCCGCAATCGCTTCCTGCGCGGCCTTGAGCTTCGCTATCTCGGCCTCTTGGGCCTTGTTTTCGGCAATGACATCCCAGAGGCTTTGCCGCACTTTGATCATCCGGTCGTGGGCTAAATAGTTCTTTTGGGCGGCCTGAAAACAAGTGAAAGATTGTGAGTATTCAAGAAACTGAGCAAAAACCAAGCGAAAACTTGGAAGCAAAGAATGGAGAACTTACCAGCACTGTGGATTTCACCGCCAAGCGGAGGACCTTCAAGTCAGAAAGCTCGTCGTGTTTTTTCATGTCGGCGGGCAGGATCAACCCCTTGGTCAAGTTAAAACCAAGCGAGTAGTCCTTGTCTGTGTAAACCGAGTCTTCTGCAGAAACAGCTCGGCCCTAATATTTGAACTCGGGCGCCCAGACCGAGGGGGAGGCGAGGCTCTTGGATAGCCCGATAAGTGGTTGCTTGGTCTAGTCCTCTAGTTCGGTGAAGGCGTGCTCGGCTGCGTCTTCATCAACCAAATGTTGCCCTGATTGGCCCTTCCTCTACCTTTTCCTTGGCCGGCCATTGCCTTTCATGGCCGCCAAAGCTAGCTGACCTCTTTTTCTGCTAACCCGGTGGAGAAGTCCCCGATTGCCTCCGGCAGTTGCGACTCGGTTTCCTCTCCGGTGATCATTGATTTGATAGCCCAAATTTTTGCCATTTCTTGCTCGGTGGTAAGGGGAACTAGTCTGATCAGCGGAAGGTTTGGGTCGGGTTCTGGGGAAGGAGCTCGGAGGAAATCGGTCACTTTGCTTTTGCGCAGGGCGGTGTAATGGTAGGTCGGCTCAAAGCTGAGCAGTTTTGATGATTCTCTCTCTTCGGTCGGGTGATGCAGTAGGACTCTGATGGCCTCCTGGTTAGCACGGTAGTAGTCTGCTGCTAGGTGCTTATCTGCAAAAAGAAGACAAGTGTTAGACCGGTAAAAAATAATAATAATAAAATGCAGAAAGAAAATAGTGCGGTCAGCCGGGCTACTCACCAGCACTGCCAAAATCTTTCTTAATATACCATCCTGGTATGGGTGCCTCGGTGTCTTCATAGCAACCGGACACCTACAAGAAATTGTCATCGTTGGTCTCCTTGTCCGGGTTGCCCTCTATGAGTTTTGCTCAGCCCTTCTTTACCTTCAGGTACCAGCAAAACCCACCCTTATTTTTACTAAGGCTATACTGGTGAAAAATTTCAGCAAGGCCGAGATTGAGACCGAGCCTCCGGTTCAACTCGGCAACTCCGTTTATTATTTTGTACGTGTTGTTGGAGACTTGGGTCGGGCAAAGCCTTGTTTGCCTCAAAAATTCACAGATCAAGGGTTGGACTGGGAAGCAAAGTCCTCCTTCACCAATAGACACAATCGTGAAGGGGCACCGGTCTAGGTCTCCCCAAAGGGTGTCTCCCTTTTTGGCGAGCTCTAAGACGACGTCATCCGGGATGTTGTACTCCCTACGAAACTCGGCCATCGCACCGGGCGAGCTCACCATGAATCAGTACTTCCCCATCTACCTCAGTTTTATTGGGTAATTAAATTTGTGTCTCGGTCAAAAATATTGGTGTGTTTGCTCGATCTTTGAGCTCCACCAGTGATAGTCCTGGACTGGCCTGGTCGGTCCTAGTTGGTTCTGCATTGTTAAAAAATATTCCAAGGGTTAGCACGACATAAATTGGACGGCTCCTATTGGAACTGGCTCAGTGAAAGGATTACAAGTGTTTGACCGGTCCGACCCCTATCTCGGCTAGACTACTTGTCGATTTCTTAGTTCGGTTCTAACTGTCCACTTCCGGCTCGGTCAAGGTCCAAAAAGGAGATTCGAACAAGATATAGCTCGGTTCAGTCCTACTTACCGATCTAATTAGGTATTCAGCTCGGTTGCGGCATCAGCGAGAAGCCACAAACCAGTTTTTGCTCGACTGAGGCTCTAACTATGGATCTAAGCGAGCATTTAGCTCGGTTCTACCCAGATTCAAACTGTTCATCCCAGAAATGGGGCAAATTCGTTTGAACCAAGGAGGAACAAGGGGCACGGAGGCCCCTTCTATTCCTACAGTTTCCATTTGGCCTAGGGTGTAAGAGTTCTACAAATAAAAGGCAACACCAATAGTCCCAAGCAAGGGACGCGAAGAACAATAGCAGAAAAACACGAAGAACCTGAAGAACAGGTTTGAAGGACTAAAAGATGGAAACTGAAAATACAATGGAGGAATGGAGAGACTCACCAGTGCTAGAAGACGAGAGGGTTCGCCTCCACGAGCTTGATGGCAGCTTTAAAAGGGACAGAAATGGTAAGCAGGGCAAGGGGCAATGACGGCACTGAGGAGAGGAAGTTTGGAGGCGTTGTGTGCTAGGGTTTTGGCTGGAGAAAAAGATGAACATGAGGGGTCGAAGTGACCCTTCGTGTAGGGTTTAAAGATGAGAGGGAAAAACCAAACAGCGCAGCCATTTGAATTCGACACGTGGAAGACAGCTAGGGTGTACGGACCAATGGCGTAAGACCACGTGGCACTGGGAACGCGGCTGTCAGTACGGCTGTACGACATTTGACGAGACTGCTGAAGCGATGACCGACCAAATAGGATAACTCAACAATGGCTTTGACCCCAATCATGCTCGGCTTGGAAATGATACAACTCAGACCGTTAGCTCAGTCACAAGGGTAACCCCAATCACGATAGCTCGGATGGGATTAAGGGGCAATTGAGAGGGGAGATTTGCACCGTTAAATGCCGACGAACTACGGCGGCTACGGTTGTGACAGACCTCACGGTGCCACACTGTTTCCTCTACTAACACGGTCTGTGGTCCATGTTGCACGGTCAAAGAGATCCGCCGATCAAGCACGAACCCAGGCTTGACCGAGCAGTGGCATTTGTCGATGCGCGCATTGGTGTCTGGAAACCGAGCTAAGAGTGACCCGGGCTAGATTGAGGACGCGACTAGGACTAGCTTGCCTCTACTCGGTCATCCGAGATAGACGGACTTCGTATAATCAGGAATCAAGGTAGAGCGGGGGGAGGCCGGCATGCCTCGCAACCGTTTAGCCATGGTGAACCGGTCAATAACGGCTCGGTCATGATCATCATGCTTCGGCCCCTTTGCCAAGGGGCAGGTCGACGACGCATAGCTCAATTGTATGCATGAGGTGGCAATTTACCACGAGGGATAAGCCGGTCGTGGTGCTCCGGTTAAGTGCGCCACCTGGGCCAATGGCGTGAGGGAGAGGAAATCTGCTCCAAGCATACGTCAATACCGTTTGGTAGTTCTGTATGTATTGGTTAGAGGACTAAACCTTTACACGTGTAAGGTGGTGAAAGGCGAGCACTGCCACCTGTCCAGGGAAGGACGACAGAGGTAGTGCACACACAATCTTGAGGCTGCATGGCCAGCCTAGAAATAGGGAGGAAGACGAACGTTAGAGGTATGCAACTTGAAACCATTCTCGCCATCTAAAATGCTCTCTCTCTCTCTCTAACAGTCTCCTTCTTCTTCCTCAAGTGGTTTGACTTGATAATCGGAGGGTCTATCCGGCACACCACCGTCGGGCAACTCACCATTTCCGTGTTGCTAGGTTAGACGCCGTCAAGTGAAGCTTGGAGTACAAGGAGTATGGAAAGCAGAGGATATTTCGCCCCCATACACCTACAAAGATAGTGCACACTGCCCAACATCTAGAAGAGGCACAAGGGTACAATCCATCATTCTTAGCCCAGAAAGCAAAGATTTGTTCTTCTGACTGGCTTGATTATATTAATGCCTTTGTTCCTTCTGCTCTTGCTTCATCTCCTGAAACATAAGCATCCACATCTTCTCTTCCGCCCAATCTTTACTAGACAGAGAGACTGAAGCTTGCTCTCTCCGTGGATAAGGTCTTTCCATCTTACAAGCCTCCACCTTCCCCTACTCCGGTTAAGTGGAAGCGAGCTCAACTTCTGCTCGTGGCTTTCTCCCACTTGCCCTTCAATGTTCTTGAGGACGAAGTCCCTCTTAAGAACCTTCGATGGGCTTGTGATATTTTGACTCGAGGTCATGTCCTCAATCCCCTCGCCCAAGCAGAGCTTCATGTTTTTGGACCAACTTCCATTGCTTCTCCATGGGCATCGGACCTTTATGGCCACCACACAATCTTTAGACCAACTCTCGTCCCTTCGAGTTCATGCCTAGTACGAAACAGAAAACTTCATTGAAGAATTCAATGATTTCAAGAATAAAGATTCTGCGTATTAGGGTGACTTGGATATAGACGAATTGGAACAAGGATTGAGAGAAATAGCTTTCGAAATAAAGGCTGAAGAGCTCTTTTACGAAGTGAGAGCACATCAACTTATGCAGCCAATATTAGAAGAAATAAAGGACAGAATAAAGAAAGAACAGAAATTCATTAATCATAGTTGGACTAAATTTCATGATCTTGTTATTTACTTTATTCCCTATTTTTATGAGCTTGAGTTTGTACCCAAATTGGGCCATTCGATGTAATCGCTTTTACTTTAATACCACTAAGACTTTTCTTTGTTTGGTATGGTTTGATCTTGTTTCTATTTGTCTTTAAAAGCAATTTTAGAGCTTCGAACTAAACAATCTTATCCTTCGAACCTGGACTCAATCGTTTTAAATGAACATCAAACAAAAATGACCATGAACTTTTCTAGTTTATGGAATGCAGTTGATAGTTTTTTGATGTTTTTTCATTCAGGACCCATGCTTCGAATCTAACAACCTTACTCTTCAAAACTTGTTTCAATCATAACCAACATATGATCAATGATTTAGTATGATCAATCAGTTTTAAATTGATCCTTTTGCCTTGAACAACAGTCCATATTTTCAAAAATATGGAAGCTCCTTTTGAGGGCTACACTGTTTTAGTCTAGAAAGAAAATCTTTCTTAAACATATATAAAACAATTATTGGTTTTAATGTTTTGAACAACAATTCCTATTCTTAAGGGATTTCAATTTTTTCCTTTGAAGGACATTACTTTCATTGAGAAACCCTACAACAGGTCTTTAATCCCTTCGAAGTAAACGAATACTTAAGCATTCTTACATCCATAAGTGTGAAATGTACTTCGAAGCTGGCTTCTTAGTTTCGAAGCCATTTATTATTTGACTTTTGGCGCCAAAATCTAGTTTCGAAGCCAAATACAATACTTCGAAGCTGGCTTCAACACCTGGGATGTGTTTTTCCCTCCAAAAGTATCAATATTGAAGGAAGCTCTTCGTATTTGTACTTTTAGTACTTAACGATTTACGAGATATATCTTCTAGACACAAAAGTTTTTAAAACCCTTTTTTACTTCGTGCTCTGAAATCACTTGCTCGCTCAACACACAAACCCTTTATCTCTACCGATCTTCTACTTCTTTCTACTCCCTTTCCCAGCTTCGTCATCTGAGAAAGCGTTCTATCAATGGCTTCCTCTTCATTGAAAGTGCCAGTTGTAGAGCGTGTGAGCCCGTCTGTAGCCCTGAAAAGACTCATTGATATAGAATGTGAAAAATACAAGGCTGGGGAGAAAAGTGCCATCGACGAACGCATCTTCATCCCTCGTCGTCATGTGCAACAAGACTATGTTCTTGGGCCCATATTCAAGGAGATTCCTATTGAGCTTCTAGCTCTATATCCTCGTCTGGAGGACCACTGTCTTCTTTACGAAGGCGGCCTTGACTGGAGGAACTGAAGGACAAACCACCCCCACCGATGCTGGCCCACGGTGAGACTGGAGTGGCAAGAATGGTATAATCGAGTTGTCCCTAGTAGGACCCTGGACCTTCAAGAACTTTGCCTTCTTGACGCCCTCCGACTATCCAGGTTATCCATCTCAGAGGACCCTTTCTTAATCCCTGTTGCTCTGTGCTTTTGGAATTCTACTTTTAACTTCTTTCAATTTAGATATGGGATGATAGCCCCTACTGTTCTTGACATTTGCCACCTATTATGATTATCTCCCATTGGAACCCCCATCGGACCAGATTATCCTTACCTAGCAGTCCCTTTTTCTCTCCATTCTCTCAACTCATCCTATAGTGACTTTGTCAAGGCTGAGAATAGAAGGGAGGGTCCTGTGACTGATAGGGAATTCTTCTCTTTCTTATTATATTAGCTTTGCAAGTTCCTTTTCTATACCTCCTCTCAAAGAATTATGCCTAAATTTGCCCCTCTTGCCAAAGCCCTTATTTTACAGAAGAGGGTGGCTTTAGCTCCATACATTCTAGGTCACGTATATAGAGCATGCTCTCTTTTCTGTGAGAAGCCCTTAGATGCCAAACAAGGGGGGGCCATTTTGGATTCTTCAACTTTGGCTTTTTGCTTATTTCACAGAATTACAGTCCAAATGCCTTAAATTTTTTGAGCCAAACCCTCCTACTCATGGCATGAGGCTAGCCAATGCTTCACTTTATCCCTCTACTTTTGCTTTTTACTTTTCTTTCTTCCACCAACTTTCAGCTTCTCCTCCTTCCTACTGCTTTCATACCTTCGAACCCATGACCATTGGCCCAACTTGGTTGAAGAATTTCCTAAGCGATAGGCTCTGTGCTTCACCTGCTCACAAAGACATATGGGCCTCTATTTTAATCCCCAGAGAGCTATTCATTGGGACCCTGAACCCCAGAGCTTACAAATGCATTGCTGAGCACTACTGTCCTGCTCAATTTGCTAGACAATTTCGCTTCTCACAAGGGGTCCTAATACCCCTCTGCAGTAATACCAATCTAAGCCTTACCACCAGGGATTTGAAAGTTCGACGGTCCAGACTAGAAGAGGTAACTTCTAAGTTTACACGGGATTTGATCGATTTTGAGTATACTCCTTTTCTTCCTCAAGGTAACATGTTGAAGAGGTATTGCAACTGGTGGGTGACCAATATGGAAGTACGCCTGGCCATTTCTCCTCAAGACCTATTGATGGTGTTAGATGTGCCTAAGCCCAAAGGAGCTGGAGTTGTTACTTCTTCCAGTGTCCTTACCACTTCAGTTCCTGTACCTGCTAACACACAGTCTGCTCCTGCTACCTCAACTCCTCCTAGAGTTACCCGGGCAGCCTCGAAGAAAGGTATATACCCTTGTCTCTTCTTCTTTTGTCTTCTTGATAATGCTTCTAGCCTTATCTTTAGTTCTTTTTTTGTTGAAGGTGGTGCGGGTGCCTCGCAGGGAGATTCTCCTCAGAAGACTCAAGCTCTAAATCTTCTCAAAAGCAAACAACAACAAAAGAAAAGAAGACTTTTACTTGAGCCTAAAAAAAAATTCTTGAGGTTCAAGCAGAAGAAAAAGAAGAAGAAGTAACTCAAGAGCAAGAGTCTCCCCTGAAAAGAAGGAAAAAAAGTGACTGTCCCTTCTTCTGACTTGGTTCGAGATCCCACACATGATACAACGGCCAGAATAGTGGAAGAGGAACTCACTTCTGAAGAATCCGAATCCCACATTAGAGAGAAAGAGATTGAGAAGGAACAGGCAATACCAATACAAAGAACAAAGAGAAGGAAGATGACTGTCTCTCCTTCTGATTTGGTTGAAGACCCTATTCATGAAGCAGCTGTTAAGGCAATAGAACAAGAGCATTCTAAGGCCATAATCGTCTTTGAGAGAGTTGAGAAGAGACGGCAGCAGCAATTCTTAAGGGATGAAGCAGCTGCTGCTAATGCAATTCAAAGGGAAACTGCAAGAAGGCAACATATTGCTGAGCACTATTCCCTTCGGAGCTCTCCTATTGCTGCTATTACTTCTGAAACAAGTAATTTCTTCCATGCCTCTATTGTTTCTCTCTTGTCAAATTTTTAGTATTGAAACTTAACATTACTTTACATCTCTTCTTTTGCAGTAACAACTACTGAGCATATCCTTCCAATAAGGACTCCCTCAGTTTCAGTTGAAGTTGATCAGATGCAAAATGTGAGGACTATTCAAATAATACTCCCAGTTCCTAGGCCTACATTCAATGTACCTTCCTTGATGCCAAGCATCCCTGCATCTCTTTCCTTTGGATTAAATCCGTATTTGTCTTACTTATCTTTGGATCTACCTCAATTCAATTCTCCTTCGAGCCTTGCTCTTCCCCTTTTTCCTAAGGAACTTCCAACTGCTGCTCCATCTTTGATGGCAGCTGATTCCCCTACAGAGGGTGCTAGCAGCTCTCCAACCCATGGTTTATTATCTTTACCTACTTCCAACTCTTCTTCCCTTGACCTATTAGTGGCCAGGACCATAGAGACTGCTGAAGATACTCCACCTATTTCTCCTATCCCTATGCAGTCCTCTATGCCTTCCACCACTACTCTTTCTGCACCCTTCATGTCTACGGATGAGGTAGATATCTTTGAAGCAAGACTAGCCAGTCTTTTCGATATGCCCTTTACCTCTCCAATAGCCAATGATGAAGCTAAGCCATTAGTTTTGGTTGACTCTTTACTAGAAATTTTTCAGAGTCCTTCTTCCAATTGTAAGCCTTCTACACCTCTGACGAATTTGGACAACTGCCTGGAACTATTGATATCTTTTTCAAGGATTCCTTTTGAGGCCCTAAAGAGACCTATAATAAAGAATGGCTTCCTTCAGTGCTGCCAAATTGTTGAGCAATCCGGAATGTCTATCTCAAGTCACCTATCTCAAGCAGCACCTACTATTAACTTCTACATCAATATTTGTTGTGCTGCCAAGGCTGCAGAGGAAAAATTGGTCAGAGATCAGGACTTTGTTTCAACAGTACATGATGAGATATTAGGGCTAAAGGAACAACATTCCTCTGTCTCCCAATTTCGTACTCAACTACTGGAGAGGAAGGCTCAACTTGAGGAGGAGCTATCTGTAGTCAACCAGGCCTTAGCCCGAACTGATACCAAGTTGCTGATCACCAACCAAGGACTGGCCGATCGAAAGTAAGAAATGACCACAGCCATCCAGTTGGTTTCTTCATTTAAGAATAGGAAATCTGTTGTAAAAGAATAATTAAGGCATTGTAATGATTTCTGGGCCAATTTATGGCAGAATGTATTTAACTCTTTATGAAAAAAGAAAAACAAATTCTGATTTATCATTTGAGTACTCTTGTGTTCTTTGCTTGTCATTTATTCTATTCCTTGCGTTTCCCAAATAGTTGGAAAATAAGGTTTCAAATATCTGCCATTAATCTTTTTGGGATGTATGTATCCATTCAAATTTCTCAAATGGTATGCTCCAAAAGGTAGGACTCTATAAATTTGATATGGTCCTTCCCAGTTAGGTAACCAGTTACCAAACTTATGGCTTTTAATTCCTATTGGGAGTATTGTCTTCCATACCAAATCACCTTTATCAAAGCCAATGTATTTGACTTTCTTATTGTAATTTTTGGCTGCTTTCTTCTTTTGAAAGAGAATGTTATTTAACGCCAGAATGCTGGTTTCATCTATGCCTTCTAATTCTAAGCACATACTCTGATGGTATTGCTCAGGATTAGCTGGTCTTGACATCTTACCCTCAAAGACTTAACATTGATTTCCACAGGTAACACTGCATCATGCCCATACACCAAGGCATAAGGAGTAACTCCTATGCTTGACCTTGGGGAAGTTCTATAAGCCCACAATACATCCAATAATAAGTTATGCCAATCCCTAGGATTGTCTTCCACAACCTTTTGTATTCCTTTCTTCAAGGACTTATTGGATGATTCAGCCTGACCATTGGCTTATGCATAATAGGGGGTGGAATTAACAAGGCTAATTCCAAACTCTGCCACAAAAGACTTCACCATTTTCCCGTCAAACACAGTCCTATTATCAACAGTTATAGTTTGTGGGATGCCAAATCTATGGATTAAATCCTTGATGAATCCAATGACCTCAGACTGGTCTACAGCCTTGTAAGGCTTAGCTTCGACCCACTTAGTGAAGTAATCAGTTGCCACTAAAATGAAATAATGATGCTTCGAAGAAGGTAGGTGTATTTTTCCCATCATATACATGGCCCATCCTCTAAATGGCCAAGGCTTTACTACTGCATGCAGGTCAGTTACGGGCACATGCCTTATTGTGCCATGCTTTTGACATGCCTGGCAACCCCTTGCATATTCTATGCAGTCTTTAAGGATAGTTGGCCAATAGTAGGAATGCCTTCGAAACAACCACCTCATCTTCACACCAGGCTGATGAGCACCACAGATGTCTTCATGAACCTCAGCCATAGCTGTCAATGCTTCTTTTGGGTCTAAACATTCCAGCAATAAACCATCCCCCCTCTTTTGCAGAGAGCATCACCGTATATGATGTATTGCATAGATTGCAACTTAATTTTTCTGCTGGCCTTCGAGGATGGGCCAGCCAAGTACTACATTATTGGATGCCTCCAATCTTGTTCCTGCAAGTCATTATGATTGACTTCCAAGACCACATTCCTTTTATTCAAAGGTGGTATTAATTTCTGATATGTTGTTTGGCCTATGTCCCTTTGAGCATTATCCCTTCTCTTGAAATTCGAAGCTTTCTGAGCCACATCATTAGCTCTATTATTCAAGAACCTTAGGACATGAGTTACATTTGCTATTTGAAATTGAGAAAGCACATGTAATGCAACAACATAGTATGGCAGCATGCATATACTTTGACATTTGAAAATCCCTTTCACTTGGTTAACCACCAATTAAGAATCTCCAAATATGTGCATGAACTTGTAATCTAATAAGAATTTCCAGCCCTACTATTAAGGCTTCATATTCAGCTTGGTTATTAGAACAAGTAACTTCATCTACTCTGAAACCATGTATGGTTTCTACCTCTTGTGGTGATTTAATCACAATACCAATTCCAATTAGGCTATTGGCTTTTGATCCATCGAACCACATTTGCCATGGCTCAACACTAGCCATACCAAGTTCCATTATCTCTTGACTTTTTGTTTGAGATGGATGGTCTGCCAAAAAATTGGCTAAAACTTGTCCTTTTACTGCCTTTTGGGAAACATATTCTAAATGAAATTCTGATAAGAATAATATCCATTTGCCAATTCTTCCCCTCAACATAAGTTTAGATAACATGTACTTAACCAAATCTATGGTTGCAATTACCAAGACAGTTGTAGGCAAAAGATAGTATCTTAATTTCATTGCAGCAAAATACAATGCAAGGCACAGCTTTTCTACAGCTGAATATTTACATTCACAAGAATTTAAAAACCTACTAAGATAATAAACAGCTTGCTCCTTTCCTTCTTTATTGTTTTGGGCTAAGAAAGCTCCCAATGAATCTTCCGCTGCAGCTATGTACAACTTCAAGGGCTTATCACCCTTTGGTAGCATCAACACTGGAGGATTGGCCAAGTAGGCTTTGATTCCTTCGAAAGCAATTTGATGCTTTGCTGTCCACCCAAATTCTTCTTCATCTTTTAGCCTTAACAAGGAAGAAAATACTTTAGTTTTCTCTGCAATGTTAGAAATGAATCTTCAAAGAAAATTAACCTGCCCAAGGAACCTTTGTAATTCTTTCTTTCTTGATGGAGGTCTGGCTTCAATGATGGCTTTGGCTTTATTCTAGTCAATCTATATTCCTTTCTTGTGTACTACATAGCCCAAGAAGTTTCCAGATGATACGCCAAAAGCACACTTAAGAGGATTGAGTTTCAACTTGAACTTTCTCATTCTTTCAAAGGCTGCTTCTAAATGAAACAGGTGCTCCTCCATGGATTGGGATTTCACTACAATATCATCAATATAACACTCTAAATACCCTCCAATGAGGTCATGAAAGATAGTGTTCATGGCCCTCTGATATGTAGCCCCAGCATTCTTCAGGCCAAATGGCATTTTAACCCATTCGAAGGTGCCAACATTCCCAAGACATCTGAATGCTGTCTTGTGGACATCCTCCTCTACAATGCAGATTTAGTTGTAACCAGAGTGCCCATCCATCATTGATAAGATTTGATGCCCTGTTGAACTGTCCACCAACAAATCCACTATAGGCATAGGGTACTCATATTTTGGAGTTGCTAAGTTTAAGTTTCTGAAATCAATGCATACTCTCATTTTACCATTCTTCTTAACTACAGGCACAATATTGGATAGCCATTCAACATACCTGGCTGTCCTAATAAAGTCTGCCTTGAGTGGTCTAAGAATCTCTTCTTTAACTTTATAAATCACTTCTGGACTCATTCTTCTTGGTTTTTGCTTGTATGGCTTGAAATTAGGCTTCATAGGGAGCCTATGTTCCACCAATGACCTATCCAATCCTGGTAGCTCATTATAGGACCATGCAAAACAACCTTTATATTTCTTCAAGACAACCAACAACTGGTCCCTGTCCAGAGCATTCAAACAAGCACTTATATAGGTGGGCTGTTGTATAGAATCTTCTCCTAAATTTACTTCTTCTAAGGGGTCTTGTGTTTGAGAACTTACTGAAGCTTCCTTTGTGATCCCTGCTGCCATTGAAGCAATCTTCTTGCTTTGTTATGCTCCCAAGTTCTTTAATTCAGCATCTTTACCGTTCTCCTCATAGACAAAGTCTGTCCATAAGGCTTCTTCTTCTTGTATCTTCTGGACTTTTATTTCAATGTCCAATGAACAGTATTTGTCAAGGGCCAAAACTCTGGCCTGTTGCTGCTCTTGCTTGCAGCTGATTATCTTGGCTTCTTTCTCTTGCTCCTGTACTCTCTGGACTATTGATTTTACATCCAATATTGAGAACTTAATTAGAGCCAAAGACTTGGCTTCTTGGACTTCATTTCTTTGCCTATAACTAGGCATCATTGTCATCCTTAACGACAACCTCCTCATCAGCACTCTCCTGGACTAAGTGATTCAGGCGTGTCACTTCCTCATCAACCATCACTTCGGCTAAGCCATCAGGTTTCCTTAGTATACTGAGTGGTGTCACTCCCTCAATATACAGTTTGGCCTCTGTGAAGTCTGCACAGGCTATAAAAGGTTGAGGATCTGCATCAATTTCTTCTGTCTCCCCATTGCCCAAGGCCATCATTATTTTCTGATGCAAAGAGGAAGGCACACACTTGTTAGTGTGGATCCGATCTCTACCAAGTAAAGCATTGTACTTAGCATTGCTATCGATGACGAAGAATGCTGTCATGCAGTCTCTGGTTCCCACACTCAGGTTGATGGGCAGAATTCCCTGAGCCATCTGTTTGTCTCCAGTGAAACCAGCGATGGTTGTGCTGGTTGGGATTAACCTGGGATTCCTTTTCCCTAGTTTCTTCAAGGAAGATTTCGGTAGTAAGTTCACTACTGCCCCATTATCTATCAAGACTCGGTTCAATTGTATCCCATCGAAAAAGGCCTTGATATACAAAGGCTTAACATGCTGTGTCATAGAGTTCGAGGGATACTCAAAGGGATATGAAAGTTTAATGCTTACCTCTTCTTCACTCTCATATTCAGTTTCCATTGGGGTAGCCATTCCGGAATCATCTTGCACCATACTCACTTGTGAGTCTTCACTAGAGACTGGAATTGGGTCAATTTCTTGCCCCTCTTGGTTCTCATCTCCAGCTTGGAATTCATGCGGTAGTATATGTACCATATTCGCTGACACTGAGCCAAATTAAATGGTTGACTGTGCCTGTTTCTCCTCTTGGCCACCTTGTTCAGTTACTTCCGAAGCATCCTTCATGCTGCATTCTGGTACAGCATTACTAACGAGCTCCTTCGAATGGTCTTTTCTGAGTGGCTTTTCAGCCAAAAATGTTTGTTCAGCCATGAAGGCTTCGAACATTTCTTCTTCAACCATTTCTTTCTTTTGGCCTAAGCCAACTTCTTTCTCTGCCTCGCTATCACTTTCCATCAATGCCTTCTCCAATCCTGCTAGACTGGATTTCTCTCTGGCTTTTAGTTCAGAGTGAACTTTGGCCAATTGTTCTTTGTTGCAACCCATTTTGCCTTGTAGAGTTGGTTTTGGAGTATGATCTGACTTTGGATTCTTCTTTCCTTCTATCTGGACCAATGAAGAGCTCTCTCCACTCTCTTTCAGGTCTTGCTGGTACTAAGTATACCTGCACTGAATTTTCCTCCTTTGTGATCCAGAAATTACGGGAACCATGTCTGGTTCCTTTGTTTTTGGGTGCTTAAGCAATACCCAATTGTTTGGAGCCACCAAAGGAGGCTTGATCATCTTGCCTTGGTTTCCAATTACATCTCTTTGGGTAAACACTTCCCTAGGTTTGTTCTGCATCACAAACCAATCTGGGACCCCAGGTACCTAAGAACTTACTGACCCAACTATCGAACTACTTCTTTCTTCCTTCAAATCTCCCTTCGAAGCTGGCTGTGAAGGCCATTGCTTGGCCTTGACTTCATGCTTTGGGCCTAACTCAGGCTTTCGACGGAGGTGTCCACTTTCTGTCCTACGTGAGGCTGGTCTAGAGAGCCAATCCCTGACTTTGATCCCATAAACTGAACCCTTCTCCAGTCTCCTTTCAGCATGACTACTCTCCATTCTGTAATAATTAGGTGACCTGGATTCATATAAAGGCCTATTGCCTTTGGAATGCATTTTATCAGTTGTTGGTTTAACCATCAATGGCTGCTGCCTAACACCAGATGAATATGGAGTTTTATTGTAAGCATTGTTTGGTTTAGGACGTCTCTGCACATCCTTGTAATATTGCTTCCCATCAATTTGGAGCCCCTTCAACCACTTGTAGCTTAGTCTGCACCTGGGACACATCATTTGCATTACAGCTGCCTCTAAGGAATCGTCATCCAGTGCTTCTTTATCAGAGTCTTCCTTTTGGTATGAGAAACCTTGTCCAATAGCTGGTAGATTTCCAGTGTCTTTCTTGATAGTTGTCTGGTTGGCCACATGCATCTGCACATTGACCTCTCCCAATTCTTTCAAGGACAAGCTTCGAAAGTCTGGCATTATGACATTGGCTGCCACCTCTCCAATTTCTAGAAATGGATTACTGTCAATCCCCATGGCCTTTTCTGCTTTGGTTGGGAATTTCAAACTTCCTTTCCGAATTTGTTCTTAGATCCTGTCTCGAAAAACAATACAGTTCTTAGTCGAGTGAGACCAAGAATTATGCCATTTACAATATACTTTTTCTTTAAGTTCATCAAAAGATGGGATTTTGACTCCTTTTGGTAACTTAAGGAAGTTGGCCGCAAGCAAATGATCAAAAATGTCATCTGCCTTAGTTAAATCGAAAGAGTATTTCCTGTGAAGGTCCTTCTTTTTAAATTATTGGTCAATTGTTGTGTCCTTATGAATTAATGCTTCACAAATCACAGGTTCTTTCCCCACAATCTCTGCTACATCAATCTCATAATTAGGATCTCTATAATATGTCTTATACGATGCATTATTTCGGTCTTGTTCCTCCTCTAGTAATGCTTCGTACCTAGACACCTTATAAATGAGTTCCACTAAATCTCTGAACTCAGTCGAGTCAAACTTCTTTCGAAGCCTAAACTCTAAACCATTTTGAGCCAATCTCATGAATTCTGGCTCTGGTAAGATGACTCTACATTTATTTCGAACCCTTTTAAATCTGGCAATAAACTGAGTAGCCTTCTCATCAGGCTTTTGACTCAATCTTGCCAAGTCTGCCATGGAAACCTCTGGCTCTGATTAGAAGAATTGGCCAGGTGTAAGGTTAATATACCATACAAATGCTCCCCCAGTTAGGGAATTTGGGAATAACCTTAACTTCATATAGTCATTATTAGTAAATTCACCGCATTAAGCAGCAAACCTAGCAATATGCTCCACTGTTGATTAGTTTTCATTCCCATAAAAAAGGGCAAAATCTAGTATCCTGAAACCTGTTGGGTATTCATGTACCCTGTCTACCCATTCTGGGTATGGTTTCCTGAACACTAGAGTTTGGACCCCCCGAGCCATTGGTCCACACATCTCTCTAACAATGTCAGCAATTTGGTCCCTAGGGACCATATTTTGTGCCTGCTGAACCACTACCGGAAGAGCAAACACAGGGTTTGGTAGGCAAACTTGTGCCTGTGGTCTTCTTGGTCCATAAGGTGGTATATTTGGGACTGGTTGTCCCTGTGGTGCAGGTTGCTGTTGGAGGTGTAGGTAACCCCTTTGAGCCTATCCTGCGAAAGGACCTGCGAAAGGTGCTAGAACTGGTGTTGTGTCCCTCCTATTTGTAGGAAAACCTTCCAACCCCCCGGGTGTAAACTCGAATAAGGGATTAGTGAACCCCCTTGTGCTAGGTATGGCTTCGAACATGGGATTTGGAACCATTCTTATGCCATTATCTTGTACTGGGCCAGATCCACCAAATTGCATGGCTTCACTGTTAAGTACTGGGGCATTTTGACCTGCTGTAGGCCTCGGAATAGGTTTGTACTAAGACTGAGGTGATGGTCTTTCATAGTTCTGATTACTAGTTTGACCATTAGAATGTTCACTAACTTGCATAGGCTGTTTATCTCTAACCAATCTTTGCTAAGGGACATTCGGAACTTCCTCCATGTGTTTTACGTTTGTTGGTTGGTGGTTATTCATTCGATCCAAAAAGGACATTACCCACCTTTCCATTGTGTTCATTAATTGCTGTCCCATAGCATCTACTAGGCCACCCTATGGATTTATTGGCTGAGTAGATGGAACAGTAGATGGTCTAATTCCTTGGTCTCGTCCAATATTATGAACATGTGGTACTTGTTCTGAAATGCTGGTCTGTTCGACCATAGGTTCTGATAAAATGAGAGTTTCCACAGGATGTGTTATCACATTATCCTCCGGATTAGGTATCTCTACCTCTCCTTCCACGCCTTCTTCCAAGCGTTCACTTTCTCCTTGTCTTCTACGTCTAGCCATTTAAATATAGTCCCATCAGGCGTACCAAAAATATATGTTGGCTTTTTGGCTTTCGAAGGTTATTATTGTAATTGCGAGCGTGCTAGCAAGGATCAATCAGTCCTTACAGAAAATTAATTGCCAACCAATTATCAGACGATTGTGTTTTAGTTCTTTCAGCCTCAATGAAGAGCACTTTTACTAGTGGCTTGATTTAGGAGAATTAAGCAATATAACAATCAAATGAAGTACAATTGAAGTATTTCATTAAAATGAAAACTTACAATGATCCAAACTCAGCCTCGTAGAGGTTTACAGCAACAATCTACTTGAAGCTACTCCTATGAATGAAGTGCAGTGCAGGAATTTAAAGTACAGGAAATGTAAGACTGGAAATGTAAAACTGGAAAAGAAAATAAGTATAATAAGACTGGTTTTTTGGATCTGAGTCTGGGGGCTTTTTCTGGGGCCTTCTCTGCTATTTATACTACTCAAGGATGACCATCGAATTGCATTTCCAACCGTCGAACTACTCCTCCATGATCGCTGATCGTGTTGCCCCAATATTAGCTCCATTACGCCATTACTCGCAGTTAGGCTTCCCTCCTAAATTTAAACTTGAAATGCGAGTAACTGTTGAAGCCACATCACTTTGCATCTCTTTGTTGATCCACTGCCACTCAGATCTCATAATAACCAATACTAACTGTCACGTGTATGATCAGGATCAAAGATTTGAATAGTCTTCCTATATCACCCTTATTTTGCCACACGTTGAATTATAATTGGCTTGTACAAAATATGTAGCCAACACCTGTATATTTTTAGGGCTCTGGCTTTGGTCCAGTCCTTAATCGGACTGGACGGTGCTGTTGGGCCCGTGGGGGCCCACCACGGGTCCCGTTTTGAAAATCTGAAGTGTTCAATGTGTAGAACTCGTCGAGTACTATATGCTTGTGAAAAATCACGTTGATCGGATATCGATAGCTATGTGATCAAATCAGTTTTTTATCAACCGTTAATTTATTCACCGTTCATTTTTTTTTTTATACAAAACTGATTTGATCACATAGCTATCGATATCCGATCAACGTGATTTTTCGCAAGCATATAGTACTCGACAAGTTCTACACATTGAACGGTTCAGATTTTCAAAACGGAACCCGTGGTGGACCCCCACGGACCCAATAGCACCGTCCAGTCTGATTAAGGACTGGACCAAAGCCAGGCCCTATTTTTAGTGGTGTGTCAAATTATTTATGATGCTTAATTCTGACTGCC
Source organism: Camellia lanceoleosa (assembly GCA_025200525.1). NCBI lineage: Eukaryota > Viridiplantae > Streptophyta > Magnoliopsida > Ericales > Theaceae > Camellia > Camellia lanceoleosa. The sequence continues at coordinate 479,254 of JANUSC010000041.1, read as the reverse complement.
TGTATATTTTTAGTGATGTGTCAAATTATTCATGATGCTTATTTCTGACTGCATATTCGAATCATGTTTTTCCATACCCCACACCTACACTACCTTTTAAAAAGGACTTACTACAACACCACTCCAATGACTCACCTCTCATCTCTCACCACACCACACCTGAGAAGAAACTCCTGGAGGAAAAAAGGGCCCTCAACTATCTTAACTAGTCATATCTTCAATCTCTTGTGTCTGTATTTCTCTTTCCTCTAAAGCCAAAGAAACCTATTCTATCATCTATTCAATGGCAAAAGCAATCAGAGAATTAAAGTATTGGATTGAGGAGGTTGCACCAGCCCTCCTCATTGCACCCACTAAGACTTCTAATTCTCCTCTATTGGAGAACATACCATAAGAAGAGGACTCCAATGACTGCCACTGTGACGATTTGTAGAAAACTGGTTTTATGTGAACCAATACGTTGTTAAATGGGCAAATTACAGCGGTAATCTCTGTAATTTATCCCTTTTTTATTTTTTATTATTTTATTTTGGTTTCCGTTGTTTTAATTTGATCAATTTTGCTCCTTAATTTATGGATTATGTTATATTAGTCCAATAAATAACGACGGTTAGATTTGATGGACGGATAATCATATGATGTTTCAATTTGGTCCCTGTAGTTTACAGGATGTGTCAATTTGGTCCATGTTGTTTTGACTTTCCTATAAATTACAGGGGCTAAATTGACACATTTTATAAACTACAGGGACCAAATTGAAACATCATTTGATTTTCGTCCATCAAACTTAACCGCCGTTATTTATTGGACTAATATGACACAATATGTAAAATTAAGGGGTAAAATTGATCAAATTAAAATAATGGGAACCAAAATACAAAATCGGATAAACTATAGTTTGATCAAAATACACTAGATAAAGAGAATCTGACTACTTTTTCAAAAAAAAAATTCAATCTGAGTCGCACATGGATCTAATATTAAGTAAAGCTTTTAATAACTTGTTTGATCAAAATATCTGTATCAGAAATCTTTAAGTGGAACTTAAATTGATCTCCTAAAGTGAAAGAATAACGTCGTTTTGGTTAGTAATTTCATCACAAAAAAATAAAAATAAAAAAAATCAACTTTAATTCAAAATTCCCTCCATGTACTCAAAGTTATAGCAGAAGCAGAAGCAGAAGATGGGAGTGCGAGAGAGAGAGAAGAGAGGCAGGAGTGCTGCCGTCCAGCTGTCGCCCCGCCGTTGTCGCCGTCCTACCTCTGCCGAGCCCCTGCTCCAGCCGATTGAAGAAAAAATATAAGTATTTACAGTCATCTTCTAAGCAAAATACAATAACTTGTTTGGACCCTCATCTTCTACTACAACTGCTGAAATGGTGTTGAAATTTTGGTAAAATATTGCTCAAACATGTTGCTAAAATTGTGCTGAATTTTGGCTGAAATAATGCAGATTTTGTTGCTAAAATTTGTGTTGAATGTTGATGGAATTTTGCATTTTTTTTTTTTTTTTTTTTGAAATTTTGGTTAAATTGTTGTTGGAATTTTTGGTGAAATGTTGCTCAAACATGTTGAAATGGTGTTGAATTTTGGCTGAAATAATGCAGATTTTGTTGCTGAAATTTTTGCTGAATATTGATGGAATTTTGCAGATTTTTTTATGAAATTTTAGTTGAGTTGTTGCTGATTTTTTGGTGAAATGTTGCTCAAACATATTGCTAAAATGGTGTTGAATTTTAGTTCAAATGTTGCTGAAATAATACAGATTTTGTTGTTGAAATTTGTGCTGAAATAATGCAGATTTTGTTACAATAAAACAATATATTCATTCCTATGTGTTTAGGATTGGAATTCATTGACTCAGGGTGGGTGGGCAAAACTCCTCCTCTCAGTCCTTCTTCTCTCTCTCTCTCTCTCTCTCTCTCTCTCTCTCTCTCTCTAATGCTTCATATATGTAGAACATTGATGTTTTGAATTAAAGTTGAATTTTTTTTTTTTTTTTTTTTAAATTATTAACCAAAACAACATCGTTTTTATAAGATTTATTTTTAACTGTTGAATCTTTTACTTTACGAGATCACTTCAAGATTCCACTCCATAGTATCCTGATACAAAATATCTAGTTACCAAAATTATTGAAGGTTTCATGATTGCTTCTTCCCTCTGTGTTTTCCACTCACGTTTTCAATACCCCACACACTACATTGATAAAAGAGGACTCACCTCTCAACTTATCTTTCACTCCCCACACCACATCTGAGAATAATACTCCTCAGAAAAGAAGGGTGGTCTTCTTCAACAGCTCAACTAATTGTCATATCTTCAATCTCTCTTGGTCTCTCTCCATATTTCTCTTTCCTCTAATCCAAATACAAAGCTATTCGATCATCGATTCAAATGGCGAGAGCAATCAGAGATTTGAAGTATTGGATTGAAGAGGCTGCACCAGCACTCCTCATCATTTTCCCTACAAAGACTTCCAGGTCTCCTCTTTTGGAGACCATACCAGAAGAAGAGGACTCCGATGACTGCGACGATGATTTGTAGAAAACTGGTTATATGTACAACTCAATTCATTGTTAGTATGTATCAGATGATATTCAAAATTTAGTACCCAAATTACTGTAACATTTTTGTTTCGAGTTCTTTGCAGAGTTTTATTTGCCTCATTGACAAATTACTAATTTAGGTTTTTTTTTTTTCCTTTTTCTTTTTAAATAATAATTTTGGGTGTGGAATGTTGTAAAGCTTCTTTTTCTCAATTTAGTTCAATCTCGTCCAATTCTGCGTCTGTGAGTGAAAAATGTGTTGTTTGGTGTATCTGAGCTCTTGCTAAATCTAGTCAATCCCAAATGAGCTCTCTCTCTCTCTCTCTCTCTCTCTCTCTAATGTTCAGTACTCTGTCAAATGACTTTATTTTTTTTTTCTATTTACTTTTTTTTCTTTCTTTTTCGTTTTTGGGCGCAATGTTATGTCAATGATTTAGTATTTCGATTATCAACAATGGTTCATACCATTAAAAAAAACTACTAATAGCATTAATACATTAAAAATATCAACCAAAAAAAAAAAAAAAACAATGCATAGGCAATGGGCCGCCCATTGCCAAATCATTAATGATGCTATTAGAGCACCACTTTTAGTCCTCTCACCTATTTTTTTTAGATTATTACACAAGTCAAACACCTCCCTATAAATTCGAACATGAAATTTCACAATAACACTTATATTGGGTCTTCCAAAACCACTTTAGAGTTGTAACGTGGGTTCTAATGACTTAATTTAGAATCCGTTTGGCAAGGGCTTATTGGGCTCATGAGTCACAACAGACAAAACATCACATCCAACCCCATAATCATATTACACTCTTCTCTCACAAAAAAAAATCAAAAAAGCTAAAAAGCCAAGAGTCCTTCCCAAACCAAACTTTTGAGCCCAGGCTTATATAGCCAAAAAAGCCAAAAAGTTAAAGAGTCAGCCCACTTTCCAAACGGAGGCTATGATTCGTAAGTACCGACTCAAGTAGTATTATTTGAGGGTAATGCTACAACCCATCATTTCTGTACTAACAGCTAGGCATGATGATGTGGCGATAACGTGAAATAAAATAATATTTTTTTAAAGACAACATGGATTAATCATAATAATAATATCTGAAATTAAAATATAAAATATTGATTATTTAGGAAATTACCTTAAGATTTTGCTTTTCTATACCCAACTTGTTTCGTTTGCTACGAATACTTTTCAAACCTTTCAACGAGTAGAAAGCATAATTTCTCACTCTAAGTGAATATTACTTTTGCTTATATCACTACTATCAAACTTCCAAGAAATTAAATGACAGTAGACAAAGTGTATTTGGAAAAGGAAAACTTTTATTCAATACCTGAAAAACTACAAAAAAAAAAAAAAAAAAAAAAAAAAAAAAAAAAAATATTTACAAGACAGATAGAGAGACTCCTGTTTCTTGATTCTCCTTCCCCAAGACGTAGCCACACCCTCACCAATCTTTCGTCACTAACAAGAGCACCACGTAAGTGGCATTCCACTTAATCATCCACCCACATTACCTTTCCACTCATCAAACAATCCAACTCATCTTTCCACTAACTACAAGTATCAAAAATTACAAAGTGGCCCTAAATTTTAGTATAATTTAAACTTTAGTATAATTTTAAAGTTAAGTTTCTAAGTTTTGTATAATTTTGTAAAATTTAGTTTTCACCTATAAGGTATTGTGAGACTCTCAATCTTTGTATCAGAGCCTAGAAATCGAATCTAGAAAAAATTTTAAACATGGAAATTCAATTTTAATGCAAGATATAAGAGATGTAAAAAAATTTATACATCTTGATCACGGAAATAGTAAACTAAAATCACAAGACTATTAAGTAGTCTAATGGATGTAAATAAAGAAACTTTAAATATTTACATAAATCAAAATATCATGATTACATAAATATCTAAAGAGTTAAGAGAAATAAACAAAATTTCTCTTAAAAATAAAAAAGGAAGTTTTATTAAAAAATTTATAAGTCAAAAATTTCATAAGATTTTTTATTCATATCCTAATTTATTTTTTGGATTATTTCTTTTAGGGCAAATTATGCAAATAGTCTCTGTACTTTACACGATGTGTCAATTTGATCCCTGTAGTTTCAATTTGCTCGATTTTGCCCCTTAATTTAACGGATTGTGTCATTTTAGTCCAATAAATAACGGTTGTTAAGTTAATTTAATAGAAAATCAAATAATGTGTCAATTTGGTCCCTATAACAGTTGTTATAGAAAATCAAATTAACTTAACAGTTGTTATTTATTGGACTAAAATGATACAATCCGTTAAATTAAGGGGCAAAATCGAGCAAATTAAAATTACAGTGACCAAATTGATACATCGTGTAAAGTACAGGGACTATTTACATAATTTATCTTTTTTTTTACTCCTTGGAGTTCCTCTCCAGATAATCCTCGTTCCATTAATTTTGTATTTAACGTCATGGAGAGATTATCAAGAGAAACCATTTTTAAGCATTGGTGGTCTGTGATCAATATTTTTGATGAAGATTTATTGGCAATAGGGATACGTTTTGTTTTGTGTCCTATTATCTCTTCATCTGAGCTTTCTTATACATGAGATTCATCGATAATAGCCCAGATTAGGGATCTCAATCTTTATTCTTGAAGGGTGATACTACATCCCAGTATTTCTATAACCCTTAATGGTGCACTAATGACTAGGCACGATGATGTGGAATGAAATAATATTTCTTGTAGATGACATGGATTAATCACAATAATAATATTTGAATTAAAATACAAAATATTGATTATTTAGGAAATTACCTTAAGATATTACTTTTCTATACACACCTTGTTTCACCTGATGCGAATATTTTTAAGCCTTTCGACGAATAGAAAGTGTAATTTCTCACTCTCGGTGAATATTAGTTTAGCTTGTATCACTATTCTCATATCTCTAGAAAAAATTAAAAAAATAAATAAATAGAAGACAAAGTGTATTTGGAAATGAAAAAATTTAATTGAATACTAGAAAAATTATGGAGATTACAAGAAAGTCAGCTTCTTGACTCTACTTCTAGAAAAAGCAACCACACTATAGATGGTAAAATAATTTGAGAACGCCAATCTTTCATCCCTAAAAAGAGCACCACTTAGGTGGCATTCCACCTAATCATCCACCTCACATTTCCACTCATTAAACAATCCAACTCATCTTTCCATTAATTTCAAATTTCATAAATCACAAAGTGGCCCAAAACTTTAGTATAATTTAAAATTTAGTATAATTTTATCGTTAAGTTTTTAAGTTTAAGTATAATTTTGTAAAATTTAGTTTTCAATTGTAAGATATAGTGAGACTCTCAATCTTGGTATTAGAGCCTAGAAATCGAATCTAGGAAAAATTTTATACATGAAAATAAAATGTTTAATACAAAATATAATAGATATAAAAAATTGTACATATTTTGATCACGGAAATAGTAAAATTGAAACCACAGGACTATTAAATAGTCTAATGGATGTGAGTAAGGAACTTTAATATTTGCATAAATCAAAATATCAAGATATTTGAAATATCTGAAGAGTTATGAGAAATAAAAGAAATTTCTCTTAAATATCAAAAACAAAGTTTTTTTTAAAAGATTTATGGATCAAAAATTTCATGAGATTGTTTACTCATATCTTCAATTTTTTTATTTTTTTATTTTTTGGGATTATTTCTTCGACTCCTCTATGGTGTTCTTCTCCGGATAATCCATGTTTCGTATTTAATGTCATGGAGAGATTATCAAAAGAAACCATTTTTAGGCGTTGGTGGTCTGCGATCAATATTTTTGATGAAGATCTATTCGCAATAGGGATATACTTATTGTTTTGTGTCATATTATCTCTTCATCAAAACTTTCTTATATACAAGATTCTTGTACACTTTATTTGTCGATGATGGCCCAGATTGGTGGTCTCAATCTTTACTCTTGAAGGGTGATGCTACATCCCAGAATTTCTATGACCCCTAATGGTGCACTAATGACTAGGCACGATGATGTGTTATAAAATAATATTTCTTGTGGATAATGTGGATTAATCACAATAAGAATATTTGAAATTAAAATACAAAATATTGATTATTTAGAAAATTACCTTAAGCTTTTGCTTTTCCATGCCCACCTTACTTCGTCTGTTGCGAATACTTTTCAAACCTTTCAACGAGTAGAAAGCGTAATTTCTCACTCTCGGTGAATATTAGTTCAGCTTGTATCACTACTCTCGGACTTCTAGAAAATTAAAAGATAGCAGACAAAGTGTATTGGAAATGGAAAACTTTTGTTGAATATTAGAAAAACTATAAAGATTACAAAAAAAATAGAAAAAACACTCTTGCTGACTTATAGACTCAACTTCTTAACTCTACTTCTACAAGACCCAGGTACACTTCAGATGGTAGAATAAAAATTGAGACCACCAATCTTTCATCCCTAAAAAGAGCACTACTTGGATGGGATTCCACGTAATCATCCACCTCACCTTTCCACTCACAAAACAATCCAACTCCTCTTTTCACTATCTTCAAATTTCATAAATCACAAAGTGGCCCTAAACTTTAGTATAATTTAAAATTTAGTATAATTTTTTTATAGTTAAGTTTTTAAGTTTGAGTATAATTTTGTATAATTTAGTTTTCACTTGTAAGACATTGTGAGATTCTCAATCTTGATATTAGAACCTAAAAATCGAATCTAGGAAAAAATTTTAACATGAGAATTCAATGTTTAATCCAAGATATAATAGATGTAAAAATTGTATACATCTTGATCACGGAAATATTAAAACTAAAACCATAGGACATTAAATAGTCTAATGAATTTGAGTATGGAAATTTTAAATATTTGCAAAAATCAAAATATCATGATTATTGAAATATCTAAAGAGTTAAGAGAAATAAAGGAAATTTCTCATAAAAATCAAAAAGAAAGTTTTTTTAGAAGACTTATGAGTCAAAATTTTCATGAGATTGTTTACTCTTATCTTCATTTATTTTTTTGATTATTTCTTCTATTCCTTTTTGGAGTTTCTCTCCTGATAATCCTCGTTCTACTAATTTCATATTTAACGTCATGGAAAGATTATCAAGAGAAATCATTTTTAGGCTATGGTGGTCTACGATCAATATTTTTGATGAAAATCTAATGCAATAGGGATACTTAATGTTTTGTGTCCTATTATCTCTTCAGCTGAACTTTCTTGTACACGAGATTCTTGTACACTAGATTTGTCGATGATAGCCCACATTGGTGGTCTCAATCTTTATTCTTGAAGGGTGAGACTACATTCCAGTATTTCTATGACCCCTAATGGTGCACTAATGACTAGGCGCGATGATGTGGAATAAAATAATATTTCTTGTAGATGACATGGATTAATCACAATAAGATTAATATTTGAAACTAAAATACAAAATATTGATTATTTAGAAAATTTCTTTAAGATTTTGTTTTTCCATGCACACCCTACTTCGTCTGATGCAAATACTTTTTAAGCCTATCAACGAGTAGAAAACGTAATTTCTCACTCTCGATGAATATCACTTCAACTTGTATCACTATTCTCATATCTCTAGAAAATTAAAAAATAGAAGGCAAAGTGTATTTGAAAATGAAAAATTTTACTGAATACTAGAAAAACTATAGAGATTGCAAGAAAGATAGCGAGAACACTCTTTCTCACTTTGAAGACTCAGTTTCGTGACTCTACTTCTAGAAGACGCAGCCACACTCTAGATGGTAGAATAATTTGAGAACGCCAATCTTTCATCCCTAAAAAGAGCACCACTTAGGTGGCATTTCACCTAATCATCCACCTCACATTTCCACTCACTAAACAATCCAACTCATCTTTTCACTAATTTCAAATTTTATAAATCACAAAGTGGCCCTAAACTTTAGTGTAATTTTATAGTTAAGTTTTTAAGTTTAAGTATAATTTTGTAAAATTTAGTTTTCAATTGTAAGACATGGTAAGACTCTCAATCTTGGTATCAAAACCTAGAAATCGAATAGGAAAAATTTTAAACATGAAAATAAAATGTTTAATACAAAATATAATAGATGTAAAAAATTGTATACATCTTGATCACGGAAATAGTAAAATTGAAAGCACATGACTATTAAGTAGTCTAATGGATGTGAGTAAGAAAACTTTAAATATTTACAAAAATCAAAATATCATGATTACTGAAATATCTAAAGACTTTCCTCTCCGGATAATCCTCATTCTATTAATTTTGTGTTTAACATCATGGATAGATTATCAAGAGAAACCATTTTTTGGCTTTGGTGGTCTTCGATCAATATTTTTGATGAAGATTTATTGGTAATAGGGATACTTATTGTTTTGTGTCCTGTTATCTATTCATCTAAACTTTCTTGTAAACGAGATTCTTGTATACTAGATTCATCGATGATAGTCTAGATTGGTGGTCTCAATCTGTATTCATAAATAAATATACGAGACATAACATTTACATGTAGGTAGAGAGTGCAAAGATTCTGCCCAAGAGGCCAGTCTTGTTGGTGAAGCAGATGTATTATTCACCGACAGTCAGAAATTAAGCTTTCTACTCATTGAAAGACTTGAAAAGTATTCGCAACAGACGAAGCAAGGTGGGCATGGAAAAGCAAAATCTTAAAGTAATTTTCTAAATAATCAGTATTTTGTATTTTAATTTCAATTATTATTATTGTGATCAGTACGTCATCTATAAAACATATTATTTTATTCCACATCATCGCCACATCAATGTGCCTAGTCGTCAGTGCACCGTTAGGGATCATAGAAACGGTGCGATGTAGCATCACCCTTTATTTATTTGAAGTATCTCTCTCACTTCAGATTTGACTCTCCCCATTTGCATATGGTATTGTGAATGATGAATTTATCTCCACATGAAATTAGTGAGATGATGCGTTGCAAAAGAAATCAAAGTGAGAGATCACCCCGACCTAGTATGGTAGGGAGGACCATCCGACGATCAAGTCCACACTTTGGTAGGCATAGTTATAGCATGGAAATAAAAAAAATGATGTAGACCACTAATTAGTGGGTGCTCTAATTATATGACAGTGGGTCCCACCCACTGTCACATGTATTTTATGTCTTAATTTTTTTTATTTTTTTTTACTTTTCACATCATTAATAGTGATGTTAGTGATAGAAATTTAATAGTCTGTAGTATTGTTGTGAAAATAAAGTAAAGATAGAGTTTATGTTGTTGTTTTTTGTTACCTCTTCCTGTCCCTTTGCTTATTTGCTTGACTCTCTTTTATAGTTAATTGGTATGCTATTGTTGTTTGTCAATCCTCCCTTGATTAGACAGTCAATCTTTTGACAGTGGCCAACTTGCATTTGCATTTGCTACCGATCGTCGGATCTCTGTTTATCGAATGGTTGCCTCTCCTTGTCAGAAGTGGTGGCCAACTTGCATCTGGGAACGCCCATTGGATAATTGATCGAACAAACACTCCTCCGTCAGAGATTATTTTGATGGTGGAGAACTTGTATTTTCCCTCGTCCGTTGGATTTGTCCCGATCGGAGGGTCATCTTTTTGTCAATGAGCATTCGTCTGATATGCTCAATGGATCTAGTTGGCCTTATATTTCTTTCGAGTTGTATCAACCTGGGCTTTTCTGGCTTACTTGGGCCTATGGGCTTGGATATCTACATGCCACAGATATTATTATCCTTATATTTATTTGGAATTTCTCTCTCACTTTTAGAGTTTCTTTGTAATAATTTGTGCTGTATTCAATATTCAATATAATTGTAATTGATTGGATTCCATTATAATATCATACATCAATTAAATAAAAAAAAAAAGTTATTGGTTTTGTGATTGTATGAGATAATTAGAAAAAGTTAGAGAGTTAAAAAATAGTCTAAATATTTATTTTAAAAATATGTAGTGTAAATTCGAATTCAATATAACATAAATCACATTAAATAAATTTGGTCAACATATTTTATTTTTTAGTAGTAACTTTTTTGAAGTATGTAATCTTGATGGGTGACACTATTATTAATAGAAAATTATTTAATTACCCCCTCAACTTAATTTTTATTAGTTAAAATTGTGAGATTCAATCTCTTTTATGCGGTTGTTGTTAAAGAGACAACTAAACACATGTCAAAAACTGAATGATGTGGACTAATACTCTAAAACTTGAAAACAATCCATGTTTAATTACCAATTGATCAAAAATATCTAGTAACCCAAATTACAAAACCTTCACAGACCACATGTGAAAACCAACGTTCCATATTTGCATACCACACATTACCTATCAAGAAACTAAATGGGTATGGCTTCTGTCCAGTCCGGGATCGGACTGGACCGTGCTGTTGAATTCGTGGGGGCCCACCACGGGTCTCGTTTTGATAATCTGAACCGTTTAATATGTAGAACTCATCGAGTGCTATATACTTATAAAAAATCACGTTGATCGGATATCGATAGTTATATGATCAAATCAATTTTTTTTCAACTGTTAATTTGTTCACCGTCCAATTTTTTTAATACGAAACTGAATTGATCATATAGCTATCGATATCCGATCAACGTGATTTTTTACATGGATATAATACTCGACGAGTTCTACACATTGACGGTTCAGATTATCAAAACGAGACCCGTGATGGCCCTCACGAGCCCAACAGTACGGTCGAATCCAATCCCGGATAGGACAGAAGCCATACCCAAAATGAATATATATCTTGCATACACATTTTGCACATGCCTATGTACATTTTTTTTGAAAAGTGGTGTCATCAAAGTTTTTATGATGCTTCCTCTCCCAGTGTATTTCCCACTCACATTTTTCATACCCCACACTCTATACTGCATTTATAAGAGGGACTAACTACTACTACAACAACTCACCTCTCAACTCATCTTTCACTCTCTCACCTTAGAACAAACTCCTCTGAACAAAAAAAGGGTCCTCAACAGCTCAACTATTGTCATATCTTCAATCTGTCGTCTCCCTATATTTCTCTTTCCTCTAATCCAGAGACGAAGCTTTTCTACCATCGATTCAAATGGCGAAAGCAATCAGAGATTTGAAGTCTTGGATTGATGAGGCTGCACCGGCCCTCCTCCTCATTTCGCGCACTAAGACCTCCAATTCTCTTCCATTGGAGACCATACCAGAAGAAAAGGATTCCGATGACTGCAACGAGGATTTGTAGAAACTGGTTTTATGTATAAATCAGTGTATTGTTAATATATATATATATATAAGATGATATTCAAAATTTAGAAACTGAAGTTCTTTGCAGAGTTTTGTATGTCTAATTGACAAATTATCAATTTAGACCTTACCCCCTTTTTTGGGGGTTTGGAAAGAAGCCAAACTCTATGTTATAAAGCTTTTTTTTTCCTCAATTTAGTTTAGCCTTGTCCAATTCTGTGTTTGTGTGCAGGGAGAAACTAGAATTTCAATTACGGAGGGGCCAAGATATGAAAAAAAAATTCTTTTATATATCAATTGTTATTTATTGTCATATTTCAATTCAAAAATAAAAAATAATTAAGATTTGATATTAAAATAAGGGAATCGTTATTACCATTCAACTTTATTCCAAATAAACTCCCTTCTTTATTTTTATTATTCATATAAAGGAGTATATTTGAAATAAAGGAGAGTGAGAATAGTAACTATGTTTAATAAAAAAAAAACAATGGAATATATTTAGAGTAAAGTGGAGTAGGAATAACGACTCCCTTAAATAATACATAAAATTTATTATCTATTTAGTCTTCACATTATTAAAAAAGAAGTCATATCTACTCAACTTTAATATATAAATAAAAGAGAAATCATAAATTAGTTTATTCTTTGTATATGCTAACTCAATTATCTATTAAAGTGAAAGTAAATTTTTTTATCTTTTCAAATTTCGAAAGTTTTATTAGGTTTCCTGTGAATCTCATTAATATGATATCAGCATTATAAGTATGCTTCATGTAGTGATAAACAAATTGTGATAAAAAAAAAATATAATTAATGTATTATTACTGTTAAATTGTGCTTTTATTAAATAAATTAAAAAAAAGGATAGTAATTCTATTTTTTTGGTGTTCCAATTCTTTCATCCAGATAAACTTGTTTTATTAAGACACAAAGTTTTCAATATTCCTAAGGTAGCAGCAGGGGCCATTTGTAATAACATGAAAGTTTTGGACAAAATAGCATATCATCCCAATATATAGCATTGTTTCCTTTGAACAGGGGGGCCATGGCCCTTATTGTCTACAAATAGATCCGTCCCTGTTTGTGTGTGGTGAAAATGTGAAATTGTTGGATCTGAGAGCTGAGGCCAATATATAGTCAATGGAAAATTAGTTTTCTGTTTTTATCTCATGTTCAGTTATTCTGTTAATGTCTCTTAGTTCAAAAAGGTTCAATTATTGCAATTTGACCTTCTGAATTTTAACACCCAATATTCTTGGTAAGAAATTACTAGAAATCAATGTGGTTGTTCTTCCTTGCGCATAGGAGTATTATATCTGTAAAAAATTAAATTGATTGGATATCAGAAATATTTTCATCAAATTACATTTGTATCTAAAAACAATGAAGGGTAGGTACGATTTTAAATATAGAACTTAAGTCAAATGTTATTTGATGAAAGGACTAATCATATGCAGTCAACTTGATTTTTTTAGGTATATTTTATTCAATGTACTCTAGAAATGAATTATTCAAATTATCAAAATAAGACTTGAAATAAGCCAAATTGAATGCATAATAGATATTGTTGTACACAAGATATAACCACCACTCTTCGTGAGCATAGGGGTAGAGGACCACCCAACAATGAATAAGGTAAATGTGTTAGTGTGAACACTAGAATCTCCTAATTAAATAATAAATCTATTTATTTAAATGTAGTAAAGAACAACCATGAAAATCTTTAAAAATATCTCAATCAATTCTCTTTCATGTCATTTAGATCTAGTAGATAGACATACAAAAAATAAATAAATAAATAATGTGGGCAATTTCGAAAATTTTATGTAAAAGGTAATACTATAATACACACCATTCAAAAAGGGTGTAACATATGTAAAAAGAAACCTAATTTCAAATGGTGTTTGGCAATGGAAGTTGAGTGATTGTTGTATCCTTACACAGCAGTCACAATTGTGCCTTCAATGGGACCTATTCCAATTCGTATTTTAATGATTCAAAACATTCATCAATCAATTTTTAGAATCCATCGAATAATATATCTCTATTAAAAATCAAGTTAATTGAGTATTAATAACCTTTTAATTAGAATACATTCATATTAAAAAAAAAAATGAACGCTAGATGTGACTTTAAATGTTAACCAGAATACCAAATTTCTGCTCCAACGTACAGAATGCTCCCTTATGCATGCCTTCTTGAAGCCAACAAATGTGCTGATGCACTTGCCAACTTAGGTGCCGAGCAAGCGGAGGAGCTGAGAGTGTGTTTGATGAATCCCCAAAATCACTCAAGCCTTTTTTAGTGGTCGACAAGGTCAGATCTGTGTATGAGAGAGCTTAGCCCACTCTGGACTTTGCTAATTTATTTCACTTTATGTATTTGGGATTTCTCTTTCTCACTTTAAGAGTTTCTTTCTAATAATTTATGTGTTGTATAGATTGGATTTCATTTGGTTTGAATTTTCATGATTTACATTTTAGAAAATTAAAATTTTTTATTTTCTGTGTTTTTTTTTTTTTTTTCACTGAATTTTTTTAATATTCTAAGCAATTTATATATATATATTAGATAAACCTAACATAAATATACTTAAAAAGTATAATATTTATAAAAAAAATCTTTAAAAAATTTCCTAAATACCAAAAATATATTTAAAAAATACAAGAATTCAATAAATTTTTCGTATTCTTGTGTGCGTTTTTTTTTAGTGAATATTTTTAAAATTTTAAGCAAATTTTTTGACTTTTTTAGATACACATTATTTAGATGTATCTAAAAAGTAAAATATTTGTAAAAAAAATATTTTAAAAAATTTTAATTTTTTAAAACACTCAATTTTTAAAAAATTAAAACCAAACACACTGATTTTCTACTTATATAAAATAAATAATTAAAAAAAGTTAGGGAATTAAAAAATATAGTTTGAAAATTTATTTAGAAAGTATATATGTAGTATAAATTGAAATTTTAATATAATATGTATCAGACCAAATAAATTTGGTCAACATATTTTATTTTTTAATAGTAATTTTTTAAGTCTATAATCTTGCCACTAATATTAATAAAAAAAATTATTTAATATTGTGAGGATATATTTTTTGAGTACCAACACGTGGCAAGGTGACGCCGACGTGTCAGCCGAGGTGCCACGTGCCACGTGTCTTGACCGTTGTGCTGAGGTCATCTCGGATAGGCCGAGGTTACCTCCGAAGATATCAAAATCCGAAATAAGCGGATAGGGGACAAGAGTCCTAGAATGAAGAAGGAACTCAACCTGGATATGGACAAGAGTCCCAGATTGGGAGGAGACTTCAGTTTGGGTAAAGATAAGACTTTTAGAGAGTTTATCCTAGTCCTACTGGGAGTCCCAGATTAGCAATAATCCTAAGTCCATTAGGGTCAGGCTCCTATTGGGACTAGGATTGAGTTGGCTATAAAAGAGAGGCACCCCCATGAGTCTAAGGTATGCTTTTTGATACTCAAGCTTGTGAGTTGAATAGTTGATTTATCTTTAAGAGATATTGAGTACTGACTTGATCGTCGGAGTTCCCCCGGGTGGCGAACCACCGTGGGATCCTTCTCTTTCTGTTGCAGGTCAGCCAAGTGCCATCTATTTTGCCCGTGCTCTCTAGCTGAATAATGAGTTGGCAGTGTGGTCAGAAAATTACCCACACAATTTGGCGTCGTCTGTGGGAAAGAAAGAAGAATAGATGGCCAATAACAGACAGAACGATCAGATTGAAGACAACACTCCTGTTGGGAGTAGGAGACCTATCGACCTTGACGTTGAAGGGGACGACCGCAACACAGAAACTTGTGACTACAGTCACGGAGTGAAAGACGCCGACCAGGAAGGTGACGCACCAAAGACAACAGATCGAAGTGGATACTACAACGAAGATGACCTCCAGGTATGGAAGGATAGATACTTGCAGAGGAACGAAGACCCTTCCAGAAGGGATGCAAACACAGGGGGCATGAGCGCTCCCAAGGAGATAACATTCAAGTATAGAAGAGCTCAACCTGAGTGAACAGATCTTGGATTCCAGACCCCGAATCCTAGAAGACATGATCTCGGCCTAGATGAGTAGGCCCGAAAAAGAGCTCAACCTGAGTGAGCAAATCCAAGATTCTAGCAGACAAGATCTCAACGCTTAAGTCCGAGAAGAGAGAAGGCAAAGATGCAAAGTTTACCACTTGTTGAAATTTGTAGCAATTTACAAGTTGGTCAAACCGATGCAAAGTTTACCACTTATTGAAATTTGTAGCAATTTACAAGTTGGTCAGACCGATACAAAGTTTACCACTTGTTGAAATTTGTAGCAATTTACAAGTTGGTCAAACCGATGCAAAGTTTACCACTTGTTGAAATTTGTAGCAATTTACAAGTTGGTCAAACCGATACAAAGCTTACCACTTGTTGAAATTTATAGCAATTTACAAGTTAAAGGTAAGCCGAGATAGTTCCTTAACTTCACTTGTTGAAATTTGTAGCAATTTACAAGATGAAGTTAAACCGAGATATTTGTTTCTCTTCGCTTGTTGAAATTTGTAGCAATTTACAAGTCGAAGTGAAGCCAATGTTATTGCTTACAGACTTATAGCAATCTACTGGTTGGATAAACCAAATAAGATGTTTAACACTTGTTGAAATTTGCAGCAAATTACAAGTTAAAGTTAAGCCGGCATATGATCATCTGTTAAAATTTGCAACAATTTACAGGTTGAGATAAAAGATAAGTATATTGTTTAAACCCTTGTTGAAATTTGTAGCAATTTACAAGTAGATCATTGTTTAATACTTATTCTAACTTGAGAAAAGTTTACTGTAGATGTTAGTCCTTGTTGAAATTTGTAGCAATTTACAAGTAGGTAAGAGTGAAATCACTGTTTACATATTTATTGCAACTTGAGAAAAGTTTGCAAAGTCTACATTGAAAAGTATATGTTTTATACTTGTTGAAATTTATGAAAAGATTGCAGGTCAGTATCTTGCCGAAGTAAAACTTGCAGTTATTATACCCGAGGTATGTAACCCCGAGAAGATTGTGCAAAGGAAGAATTATACAAAATATTCTAAGTATAGAATCATGCAAAGGCAGTCAAGAAAAGACAAGGCACAAGCATTCAGAGAAGGAAAGTTAAATTAGACATTCAAGAACAATAAGGCACATTGGCCATATGAAGAGCTTACATTGTCTAAAAAACACGAAGGTACAAGAGTACAAGCGACAAAAAAGGAAAAACCTCAAAAACCGAGATGACGTTTAACCGAAGTTAAACTGAGATGATGCTTAACCGAAGTTAAGCCGAGATGATGTTTAACCGAAGTTAAGCCGAGATGATGTTTAACCGAAGTTAAGCCGAGATGATGTTTAACCGAAGTTAAACTGAGGTGATGCTTAACCGAAGTTAAGCCGAGATGATGTTTAACCGAAGTTAAACGGAGATGATGCTTAAACCGAAGTTAAGTCGAGATGATGTTTAACCGAAGTTAAAACGAATGATGATAACACTTGTTGAAATTCTGAGAGAATTTACAAGTTAAAGAGTGCACAAAGTTAAATGTCGGCAAAAGATTCGCCGGAGTCAAACGTCGTTTTGATTAGAATAGAACCACTAAATGCACGCCAGAAGTGGTGACCAGAATTGTGAAAGGAATAAATGCTTCAAGAAACAGCGATGATAGTTTGCAAAGGCCAAGAGAAAGAGGGTCTAAAGGGGGCGAATTAAATACCAGAAGTTTTAATACATCGGCGAAAGAAGAACACATTAGGTCTGTGACTACGACACGAAGCCAACTTCCCTAATGTGATCCTAAGTGCAACTTATGTTCACATTAGGGGGCAGGGAGAAGATGCAGGGGAAAGGAATGATAATTAAGGAGTAAGGAATGTTTACACTTGTTGAAATGATAATTAAAGAGCAAGGAATGTTTACACTTGTTGAAATTTTTGAGCAAATTACAAGATGAGTTAACCAAAGATTATGAAGTCTACCACTTGTTGAAATTTGAAGCAATTTACAAGTTTGGTATAGCCGAGATAACACTGAAAGACGTTTCCGAGATATGATCATCCGAGATGACCAACTAGCTTGTTAAGAGCTGAAAAGGTTGGCAAATACAAAAATGAAGACCTTAAAGAACTAAGGACTGAAAGCAAGAACGTCGGACTGATCTGCTTCGACGAATGACGATGGTTCAGCCTCAGCAGTCAGTTGGAGGAGCTTCTCTACCGTTACCTCGGCATCAATTTCAAGAAAGAAGCAACCTACTTGGCATCAGCGGCAGGTTGCGTCTCATCCTCAGAAGACAGTTGGAAAGAAGTTCTCAGCAGCCTTCTCAGCCACGAGCTCAGCATCAATCTCCTAAAGAGTTTGATTAAAACTCTTCTCGGCGATTAGCACCTCGGAGTTTTGAAGGCAAGGATTGAAAGCAAAAATCTAGAAAAAGACACAGAAAACAGAAACAAGAAATGTTATTTGAAAATCAAAAATGGTGATGAAGCTATCAAGAAATCAAGACAAAAAGATTGTATAGGTATGTCAAGCCAAGAACAGTGGCAGAAATCAACAGATATGTGAACAGTGTGTATTCAAGAAGATGATTTGGAAACAACGGGTAAAACATCAATGGTGGTTAACAATGAAGCAGAGCTTCTTGGAAAGCAACAAGTAATAAAACTAGGAGGAACAGTGGCTTACCAGAAAGAGAGAAGTCAGAATGAGAATTGCCGAAATCTGACGACAATGACAAAATGACGTAAGCTTCACCGGAGGAGAGGAACGAAGACAGTTGCAGAAGCTTGAAAGCTTGGAACAATGACAGATTTAAGCAAAAGAGCTAAGAAAGAGAAAAAGCCAGATGATTGAATGAAAAAAGAAAAAAATCAGAGTCAAGAAGACGACGAAGTTTAAAGATAAAGCCAAGTGCACAGGCGCTAAATAAGTATATGAAGAGACAAGAAAGTAATGACCCATACACAATGCTAGCAACAAAAAGCGGATATGGCAAAAACAGTACCAGGCATTTAAAAATTTCAAAAAACTTGAAAACAGACGAAAAATAGAAGACAACAGAGGGCAAGTAAACGGATTCAGAAGAGTTATGAAAAATTGAACTTGATAAAAGAGTTTATGAACCTACCAAGATAAGTGAACGCCGATATGAAGATCGCCGAAGTCAAATAGATGACTGGAAATCAGGAGCCTACCAAAAAATGTGAATAAAGCGGATGCAAATCTCTTGGAATTTATGAATTAATGAAACCAGAAACCTCGGCTAGGAGGTATGATCTCAAATAGCTTGAAAAACATGAAGCTTGATACTTGACAGAAGTGGATAGTAAAATCCAGGGAACTTTGAGGTCGGCGAGTTTGATCTCGGACAGAGGGGCACAGATGAACGAACAGTATAGGTTCCATCACCTCAGAATGCCGAGGTAATAGAACCTAGGGGGCAGTTGTGAGGATATATTTTCTGAGTACCAATATGTGGCAAGGTGACGCCGACGTGTCAGCCGAGGTGCCACGTGTCTTGGCCATTGTACCGAGGTCATCTCGGATAGGCCGAGGTTACCTCCGAAGATATCGGAATCCGAAATAAGCGGATAGGGGACAAGAGTCCTAGAATGAAAAGGGAACTCAACCTGGATATGGACAATAGTCCCAGATTGGGAGGAGACTTCAGTTTGGGTAAAGATAAGACTCTTAGAGAGTTTATCCTAGTCCTACTAAGAGTCCCAGATTAGCAATAATCCTAAGTCCATTAGGGCCAGGCTCCTATTGGGACTAGGATTGAGTTGGCTATAAAAGAGAGGCACCCCCATGGGTCTAAGGTATACTTTTTGATACTCAAGCTTGTGAGTTGAATAGTTGATTTATCTTTAAGAGATATTGAGTACTGACTTGATCGTCGAAGTACCCCTGGTGGCGAACCACCGTGGGATCCTTCTCTTTCTGTTGCAGGTTAGCTAAGTGTCATCTATTCTGCTAGTGCTCTCCAGCTAAATACTGAGTTGGCAGTGTGGTCAGAAAATGCCTCAATTTAATTTTTTTGAGTTGAAATTGTGAGATTCATCTCTTTTATGTCATAGTTAAGAAGACAACTATAAACACGAGTTTTTTTTTTTTTTTAAATATTCTAAAAATAATAATTTAGTTACTTGACTCACTTTTTAAACTATTTGAGAAGCTAACCTGCTTTTTGAAATCGCATTTTCAACATGCAATTTCACCTTAAAATAAAATGTTGAAAACATAATTTTATGATGACATGAACTTCATTAAGATATATTGCATTTTCAAAATACGATTTCAAAAAGTAAGTTAATTTTTCAAATAGTTTAAGAAGTGGGTCAACTTTCTAAATTATTATTATTTTTTTAAGAATATTTAAAAAAAAAAAAACTCCTATAAACACGTATCAAAAAGTAAATCACGTGGACTTACACTCCAAAACCTCTGTTTAATGCCAGTTGATAAAAAATATCTAGTAACCAAAATAATTAAACCTTCACAGACCACACGTGAAAACCAACGTTCCATATTTGCACACTACACATTACCTATCAAATATATATATATATATATATATTTTGCATACACATTTTGCACATGCCTATATACGTTTTTTTAAAAAAGTTGTGTCATCAAAGTTTTTATGATGCTTCCTTTCCCAGTGTATTTCCCACTCACATTTTTCATACCCCACACACTACACTGAGTTTATAAAAGGGACCAACTCCAACAACTCACCTCTCAAGAAGAAAAGAAACTCCTGAGAAAAGAAAAAGAAAAAAAGGGTTTTCAACAGCCCAATTGTTGTCATATCTTCAATCTCTGTGTATTTTTCCTTCCTCTATAATCCATAGAGAGAGTTTTTCTATCATCGATTCAAATGGCGAAAGCAATCAAGTATTGGATTGAAGAGGCTGCACCAGCCCTCCTCCTTATTTCGCCCACCAAGACTACGAATTCTCCTTCGTTGGAGACCATACCAGAAGAAGATGACTCCGATGACTTCGACCAGAATTTGTAGAAACTGGTTTTATGTATAAATCCATGTATTGTCAACATATATATGTATCAGATGATATTCAAAATTTAGTACCCAAAGTTCTTTTGCAGAGTTTTGTTTGTCTAATTGAAAAATCACCAATTAAAGTCAAATTCTATGTTATAAAGCTTCCTCTTTTCTCAATTTAATTTAGCCTTGTCCAATTGTGTGTGTGTGTGTGAAAAATGTGATGTTGGTGGATCTGAGAGCTGAGAGCTGAGGCTAAAATCTAGTGAATGGAAAATATTATGTTCATTTACTCTGTTATGTAGTGTTTGGTTTGAAGATTTAGAGAGGAATTTGGAAAAGAAAATAGAAAGGTAGGTGAAATATGAATAAAACATGCCTATATTTCACATAGTTTTACACACCTTGTCCCTTTCCCTTTCCAAATCCCTTCCCAAATTCCCCAATCAAACACAACATTAACTCTTTTAGATCACACAAAGGTTCAACTACACATTAATGTGATAGGGCTGCAGTCAACAAAATGATTATTATGTTCCGGAGAGCATCTGTAGTGAACTAGCTGTCAATGAATGATATATTAACTTGTTAATGTGAATACTAATAGTCCTTGGTAAGTTCAATCATAAGTCTATTTACATTATATTAATGTAGTAAATAACAATGAGGAAAATCCAAAAAAATAAGGTAAATTGCACTCACATCCTTTGAAGTTTGAAAAACATATAATTAGTCTTACATTTTTTACATAACTACACTAACTTCCTTCAAACCTGAACAGGTTTCGGCTGTGTGGGAGAACATGCAACTAAAAGGCTTACCACCCAAAAGGTCATAGGGTCGAATCCCATGAAAGCCAAATATCTCAAACCTTGGGATCACTATAGGTTTGCCCGACCGTTGATTTCAAGATCCTAGAATTAGTTAAGATGCGCTTAAGCTAGTCCGGATACCTGGTTAAAAAGAAGAAAAAAAAACTAACCTACCTCAACGCTTTATTTCATATAACACTTTAATTTTATTTCATCAATAACCTGTTAGTCGTATGAATATAAAAATAGTATTGTCATATTTTTTTCTACTAAAATCTATATGTATTTTTTATTTCAATATATTTATCTCAAAAGTGTGAGATTGGTTGTATTTTATCCAAACCTTAAAGATAGTGACTATAATTTATCCTAAAAAATATCCTAGTCAATTCTCTTTCATGTCATTTAAATCCCACCATAGATAAACATAAAAAATAAAAAATTCTGCTCTATTTGCACCCAAAAATTAGGCTGAGCACCCCAATTTAATTAAAAAAAATGATTACTATTATATTCCTATTTAAAATGATCAAAAAGTACCTTATATTGAAAAAAGTGTAAATCAAAGCATTTTGAACACCCCATTCATAATTAGTTTCAATCTTCCCTTCTCTTTTCTCTTCTTACTATCCTCGCTTTGCATCTTCATACTCAATCCTATTTTCCTTGAATCCATTATTCTTGCATTATATTTCATATTAAGTTAACAATAGACAATGAAGATGACATTTTCAAGTAATTTTTTATTTTTTATTTTTTTTTATTTTTTATTTTTATAGAGAAGGTAGGTTTCTATACATGTTCATCATTTTCCACTAATGGGTTTATAAAAGATGTTAGCAAATTTGGTACAAAACATATTACATTTATTCAGAAACTTTTTATAATAAAAAAATTCATATATTCGGCAATGTGTTTTTGGATTAATGGTCATTATTCAATATTTAATATCCGAGTAAATTGTCTATGGTCGGCTCTGTATTTCCAAACATTTAATTTTCTAACTTCTTCATATTTAATTCTGAACAAAAAGAACTATCCAGTGTTATATCTCCAACTAAATTACATATATTTTGAAACTTGTTTCGAAATAAATTAAATTTTGTTTGGTATAGTATCAAAAATAAAAATAAAAATAAAAATATTTGGTTGTCACTATTAGACTAATGGGGTGGAGAAAGTATGTTTTTAATATATTTCAAGGGTTTTTAGGGGTATAATAGGTATTATTTGAAGTGTTCAGAAAAATAAATAAAAATTTAAATTTTAGATTGGAGTGTTCAAAGACATTTTCGATTATAATAAAAATAACAACACTGATAAGTCATGGCAAGTTATAACAAAAAAACTACAAAAGTCATAATTAAAATATGGTTCACACTTTTTCAATATTATAAAATTTCCTATTAAGTATTTTCAAATTTCAAAAGGAGCAATTTTTAAGAGGAAATTTTGGCCATAGCTCCTTCATTGAGATTGTATTAGTTTCAGAACACACAAAAATGGTTTACTAGCCCCAGTCCTAAAATTTTAGAAAAACCAAAATGACCCCAGTCACACATTTAGCAAGTTAATGTCTTTCACTTTTGAAATGAAATTTGTATTTTTAAAAATTATTATGTATAATAAATTTGTATTTTTAAAATTCTCTTATTGAATACAATTCATGATGAAAATTTTTTTTTATCGTGTTCCCTGTTATGTGAAAGTGAAATTCCACAGAATTCACTATTTTCATTGTTTAAAGAATAGAAACAACTAAAATTTTTATGGGGCATTTATACCCAAGTCCTAATGTATAAACTTAGGTCTTGTTTTGGCAACATTACTTTTTAGTTTAAAAGTCAAAAAGTTACTAAAAAAATCAAAAGTCAGCCTCTATCAAAAAGTTAAAAATTTTATTTTCTCTCTACTTTTTGCACATCTTTTTGGTAAAAAAAATTTAAAAAGTCATCCCAAATATACTAATTTTTTTGACCTTATATTTTAACCAAAAAGTCAAAAAGTTACTACAATACCATGTTCCCAAACTAGTTTTATACTCCATTAAGTCCTAATTAAATTTTTTTAGACCTTCAAGTCCCATTAAATTTTTAATAGTCGAAATTGCTCTTCAAACAATAATTGTTTATCATTTAATTATCTATAAAGGAATTTGATAATTTGACATTGATTTTGATTTTTAAAACTTTCAACTATCAACTTTCAAATTGAGAAAAAAGAAAAAAATTATGTGAAAAAAAAAACTAATCACTTTATTTGGTTTTAGTTTTCAGAATTCACTTTTCAAAAAATTTTACTTTTTCATTTTCCGTATTTTTTTGTTTTCACTGAATTTTTTTAATATTTTAAACAATTTTTAAATTTTTAGACACACCTAACATAAATACACTTAAAAAGTATAATATTTGTGAAAAAAAAAACTTTAAAAAATTCACTAAATACCAAAAATACAAAAAAAAAAAAAAAAATCAATACATTTTTCATATTTTTGTGTATTTATTAATTTTTTAAAATATTTTTTCACAAATATTTTGCTTTTTAGATATGTCTAAATAAGGTACATTTAAAAAAGTAAAAAAATTGCTTAAAAATTTAAAAATATTCACTAAAAACAAAAAAAAAAAAACACACAAAAAAAAAATACTCAATTTTCAAAAAACTGAAACCAAACCCACTTAATGTTTTTTTTTTTTGTTTTTGAAAAATTTGAAAAAACTAAATTATTTTTTGTGCAAAACTAATTTTGTATATATAAAAGAGCATAATGATAGAACATTAATGTGCAAAACTAAATAAATAAATAAATAACTTTAAAAATGAAAAAACTGATAATGTTCTTAGTTTTAAAACTGAAAAAAATTAAAAATGTTTTCAGTTTTGTTGGATAGTTGAATCAAACCAATAAGTAGAAGGACAAAAACGTTTAATCTCATACTCTGCTTTTTTTAATCAGTTAGTGAAACAATTATTTAGAATATTACTATGCAAAACTGATAATGTTTTGAGTTTTTAAAAATTGGAAAAAACTGATAATATTCTCAGTTTTACTAAATAAGACTTATTGGTTCAAAATTTTTAAATAGAACATGATCTACCATAACATTTGTAAACAGGGCTTTTAGATAATTAATTCAATTTTTATTGTTTTCAAAAAGTGAAATTACTAATTGTGGTCACAAAAATAATAAAATTAATTGTCAATTGCAAAAACTAGAAACCTAATTTCAAATTCAATATTAATTTAAAAAATTTTAAATTGTGTGACCAAAACACACGTTTCTTATAAAAATCTAAAGTTCTTACAAATTTAAAATTATAAAGTGCACAATATAAATTTAAGGAGGTCAATATCTACTTCACCAAAATTTTCACTAAATTACATATCAAAAGCCCAGCCCACCTTTCATATTTGACATATACGCAATTAATTAAGGTCCAAGTTTGGCAAATCGATCCGTAAGGCTCACGGCCCAATGCCCAAGAAGATTGAAGCCATCACCATCAGTTGGCCAAGACAAAATTAAAGATAAGATTGTGTACCAAAAATTTGAAACTCTTCATCTCTAACAAAGGCATCAGAGGCTCTTTAGTTGACACTACATCAATATCCTAAAGACTTGTCTCATCTTTTCTCACAAGTTATCGGATCAAATCACAATCCCACAAAACAAATCATCATCAATATCTTTTATTCCAAACACATTTTACGTATACATCAAACTAAATCAAATTCAAACCAAACACATTTTGCACATGCCTGTAATTTTTTACGACCATGATACGTAGCTCGAAACCGCGGCTCGACACCAAAACGACGTCGTTTTGGTGTCGAAATTATGTTTTTTTTTTTTTTTGGTTTGAGCGAAGAAGAAGAAGGAAGAAGAAGAAGAAGGAGGAGGAGGAGGGGGAGGAGGAGGGGCCATAATCTGCTGGAGGAGGAGGCGGCAAGGCGGTGGCGGTGGTCTGACGATCTGAGGCTGACATTTAACGAGGCGACGAGCATCGTCGAGGCGATCGAGCGGCGAGGCTGCGGCAGCGGAGGCGACCAGCTGCGACGACCTCTCCTCTCTTCTTCCTCCCTCTCTCCTCCTCCTCTTTCTCCTCTCCTCTTCCCTCTGTTTTTCGATTTCGAGCCGTTTCGAGCTCCTTACTTTCGAGCTCTGAACCATTTCCGAATTTTTTATTGTTGTTAAAGTTTCTATGATGCTTCTTACCATTGTATCTTCCACTCACATTTTTCATACCCCACTATGCACTAACACTACATTATAAAAAAGGACTAACCTAAAGCAACACTCAAACAACTCACCTCCCAACTCATCTTTCACTCCCCCACACCACACCTGAGAAGAAAAAAAAAAGGGCCCTGAACAAGCTTAACTATCATCATCTTCAATCTCTCGAGGTCTGTGCTTCTCTTTCCTCTAAAACCATAGAGAAAGCTATCCGATCATTGATTCAAATGGCGAAAGCAATCAGAGATTTGAAGTATTGGATTGAAGAGGCTGTACCGGTCCTCCTCGTTTCACCAACCAAGATTTCCAATTCTCCTCGAATGGAGACCATATTGGAAGAGGACTCCCAGGACTGCCATGACGATTCATAGAACTGATTTTTTTCTAAATCAATGTTCAGAAATTTTGTACTCAAATTTAATTACTGTTAACGTATTATTATTTTCTTTTGAGTTCTGTGGAGAGTTTTATATGTCTCCATTGGCAAATTACCAAGTTAGGCCTTACCCCTTGTCTCTTTTCTAATTTTTTAAAAATGTTTGGTATGGAATCAAGCCAAACTTCGTGTAATAAAGGCTTCTCTTTTTCTGAATTTAGTTTTAGGCCTTGTTTGTCATTTCTTGAAAAAATTAAAAAGTAAAAAAGTCACTATTCTATTTAAGTCACATCACCTCTCTATCACATCACTTCAAACCAACTCATATCCAACCTATATTTCATAAAAAGTCAAAAAATACACTTATTTAGAACATCTCAAACAACCCCTTAGTCTTGTCCAATTCTCAAACTTTGTGTGTGAAAAATGCAATATTGGTGGATCTGAGAGCTGAGGCTAAAATCTAATGAAAGGAAAATAAAACATGAAACAAGCCAAATTGAATACATATGATTACTGTTGTGCACAAGATACAACCACCACCCTTCATCAACATGGGGGTAGAGGACTACCTAACAATCAATATGTTAACTGTGTTAATGTGAACACTTACTATGTCCTAAGTTAAATAATAAATCTATTTATTTAAATGTAGTAAAGAACAACCTTGAATATCTTTTAAAATATCTCAATCAATGCTCTTTAATGTCATTTAGATCTAGTAGATAGACATACAAAAATAAAAAAATAAAATAATATGGGCAATTTTGAAAATAAATTTTATAATCATATGTAAAAGGTAATAATATTGCAATACACACCTTTAAGGGTGTACCATATGGAAAAGGAAACCTAATTTCAAATGGTGTTTGGCAATGGAAGTTGTGTTTGGCAATGGAAATTGGGTGATTGTTGGGTCCTTGCACAGCAGTCACAATTGTCCCTTCAATGAGACCCATTCCAATTCGTATTTCTTTTTTAACAAAGTCCAATTCGTATTTCGATTATTCAAATCATTCATCATTTAATTTTTAAAATCCGTCAAGTAGTATATCTTTGTAAAAAATCAAATTAATTGGGCATTGAAAACCTATTAATTAAAATACATTCCTATCTAAAAAAATAAACGCTAGATGAGATTTTAAATATTAACCAGAATACCAAATTTCTGCTCCAACGTACACAGAGGCGGAGGCACACAAGGGCCAGGGGAGTCACGTGCCCTCCTGGGTTTTTGGAAATTTTTTTTATTTTTTTTTTCCAAACATAAAGAAAATATATTAAATAAAAAATTTTATAAAAATATTATTTAAAGTCAAATGTCAATGACATTTTTAAAATTATGACAACAGTAATAGTTATTTTAATTGAAAGTAAAGAGACTATGATAAGTTATATTATTATTTATGAAAATTTCAATATAATTGTGATTTCTATCATTATTGATATGCAAACATAATTAATCTCAATGAAGATATATGAAATTTATTAGATTGTTAGGTACATTTGACATGTAGAGTTTGTCCTCCGTATGTTTCTTTCCATTCAAAACTAAAATGACCACTATATAAATTATAATCAAGCAACACATCTTCAATTATAAAAATAAAAATAAAAAATTATAATAGGTCATAATTAATATCAAAATGAGTCATAACTAACTATTACTTGATATATAGTCATAACCAAAATAACAACCACAAGAAGTTATAACTAAATTTTATCTAACACTATAATGTGTTATAACTAAAGACCACAAAGATCATAATTGCGACATATGATAGATACTTTTTCTATGGTGTGTTTTATAGAATTTCTCTACTAAAATATATTATTTCTATCTCAACTTATCTTCTTTTTTAATTTTCCAATCTACCTGTAAATAGTTACTCCCCAATATTTATACAAAATTTAATCTCAAATCCTTTAATTTAAAATTCACATTTATCCAAATGGACTCTTAATATTTAAGTTCAGTAATATCTCATTGTTGTTTATTATAAAAAATAAATAAAAATTGCTTGGTTAGAGTTTTCCAAAAACACTTTTCAGAAAATTCTGCTTTCTTGTTTTCCCTTTTTTTATTTTTATTGAATTTTTTTAATATTTTAAGCAATTTTTTTTTAATTTTTAGACATACCTAACATAAATATACCTAAAAAGTAAAAAATTTGTAAAAAAAAACTTTTAAAAATTCACTAAATATCAAAAATACAAAAAAAAAAAATGTGAATTCTGTACATTATTGTATTTTTATGTATTTATTAATTGTTTAAAACACTTTTTCATAAGTTTTTTACTTTTTAAATACATCTAAGTAAAGTGCATCTAAAAAAGTAAAAAAAAAATTTAAAATTTTAAAAATATTCACTAAAAAAAAAAAACACGAAAACAAAAAAACTTAATTTTCAAAAAACTTAATCCAAAAAACTCAAACCAAACACACTGATATTATCATTAATTTATACCCCTTCTCTATTAAATTCCTAAGGCCATGTTTGTTTGGGTGGACATGAGCTTGGGATTGGACTAATAGTCCAATAAAATTATTAATCCGATGTTTGGTTAAACAATTAAAGTACGGACTAATTATTTTAAACTTGACTATTAGTTAAGATAGGATACATAATCCAATGAATTCATAGTCCTAGGACTATTAGTCATGGGAATATTAATCCAGTCCGCCCAAACAAACATGGCCTTAATGTACAGAATGGTCCATTATACATGCTTTCTTGAAGGCAACAAATGTGGTGATGCACCTGCCAACCTAGGTGCAGAGCAAGCGGAGAAGCTGATAGTGTGTTTGATGAATCCCCAAAATCACTCAAGCCTTTTTTAGTGGTCGACATGGTCGGATCTATGTATGAGAGGGTTAGCCCACTTTGGACTTTGTTAATTCATTTTACTTGTATTTTGGATTTCTCTTTCTCACTTCAAGAATTTCTTTGTAATAATTTATGTGTTGTATTCAATATCCATTATAATCGTAACTGATTGGATTCCATTATAATATCATATATCAATTTTTATTTTTTAACTTTTTTATTTTTTTA
This sequence comes from Camellia lanceoleosa, assembly GCA_025200525.1. Classification (NCBI taxonomy): domain Eukaryota; kingdom Viridiplantae; phylum Streptophyta; class Magnoliopsida; order Ericales; family Theaceae; genus Camellia; species Camellia lanceoleosa. Next base: position 449,969 of record JANUSC010000041.1, on the reverse strand, counting down.
TGTTGTGTTTGGTTGAGGGATTTAGAGAGGGATTTGAAAAGGGAAAGGAAAAAAAATATGTGAAACTAGGTGAAATGTAAGTATATTTTATTCCCATTTCACCTAACTTTTTCCTTTTCCTTTCCAAATCCCTCCTCAAATCCCCCAACCAAACACAGCGTTAAGTTATTGGTTTTGTGCTTGTATAAAATAAATAATTAGAAAAAGTTAGGCAGTTACAAAATATAGTTTGAAAATTTATTTAAAAACTATATATGTAGTATAAATTTAAATTTTAATATAATATGTATCAGACCAAATAAATTTATTCAACATATTTTATTTTTTAATAGTAATTTTCTAAGTCTATAATCTTGCCACTACTATTAAAAAAAAAATTATTTAATAACATGCCTCAATTTAATTTTCATTAGAAAAAATTGTGGGATTCATCACTTTTATGTCATAGTTAAGAAGACAACTATAAACACGCATCAAAAACTAAATAATGTGAACTAATACTCCAAAACCTCTAACAATCTCTGTTTAATACCAGTTGATCAAAAATATCTAGTAACAAAATTATTAAACCTTCACAGACGACATGTGAAAACCAACGTTCCATATTTGCATACTACACATTACCTATCAAGAAAATAAATAAATATATATATTTTTTGCGTACACATTTTGCACATGCCTATATACATTTTTTTTAAAAAGTTGTGTCATCAAAGTTTTTATGATGCTTCCTTTCCCACTCACATTTTTCATACCCCACACTCTACACTGAGTTTATATAAGGGACTAACTACAACAACTCCAACAACTCACCTCTCAACTCATCTTTCACTCTCTTACCTCAGAAGAAAAGAAACTCCTGAGGAAAAAAAAAGAAAAAAAAGAAGGGGTTTTCAACAGCTCAATTGTTGTCATATTTTCAATCTCTCCGTATTTTTCTTTCCTCTATAATCCATATAGAAAGTTTTTCTATCATCGATTCAAATGGCGAAAGCAATCAAGTATTGGATTGAAAAGGCTGCACCAGCCCTCCTCCTTATTTCACCCACCAAGACTTCGAATTCTCCTCCGTTGGAGACCATACCAGAAGAAGATGACTTCGATGACTTCGACCAGGATTTCTAGAAACTGGTTTTATGTATAAATCCATGTATTGTTAATATATATGTATCAGATAATATTCAACATTTAGTACTGTACGGGGGCGAAATATCCTTAGCTCTCCGTACGCCTTGAACGTCAAGCTTCCGGTAACGGCGTCTATCTCTGCAACACAAAAATGGTGAGCTGCCCGGCGGTGGTGAGCTGCCCGGCGGTGGTGTGCCGGAAAAGCCCTCCGACGCTCAAGTCAGTTCACTGAGGAAGAAGACAATGTGAGGAGAGTGTTTGAGAGGGTGAGTTCGCATACCTCCAACGTTCGTCTCTTCCCCTATTTTTAGGCTGGCCATGCAGCCTCAAGGTCGTGCGCACACTTCCTCTGCTGTCCTTCCCTGGACAGGTGGCAGCGCGCCTCTCACCACCTTACGCGTGTAAAGGTTTTGTCCTTTCACCAGTACACACTGAACTGTCTAACGGTATTGAGGCGTTCGTGGAGCAAATGTCCTCTCCTTTACACCATTGGCCCAGGTGGCACCCTTAACCGGGGTACCATGACCGGCCTAAAACTTGGGCCCAGGCGAGAGCTTAACCACCTACGCCGAGCTGTCCTCGATTGGTTCATCGTGAAAGACCGGTTGCGAGGCATGCCGGCCTCCAACCGTTTTATTTCCAATCTCTTGCCGCAATCGCCGCTTGGCGGACGGGCCGAGGCTCGCTGCCGCCGCATTCTCCGCACAACCCGAACAATCCTTCAGCTCGGTTGCAACCACCATCGCGAACTCGCCTGACGAGCGACCTCGGTTCCGCCTCGGAGGTTACCGGTTGAGCTCGTCGCTCACAAGATGCCAAACCGCTTCAACCGCCTAATCTTTCGGCGGCGCTGCAATCCGTAATTGGATGTTACTTTTGCTCGGCCGTACTATCTGATGGAAATCTTCCCTCTCAAGTACCCAAAGTTCTTTTGCAGAGTTTTGTTTCTCTAATTGACAAATCACCAATTAAAGCCAAATTCTATGTTATAAAGCTTCTTCTTTTTTTTTTTTTCTCAAATTAATTTAGCCTTGTCCAATTCTCTGTGTGTGTGTGTGTGAAAAATGTGACATTGGTGGATCTGAGAGCTGAGGCTAAAACCTAGTGAATGAAAAATATTCTCTGTTTTTATATAATGTTCATTTACTCTGTTAAATGTCTCTTACACCACAAAGGTTCAATTATTGGAACCGACCTTCAATTTTAATGTACCAATATCCTTGTTAAGAAACGACTACACATTAATGTGGTAGGGCTGCAGTCAACAAAATGATATATTATGTTCCTGAGAGCATCTGTAGTGAACTAGCTAACAATGAATGATACATTAATGTGTTAATGTGAACACTTATAGTCCATGGTAAGTTCAACCATAAGTCTATTTATATTATATTAATGTAGTAAATAACAATGAGGAAAATCTTTAAAACAATGGGTAAATTGCACTCACATCTTTCGAAGTTTGAAAAAAAATATTGTTAGTCTTATATTTTTTACATAATTACACCAACCTCCTTCAAACCTGAATGGATTTTGACTGAGTGGGAGAACATGCAATTAAAAGGCTTACCACCCAAAAGGTCATAGGGTCGAATCCCACGAAAGCCAAATATCTAAAATCTTGGGGTCACTAAAGATTTGTCTGACCGATAATTCTGAAATTAGTCAAGGTGCGTGCTTAAGTTGGTTCGGATACCCGGTTAATAATAATAATAATAATAAAAATAACCTACCTCAACATTTTATTTCACATAACACTTCAATCCTTTTTTGTCAATAATCCGTTAGCCATATGAATATAAAAATAGTATTGTCATATTTTTTCCCTACTAAAATCTATATGTAATTTTTATTTCAGTGTATTTACATCAAAAGTGCGAGATTGGTTGTATTTTATCCAAACCTTAAAGATAGTGACTATAATTTATCCTAAAAAATATCTTAGTCAATTATCTTTCATGTCATTTAGATCCCACCGCAAATAAATATAACAAAAATAAATTTTTGCACCCAAAAATTAGGCTGAGCACCCCAATTTAGTAATAATAATAAAATTATTACTATTATATTCCTATTTAAAATGACCAAAAAGTACCTTAAATTGAAAAACGTGTAAATCAAAGCATTTTGAACCCCCCATTCATAATTAGTTTTAATCTTCCATTCTCTTTTCTGTTTTTACTATTTTCACTTCGCATCTTCATACTCAACCATATTTTCCTTTAATCCATTATTCTTACATTCTATTTCATATTAAGTCAACAATAGACAATGAAAATAATGTTTTCAAGATTTTTTTATTTTTTATTTTTATTTTTATTTTATTTATTATTTTTTTTTTTATAGAGAATGTAGGTTTCTATACATGTTCATTATTTTCGACTAATGGGTTTATAAAATCTGTTAGCAAATTTAGTATCAAACAAATTACATTTTGTAACGCCCTCAAAATTTAGCCCATTAAATATAAAACATAACATACATTATTAAAAGAAAACATTATATTATTTCATTCATCAGAGTATTACGAAATAAAGATTCGAAATAAATGCCCTACGGGCTTACATCTTGCCAAGCCAACACTTGGACACAATTCCATGAGTTCCAACTCAAAACAAATAAAGCCCTAGGCTTGAATGTTTACATAGTTCAAATAAAACAAATAAAACATATAAAGCAAGTCTTCAAGTCCAAATCCTCACAAGCTAAGTCTTTGGAGGTAGTGAACCACCTGAACCTGAAAATGAAGTTCCCATATAGGGTGAGCCACAGCCCAGTAGAGAAATACTAAACCAAGCATAAGAATTAACTAAAGCAGTAGCACCCGATACATGGTTAATACAAAATAATTAATTTAAAATTTTATGACACGAATGTCTACATTGTCTATGACACATGGTCTATGACACAATACACCTTCCATTTATACAGACATGGCTCAAAACCTGGCCAAACAACTCAACAAGGATAACAGATTAGGTTGAACCTTTCTTATACAAAGTAAACACACGTGCTGGTGTTATAACAATCTCAATCAAATCCACTTCCATACTTCCTTACTGATACACATGGTGGTGATGTATCATATCAACAACTAATAGAAATATTTCTATTATCAATAAGCACCCACATATGTGATGCTACTGGAGTCCATCCCCTATCTCCTCCCAACAAATCCGGTTTAGAGGTCCATCCCTTATCTTCCCCTAAACCGTGGAGTTCATCTCCTATCTCCTTCAAAACCAAATGCATATGCAACAATATCAATACTTGACATACACAACACATAATCAATACACGAATATTCTGTATTAAATCAACAGTCAAATAAACGACTCAATTTCAGTTATACCTAAGCCGCATGCAAGGTCTACAACAATCAATAGCTATCCTCCACCGATAGCCCAAAACAATTATTTCTAAGCAAGAAATAACTATAATAATAAATGTAATTTCGATATTTTCAAAGGTAAGTATTTAAACTACCAAATACATCATTAAACCATTAACTTTCCCAGTCTCATGAATTTAAACCACTATCACAATCTCCCCTTAAATTAATTATACAAATTAATTTATGACAAAACCCTAAGGTTTCTCCTAAAATTACCAAACTACCCCCACATATCAAAATACCACTACTTAGGATTAAAACGTATAAATGGAGTAGGAAATCCCTACCTCGAAGAAATAACTCAAAAAGGAGAAGATGAAGATGATGCCCAAAACTTCAAAGTGCTCCAAATCAACAATTGCTCAGATTAAATGAAAACCCTCACTCTCTTCTACCTTTTTAATGAAGGAACTAGGTTAGATATGCACTCTAAATAGATGAAACCTAGGAGAGAAGGTGAGTTGGGAGAGAGAGAATTTGTAACCTAGGGTTTTATAAACTGAAAGGGGCTGAAAAACTATTTTAAAACACGCTGCTGCGTATTTAAATCTGATAGGCTCGCTCGAGCGAAGACATGGTCGCTCGAGCGACCAGACACAAGAAAAACTCGCTCGAGCGAAGAAAAGCTCGCTCGAGCCAAGAACGCAATGCTTCAGGTCTGCAACCCAGAAGCATGCTCGAGCGACAGAATGCTCGCTCGAGCGAAGAACTCGAAAACATACACCTCGCTCGCTCGAGCGAAGAAACGCTCGCTCGAGCGAAGAAACACTGCTCTTAGGTCTATACTAGACGCAATCGCTCGCTCGAGCGAAGAAACCCTGGCTCGAGCCACCAGAGACAAAACTCAACCCTTGCTCGAGCGACCAACTCAAAAACTGGACAGCAACACTTGGTTTCTGAACCCAACCAACCCGAAACAAACCTGCCCAATACATCCTATAACTCCAAATGCGAAAATAAAGGATGACAACAACAATTATACCACAGTCACATCTACGGAACCTAAGTCCGGATACAATAATTAAATGGGAAAGGACCGGGGTCGCTATACATTTATTCGGAAACTTTTTATAAATAAATAAAAAATTAATATATTCAGCAATGTGTTTTTGGATTAATGGTCATTGTTTAGTATTTAATATCCGAATAAATTGTCTATGGTCGGCTCTATATTTCCAAACGTTTAATGTTCTAACTTCTTTTTAATTCTGAACAAAAGAACTATCTAGTGTTATATCTCCAACTAAATTACATATGTTTTGAAACTTGTTTCCAAATAAATTAAATTTTGTTCGGTATTAAATATCAAAAATAAAAATAAAAATATTTGGTTGTGACTATTGGATTAATGGGGTGGAGAAAGTATGTTTTTAATATATTTCAAGGGTTTTTAGGGGTATAATAGGTATTATTTGGGGTGTCCAAAAAAATAAATAAAAATTTAAATTTTAGATGAGTGTTCAAAGACATTTTCGATTATAATAAAAATAACAACAATAATAAATCATGACAAGTTATAACAAAAAACTACAAAAGTCATAATTAAAATATGGTACACACTTTTTCAAGGTGTGTATTATAAAATTTCTTATTATGCATTTTCAAATTTCAATAGAAGCAATTTTTAAGAGGAAATTTTGGCCATAGCTCCTTCATTGAGATTGTATTAGTTTTGAACATACAAAAATGGTTTACTAGCCCCAGTCCAAAATGACCCCAGTCACACATTTAGCAAGTTAATGTCTTTCACTTTTGAAATGAAATTTGTATTTTTAAAAATTATTATATATAATAAATCTGTATTTTTTTAATTCTCTTATTGAATAAAATTCATGACGATTTATTTTTTATTTTTTATTGTGTTCCCTGTTATGTGAAAGTGAAATTATTGTTTAAAGAATAGAAACAACTAAATTTTTTTATTGTTTTCAAAAAGTGAAATTATTAATTGTGTTTATAAAAATTATAAAATTAATTGTCAATTGCAAAAACTAGAAACCTAATTTCAAATTTAGTATTAATTTAAATTTTTTTTAAATGTGTGACCAAAACACATGTTTCTTATAAATTTAAAATTATAAAGTGCACAATATTTAGGCCAAGTTTGGTATACACAAAATAATCTATCTTTTTATTTTTTTTTATCTTTTTTTCATCACATCACTTCTCTACTTTTTTGCACATCTTTTCATAAAAAGATAAAAAATACACTTATTTAGATCATCCCCAACAACCCCTTAATGAGGTCAATATCTACTCCGTCAAAATTTTTAACGACTAATGATTATTTCTCCATTGAAAGTGGCTGAATTATTTGTAGTATTTTCCTTCATAAGTCCTCTTTTTTTAAGTGTTTTCCTTCTCAAGTGCTGTCAGCAAGTACAACACTATATACTGGAGCTGAATGAACAGGAACATAAAACAACCATTTATGGAACAAAAAAGGCCAATCCTTGCACGCCCTGATCCCAAGACCCTGTGATACGCTGTCCATGGTTGTCAAATTCTTGATACAGATTGTAGGATCTTACGACCTCAATTTAGCTACACAATTTGAATTGCACTAGAATCTTAAATTTTTTAGTCTTAGGAGCTATGATTATAAAATCGTATAGAAGCACTACAATCCCGATTCTACTATGATTCGATTCTACCAAATTTTTTACTTATTATTTGTTTTGTATATATGTATGTATATATATGTGGGGATATATTTTTTGAGTACCAACACGTGGCCAAGGTGACGCCGATGTGTCAGCCGAGGTGCCACGTGTCTTAGTCATGACGCCGAGGTGATCTCGGCAAGGCCGGGGTTATCTCCGAAGATGTCGGAATCTAAGATAAGCGGACAAGGCACAAGAGTCCTAGATGATGAGGGGACTCAGCCTGGATAAAGATAAAGCTCTTAGGGAGTTTGTCCCTATCTATTGAAGAGTCCTGGATAAGCATTGAGCTAAAGTCCATTGAAGCTAGGCTTCTATTGGGACAAGGATTGAGTCAACTATAAAAGAAAGGCACTCCCGATGGGTCTAAGGTACACAATTTATATTTAAAATAGTAAGTTTAGCAATTGATTATCTTTGAGAGATATACTGACTTGATCGTCAAAGTGTCCCCAGGTGGACGAACTACCGCCGGAATCTTCTCTTTCTATTGCAGGTCAACCAGGTATCATCTATTCTGCCAGTACTCTCCAGTTGAATATTGAGTTAGTAGTGTGGTCAAAAAATCACTCACACAATATATATCAAAATTTTAATCAAAACTCTCTCTGCAAATGTCTCCTATTATAAGGAATTGAATTTGCAAACTTCAAGATTGTGAAAACTTCTCTTTACTAATAGAACAAGATTTCTTCAAATTATTTGAATTAAAATGTTTGGAAAGAGATTGAAAGTTTTGTTTCTCTAAGTCAAAGTTAGTTCATTCAATTTAATATTTGAATAAAATTGTTTGGAGGCAGAGCTGGAAACTCGATTTCCCTCTGAAATCAATATTAGTAACCATTTTATCAATTTTTATTAATAATAGATATTTTTAGTGAATGTTATATAAAAATTTGTATTAGTATATTATTCATCTTTAATGATTTTAAAATTATGTAACATACAATATCATTATTGATATTTTTTCACTTTATTTTGTAGTAAAAGTAGAATCTTATGATCCTCGATTTGATTATATGATCCGATCCACATTGTCCTCCCAACTATCCCATATAAGATCCCCATTTTTAACAACCTTGATGCTATAGCTAAGAGATTGTTTTGAACGTGAAGGCATATGAAGCTTCCATTCTTAGAAAGATGCTTCGGGGGGTCAGTGTATGAGGTTTAAAGACCTATAATGGCCTTGTGTGCAGTTGGTGCCGCATGTAAGATTTCATCTTGCAACTTGATCAACTACCCTTGACTCTTAAATATGCACTTGGATTAGCAAAAATTCGACTCAAATTTTCAATCTTAAATGAAAATCATTTACTAAATTATCTATTTTTGCCTAATTCTTCTTATCAAACCTTGCTCATTAAATTTGATGCATCTAAGGTAACATCGAGCCTTGTCTTTGTGTGTGTTAAATTCTTTTGTGCTTCTTTCCAGCTTTGCATATGTCATGACTATTAGAAACATAATAAAGAAATAAATAACGTCTTTTACATTGTCCATGAGTATACACGGTTTCTACCAATTTTATGTTTCATTTACCCTTGAAGCTTGCAAGTTGTCAAAAGCATTGAGTTTTCAACATTTGTATTGATCCTTGTTATGGGTATTGTTGATTAGGTAGTTTTCATGCTGTGTTGTTCTGGGATTGAGGAGATCAAGGGCGTCAGCGGCAGTAGGGCGACGGGCCGCAAGGAGGAGCAGCCCCTCTCTCTCTGTTCTTCTCTCCAACACTCTGTTTATTTTGAAATCAATTTTTTTTTTTTTTCAATTTACTAACCAAAACGACGTCATTTTGATTAGTATTATTTTCAACCGTTGAATCTTCTCACTTTGAGGGATCACTCTAGAGAGTTTACTCTAGAGAATCCTGACGCAGATAGCAGAGGGTCTTTAGCTTACACCATATCAGTGTCTTTAAGACTCATTTCATCTTCTCTCACAAGTTATCGGATCAAATCACAATCCTACAAAACTAATCATCATCAATATCTTTTATTCCAAACACATTTTACGTATAAATCAAACTATGATGATTAGTTTAAATCAAATTCAAACCAAACACATTTTGCACATGCCTGGAATTTTTTATTGTTGTTAAACTATGATGCTTCTTACCATTGTATCTTCTGCTCACATTTTTCATACCCCACTATGCACTAGCACTACATTATAAAAAAGGACTAACCTAAAGCAACACTCAAACAACTCACCTCCCAACTCATCTTTCACTACCCCACACCACACCTGAGAAGAAGAAAAAAAAAGGGTCCTGAACAAGCTCAACTATCATCATCTTCAATCTCTCTTGAGGTCTGTGTTTCTCTTTCGTTTAAAGCCATAGAGAAAGCTATTCGATCATCGATTCAAATGGCGAAAGCAATCAGAGATTCGAAGTATTGGAATGAAGAGGCTGCACCGGTCCTCCTCATTTCGCCAACCAAGATTTCCAATTCTCCTCGACTGGAGACCATATTGGAAGAGGACTCCCAGGACCGCGACGATGATTCATAGAACTGGTTTTTCCTAAATCAATGTTCAAAAATTTTGTACTCAAATTTAATTACTGTTAACATATATTATTTTCTTTTGAGTTCTGTGGAGAGTTTTATTTGTCTCCATTGGCAAATTACCAAGTTAGGCCTTACCCCTTGTCTTTTTTCTAATTTTTTAAAAATGTTTGGTATGGAATCAAGACAAACTTCGTGTAATAAAGGCTTCTCTTTTTCTTTTTTCTTTTTTCTGAATTTAGTTGTAGTCTTGTCCAATTCTCAATCTTTGTGTGTATGAAAATTGCATTATTGGTGGATCTGAGAGCGAGGCTAAAATCTATTGAATGGAAAATAAGTTTTCGTCTCTATCTAATGTTGATTTTACTTTGTTAGATTGTGTTTGAATCATGAATTTGAATAGAAATTTAAAAAAGAAAAAAAATGTGGGTTTTGGAAAGGAAAAAGTTTTTCTTTTTAAATTTTTATTTAAATTCATAATTCAAATACAATTTTATTTTGTATTTGATTCATAGATTTAGATAAGAATTTGAAAAAAGATTGAAAAAAGTTAAGTGAAATATGAATGAAATATAGTTACATTTTACATATATTTTACAAATATTTTCTCTTTCGCTTTTCAAATCTCTACCAAAATTTATAATCCATACACACTTTAACGTCTCTCAGTTCACAAGGGTTCATTTGCATTTAACAAAACAATGTTCTTAGCATCATGTAGTGGACTACACAAAAATGAGTGTGTTAATGTGTAGACATGGGCAAAAGTGTGAATCAATTTAAATTTCAAGTGCTTGCCCTGAGGTGATGTTTTGTGAAACGGATACATCACTGTGATATACCCCTCTCTATCTCACACAGGCATGTGAAACCCGTTACATAAATGATACTTTCACACTATTGTTGACACCAAAAAATAAATATCTGTTGAATGACTTTTTGATTATGGTCAAATTCCGTTTAATTTATGGTGACTTGTCAATTATGATCAAATCTAATTTCATTAATTATGGCCTATTAATTTTAGTCTGTCAATTTAGACGATAAATTATTTTTAAACAAAAAATTATGACCATATATATATGTACAAATATTTATATTTTATGTTGTTATGATTATTGTTTTTGTTTTGTTATGGTTTACAGGTAATGGGCTTAGAAAAGGGTGAAAGTTGGCAACGTGTGGCAGGTGGTAGCACTTTGTAAGGAATATGGTTTTTTTTTTTTTTTTTTTTGGTTCAACCATCCGGTATCCGACCTTTAGGCCGACTAATCCGGATCCGGGGAGCAGTTCTGGATTAAAGGCTCAAGTCCCCTCCTAATTGGCGTTGCGGGGAATCGAACCGTAGTCCGTCCTTCCAAGCCGAGCTCCAATCACCACTCGGCCAACAACCAATTGGTGTAAGGAATATGGTTTGATTTGTTAGAAATGGTTATAAAATTTTAGATAAAATTAGAATTTTTTCTGAAGTTTGGTTTATTTTTTAGGTGGATCCTGAGCGTCGTTTGTCGCGGGTCAAAGTGGTAACGCATTCTATGCCACGTTGTGATTCACGTGGTATATTTGGTTGCTCAAATCATTACCGAGTGAATGGGAAATTGAAACCAAAGTATGCTCCATGGAAATAGAGTTTTGGTGGAAAATCCTTAAAGGTTTGAATAAGACTTGTCCCACATTGATTTGGTGGGAAGTTTTGAATGGGTTTATAAGGCATGGTTTTGATACATGGGGTGTACCCCAAGGAGTACCAAGTGTTTTAGAGAGAGAGATTATGGGCAAAATGGGCTAAATCTATTGGACTAAAAAATCACCACATGTGCGCACCGTTGCTGCTGTCCAGCTCGAGGTTGGGCAAGGCTTGGGTGTGTGGTGTGAAGTTGAGTTGGCTTGTTCGACCCAATACCTATCTTTTTGGGCCAAAAACATTTGAATTAATTTTATTTTTTGGTAAAATTAATTTCAGAAATAAACTGGTCCGGTTTTACTGTACATCCAAACAGGGTCCTTTCGTTTTTATCTGTTCAAATTTGAATCCAACAGGTTTGTTTCTGTTTATTCAAATTGAATAGGTTTCATACCTGTTCAAACAGGTTTTGCACCTGTTTAATTCAAGGGTAAATTACCAATAGGTCCTACTTTTGAGACTTATTACCCATTAAGTGCTATTGATAAATTTATTAAGTGATAAAAATAAATTTATCAGTCTTTTATTTTTATGAATAAATTTATAGTGATAAATTTATCAGTCTCTTTGTTTTTATGAATAAATTTATAGTGATAAATTTATCAATCTCTTATTTTTATAGTGTTAAATTTATTAGTTAGGACCTGTAGGTAAATAAATCTAATTAATAGGACTGATTGGTAAGTACCCCTTAATTCAAACCCAACATAATTTCTCCTATAAATAGACAAGTCTCTCATTTGTTTTTCATCAACAATTTTCGTCATTCCTTGCTGCAAATTCGTCTTTGCATTTTGCTGCATTTATTCTATTATTTTTCTTTGTAAGAAAGAGTGTAAACACTAAGTGTGTTCGTAAGACAAACAATTTGTAGTGCTGCTATTGTTTGTAGTTGATCATTTCATCCTGGGAGATAGACGTCCACATTCTAAAAACACCGTGGAGAGGAAAAATCTGTCTTAAGGACACAGTATCAAACACTGGACTTGATCAGATTATTATTCAAAAATTAATCAAGTAAGTTATTTAATTTATTTTTTGTGTTATTATTATTTATTTAAATCAGATTTTAATTTTGTTTTTGTAACAAAATAAAATCCGTTTTTATTTATTTATTTTTATTTCTAGTTTGATTTTTGTAATCAAACAAATTCTCTCCTTTCTTTTCTTTCTTTATAGTCTGATTGTTATTTAGTACACAACAGAATTTAAACTATTTAAATAGAGTGAAGATTGTCCTACATGATTTTGTTTCACGAAGTGGCAATTATACTTCGAATAGAAACCGGCAATTGTTATCCTACTAATAGGCTGAAAACAGATGGGAGAAGGATCAACAAATCAACAAAAAACCAAACTCATCAAAATTCTTTATTTAGCAATAGTCTACCTTAATTTAGGAGTAGATTATCTTACTTTAAGAGTAGATTAACATTTAGTTCTTGTAACCCTTTTAATACCTGTCGATTTTGTAAAAAAGATTGTACTTGTTGTTTGATTAATGCAATTGAGTGACAAGTTTCAATTTTATTACCAATTCTTGTGTTTGTTTCTTCACATCACAACTTCCAAAGAAGTCCTTGAATCTGTCAAGGCATAGGACACCAACCACAACCGCTTTATCTATTTGTTGTTTGTAAAATTTTGGTTATTCTGTCAAATCACTTCTATCGATTTAATCCTAACCAGATTTTTGCTAACAACTATCCACAATTTCATTATATTTACTGTCTACATTATTTGAAGAGCAGGCATAGTTCAATTTTATATTGTTTTCAAACAGCGAAATTACTAATTGAGTGCTAAACATTTCAAAATTGATCATCAATTGAAAAAATTGATGACCTAATTTTAAATTTAGAGCTAATTTCAAATTTCACTAAGATGATCCCAAACACCATCACCTTACTGCAACAGTTTCTAATAGCCAATTTTTCAAGATAAACACAATTTCAATTGAATCAGTGAAAGTTCCTTTGCAAACAATAACATTGCGTCTTGTAGATCTACAGTTCTCAGAGGTGTCGTTGCCCTTAATCTTGAACCAAGCCCCAACATATTGTTTGTGGGGAGCGGCTAAATCATCTTTACATGAACCCAAGATTCTTTTCCACCCAAGCCTCTGGGGCAAGCTTTGAGCTTAGCTTGTTTCTTTTGTTTGTTTGTTTCCCCTGTTTCTTTAGTTTCTGTGTTCAAAAAAAAAAAAAAAAAAAAGAAGATTCTACTCGATATTATTTTGGCTTATTTGGGTTTTTTAATTTTTTTATTAAAAATTACTTTTTATATTGGTCTACACAAGACGGAACCAAAAAAGAAATGAGATAATTTATAGTTTAAAAAAAAAAAAAAAAGGTCATTAACAATAAAAAGTTCAAAACAAACAAAAAATGTGATTTATATTTGGAAGTTTCCAAACAATCAAGACTTTTATTTTTGCTGAATTTAGTTTTGTTTTGGCAGAGTGTTCATTTTAAGTTGAACCATTTTTATTTTATTGTATTTGTTTTCAAAAAATAAATTGATTATTTTTAAAAATAGATTGTTGCCCACTTTTTTGGAAACAAACGTGAAAAAATAAAAATGTTATAATTATGAGGTTGATCTAAATTTCTTTCATAGATAATTTATATCGAGAGTTTTACAAAATAAATTGTTCAAATCATTGAAACGAAACTCATGATTGGCCCCATGTGCACCCCTCAAGTTCAAATCTAAATTCTCTCAAGTTTAAATTTAAACTTCAGACAAGTTTAACCCAATTGAAAAATAGGACCAAAATCGTTTTCCAAACTAAAGATCCCTTCATTTTGTAATTAGTTTTAAAATTTTCGTCCCTATTGTGCTTATAAGAATTTTTCCCATTGAAATATGTGAACATATTTTTTCAACAATCTATTTATGAGTAATTTTTCCTTAAACATATATGATACCCTAGAACTTGTACTATATTTTCACATGGCTTTAGTGATAAAAATTTAGGGATGACATCATCTTTTAAAAGTAAAATATTTTATTTGTTAAAAGTGTTATTATTGTATTTTTAGTGATAAAATTGAGTATTTAATAACGAATTACTATCCTTTTGGATTCGAAATTTTCGTCTTACATACTCGTTTGGGAAGTATCATTTTTAGCCAAAAAGTCAAAAAGTTACATTTTTAGCCAAAAAGCCAACAACCCATACCAAAAAGTCAAAGATTCTCTTTTCTCTCTACTTTTTGCACATCTTTTCGTAAAAAGCCAAAAAGTCATCCCAAACATACTAGTTTTTTTGACTGACTATTTTAGCCAAATAGCAAAAAAGTTACTAAATTAACCTGTTCCCAAACGAGGCCATGAAATTGTTGTTTTTGAAAGTGCATTTATTAACAATATTTTTAAATTTCATCATTAAGAATATTTTTTTAACTTTTTGAGACCACTTTTTGTGTCATAATATTTTTTTGCAATCAAATATTTACTTTTCAGTACGAAAAAATTTTAGTCACTAAAACCCATATATTCTAGTGATATATATATATTTTTTCTGGATTGAACTTCTTTCAAATCTAAATGTAATCATGTTGTTCTATTCCGTGGGCTCACCACTAGTTTTGTTTTAATAATTCGAATTGTTTGTTTTATAAAGCTATTCGTGTGTATTATCCATTGAGTAAATCGGCTCGATTCGATAATTGTAATTATTTTTATATTATTGAGTTTGTCTAAAAAATAAAAACGATGTGTGTTTTAAAAATATAGCATCAAACAAAAAAACAATAAAACAAAAGGGTTATTCATTTTGTTTGAAACAAAGATAATAGAATGAAAATATTATGGTTATTTAATGGATCTAATTTTTGTCCATAAATAATATATAGAGATTACACGAAATAAATGATTTGGATAATTGAAACAGAATCAAAAGTGAATTTTCCGGATCCAAACAGCACTTTTTTTTTTTTTTTTATTAAGCAACAACCGATTGATATATGCCATTGGCATAACCATTTTAATGTAGGCTAAAAAATTAGTATTTTGAAAAATAAGTTAAAAGTTAATTTTTTAAAAAAAATTTTAACATTTAAAATATATATATATATAAGTAAATAAGTGATATAATTTAAAAAAACTAAGAAATTAAAAAATTAATTTTTAATGGTGCCAAAATAGGCCAACCGACCACTAATTTATTAAATTTATTGGATTGCAATTGATGACAAGCATGAAGAAAGAGGACAACCGACCACTACTTTTTCCAATTTTATAGACAAGTGTTATCGTAATTCAAAAATTTTTTTTGTAAGTAAATTTTTTATTATGTTTTTGTATATACATTTTTTTTTTTGAACATATGTTTTTCTATATACCTAATATAATTTTTAAGGCACACTAAATGAAATATTTTGGACTGTAATTAAAAAAAAAAAATGGAATGCAAAATGTTATTACCATTTTACAAAATATATATTGACTTGATTCATATATAATATTATATTCAAACCTAATAAATTACAATTATAATGATGAAAATTAAATACAATATACAATATAAACAAATAAAAAAACTGTGAGATTAGAAGTGAAAATTTCAATAAATCTTAATAAATACACATTAATAAGACTCACATGTAAGTGAAAAGATTCAAATCATTGATATCCTAATGAGATGAAAAAGTTCTGATCAATCGAATTGGACCAGTCGATTTTATTTTATATTATATTAGAAAGGAAATTAAATTTGAAATAATTCATAATTTTGTGAAAACGATTCTCAATACTAAACTCTGTTTGGTGTAACTTTTTTTAACTTAAAAATTGATAATAAAAAAGTTGAAATTAAAAGCATTCATTTCCTAATTTTTAAATAATTAATTTTTTTTCAACTTATTTAAGATATTTTTGTTTAATAAATTATAAACAAAAATTAAATCAAATAATCTAACATTGACTCCCAAATTAAAATAAACTAGAATCAATTTATAAAAACTGCAACAAATAGTCCCTAGTTGAGTTTTCTACTGAAATTCACTAATTTATTAAAAAAGAAAAAGTTATTCTCACCAACTCTGATCATTAGTAAAAAAAATTCATAAAATAACAAACAAAAATTCCACAACACATACAACACTGCCACTTCTACAATTGACCATTGCCTGACACGTGGCAGTCTACCCACGAGGAGTTCCTATTTTCAAATGAAAAATGCTGAGAATTTCAAAAAATTTACAAAATTTTCAATTAAGGCTTGGTTTGGCATCATCTAAATAAGTTAAAAAGTCAAAAAGTCACTATCTTATTTAAGTCACATCATCCTATTTAAATCACATCACCTCTCTAACACATCACATCAAACCCAACCCAAACCCAACCCAAACCCACCAATAAGTCAAAAAGTGCACTTTTTTAGTACATGCCAAACCAACCCTTAAATATCTTAAATGAGTATGTGACTTATATCATATGATCTCATATAAATCACATATTTATATAAGATATTTAATAAAAAATTAATAAAATTTTTAAAATCTATGATATTATTTTTTTGAAATTAAAATATGATAATAAAAAACATGAAGAGGATGATTTGATTTAGGGAAGAACAGAGCAGAGCATTCTGATTTAGGTTAATGCAAATGATTTGGGGGCAGGGGGGGATTCGCCTCCAGCCATCCTTCCCTCCAGCACTATCCAGCCATTTCAAGAGATTGCAACATGTTGCAGAGAGGAGATCTTAAGGCTTTGAAGCTGCCACGTGATGAAGGAATAAATGAATTTATATTTTAATATTTTAAATATTTTTTTAATTTTTAAACACACCTAACTTAAATACACTTAATATAATTTTTGTAATTTTGTTTTTAAAAAAATTTACTAAATACAAAAAATACAAAAAAAAAATATAGGCTCCGTTTGGTAAGCCTCTTAAATTATAGTTTCACCCATTGATTTGAGTGTAGAGTTGTGAAAGTAGTATGGAGTTTCGAGTTATATGTTTGGTTATGAGTTTTAAAAATAATTTCTTAATTGAGTTTTATTTTATGTGTTTGGTTACGATTTGAGTATAGAGTTGTTTTCAAATATAAAATATTAAAATTTTAAATTATAAAAAGTAATTGAATATTTAAATTATTTAAATTTTTACGATTTAAATTTTTTGAATATTTATTTTTATTTTATTAAACTTTTTAGATTATTTAAATTATTTAAATATTTATGATTTAAATTTTTGAAATAGATAGGTTCAAACCAGTCAAAAAAAAGTTCAAACAAGTTAAAAAAAAAATAAATTTGTCTAACCGGTCACCCGGATTCCAAATAGATGGGTTCAAAAGGTTCAAACCAGTAAAACAAGATTCAAACAGATTAAAAAAAAAATATATATTATCTAACCGGTTGACCGGCCGGTCAACCGGCCGGTCAACCAACCGGTCACCCGTCTTCCATAAAGAATGCTGCATACTACAAAGGATTCCATAAAGAATGCTGCATAAATAAAGGGATGTGAATGTAATTGTAATATTAAAATTTATTAGAAAGGAAATAAATTTTTTTCAAAATAAATATTCAAAAAATTTAAATCATAAATATTTAAATAATTTAAATAATCTAAAAAGTTTAATAAAATAAAAATAAATATTCAAAAAATTTAAATCGTAAAAATTTAAATAATTTAAATATTCAATTACTTTTTATAATTTAAAATTTTAATATTTTAGATTTGAAAACAACTCTATACTCAAATCGTAACCAAACACATAAAATAAAACTCAATTAAGAAATTATTTTTAAAACTCATAACCAAACATATAACTCGAAACTCCATACTACTTTCACAACTCTACACTCAAATCAATGGGTGAAACTATAATTTGAGAGGCTTACCAAACGGAGCCTATATTTTTTTTTGTATTTTTTGTATTTAGTAAATTTTTTTAAAAACAAAATTACAAAAATTATATTAAGTGTATTTAAGTTAGGTGTGTTTAAAAATTAAAAAAATATTTAAAATATTAAAATATAAATTCATTTATTCCTTCATCACGTGGCAGCTTCAAAGCCTTAAGATCTCCTCTCTGCAACGTGTTGCAATCTCTTGAAATGGCTGGATAGTGCTGGAGGGAAAGATGGCTGGAGAGGAGGCGAATCCGGCAGGGGGAGGGGGTGGCGGCTCGGTTGAGCAGACGTGGCAGGATGTGAGTGGTTAGGAGGGAGTGGAGAGAGTTGTGGAGAGACTGAGTTGGATGGACGGTGGAGGTGAATGTGATTTTGATGTTGAAATTGATTTATCAATTGGTGGTGATGATGATGGTCGGTGATGTGCTATGTGTCCCCACCACACAATTCTCGTGTGAATATTTGGTGTGTGGATCTTGCAATACGTGGCACTGCATCCACCACATATAATGTGTTAATTTTTTTTATAAAAAAAGTTATTGATTAGTGCAGATTGTGTTGCGTGACGCGAAACTCACAATTTTATATTAAATAATTAAAAAATATAAAAATTTATAATTAATTTGAGATATGACTATTTAATATCCCAAAATTAACTAATAATTTTCTTAAAAAAGAATTTTATTTCGATCAATCAACCCTCCCTCCCATTTTAAATAGTTCCTTTTAAAAATTCACACTTAAAAAAAAACATAATAATTACACTTTTAAATTCAAGTTTTAATGGTTTATTTTTAAAAATATCCTTTTATTCTTGTTTTTTAATATATTTATAATTATTTTATAAGGAATAATTTTAGAAACTTTTAAATTTAAAGTTTTAACTTTTTAAATTGAACATTTATTATTTGGAACAACAAAAAAATAAGATAATGAACCAATAAAATGAGCCAGATGGAATATAATTTTATGAATAAATTACACTAATCTCTCGCGAAATTTGGAAAAAGTATAATTGACATAATTTGTACTAATCTCTCTTTTAATGAGATTAAAATGACTAAAACTTATGCAACTATTTTTTCACCCATGACTGATAATTATTGATAAAAAGGGAGTTCAGTATTTTGTAAATTAAAATTTTGAGAAAACTTAATGTAATTATGCTAAATTTGTGATTTTATTTTTTTGTTTTTCTTCATAATCTCAAAAGAAATCAATATAATTTATCTTAATTTTATAAACAAATAAAAAAAATTGTTTTATATTTCAATTAAACTGATGGCTATTGTTGGGGATGCCAACCAACCCCCAAATTTGTACAATATGACAAATATGTCAATGTTTTGTAAGAGAGTAATATAGTCACCAAATTTTGAACATCAACGTATGCATCACTCACAAATAATATAAAATATATTCAAATTCAAATTTAATCACAAAAGTATTATTGTATAAAAATTTATCGCACTTTTGTGTGTGATGGCAGTGTCGGAAGGATATTTTACATTTTACTCAGTAAAATGATTTTGTTAACTCCACCAAAAAAAAAAAAAAAAAAAAAAAGTAATGCAATATAGTAATTTTTTTTATTAATAAAGTGCCTCTAGGCTTATAAATTAATGAAAATTAAGTGGATACAAAACTTTCTCCCAATTTTTTTTTTTTTTAATTACTAATGAGATTTGACTATTTGTGCTTGCTAATTAATTAATTAATTTTAAATCATATCTCAGCTACGGTGAAATCATCAATTTTCTTAGCAATACCTAACACACTATTTTATTTGGAATCTAATATTGTTAATCAATTTTTTAGTGCATGCTTCTAATTAATATATTATACTTAGAATGCAATTATTGTACCAATTAAAGTAAAAATTGGATTATCATTTGGGGGTTTTTTTTTTAATGTTATTTTGCCCCCCCTTTTTTTGTTGAGCTGGCAATAACTATTCTTCTTATTTCTTTAGTAGGACAGTGGGACTTAATGGATCTTACTTGTTAGATAATATAAAATATGAATAGATAGCAAACATCCTATTATAAAACATTAAAGCAATCAAAAGGCTAAGAAAAGCAACACCGATAAATGACATAAAACATGTCATTTTATTTCAACATAGGTGGTAATTAAAAAGGTTAGTTAAGAAGTGATCCATCCTAATAATAATTAGTAGAAATATTAAAGAATTTATTTTAATATATATATAGTTGATAGATTTTGATCTTATGATTGGAAGTCGTAAGTTCGAGCTCATGTGAGGCATTGGGGGTGATTTCTTTTTCCTTTCTCCTTTGGATATGAGAGTGCAAGTTCTAATGAATAGCCAAAAAATAAAAAAATTGAAAAGAACTGTATTTCTTTCTAATATGGGGAGAAAGTATTTCATGTAACAGATGCACTAATGTGGTACACTTGAAACATAGAATACTTTTTCATTATATAGGATAAGGGTTGCTATTGTCTCTTACAGTGCTATGTCCTTCGGTAGGCTCCATTTTGAATTTATCTCAACGATTCAAATAGTTAATTTTATATAGCTCACCAAGAAAATTATTTATGTAAAAAAGTAAGTTGATTGGATATTGCTAGTTAGATATAATCACTTTATTTTTGTTAAACAATTTATTCTCAAAATCATATTAGTTATTCATTTTTTTAATGAATAAGATCTGATCCGTGGCTACCAATATCCAATCTATTAAATTTTTTACATATATAATTTTTTAGATGAGTCTCCTAAAATGAATGATTCAAATAATGAAAGAGTATCTAAGTGAAAACTTTTTAATATGTTCAATTGTTGTAAGAAAAATATGAGTCAAATCACAAATATCTGTTTCATTTTCTCCCAAATCATTTTCTAGTTGAAAGTAAAGTTCAAATATTTTTTGTACATAAACTTTCTTATAAATTGAACAATTTAAAAAATAAATAAATAAATCATTTCTATTTTTTTCCTTTAATCCATTTAAATATTTCATTATATTATAAAATTCTTAATAAATGGAGCCTCAAAAATGAAGAGGTTATAATGAGCTGAGGTCACTAAAGCACTGAAAGTGAAAGAAATTAATCAAAAATAAATATAAAAAAAATGGGGCGGCAAAAAATAAACTTTAATTAATGTTAAGACATTCCCATAAATACCCACATTTGCCTCGTCTCTCAAATAGCCATCAAACTACTCTCAACCCCCAAAACACACACACACGCACACACACACACACACTCTCTCTCTCACTCACTCTCTCATACACACAAACACACACTAGCCATGGCAAAGGACATAGAAGTGGGAGGCGGCGAGTACGCGGCGAAGGACTACCAAGACCCACCCCCGGCGCTATTGATAGATGCAGAGGAGCTGACACTGTGGTCATTGTATAGAGCCACCATTGCAGAGTTCGTAGCAACACTCTTGTTCCTCTACATTACTGTTTTGACTGTGATTGGTTACAAGAGCCAAACTGACCCAACCAAGACTACTGATGCCTGTGGTGGTGTTGGAATCCTTGGCATTGCTTGGGCCTTCGGTGGCATGATCTTCGTCCTCGTTTACTGCACTGCAGGCATCTCTGGTGAGTACTTGTTTGTCGGATAATTATTCAGTAGTTTCAGAACGTCGGGATTGTTTTTTTTTTTTTAATTTATTTATTAACGGTGGGGGATTCAGAAATTTGTGGGAGGGGATCAATGTAAAATTACTTAGATTTTAAGGGGCTTAAGTGATATTATGTATTTGGAAGAGAAAATGCTATTTTTTTTAAGGGTAAATTATAAATACACTCTTTGAAATTTGTTTAAATTATAGATTGTTTCATGTAATTTAAAAAATTATAAATACTCTCTTTTCAAAAAAAATTATTTGACATAATTAACTGAAAAAATGAAATTTCTAACGATTCTCTTATATAATAATAAAATTACCTAAATTATTAAATAAAATATATTTATGATATTATTAAAAATGTTAATTGATTTGATGATTTATTAATAAAATAAACAATTTATTATGAAATTAGAAACATCAAAAGATGTAATGTAATTTCTAAAATTACAGTAAACAATTCGTATTTTAAATAAATTTCGGAGATGTTTTCTTAATTTACCTTCTTTTTAATATATAAACTCTGAATTGCATGAGATTAATGATACTATTGTAAAGTTTAAAAGGGTTGAAATAGAATTATTACAAATGCTAACAAGTTTAATATTAAACTCATATAAAGTGTTTGGAAATAGTGAAAGTTAAAAATAAAATTTTGAAAATGAAGTGTTTTGTGTTTCAAGGACACTTTGAGTAAGAATGGGAGGTTAAAAGATTTCTTTTTTTTAATTATTTTATAAATATTCAAAATTATACTGGGCTAATGAAAATTTTGTGAAATTTAAGATATCTCGCCCGTCCCTGCTAATTAGTGATGCCACGCCAAAAATTTATTTATTTATTTATTTTGGATGAGACCGATTTTATCTCCTCTTTATTGGCTAAAACTTAAATAATCAACATAACTTTTCAACTTATTTTTGAAATTTTTTTTTTTTTAGGGAACTTTTTAAGTCCATCTCAATTAAACTATTCTAAAAATTACAAAATTTGAGTCAATTTTGAAAACAAAAGTGTAATAACGCTAAAATTGAATTATTTCTTTTTATTTTTTGTTTTTAAGATTAACTAGTTAGTCATTATGGATCTGAAAAGTAATGAATTTTGATCCACTAAGTAGGCTGAATTAAATACAAATAAAAATAAAAATAAAAATAAAAATAAGAGTAAGTTATAAATACGTTTTTTGAAATTTATTTAAAATATAAATTACTTCTATAGTTTTAGAAATTACATTCCACCCTCTGAAATTCTCAATTCATAACAAATGACTCATTTTATCAATAAATTATCAATTCAATTAACAAATTTTAATAATGTCATAAATATATTTAAATTAGTAATTCAAATAATTTTATTATTATATAAGATAGTAGTTAAAAATTTCATTTTTTCTAATTAATTCTGTTAAATAAAAAATTATTACAAAGAGATATTTGTAATTTTTCAAACTATAGGGGACAATCTGTATTTTAAATATATATTAGGGGGTGTTTTTGTAATTGACTCAAAAAATTTAAAAGAAAAAATGGCTAGTTAAATTGACTCAAGCCTGACTATTGTTGTGTGCTCTAGGACACTTGAAGTTTTTTTCCAATATTGAAATCACAACATCAATATACGGAGTTCCATATTTTCTTAGTTTCATATTGAAGTTTCAGGGAAATTAATGGTGGTTTTTGGTAAACTATATATGCAGGGGGGCACATTAACCCAGCAGTGACATTTGGTCTGTTGCTGGCTAGGAAGGTGTCTCTGGTCCGAGCCATTCTGTACATTGTGGCTCAGTGCTTGGGTGCCATATGTGGTTGTGGGTTGGTGAAGGCATTCCAAAAGGCCTACTACGTCGAGTATGGTGGTGGAGCCAACGAGCTCTCGTCTGGGTACAGCACCGGCACTGGACTCGGTGCTGAGATTATTGGCACTTTTGTTCTTGTTTACACGGTCTTCTCTGCTACTGATCCTAAGAGAAATGCCCGCGATTCTCATGTCCCTGTAAGTATATATTAGTACTAATTCAAGTCTTATTATTACGCTATGCAATTTTTATTCTTATATTCATCTCCATAAAAAAAATAATAATAATAAAAATAAAAAAAATAAAAAATAAAAATTTGTGATTTAAGGATTGGCATATAGATCCAAGAATATAACTTTGTACTCTATTTTTAAAAATGTTGCAATATTTTAATGGTTGTAAATTAGGATAACAATGATTTTGCCAATTGAGGTTAGGAAATCAAGCAAGCTTCAGTTGAATAGATCGCAAATCGAGCTCAAGTACTTTAGTTTTTTATATAGTAGAATACTTGAATCCTATATAAACTTGTTTATTTGAGTTATTCAAGTCAAGCTAAAAAAATTAGTTAGTTTCAAAATTTGTTCAAATTTAACTAGTTTGCATAACAAATTAATTTTGAACAGTTAGAGTTTTTTATGACATGTTTATCTTTGGAATTAAAGGTTTTGGCACCACTCCCTATCGGATTCGCTGTGTTCATGGTTCACTTGGCGACCATCCCAATCACCGGCACTGGCATCAACCCAGCCCGAAGCTTTGGCGCCACCGTGGTCTATGGCAAACAAAAAGCCTGGGATGATCAAGTACTAACCTCCACCCCTCGCTTTTAATTCCATGTTGTCTTATACATAGTACTTCTTATATTATACCTTAACTTTCATGTTTTAACTTTGTTTTGTGATGTTAATTATTTCAGTGGATCTTCTGGGTCGGACCATTCATTGGAGCTGCCATCGCTGCCTTCTACCACCAGTACATCCTGAGAGCCGCCGCAGTTAAAGCCCTTGGATCATCCAGGAGCAATGCCTAAATAATGTGAATTAGTTTCAATTTTACATGTTCAGAGGGTATTTTGGCAACCTGGCAAAGTTGTAAATATGTGTTTGGATCACTTGTTGGCATTGTGGTTTTGGCACTTGTTCTTATTGTGCTTATATGTTGTTTTCTACTCTTTTTTTTTTCATTGTTGTTTTGCTCTTTTTCCTTTGTTGTTGTTGCATCTTGGTGTTCCCAAGTATAATATATGAGCAAGTGCTTTTGTGTTACTTTTTGTCTCAATCAACTCTGATTTCTTTAATTCATGGTCCATTTTCATGGGTTGGTATTGTAAAAAGCAGTATTATAGCTGATCACTATGATCTTCTTTATGTTTTGGGTTCATTTGTCGCAATTCATTTTAAATTAAAAGTTAATAATTTATAAAATAAAATTTAAAAGTATTAAATTTATTCTACATATCTCTCTAAATCATTATGTTATCAAATGTGGGTTTTGAATGGTTTCTAGGGGGTCATATCTCCACCTCAATTATTTAGTTTCAAGATAATTAACTTTATTTCAATTGATTTAAGTTAATTTTTTTGGGTGCATAACTGTAAGCAAAAATTACAGAGAAACTAATATGACACAAAATCTCAAAATAAAGAATATAAGTAAATATATACTACATAGGGCCCTTGTGGTCAGCTTTCTATTGACTATTATCAGCCAGCTTTATCCTTTTGATTAGATGATGATGATGATGATGATGATAATAAGTAATAATTGTTAACCTGTTAAGCATGTCAACTTATAAGTCAATTATATTAAAATAATAGATTTTATTATATATACATACATTACCTCATAAAAATGTGCAAGTTAATACAAATTTTTCATAAGTAATCACATAAAATTTTTTAGAAATACAAAATCACGTAAATTTTCACGAAATCACGTAAGTGATGTCATAAAAATACGTAAGTTAGCACAAATTTGAGTAAGTGATCTCATAAAATTTTAAACCACACAAAATCACTTAAGTCTTTCACAAACTCACGTAACTAATCTTACAAAAATATGTAAGTTAACACAAATTCTCCATAAATGATCTCATAAAATTTTTTAGGAACATAAAATCACTTAAGTTTTTACGAAATAACGTAAGTGATCTTACAAAAATGTGTAAATAACACAAATTCGAGTAAGTGATCTCATAAAATTCTGAATAATCGCTACAACAAAACTGGGTTTTTACAGCTTCAAATCAATGGCATACAATAAATGCAAATCGTGGTTTTTCACTTTTACGATTTGTTTTTTTTGCATGTCGTAAATAATTTTCCAGCCACGACGTGTCACTGCGTAGGTCGTGAATGCTAATAACGATGATTTTTTACGGCATGCAATGTTAACCGTAAATAATAAAACTTTTTATGACGTGTATATGGCATGTCGTTAATACATCAACTATACACGACTTGCATACACAGTTGTTAAAAATATTGAACATTTCACAGCGTACGAAAAGTCAACCGGGCCTGTTTGGTAACGTTTACGTTTTCAGTTTATATTTACAAAAATTTTATAAATTGGTTTTTGTTTATTTTTAGAAAAACATAAACTACAAACACGTTTGGTTTAGACAAAATGTTTAAAAAAATTTAAATATATAAAAAAGAGTAAGAAATGGCGAGTGGTGGCGGGTGGTGGGTGGTGACGAGTGGTGGCGGCGGAAGACGGTGGTAGAAAATGATGGCGGGTGGTGGTGGCGGAAGACGGTGGTGGAAAATGGTGGCAGGTGGTGGGTGATGGTGGTGGAAAGTGGCGGATGAGTGGGTGGGTGGTAGTGGCGAAAGACGGTGGTGGAAAGTGGTGGGTGGTGGCGGAAGATGGTGGTGGAAAGCAGTGATGGATGGGTGGATGGTGGTGGCAGGTGGGTGGCGGATGGTGGGTGGTGATGGTGGCGGGTGGTGGTGGTGGTGGTGGGTGGGTGGCGATGGCGGGTGGGTAGTGGGTGATGGTGTTGGTGTGGGTGGTGGGTTGTGGGTGGTGGTGGCGGGTGGGTGTGAGATGGTGGCGGGTGGTGGATGGTGGTGGTAGGTGGGTGGTGGGTGGTGGTAGGTGGGTGGTGTGGCGGATGGATAGTAGTGGCGAGGGGTGGGTGGTGGCTGATGGGTGGCAAGTGGGTGGGGGTGGTGGTGGCGGTGGGTGGCAAGTGGGTGGCAATGGCGGGTGGGTAGATGGTGGGTGGTGGTGGTGGTAGTGGTGGCAGGTGGTGGCGGCGGCTCGGGTGGTGGGTGGTGGTGGAGGGGGGTGGGTGGTGGTGGCGAGTGGTGGCGGCAGGTGGGTGGTGAGTGGTGGTAGCAGGTGGTGGTGGTGGGTGGTGAGTGGTGGTGGCGGAAGACGGTGGTAGAAAATGGTGGCGGGTGGTGGGTGGTAAAAAAAAAAATTTGAAAACTCAAAACAAAAACACATTTTTTGAGTTTACATTTTTTGGCCAAATTTATAAACTGAGACCACTGAATTATAAATCAAAAATTTACCAAACAAGTTTTTATTTGAGTTTTTAAAATTTTTGTAAATATAAACTGAAAACTGAAAACGTAAGTGTTACCAAACGGCACATAAAAATTTTATTTTTTATGACTCACAAAAAGTGAGCCGTTTAAAATATTACACTTTTCACGACACGCAATTGATGTTATGAAAGGTACAACCGAAAAAAAAAAAAAAAGAGCACCAAAATGAAAATTCCGAGCACTTAACACACAAAAAAAAAAAAAAAAAAAAAAAAAATCCCAAAAGCTTAAATCCCAAAACTTTCAAACTGTCCCAAAAGGCTCTGTTTGGTTGTGTTTTCAAACTAGTTTTCTGCTTGATGGTTTGAGTATGATGTTTGTATAGAGTTGTGGAATTAATTTTTCACAACTCTGCAGAAAACTCTGTCAAACAGAGTGCGTTTTTCAATTTTTTTTTCAAAATTTGGCCTAACCGGTCGTCCGGCCGGTTGACCGGAATAGTGATTTTTTTTTTTTTTTTTTGTGCAATTGATATGTTAATTTTTATATATTCAAAAAAAATATTTTCTGAATTTAAAATTTTTTTTTATGTGCTTTAAAATAATTTTGAGTTTTATGTTTGGTTATCCGTTGTAAATTTTTGTATCAAATATCAAATGTTACATCAAATATTCCTCACTCAATTTAAAACTCTTTTTAAAACTCTCACCAAACAAATTTTCCACACTCAAATCATAATTCCAAACCTCACAAACTCAAAATATAACTCATACTCTCAAATCATAATTCCAAACCTCACAAACTCAAAATACAACTCATACTCTCAAATCATAATTACAAAACTCTATCAAACGCAACCTAAATCTCTAAATTCATTCTCACGCCCAACCCAGCCCGTGTCTCTCTCTCTCTCTCTCGCGTGCGCGCAGTGGCGACAACACTGGCGTGTGCAGTACCCCTTTGGTAACAACACCAACGTAGGCAGTTCCCCCTTCAGCGTCTAGGTAACCCTCATTCACTCATGTCCTCTCACTCTTCTCTCGCTCTCGTAGACGCTCACAATCTCTCTCTCGGAGAACGACATCTGCAGATCTCCCCATTTTCTCACTCTCTAGCAGTGGCGGTAACTCCCCATCGATGAAAACATCGGCGTCTCTAAATCTCCCTCTGACATCCAGGTATAGTTTTCCTCTCTTCTAGGTCATTTTTTCGAGCATGAAGTGAACACTGGACTGATATAGTTGGGATTGTATATCTTTGATCGCTCTTGTACTCCCTCATAATCTCTTTCCTCTTGTGTGTCTAGAATACATAAGAATTTTTTTGCTACATATGCCAGTGTGTTGGATTGATTCTCATGTGTGTGTGTAGAACGAATACATAGGAATTTTTTTAGTTTGAATCAGCACCGTCCAATGATATTAGGTCTATCAGATCCTCTCCTGTTTATTTATTTCTGATCAATATATACATGCCATGTATATCTGCACATATGTAATAAATGGTAGTCTGTAAATGTTATTTGATATTAAGGGTCCCCTAACTGTTTGAAAAAATGCCTGACTCAAAAAAAACTGTGTTGGCACAATGAGGTTACTTTAAGAGCTCCACTCTCTCTTCCCTGTTTTGTGCATATTTATGTTTGGTGTTTATGTGTTGAGAGAGATTGGATAGGGATGGAGTCAGAGAGGTGACAATGGTGTTGATTGGGTTGGGGCTAGAGAGAACACAATTTAGGATTCCCATTCTATCTCTATAAATATAAGCACTGTTTGTAGAATCAAATGTTGTTGGTGTTTTGGGGCTCCAAAACTACGATTACTCCCCAATAGGACTCTCCATTGCCATTTTTTGTAACAAGTATGGCACCGCCCTTTCTATAAAATGGTTTAGGAATGGGAATAGATGAAAAGTGTTAGGGTTTCTAATAGATGAAAATGCATGAAAAGGGGGGAAAAAAGCAAAAATGAGGGTGTTTGAGTTTCTAACTTTAATTATCCACTAAAGTTAGTATAAGGACTTTTAATTAACTTGAGTTTATAAATTTCATTATCAAGTAGTGGTTTCTTATTAAGTAAAAATTCGTGATTTATGAAGTAGTGGTTTCTAATTATGAAATAATGGTTCATTTTTCATTATGATTATGTGGGTGGTTTCCCTTCTATTGTTAATGGGTCATTTCTATCCATGGCTCATAACCTTATAAATAAATGTGATTCATGTTTGTAATTTTCTTAATATTTTTTATGATTCCTATGATTCTTGTTTGTTATGTTTTTTTTTTTGGTCCCACTTTCTTATGATTTTATGGGTGTGAGGCTGCTTCTATGATTCATAGTGTTGGAAGGACTGCTTTTATTCTATTCATGTAAGAAATGTCTTTTCTTCATTTCTTACGATTCTTCTTATATGTTTATTGTCTGTAGAACTGTATTTTAAGTGTATTCGATCTCTTTAAACAGTAGTTGAGTGTATTTTTATACAATATTTGCCTGCTTAAGGACTTTGCTGATTATTCATTTAACTTCAAAGTAGTTTTCTTATATATTGTCTCAAGTCTAGACTAGTTGCGCCGTTTATATTATGGGGTCAACAAACTAGCATTTCATTTGTTGCTCTTCTTCTATTCACTTCATCAATTACTCCCATTTCATACTTCTTGTTTTATGTACTGTGAGATTTATTTGGCTGTTTTTAAAATAATTTATTTTATCAATATGTTATCTTCAAACAAATTAAGGTAATAAGAGTTGCTGTTTTCTCTTTTATGTTAATTTCAAATTGCCAATATGTGGTTCATTTGCACATAAGCTTGTATTTGACAAACTTGGCTTAAAAGGGGGCTCTATTGGGTTATTCATCCTTGGCATTTAAGGATGTTCTGAATAGTTCATGAGTGGTGCTGACACATACATATAATAATTAATAGTACATGCGAAGGATCAATGATGATTTAATACAACTAAAGGATGATTAAGGGAGTTAGATTATACCAATTTGCCATATGTGTTTATATTCACTATTATATGCCTAAATCATTGTATAGAGTAGCAATTGGGATTGCCATAATTATCTTGGCTTAAGATTTTTTTTTGTTTTTTTTGTTTTTTACTCTCATCTATCATGTATTACTCTCATCTATCATGTATGCTAATAAGTGCAATAGTGTTTTTCAGTTTATTATCAATCATCTGTTCAAATAAAGTTTATTATCAATTATCATAAGAGTTCCATCAATCTTGAAGCTCTTAGTTAATTACTTTCGAAACCAATCATCTCGATATTTTTGCACACTTAATTATAGTCATGGAATATATGGCTAAGCAAAATATATAACCAATTTATATGTACTTGCAACTTCCAACTATATTTTGTTTAATTCAAATAAGTAGTAGCTTTTAGGCATAACTCATGACCTAGTGTTGTGCTCTTTGTTTGCAGGTGTGTTGGTATTATGTCCTTTTGATCTTCAACTTCATTTCAAAATCCATATTCGAGATTACCTAACTGTGAAAGGACCCAAGGTAAATTTTCTTCCTCTTTCTGGCCTAATGGTATTTGGAATATGGATTATTACAGTAATGTGAAATAGAAATGAGAACTTAATATTGCACTTGTTATAAATGTGTGATGTTTGATAGCGTTTGGAAACAAAGTATGCTTTTGGAAAACTTAGTTGTTGGAACCATCATATGATTTGTTGCTATTTTTTTTAAATGCTGAAATGGTGTTCTAAAGCAGTGGCAATGTGTCTTATTATTGGAATTGATACCTAAACTAGACCAATGCCACTCAATGCTGAATTTATGGATTAAGAACCCAAGAAACTCATAAATTAGTGGTAGGTAGATGATAGTTAATGTTGAAATTCATATCCAGGAAATATAAAAATCAGGCAATAAGCTCCTGTAAGCTTGACTATTATGAAAATTTTTATTTTCAGCTTAATATTTTGGATTTTTAAAAATAGTTTATGACGGAAGAAAATCATGAAATTTTAAGATTTGGCCTAATGATCTTGAGGTTATGGGTTCAAGTCTTGGGATCACCACTTTGTGCATTATGTCAAAGGTTAGGTGTGTTCTCAATCTTTCTCCTCCTAAACACACATTAATGTGTACTAATTGTGCGTTGTTTTTTTTATTCTATCATGAGTCTTCATTGTTGGATTAAAATTTCAAGAATTAATTCCATGGGAATAATATCCAAAAATTCATAGACTCTGCATTGTTTTGTTGCATAATGCGTTCATGTTTTACCATATGTCCTCATGATATAAGTTTGAGTGGAATTACACACTGTGATTCGAGATTACAATTATTTTGAATTATTACTCATTTGCATCATATGCAAAGGCTTATGTTAAGTGTTTAGAGTCTTACACTTACTACAGTTTAGCCTAAGAAATAGTTGTGCCTTGACTAAGATGTAGTGTGCACAAGGTGAGTGTATGGGATTATTATATATATTGACAACTAAATTGTATATATTTTGGCTCTAATTTATGCTTAGTCTACTGATGTTGGGAAGGACTACTTTATCCATGCTTATGGTCCAATATATGCCCTTTCTGCTGATGTTATTTCAAGCTTGGTTGCTCTAAGAAGGGAAGCTTCTGAAGACGAAATCCGAGCTACTAAGAATTTCATAATACAAAGACATGGATGGTACAAGCCGAGTGTTGATGCAATTGCATCAACCAATGATGGTGCATTCACAAGAAGATATTTAGATAAATTTTGTATAGTTTAAAACTTAAGGATAGTTTCTTTTGGATGATTTAGAATGTTTTGGTGGTTTTGAACTTGAGGATAATTTTTAATGTCTAGAAACATAATTTTTGGATGGTTTGGAATGTAAAGTTTTTGGATATTCAGCAGATATGGATAGGTTTTTTTTTTTTTTTGAATGTTTGAAACAAAATTTTGGTGTTAATTAAGGCTTATATATATGTTTGTGAAGCTTGTTTGTAATTTTTTAAGATTATATAGAATAAATGAAATAGATCCTACTAAATAAAAAATATATATATACATATTCTACGGCATGCAAAAAAAGTTATGAAACTTGAGTTATCTACGGTGGGTAAAATAAGTTGTTGTATTAAATATTTAATGACTAGCAATGAACGTCATTGTTTGTCTTTTGAATTAACGGCGTGCAAAAATGTTGTAAAAAAATTAAGCACGGCATACAAGATCCGCTGTTAAACTGTTTTTAACGACGTATTACGGCATGTCGTTGAAATGAATGACTCTCCATGATTGGTCATAACACGGCTTTACCTCGCACGTCATAGAATCATATCCACAACGTGTATTTGGTGCCGTAAAAATCTATTTTTGTTGTAGTGAATACAAAATGTAACAACCTTCGTACTGATTACCGATCAACTACTGAATTAGCTACTGGTTACTGCTAAATTGAACTGATAATGACTGATAATTGAATTAACTGAAATACTGAATGGATTGATTGAAATCGAAACTGAAATTGAATAAGTTTATCTATTGAATTGCATATTGCATCTGTTTGATTGATTGATTATCTGTTTGAGTTTATATGTTTAAACTGCTAATTGAAGGCCTTATCGGCGGCCGAATTAGAAACCGTTTAGAGTTTTGAAATCAGTAGAATATTTGTGATTTAATGGTATATTTATCTGAAAATTTATTAGAAATGATTAAACTAGATTGAAATAAGCTAAACATATAAGTCGCATTATTTACGGAATTGCCATTGAGTGGCTTTTGTTTATTCTTATCATTGTTTGAGCCTTACACTTAGAGACAACATTTCCCTCAGCCACATTTTGAGTGTATAGCCAACCAAAGGAGAGAGTTAGAGGGGGAGAGTGATTTCATCTTGTGTGGTGGCTTACTCTTGAAGATTTGTAACATAGATTGCTAAATTGAGCTTGCAAGACTTGTAATTGAGACTTAGGTAAGAAAATTCATCTTCTTCTTGTTGTCTTGAGCTTCATCTTGCATGTTCTAGGCTCCATTGTAGAATCAAGCCATGATTTAGTGCATAGAGGTTGAATTATGCTTGAATTCATGCATGCATGGCCATTTTGGTGCATTTTGAAGTTGAATTCATGATGGATTGTACATGCATACTCATGTTTCTATCAAAGTCTATGTTTTCATTTTGTTTTCCAACTATTGAGCTCATTAGAGCAAGATTTGAACCTTGAATTTGGTTAAAAACTCATGCATTGCATGTTTTGAAATTATTCTTGAAAATGGGTTTGAATTTTGGATTTAATTGACTCACCTTTGGGGCTTGAATTCATAAATTGGCTTTTGAAACTTGTTATACATTGTTTTGGGATGTATTTCCAGAATTTGGGCCCAAGAGGTCGAGAATTGAGTTGAGAATGCTTGGTTTGAGCTTGGAAGGCAAATCTGGAAATTCAGTTGGCTTCTTCAGCGAAGGATTCTCGCCGGCGACCAACGTTCCTCGAGCCACACTCGGCGAAGAATTGGTGGCTCAGCGTAAAATCGAGCATCTAGTACTTTTCTTTGTTTCATCGGACCGCTCGGCGAAGGATTGTTCGCCGGCGAGGCCTGATTTTGGAAGCTCGCTCGAGCGAAGAAAGGCTCGCTCGAGCGAGGCTCTTATTTCAGCAAATTATGCAAAATGTTTTCTAAGTGTATTTTTGCATCCTCATCCCATCCTAGGCATTCTTAGGCCTAGTTTAAGGCATCCTAATGAGGATTTAGACATAGAACCACACCGAAGAAATTTAGGGATTTAATTATCATCCTTCCCGACTGTGAAACTTAGTGTGTGTTCTATTTGTTAACTGTTTAGGGTTGGCTCTCGGGGACGCGCTCTAGCTGCTATTAGCCCAATCTCTGTGAGTAACGATTGTGTAAAGATATGTTCAAAATGGTTATCTTTTGAATACCGAACTGAACTGTTTATTGAACTGATATTATTTACTGAATGAATGTATGTCTGTATTACAGACATTGTGGCATCTTTAGCACTTACATTTATCTTTATTCATACAGCTCTGTCGGTTCCTTGTGGAACCATCTTTATTCTTGATTGATGGCCATCACTCTTGTTGGAGTCTGTTAAGACTCGGTCCTTTTGGACCTCTTGTTTATAGGCTAATGGGTGTACCACATATGGATTGATCGAAATCTTGAAAGATGAAATATCTTGTTTAATGAATGATTTCATTCTTGTGAGGACATTCATTCATAACCTCTTTACGCTTTATGTTATACACCGGGCTTTAGCTCACTTTGTTTATATATATATGTAGGTTCTCGGCTGACCCGGGAGTTAGGGCGTGGGTTGGTCCCCGTTTTGTCAAGCTTGACCTATGTGCCTCACTGCGAGGTTCGAAGTTGCCATGCTATAGCTTGGGGTGTTTTGTGTCTCCTATCGGTCTCCTTCTTGTTTTGTACTCTTGTATAGGCTGTCTCTTTGTTTTTCTTGTCTTGTTATCGAGGATTAGGTCCGTCTTGTTGTTTGTATATGATTGTATAGACCGTATATAGTAGATCGTTACGAATCGTATGAATGCATGAAAAATGTTTTTGGCATACAGATTTTCACAGCTCAATGGACACTAGTTACTTACTGTATTGGCTTCCGCCAGGCCCTGTACTTTGTTTAATTGTATTACTGTTCAGCAGGCCTTCGGTAATCTCGGATTACTGGCCAATTACGGTGCTAAACCCATAGGGTCGGGTTTGGGTCGTGACACAAAATCACGGAAATTTTTCACAAACTCACGTAAGTGATATTACAAAAATACGTAAGTTAATAAAAATTTCCTTTAAGTGATCTTATAAAATTTTTGTGGAACACAAAATCACATAAATTTTCATGAAATCATATAAGTGATCTCACAAAAAATGGATAAATAACACAAATTCAAGTAAATGACCTGATAAAATTTTGAACAACACATTCACTTCACAGACTCACATAAGTGATTTCACAAAAATAAGTAAGTTAACATAAATTTCCAATGACTGATCTCATAAAATTTTTGAGAAATACAAAATCACATAAATTTTCACGAAATCACGTAAATGATGTCACAAAAATGCGTATAAATAATACAAATTCGAGTAAGTCATCTCATAAAATTTTGAACAACACAAAAGCATGTAAATTTTTACAAACTCACGTATGAGATCTCACAAAAATGGGTAAATTAAATAAATTTCCTGTAAGTGATCTGATAAAATTTTTGAGGAACACAAAATCACGTATGTGATCTCACAAAAATGCATAAGTAACACAAATTCGAGTAAGTTATTGATCAATTTATCCAATCAATTGACGAAGCTAATTGATTGGCCAATTAATTGGTTGTCGACAAGTCATCCGATCAATTGACAAATCGATTAGTGTGACCAATTCTTCCAATCAATTCCCTAATCAATTTCTTTGTGAAATTTTAGATGTGTAATCAATTATAACATCGATTGGTTTTGGTCAAATTGTCCAATCCATTGAAAAATCAATTGCTGGTGGTCAATCAAATGATTATTCGATTGGTCATTGGAGTGACCAATTCTTCCAACCGATTGACCAATCGATTCTTTTGTAAAATTAAATGTGCAATCAATTGAAAAATCGATTGGTGGTTATCAAGCCATTCAATCAATTGGAGGATCGATTAGTGGTGGTTAACCTATCCAATCAATTGTACAATCAATTACAATGGTGTATTATTCCAATTAATTGGCTAATCAATTCTTTTGCATGGTGTTGGACCGTCATTGGCAAATGTTCAAGTTGGAGACACCCAATGTTGCTTGAAACAACGAGAACACATTAGTGGATGTCGGCATTGTAGCTTTCTTTTCGTGCACCTTTCGGATACGATAGCCCTACAGTTCAGACTCCCGTGGTTCTGAGTCTGATCTCACAAGTCCAATGTGAAATAGATAAACACAAAAGAGTCTAAATTCGACAAATCTTTTGGAAAATAAATCTTGAATAAAAAATGTCAAAAATGGACTGTTTTGCCAAATCACAGAGTCGTCACCTAAATATTTTTGGGAAACTTAGGAAACCCGAGACTTGTGCCAAAGGCCACTTATCCATTATTACTAAAGTGTCTCGGCTTAGGAACTTAGGTATGAGAGGGAAAGGTCATGATTTGAGCACCTCCGTTCACTTGATCAAAGATTAGCCTCTACTAATCATGATGTGAATTTTATTTACATTATATACTCTTGTTCCAATTATTTGAGCTAGCATTACTATGTGACGCACAAAAGTATAGACTAATTTGCGAAAATTGGAATACTTTGATTTTATGTTTGTGTTGAAAAAAAGGTTTGAATACGTATCACTTAAAAAAGTGATCTTATATGTACATTACCCAAATTATCCCAATTTAGCCTTCATCTATAGGCATTGAAACAGATATAGCTCTTAAGCATTTAGCCTCATGGTAATCATGCTCGACATGGCAACAATCACACTCATGCGATATGCTAAAGTAGTAAAGCTTACCCCAATTCCCAAGGCGACCCAAAAGAGAGAAAATAGTTAGAAAAATGCATGGTCCTAACTAATGAAATAGGCCTAATACAACACATGCGATATATAATTAATAGGCTTGGCTATAAATATGGCATGTGAATCAATTTGATAATATGTGGTTTAAGCACGTTTTCAAAGAAGTATTTAAACGACAATGCTTGTTAGCATGATGGACCGAGCCTAATGCATGCAAGACATATGGATGCAAATCATGAAAAATGCTAAACAAAATGTGATGCTCTAAACTATCCTCATAAGCGGGTAAATAAAAGGGAGAAAGACGTGGGGTTGGAAGACATACACATTATTATAAATTTGCCCTGGCGCAGGAGGATCCGAATAAATAGCCTAGCTAAACTAATTAACTAGCTATTAAAAATCAAATGAAATAAACTAACTACACTAGTTAACTATCACAAATTGAAAATAACTAATTAATTACACTAACTAATTAGTTACAATTGGGAATTCACTAATTATTACACGTAAGATCAACTAATTTAATTAACAAATTAACAACTAATTGAACTCGAGTGGGGTAGTGAACCGTGTATGCCAACGCGAACATTCTTCCGGAAACACTTTTGTTTCGCTGCCAGGACTATTTCACCTGCAGAAAAAGCTCCTGTTTTGCCTCTGCTTTTGCTCTGCCTTGTAAGAAAACAACACTGCCTGCTGACACAAAAGTGGTTGGCCGGCCAGAAGTAGTGTACAGCCGGTTGCAAATAGTGGCCGGCTGGCCACTAATGTAAATATGGCCCTGCTGCAACAGAAAATGAACAGAGCAAAAATATAGTGTTTCCAAGGGATATTCATCATCTCTACCTCTCTCTATCATGAAATTGCTCAAAGGAGGGATAGAACCAAGTCTCAAATCATCAATAATTGCAAAGTCACCGCATGGTGATCTATGGCTCGATTGGACAAAATCTCAATGAGGGAAACCAAATGACCAATAAAACCTCCTCCTTATCATGAGATAGATCAAGGGAAGCAATTGACATTTGACTCTCAAACCATTATCATCACTAATAAATATGAATTGGCCTAAGGCTCAATAGGTTCAACTAATGTCTAGTTGAACCCCAAACCATATTATTATCTCATTCCATTTTAGCCCCAATT
The DNA here is from genome assembly GCA_025200525.1 of Camellia lanceoleosa. Taxonomy (NCBI): domain Eukaryota; kingdom Viridiplantae; phylum Streptophyta; class Magnoliopsida; order Ericales; family Theaceae; genus Camellia; species Camellia lanceoleosa. The sequence goes on along the minus strand of JANUSC010000041.1, from coordinate 412,150 downwards.
TTATTACTCCATTTTAATTACCTTTCCATTCATCAGTCAATTAAGTCCAATAATGAAGATTGGGTCCGTTAATGAAGAGAAGTATCAAACAAAGGGTTGTTTTGGGCATGAGGGAGATGTCATGCCATTGGTAATGAACCTCCAAGGAGATTAAACCATTAAGCATAATGGTCTCTATCTCAAGCTTAAACAACTAATCCGTGTAGACACCCCATTTTTGACCGACCTTAAGACTCAGACGTCACCGATTGAGCGCTCGGTGATGATGCATATTATGCTCGTTCTGAGGTCACAGAGTCTTGGCTGAGAGCCTTGTCTCCGGACTTTGGGACTCTTTTGTGCTTTGCCTCGGTTTGCAAACCAGGTCCTATTTTCTCTGTTTTCTCTTCCCGAAGGGAGGGAGAGGTCTCGAAGACCATCTCTCAGTGGCCGTAGGCTACGTTTCGTGGTCGTAGGCCACTATTCTCGTTTGGAGACCAGTTTCCGGTTTTCGGAGCCGTCGGCCGTACGCCTCGGTTCGGGACTGCTTAACTTTCTCCGTTTGCTCCAGTTTTTGGCACACACCTTGTTCCCTCTCCCTAAAGGGACACTGTGGCCTGGGAGACCACCTTTGTGTTCACACGCCACCTCCGGTGCTTAACAGTCAGTTTTTGGGGCACTCGCCTGCGCATTTTGGCTCCTGAACCCTCGTTTTGCATCCGTCTTGGTTTATTTTTGGTGTGGACCTTATTTTCATTGTTTGGAAGTTGGTACAAGGGTGGGAGACCACCTCTTCTCCCGCCGGCCGATTTTCTTGTCCGGAAGCTGGTCTCCTTAGTTTTTGAGCCACTTTTTCAGGTCTCCCATATCACTACTTGCTTGCATTGAGTGTGGAGACCCTCCCTAGGGGGTGCCAACCACCTAAATGAGGTTGACCCTTTTGAACTTGGTCGGCCGACCAGGGTAAGGGGTCGTCCGACCACTTGAACTGGTCGGCCAACTTTCTGCTTTTTTGTCTCACTGAGTGTTAGCCAGCTGTGCCAGTTGGAAGCCTCAGAAGTGATCCTCCATACATGTGTATGGAGGATCTTTGAGCTTGGTTTTAAGCTTCTCAAGGAAGCTTTAACCCCTCTCCTCTATAAAAAAAGAGGTCCTCTTCCATTGCAAGGGTTCAGAAAATCTCTAAGGCTCATACACTATGTCTCCCTCTTGTCTCTATATTTTGCCTTCAAATGAGCTTGGTTCTTGGCCCTTTGCCTACCACCTCTTAGCCAAACCCTTCCACCTTTGCTTGGAGGTCCTTGGAGCTTTTTTTCAGAGCTTGAGGAGCTGGTTTCTTGGTCCAGAGCTTGCTGTCTTGCTGTGCTACAAGGGTAACACACTAGTTCCCTTTTTTGGTCCTTATTTTGTTTCATATCTTAGCTCTATTTGCAAGAATATTTGGGCTTTGTCATAAACTGAAAAAAGTCTTTTTTTGAGCTTCTAAACATGTTTGTTTAAGACTATTTTTATGTTGGGGGTCATCTACCCCCTTGCATGCTTCATTTCTTCTTGTTTTAGGCCATGCATTAGGGCCTTTATTGTGAGATTTGTTGGCCCTTTTTACTACTGAAATCCAACGGATTTTCAGTGGTTATTATGTATTTTTGAGCATCAAAATCAGAGAGGGGTGACCCTCTCACCCCTTGTTTTGTTTACTAGCTTTCTTGGCCTTTCAAAGGAGCCCCTATTTGCATGTTTTCAAGCCATGTTTCAGGCTACTTTTTGTGAGTTTTGTGACCTTCATAGGCTCTGTCCAGAGCCCTTTTTTCCATGTTGGATGTCTATTGTGCATGTGTAGAGTAATCCTCTTCAAGGCCTTTCAAAGGGGCCTTTACTTGCATGCTTCCTAGGCTCATTTTAGGCCCTTTTCAGTGAGTTTTAAGGCCATCATAATCTCTGTCCAGAGGTGGTTTTGCCATTTTGTATGTCCATCATGCATGTGTTGAATAACCCTCTTATTGGCCTTTCGAAGGAACATATCATTCTTGCATGCATTGACCATGTTTCCATGGGTTTTGGGCATTATTTGGCATGGAATACTTCTGTTTTTGGCTGGTTTGGTGACCTCTTGAATGCTCCATATACTTGTAGTGTAAACCCTCTTCACTAGCTTGTATTGCATGCTATTTTGGTCTATGAATCTAGCACTTTTTGGCCATGCCTTAAACTAATTTTATGCATGTTTTGGACTGCCTTAGCTCTGTTTTTATGCCTTATGGTCGAATGATGCTTGCTATGGATGGTTGTAGTTCAATACTCTTGCCTAGCTTTGTGTTTTGGGGCCTATTGCATGCTTATGTTAAGGTGTTTCCATGTTTTAGGACCATTGTGCATCATATTTCAGAGCTTACATGTATGCTATATTCCCATGTTTTCCACTCTTTAAATACGTTTGAGAGTCGTGCTAGTTTGCCTCGTTTTTGGACCATTGCATGAGCTTCATTTCTATGCATGTTGAGCCATCTTTTTAGGCCAATTTCCCATTGTCTTGGACCTTCCTAGGGTCTATTTGGAGCTGGTTTTGCCATTTGTGCATTACTTTGTGTACCTCTAGTGAAACGCACTTCACTAGTTTCGGTATTCGGGCCATCTAGCATGCATTGTGTGACATATTTGCATGATTCGGGACCATTGTGTATCATGTTTCAGAGCTGGAAAATGTGTGTTTGTATGCCATGTTTCATCCCTTGCCATGCTTTGGTAGAGTGGCATTTGATGCCTTAGGTTCGGTCCCTTGCATCGGGCATGTTTGCATAAGTGTTCCTATCTTTTATTCCATCATTTTTGGCCACTGATTTGGGTGTGGCTGAGGCTCACCCATCTTGGTTTAAGTCCATCTTGCATCGTGTATGCCATTCTAGTCATAGCATTGCACATGCCATGTAGTTCGTTGCATCGAGTATGCCATTTGATATTCGCATTGTGTATGCTAATCATATGTTGTCATATTGTTGCATAAAGTGTCTTGCATCGAGTATGCCATGTAGTTCATAACATTGTGTATGCTAGTAGCATGTTTGCATGTCATTCTCTGCATGTTTGCATCATTTAGTCGCATTGCATTTAGGTTGCATAGTCCGAGTCGCATCGTGCATGCAATGTATATTGCATTGTGTTTGGAATAGGGTTTAGTCCAAACACGGGAAACGAGGAACATTTCGTACTCCAAGTGACGAAACGTGCCTCGATTCTCAGTCGCCGACACTCTGGATTACCCATGATGGAGTTTAGGCCTTGTTGTGTTTATGTGTGCATCCATTTCATATTGAGTCGTGCAATTCGACTCCTCGGCCATCATGCATTGGGATGCATGATTGGTGGCACGAGGATCGAAGACTACACTCCCTAGAGCTTATGCAATGATGGGGAGAATGGTCATGCATACATATGTTGAAAATACTTTGCCATGCCAATTTCTTGCTCTATGTTGCAGCAAACCGGAAACCAGCAACAAAAACTGGTCAGCAGCCTTCTGAAGCTTTGTACAGTATTCTGGGACCAGTTGCAAACAGAGACAAATCGGGGCATTGCGAGGAATTTCCCGACAAGGCGACTCGAGCATGCATGCATCTTTCATCATTCGGAACAGAGCTGAGGCGGTCTATAAATCTGCATACTAGTTTATTTCATTTCTTAGTTAATTTGTTAATTAATTAGGGTTTTGTAATATTTAATTAGCTAGAGTAGTTAATTATTTATTCGGTCTGTATTATTTATTCGGACCCTCTGAGAGAGGGCCAACTGTTGTAATAAGTGTGCGTGTGTGTGTTGTATGTCTTCCAACCCCACGTCTTTCTCCCTTTCATTTACTAGCTTATGATGGTTAGTTTAGGGCATGTTTCAATTAGCATCCTTATGCTCGCATGTTTGCATCCATTCATCTGTCTTGCATGCATCAGGCTCGGCACATCATACTAACTGCATTGTATTTCAATTCCAAGTTGAATACATGTATCAATTGTTGCATTTCGTATGCCATCGTAGAATAGCCGAGCCTATCTTAGTTGCATTTTGCATGTGTTGCATTAGACATCTTAACATGAACTAGGATCATGCATTGATTAGTAACTAGTTTCTGTTTTGGCTTGGAGTACTCGGTGAGTGTTTATGCTTTAGCATCCTTGCATGCGTGTGAGTGACTGCCATGATAGCATGCTTACCATGAGGCTATGTGCTTATGTGATATAATTGTCTGAATGCCTGTGGGTGAAGGTTGGGTTGTTTGAATTGGAATAATTCGTCGAAACCCGTGTTTTAGCCTACTTGCGAGTAGCAAAATTCAATCCATTTGCAAAATAAACGGATATGCGATGCTTTGTTCCAACTTAGGCAATCCAGTCTATACTTTTATACTGTGCGTATCACATAGTAATTCTAGGCTAATAACCGAAATAAGAGCTCATATTGTTTTCAAAACTCGATATCATGGTTAGTAGAGCCCGATCTTTGATCAGGCGAGCGGGGGTGTTCAAGAAGTGACCTTCCCAATCGTACCCAAGTTCCTGAGCTGAGGCAACTTTGGTGATGACGGACACGTGGCCTTAGGCAACGAGTCAGGGTTTCCTAAATTCCCCCCAAAATAAAATATTTAGGTGGCGACTCTGTATCTGGCAAAACAGTCCATGTTTGGCACTTCTTTCAAAAAATCTGTTTTCAAAAACGATTTGCCGGATTTGGACTCTTTGATGATTCATCGGTCTTGCGTTGTACTCTGTGAGATTAGATACAGGACCGTGACTTTGAGTCCTGAACTGTAGTGAGCCCAAATGAACAAAATGGGATCTCCTTCCGGGACGTTCGGGGACGTCTACAATCGGTTGAAACAACTCTCAAGGCAATGAAAAGCTAAGAAATGAGAGAGATGCAAAGGTGATTAAACATGATCACAAGTATGGAAAGCACTAAATAAATGCTATCAACCCAAATAGGTTGGTGTCCAAAGCCTAAAACACCAAACCTATGAGGGCTATTACACTACAAGCCTATCAATGACATGAACAACTTAAAACAGTCCTAAAATAGGCTAAAACAGTGCTGAAATTAAAGTCGAAAGAGCTAAAGGAGTAGGCTACAATAATTAAGAATTTAAGCTAGTAAACAAGACAATGGGGGGGTGGCTAACCCCTTCATTTTTGGGACTTCAAAACATGATTTTTAGCTTCTAAAAAACTCTAAAATTCAGTGGTAAAAAGTTTAAAAAAAAAGTTGAGGAAATGAAGGGAAATACAAGGGCAAAAGCCTAGGAAGCAAGCTTCAAAGAAGAGTGGTCCACCCTTCTACCTTTAATGGCTTTAAACCACAAGTTTTAGCCCAAAAATAAAGGTGAAAAACAACCCAAAATAGCAATAAATACAGTAGATAAATAAGGGAAACAAAGTTAGGAATTATACCTCTTGACGAGAAGTATCCTTTTTGAATTATAAACCACCAATTCACACCCTCAAGAGCTAAGATGCAAGCTTAAACACCTCAGCAAAGAACCCTCCAAGTTTGGTTTAGAGAGTTTAGGTCAAGAGTATGTAAGTTGCAAGAGAGAGAGAGAGAAATGTAAAGAGAGAAATATTTTTTAAAATTTTGCTCCACAAAACTTTTCTAACCTATATCATAAGAGAGGGTCATCTATCTATAGAAATATATAAAAGACTCTCGGAAATATTCAAACAAATACAGTTGGTATGGTGCATGCATCTGTGGAGACAGTTAGCCAAAAATATTTGGTTTTGCATAAATGGCCGGCAGACCACTAATAGGGGCCGGCCATACACCATTAGTGGCTGGCCGGCCACTAGTGGGCCTGTAGGTCTCAGATGGTCAAGCATGAAAAGCTGTTGTTTTGGTCTAAAAAAAATGGTGCAAAGTTGGCATGTTTCTAAGGCTCAAAGCTGAGGGTTCCTACTAAGGAATTCGAGCATTTAACAAGTATATACAAATTCATCATCGGGTGATCACTCGGTGGTGCCCAAGTCGTAAGGGTAGTAAAAAAATGGGGTGTCTACAGTTGCCCCTCTTTGACAAAGCTCGAAGTCATAAAATGACGTGAGTGAATGTCAAAGACTAAATACGACCCGTTTTGACAAGGCCGTAAGACTTGGGCAAACAATCAAGACATAAATTAAATTTGGTTGAGCTCAAAAGCTGCCTACGTATCCTTTTGTGAGGAATCAAACTAGCGTAGTTCAAGGGCAAAATGCAAATGATATGCAAAGACACAGTAAATGTAGTTAAAAGCTGGACTTACACACTTTGTGAAGCCGGTTATTTTGAAGAAAAAAAAAACCATGACCATGTAAGACAATGATAACAACATATAAATGAGCCTCAGGCTTAAATCAAAATAGGTTTCACGCGGAAAGAACAAAAAACACACTCTCACCACGCCAAAATCGTGAGAAGAGGAGAAATCGTTTAGGGTCACGTTTCACGCATCCTGAGATACTCTACCTACACTAAACTCGGAGAAGAGGAGAAAAACTGCTCAGGGTCACGTTTCACGGGTCCTGAGATACTTTGCCCACGCTAAAATCTTGAGAAGAGGAGAAAAACCATTCAGGGTCACGTTTCACGCGTCCTGAGATACTCTACCCACGTTGAACTTGTGAGAAAAGGAGAAAAACTGTTCAGGGTCGTGTTTCACACGTCCTCAGATACTTTACCCACACTGAGATCGTGAGAAGAGAAAAAAAACCGCTCAGGGCATCCTGAGATACTCTACCCATGCTAAAATCGTGAGAAGAGGAGAAAAACTGCTCAGGGTCGCATTTTACACATCCCGAGATACTGTGATAGATGCAAAGAGTATGGGATTGTGGGATAGATGCACAATGTAATGAAAGTGCACGATAGATGCACGAAGTGAACGAGTGCAATAAATGCACAAAGTGAACAGGTGCGATAGATGCACAAAGAATTTCTATGCAAGATAATGAGGATGCAAATTCTAGGAAAGATCAAAGATAACATGCAAATTCTATGCAAGGGAATTGAAAGCATGTTCTGTGCACACAAGATAAGCATATGAATCATGATGCAATGTGCACATACAACATAGGAGGCATGTAAGAGTGCACGGTTTATGCAACTGATATGTAAATTGAAAAAATGGACAAAAGCGATGTTCAATGACGACCTCTGACTTAACCCCTCGAAGGCTTTGCAAAATGCTCAAAAGGATGCCACTTGTTCATAAATCGAGGGACATTTGCATGCTGGAGACCCAACGGGATTTGACACAGTGCAACCGGAACCCAAATTCAAGATCCTGGAGAATCAAATCTACTCCAAATACCTCAATCCTTCTTCTCAGACCCAGCGAAGGACCTCCCATACATTGAGGACCACAAAACCATCATTGGGCCAAAAAGTGGCCGGCCCTTAATCCTTCTTCTCTAACCCAGCAAAGGACCTCCCATACACTGACGACCACAAAACCAGCATTGGGCCAAAAAGTGGCCGGCCGGCCACTAATAGTGTACGGCCAACGACTTATGCAAAGTCGGGGGCAATTTTGACATTTTGGCACAAATCTCTTTAAATACACAACCAAACTTCATTTTGCACACACACCCAAGTTCGAAAATCTCCCTCTCTCTTTCTCTAGGTGTTTTCTCTCTCTAGATTTGTGCTTTGTACGCATTTTCCAACGCCCCACGCAAACTTTATTCGTAAACTTTCTTTGGCCCTCTACACTTTGAACCGATCAAAATTTGTTTTCGTTGATTTTTCTGGGTTGTCATCACTTTGGGCTTGTTTCCCTCGAGTTTCTCTTGAGTTTTGTGACCCTCTGTGGGTTTTGAATTTTTCTCCAATTTTCTCTCTCCTAGGGTTGACTTTTTCCAAGTTTTCTATTTTTTTCGCATTTTCTCCGTTTTTCACCAATTTTCACCCCGCTTTCCAGATGGCTGATGATCTTCCACATGATGACGCCCTTCCCGAGGTTCTACCTGTACTTCCACCTATTGCGGAGGTTGAGGAGTTGGCGGTCATCAGGGCCGATGAGGCGACGAAGGACATTGTCGCCGATTTTGTGGCAGAGTTCACTCTAGGGCTCGAGCTTAAGTTACTTCCATTGAGGATGAGGCCCTTTGATCCGGCCACTTACCACCCTCGTATGCACACGATGGCGCCTAGAGGCATGATGTGCTTTGATGATTTCGTCGATGGTGTGCCGGAGGATACTTTATTGAGGAAGCCGGACTCCCATCTCTCCTACGTCACTACTGAGGTACAAAATTTACTTTCATGCACTTGCATCTGCCTATCTTTTAACCGTTTTAACACTGCCTTTATCTGCCTAACTTGTATTACTTTCTTTTATCTGATTCGTTCTTTCTTTGACAGAGGAGGACTCTCGCTTCTATAGGGATTATGGGACTGTGACTGCCAGGGACTGGTACCATAAGCTTCCTGCTTGGGTCCGTGAGTTGGTCGACGAGGTGAGCTTCGGCCTTTTCTACACCGAACTCCTACAGCATATGGTTAGTCGGCCCTACTCGAAGCGTTGGTGGAGAGTTGGTGGGATACCACAAACTCCTTCCGCTTCTCTTCTACCAGGGAGATGGCGATGACTCCCTATGACTTCTCCATGATCACAGGTTTGAGAGTAGGGGGTGATTCGATCCCTTTCGACATGGATATGGGCTAGTGGGAGGCGGCCTGGATCTACCTGCTCGAAGCGAGACCGCCTCGATCTAAGCCACCTCTGATTAGATACATTTGGTTTCTTGGCGCTCATGAGTCGGCCCTAAGACAGGAGGAGATAAAGTAGTACACCCAGGGCTTCTTGATCTACCTTCTTGGTACCACCTTGTTTGCAAACATGTGGAATATCGTGGGTTTGTACTTGTTGAGCGCACTTGTGACCCTGCCCCGAGTCCATTTTTATGATTGGGGTGGAGCTGGCCTCGCCACACTCTACGATTACATGAGCTGCAGTTTTCGCATGATGGGGAACAAGGTCGGAGGCTACCGGAAACCCTAGGAGGTATGCATTGTGTTTTCAACTCAGTTTGCTACTTCTGCTTTGCAATTTCTATTATATCTATTCATGTATTGTGCTTTCTGCTTTGCACTTTCTGTTTGATATCTGTTCATGCCTATTGGTTCACATTGCTGATCTTTTCTTGCAACTATGGGTTTATGGTTATTTCCCAGCCCTTGCTCCAGAGCCGATGGACAAGATTCCTCTAGCCATTTCTTACTCGCGATGATATGAAGGCCAGTACCGGTACCAAAGCCACGAGGACAAGACATTTGCCTTCTACCGCCGATACTTCAATACGGTGGTTGCCCACGAGGTAATTTGAAACTCACAGACATTTCTACTTGATTCCCATTGCTATTGTTTTGATTCATATTCTGACAACTGACAGTAACTAACAACTTGTGCATCTTTTATTTGCAGATCACCTGGCAGCCCTGGGTGATGATGCCAACCGGAGCCAAGGACCAGTACACTAGGGCTTGAGGCATCTCCCGGTATCGGATCTTACTAGAGGGCCCATTCTACCAGGCCTGGTTCTTGGGAGAGCGACTTTTCTGTTAGACCTTAGGCTTGCCTGCCCTAGTTATTCCTATGCCGCCCCTGACATCCACGAGGATAATTGATAGCCTCCCAGTTGAGGCGATTATTCAGTATCTGATGGGGCTGGACGCCGACTACTTCCGAGGGGACGGGGATTACACGACCTTCATCCGGACTTATCTTATGCCGCTCCTGACCAGAGTTCATGCAGGCAATGCAGTAGATGCTCCTTTGGCTGGTGAAGGCTGCTTAAGAGACCGAGGCTGGTATTAGAGGGGTCCCTTCCGTTGTGTAGGCTGTGAGTTGGCCAGCGATTCCTACTATGCTTATATGCTGCCGGCTGATTGGGACAACCTATCAGATTCTAATAGAGCCACCAAAGACAGCGCAGAGATATGTCAGAGCCCCAGGCACACCTCAGGTATGAACCATGCTTTACAACTTGTGTCTTGTCCTTTCTTTCTTTCAAATACTGATTATTCAAATTTACTTGTAGGCGCCCACGGAGTACACAAAAGGCCTCCTCCAGCTAGTCAATTCTCTAGTCGGTATGGTGCAGAGGAGGGAGACACTACTTGGTCTCCACAGTATTCAGGTATATTTCTCTCCCTCTCGTGTGTCACATTGCTTTCCCCACTACATTGACATGCCATACTCCAACTGGTAGACTAACATACATTCACACCATCCCACACTACACTGAAACACTATACTCACACTGTATTTGTTTTCTGTATCATACTTATATTGCATACGCCATTCTACAACAATACGCTACATATGATATGTTGATGCGTGTTTTTCAGATTCTACTTACACCGAGGGCACCAGCAGCAGTAGCAGCATCGGTGGCACCTCTTCCAGCAGCAGAGAGGAAATGTAGACAGGCCCTAGCACACGGCCTAGATGAATGCCAAGGTTAAGGTAGAGGCAAGGGTTCTCAAAGTCGATCCCAGACAGAGGAGACTTCTTCTTCATCACAGTTGATTTTGAGTGGCGACGATGCTGAGACCAGCGATACTAAGGAGGCTGTGAGCCGACCTTCTGAGTCGACTGAGAGTGGGGACGATGATCCTGGTTAAGGGTCTGAGAGTGAGAAGGGCACTGAGACCGGCTCTGAGTCAAAGAGTGGAGATGACGATACTAGCTCTGGCTCAGAGTCTGATTCTGATAGCGTCCCTGAGTCCCCTCCGAGGAAGAGGACAAAGAGGGCATCTTGAGCCTGAGGCGATTGGCGTAGATTTTTGTACTCTTTTGTTTAGCTTCTTTTATTTTGTAGCTTAGCACATATATAGCTTCAGTTAGTTTTTACTTTTGTTTTTGAAAACTTGTACTCTTTTTTGTATTAAAAAAAAAAAAAAAGACTTATGATCGGAAAAAAAAAAAAAAAAAACCTCGCAGTTTTATGAAAAGAGTTATTATTTTTGCATCATGAGCACCACATTTGCATAGAATGAAAATGAAGCTGGCTTTGAAACCGAGAACACTTGTATTGGAACAATGTTCTTAATCAGATAATGTGCCGACCAATAACCAAAATACAAAATACAACTTGATAAACAAAGTAAAAATAGCCAAACACAGCTATTTACATTTGCTAAAACCAAAAGACTCAAAATAAGACCTTGGAACATGAAGACTAGAACAAAACCAAACTGCCAAAACTACCAGGCCCACAAGTGGACGACTTGCCAATAAAAGTGGACGGCCGGCCATAAATAGTGTACGGCCGGCCACTTGTGGTGAGCCACCAGTTGGCCGACAAATGGCTTTCACTCACAGCCTTATCTTCTACAAAAAGTCTTCCTTCGTGATTTCTTCACCAGAACCTTATTCTAGCTGCTGTTTTTTTTTTTTTTAAATTGAGATCTTTCTTGCCAACAAGCTCACGGATTGGATAGCTACTTTGGACTGCATGAAAAAGGTACATTTTCAAGGTTTTGGCATAAACGCGCTTTTTCTGTTGAGACGTACTCCTCTTTGTTTTCTGTTCCTCCATGTCGCGGTTCGATGTTGGGACCCAATTACACATGTATTTTGGTTTGAAACACAAGAACTATGCCCGAGTTTTGAAGAGTTTCAAGCATTGATGGAATCCCGGCGCGACAAAGAAATCACGCCTCAGCCCTGTTTTAGCCATGCCCAAGCTTTGGGATTAATATGCGGGCTTACTTTGCACAAAGCTCAATCTTTAGCTCATGAAGGGGAGCTAGACATACCCGGCTTGATTCATCGGTTTTCCGACATCGAAGACAGGGGCGACCTTCTCTAGCGAGGCTTTCGGCAACATGCCCTCTGTTTATGTATGCTCGCGCATTTTTTTCTTGCCCCTAGTTGTGGCGAAGCCAACATTAATCTAGTCGATGTAGCCTAATGCCTGAAAAAGGATAAGAGTTGCATTGGTTTAACACTGGCCGAGACCTTGATGGGTTTGGATGCCTTTCATCGGCAAGAGACCACCAGATTTACAGGGAGTCCACTACTGCTCCAAGTATTGTTTCCCACCATTCCTTATATATGTGATTCTTATATCACTTGGCACTTACACTTTATTTTTCTCTCAAAGCCCTTTTCTTACTTTTCTCTCAATGTACACCTCTCTATTCTTAAATCTCTCTTCTTTTTCATCTCTTCCCAGGTATGGCTCATAGATCCTTGCCCCAAATATTTATCTTGCGCTTACTTTTTCCGCCAACATCTAGTGGATTTTCCCAATGAGGGATGGTGGTGCAACTGGATATGAAACAGAACGGCAGCTGACGTAGCTTGGCATTGCCCCTGGCTTGGCTTGGCTGAAATGAGCTACAACATGACCCGACAACTGGGCATAAAATTGATTGGCCTCATGCACTGTGCGTTTTACTTCCCTTTTCTATTTCGACGCCAGTTTGGACATGATTAGACCTGGCCAGATGAAGAGGTAGAATTCCCGGCCCCATTCCCACTTCGTGGTTCATACTCGCCTCGATACCTCATTGTTTGGAGGATGAGAGAGCTTCTGGCCCCTACCCCTAGCTTCAGTTATGCCCTGTCTGGGGAGTGCTTGGCTTGGCTCGAAGATGAGGCACAAGTTGGGCCAACTTTGGCTGCAGAGACTGCAGCGAGCACAAACAGAGGACGCAGGAACACCTGACACATCTATATCCCTAGTTTATTGCTTTGACTTTTCTTTTCAAGTTTTATTCTGTAAAAACAACTTTGATTCAAATTAGAGAATTGAAGAATGTACTTGTGTTAAAATCAATGGAATTAAAGTTGTGAGCACTGAAAATTTTCTTTTTGGTCCCGAAATGGTCAAAGGAATTTTGAGAGAAGAAAAATCACCTTTTATTAAAACTTTTCAAAATAATTTTCGGGAATGATCACTGCTTGACACGTATGGAATCAATATTCACGATGTACAGCCCCCGAATCAACAGATCACAACTGCCCATAACTACATTTATATCGGCCCTTTTACTTCCATACTGAAGATCACATAACCAAACTAATAATAGAGAAAGATGGCCTAATCAAATGAACAAATAGGACAGTTGAGTTGGAGATGATTACAGCCGAACTTTGAGATGAAGTTGCCTACGTATCCCAAAGATAAGAATCATGCCTTATGTAGTTCAGTTTTGGTTCACTCGAGTATTAACTCTCTCATTTTGCGCTCTAACTTTTGCAAAAGTTGCCTATAGACATCACATTTTTGACAGTCCTTAAGACTTGGGGGCCACTGATCGATCACTCAATGATGAATGTGTACGCTTGTCAAATGCTTGATTTCCTCAACAGGAAACCTCAGTTTTGAACCTCGAACCTTTTCACCTTGTTTTTGGACCAAAACAACAGTTTTTTTAGCTTGACTATCTGGGTGCCTACAAACCCACTAGTGACTCTAGCCACCCACTGTTAGTGGCCGGCCACCTCTTTTTAGTGGTTTGCAGGCCACTTTGTGGACGCGCCCCGAATGTCCTGGGCTTTGCGCACGAAGAATGGCGCGGGATTCTGTTCTGTTCATTGGGATTACCACAGTTCGGACTCAAATGTCACAGTTTTGAATCTAATCTCACAATGTGCGATGTGAGACTGATAAATCACCAAAGAGTCCAAATCCGGCAAATCGTTTTGGAAAACTGATTTTTAATAAAGAAGTGCCAAACATGGACTACTTTTCCAGATACAGAGTCGCCACCTAAATATTTTATTTTAGGAGAATTTAGGAAACCCTGACTCGTGCCTAAGGCCATGTGTCCATCATCACCAAAGTTGCCTCGACTTGGGAACTTGGGTACGATTGGGGAAGGTCATTTAATGAGCACCCCCGCTCGTCCGATCAAAGATTGGCTTATACTAAGCATGATATCTTGTTTTTGAAAACACATGTGCTCTTATTCCGGTTTAATTAGCTAATCTTACTATATGATGTGCACAGCAAACAAGTATAGACTAGATCACCTAATTTGGAACAAAGCATCACATATCCGTTTGTTTGGAAAATGGTTTGAAGTTTACTACTCGCAAGTAGGCTAAATCAAGGATTTCAATGAATTGTTCCAATTCAAGTAATCCAACATTCACCCACAAGCATTCAGGCAGTTAATCACATAAGCAGTTAGCCTCATGGCAAGCATGCTTTCATGGCAACATTAACACACATGCAGTATGCTAAAGCATAAACACTCACAGTGTACTCCAAGCCAAAACAAAGAACTAGTTAGAAATCAATGCATGATCTTAGTTCATGTTAAGATGGCTAATGCAACACATGCGAAAATGCAACTAAAATAGGCTTGGCTATTCTAAAATGGCATATGAAATGCAACTTTGATACATGCATTCAAATAGGAATTGAAATACAATGCAGTTAGTATGATACGCCGAGCCCGGTGCATGCAAGACAGATGAATGGATGCACGCATGCGAAGCATAAGGTATGTTAAACAAAATATGCCCTAAAACTAACCATTGTAAGCGGTTAAGTAAAATGGAGAAAGAAATGGAGGTTGGAAGACATGCATCACACATACGCACGCTTATTACAACAATACGCCCTCTCAAAAGAGGGACCAAATAAGAAGCTAACTAGGTAATCTAAGCTAATTAAACTAATTATTACACAACAAATTAATTAACCAATTCTAGTTAACTAATTATTACAAAATGAATTGAATAGCTAACGCATTAACTAATTAAAGTACAAACCAAAGAAAAAGAAAACTATCTAAGCATGGAAGTTAAGGAAATCAGTAAATCAGGAGCCTCAGAGGGAGAAGAATGCATGCAAGCCGGGTCACCTCGTTCAGAAATCCAATGCGATGCCCCGATTTGCCTCTGTTTTCATCTATCCTCAGAACTCTGCACCAAGCTCCAAAAAGATGAAACTCCACCTAGGGAAACTAGTGGGAGGGTGGCCAACCACTTTTGGTCTCTCCAGACACCTGCCGACCACTTTTGGTTGTTGAAAAACCAGAAAAGTGGTCAGCCAGCTAGTTTTTCTGGCTGGCCGGCCAGTTGTTGTTGCTGCTGAACTGCAATTTGCTGCAACAGAGAGCAAGAAAGGGCATGGCAATGTATTTGCAAGATATGTGTGCACAACCACCCTTCCTATCATGTCATGAACTCAATGGGGTGTGGTTCTCGACCCTCGGGCCACAAATTGCGCATTTCAATGCATGATGGCCGAGAGGCGAAGTTGCACAATTCAATGTAAAATGAATGCACAAGTAAGCACATAAAGCCTAAAACTCTATCATGTATGATCAAGAGTGTTGGCGACCGAGAATTGAGGCACGTTTCATCACTTGAAGTATGAAACATCCCTCGTTTCTCGTGTTTAGACTAACACCTATTCCAAACACAATGCAACACATAACATGGCATGCACAATGCTACTACATGGCATACACAATGCAATGTGATATGATCAAACTATCAATGCAAATAGCATGCAAACGATGCTAACACATGCATGCACAATGCAATGCTACAAGGGTAACTTAGCAATGTTATGGACATGCATGCTCAATGCAAGGGACAACTAGGCATGCACAATGCAAAGGACCACATGGCATGCACAATGCAATGTAAGATGGCATACTTAATGCAATGAAACAATATGGCATACTCAATGCAATATACATGGCATACACAATACAAATGTCAATTAGCATGCACAATGCAATAATGTAACCTAAGCATACACAATGCACAATATAAGGCATACACAATGCGATGTAATACAAGCATGCAAACAACATGAAACAAACATACTCAATGGACTTAAACCAAAAGGGTAGACCTTAGTCATGCCCAAATCAGTGACCATAATGCTAAAATGAAGGCACCGAAAACACATACAAGAATGCATGTTAATTGGCTCACCAATTAAGGCACTAAGGGGCAACTCTCAAGAGCACTTAAAGAGTGAAAAGCGTGGAAGTGTAACAACACTAAGGGCACTGAAATTAGACAAGAGATGATGCCAAATCACTTAATCAAAGCAAGTACTTAATCAAAGCAAGTAAAGCATGCAATGGTCCTTAAAGCTTAAGACAAGCAAAGAGGACTACACATGAGGCATGCAATACACGGAAACTATGTATGAACTAAGCATGGACAGAGCTCACGTAGGTCAAAATAAGGACCTAAACATGCTGAGACAAGGGCTCAAAGGCCTAGGCATGCAAGCATACGAGCTAAGGCATAAACTAGGCAACAAATGCACAACACTCAAAGGCACTTAAAGCATGATTGAGGTAGGAACATAGAAATGCTAAATGCTCTAAAATGTCATGTTAAGTGATGCCAAATCATGTACACAACACAAATGAAGCATGCAATGGTACTCAAAGCTTGAGGTAAGCAAGAGCATTTGCACTACAAGTATACAAAACATGAAGCATGTGACCAAGGCAACCCAAAACAGTTCTAGAACATGTTAAAATGAGTCTAAAATATGCATGGAAGGAAGCCAAAACAAGCTAGCATGAAGGGCATAAGGTATGATGCATACAAGGCAAATAAGGTGGATTACACTACACCTATTAGGACCAAGCATGGAATGACTTAACCAATAAAAATCAGAGTTATATCATGGCATAATAACCCCAAATAAACACTAAAATAATGGCTTGCAAGCTAAGGCATGAAGGCATACGCGATGGTTCATGTTAAGGCATAAAGGGGCAAACCCTCCAACGCATTGAATGAGTGACAAATGCGAATGCATAGCCATGAAACATGGACTGGAATCACATAATAAATGATTCCAAATCATTAAAATAGTCCAAGTAATGCATGCTAGTGGACTCAATGCTCAAAGCTAACAAGCTAGATTGAACCAAGGCTATACAAAGCAAGTCACGCATGGCCAAAAAAACTAAAATTAGAGCTAAATCATGTTAAAACATGGACAAAAGCTTCATGAAGTTAAGCCAAAAGCATGCTAAAATGACATGTTACAACATGATGCATGTTAGGCTATTTCATGGAATTACACTACAAGTGTATGGAGCATGCAAGAGGCCAACAAACCCACCCAAAACAGAGTCATGGAATGCTAAAACATCACCAAAAAATGCTAAAATGGAAAGAAAACAAGCTAGAATGACACGCTACTTCATGGAGCATACAAAGCTAGTTTGTGTGATTTACACTATAAGTGTATTAACCATGCATGGAGTGACCAAACTAAGCAAAAAAAGTGGTATGCCTTAGAAAAATAACCACAAATGCAAGCTAAGATATGGCCAACAAAAGCTTAACAAAGATGCTCAAACATGAGGCATATGAAGCAAGTAAACAAAATACAAGGAGAGGGGATGACCCTCTCCTATTTAGGACACCAAAACCACATTTCCACCACTAAAAATCCTCTGGATTTCAGTGGTAGAAAGGTCATGCAAAGGGTTCACCAAGAGCCTAAAGGGATGGCTCAAAACAAGGCCTAACAAGGCCTAAGAGGGAGTAAATCACCCCAAACGAAAAAGTGACCTTAAACAACTATTTTAAGCACTTAAATACAGAACTTTTTTCAGTAGGAAGTTAAGCTCAAAACAGCATGCAAAAGGGTCCAAAAGCTTAAGTAAAAATGGGGGTTTTAAAGGTCAAAGACTCACCCTTGAAGACCTTCTTTAAAGCTGCAACTCCAGCAACTTTTTCAAGCTCAAAGCAATCCAAGAACACAAAAACCAGATCCTAAGCACCTCAGTAGCAAAAAGATGGTGTTTGAGTGTGTGTTTGTGTGAAAAAGCAAGACAAAACTACACTTTTGAACACAAAACAAGAGCAAAATGAAGAAGTATAGATATAGGCTATATATATAACTCAAGGGAGTTTTTCTAAACCTAGAGGAGGGAGGAGGAGCCTCCCTCTTATAGAAACCAAAAGGCAAAGCTTCTTGGAGAAGCTAAGCCTCAAACAAATCCCTCCATACACGTGTATGAAGGATAGCCCAAATGTTCTCCAGCTGGCTGGAGGAAAATATCTCCAAAAAGGTGTCAAAAAGCAGCCGACCACTTGAAGTGGTCGGTCTGCTACTTAAAGTGGTCGGCCGACCACTTCAGGTGGTCTTCCAAAGCAAAAACTGGTCGGCCATGGTGGGAGAGAGTCCAGGGCATGAAATAAAGCTAGTGGTGTGGTGGTCGACCAGAAAATGTGGCCCAAAGACCAAGCAAGCCAGTTGTCCGACCAGAAAACTGGTTGGCAGAAGGAAAAGTGGTCTCTAAGGATAAAAAGTGGTCTCTCACCCTTGTACCACCTTCCAAACAAGGGAAATAAGGTTTGTACCAAAAACAAACTAAAACGGATGCAAGACGAGAGATCGGGGGGCAAAGCACGCAGCCGAAAGCCCTGAAAACTAGCTGACGAGCACCAAAAATGGTATTCAACAACAAAAATGGTCTCCTAGACCACAGTGTTCCTCTAAGAAGGGGCAACAAGGTGTGGTTCAAAAACCACGCCAAACGGAGAACGTTAAGCGATCCCGAGACAAGGCGTGCGGCCAAAGGCTCCAAAAACCAGAAACTAGTCTCCAAACGGGAAAAGTGGTCTACGACCACAAAGAGATGGTCTACAAGACCTCTCCCTCCCACCGAGAAGAGAAATAAGATTCGGTTCACAAACCGAGCCGAAGCACAAAAGAGTTCAGAGGCCCGGAGGCAAGGCTCTTAGCCAAAACTCCGGAGACTCGAAACGAGTACAACATGCACCATCACCGAGCGCTCAATCGATGACGTCTGAGTCTTAAGGTCGGTCAAAAATGAGGTGTCTACACACTTATGCCTGCAAACCCACTTGCGGCTCCTGTCACCCACTATTAGTGGCTTGTTGGCCACTTGTGTAATTTTTCAAATCTTTTTGCCAACTGTGCCAACTGTCTTCACAGGTGCATGCACGATACGAGTAGTGTCTGTATAGATATTTCTGAGGTGGTCTCATATATTTCTATATATAGATGACTCCCTCTTATTTTTTTAGGGTTAGAAAATTTTGGAGAGCAAGAGTTTTGGAAAATATTTCTCTTTCTACATTTTTCTCTCTCCCATGTAACTTACACAACCTTTGCCTAGACTCTCTAAACCAAACCTTGAGGGATCTTTGCTGAGGTGCTTAAGCTTGCATTTTAGCACTTGAGAGTGTGAAATTAGTGGTTTGGGAATTCAAGGGATCATTTCTCTTTAAGAGGTATACATTCTAGTTCTTTTGTACTAGCTCTTTCTCATCTTTTCTTGTTGTTTTTGGGTTGTTTATCACCTGTATTTTTGGGCTAAGACTTGTGGTTTAGAGCCATTAAAGGTAGAGGGGTGGATTACCCTTCTTTGAACCTTGTTTCATAGGCTCTTACCCTTGTGTTTCCCACATTTTTCTTAACTTTGTTTGACCTTTTTACCACTGGTTTTCAGTGTTTTCCAGAGGCTAAAAATCATGTTTTGAAGTCCCAAAAATGGAGGGGGTAGCTTCCCCTCCTTGTGCTTGTTTATCAGCTTAATTGCTCTATGTTTTTAGCTTACTATTTTAGTTGTTTTTACTTTAATTCCAGCACTGTTTTGAGCTAATTTAGGACTGTTTCTATGTGTTAGTTTCATTTATGCTTTGTATTTCATGCTTGTAGTGTAATAATCCCCATAGGCTTGGTAGTTTAGGCCTTGGCCACCAACTTATTTGAGTTAATAGCATTTATTTCTTGCTTTCTATACTTGTGTTCACCTCTAAGCATCTCTGCAACCTTCCTCATTTCTTGGCTTTTTCTCTTTGTTTTGAGAGTTGCTCTAAATTGAGTGTTGTTTAAGCTTGAAGAATGATATTGTGCTTAATGGTTTAATCCCTTTGGGGTTTCATTACCAACAGCATGATCTCCCTCTCATGCCTAAAACAACATTTGGTTTGACATTTCTCTCTAAGTGGACTTAAAGCTCATTATTGGACTTAATTGACTAATGAATGGAAGGTAATTAAAATGGAGTAATAAAATTGGGGTTAAAATGGAACAAGATAATAAAATGGTTCAAGTTCAATTGGACGTTAATTGAACCCATTGAGTCTTGAGTTGTTTCATATTTGTTAGTGATGAAAACGGTTCAAGAATCAATGTCAACCCTTTCCCTTGATCAGTCCATGATAGGGAGGAGGTTTTGAAAGTCTTTTATTGTACCATTTATTGAAATTGTATCCCTTAGTTCATAAGTCATCACGCAATGAAATTGCGTCGATTGATGGCTTACAAATCAAGCCTACCCCTCCTTTGAGCGGTTTGATGATAACGAGAGGCAGGGTGGACAAACATCCCCTGAGGATGCTCTGTTTGTGCTCTGTTTGTTATCTGTTACAGCAGGAGAAACCCAACATTAGTGGGCGGTAAGCCACTACTTCTAGCTTGCCGGACACTTTTTTCCAATAAGGCAGTGTGATGTTTCCTACAGAATATAGCAGAAACTCAGGTGAAAAATCAGTGTAATCTCCTGATTGTGCAACAAAAGTATTCCAGTAGCAAAACGGAGAGTATTTTCGAGTGGAAATCCACATCCATGCATGAACCATCCCTTGATTCTTGGGATCCGTTAAAAATAATGTTGTAATAGTAGTATGTTGTACTTGAAGTAGTGGACTTGTAACTAATGAGTTAGTTTAGTTAGAATAACTAGTTAGTTTTGTGTTGTACTTGATTAATTAGCTAAAGTAGTTAGTTAATTTGTGGTGTTGTAATAATTAGCTAGCATAGTTAATTTATTTCATTTGGGTTGTAATAGATTAATTAATTCATAGTAATTAGCCAGAGCATTCATTCGAACCCTCCTGCGCGAGGGCAAACTTGTAATAATATGTATGTCTTCCAACCCCACGTCTTTTTCCCTTTTATTTATTCGTTTATGGTAGGTAGTTTAGAACATCATGTTTCCTTTAGCATTTCCTATGTTCGCATCCACTTGTCTTGCATGAATCGAGGCTCGGTTCATTATTCTAACAAAGCATTGTTGTTTAAAATACTTCATTGAATACGTGTTGAAACTGCATGCAATCAAATTGATTCACAAACAATATTAGTAGCTGAGTCTAGTAATTACATATTGCATGTGTTGCATTAGTCATATTGCATTAATTAGGAGCATGCATATTTTCTAATTATTTTGCTTGTTTTGGCTCGCCTCGGAGTACTAGGTGAGCATTTTTATTGCTTTATAATTGCATGAGTGTGATTATTGCCATGTCTAGCATGTTTGCCATGAGGCTAATTGCTTAAGTGCTATATCTACTTGAATGCCTGTGGATGAAGGCTAATTGCTTGAATTGAAATAATTTGAGTAATGTACATATGAGATCATTTTTTCAAGTGGTACATATTCGAAACAATTTTTCAAAACAAACATGAAATCAAATGTTCCAATTTTTACAAATTAGTCTATATTTGTGTGCAACACATAGTAAAGTTGGCCTAATAATCGGAACAAGAGCATATAATGTAAATAAGAATCACATCATGATTAGTAGAGGTCAATCTTTGATCGAGCTAGCGAAGGGTGCTCGATTCATGACCTTCCTCTCTGGTACCTAAGTTCCCGAGCCAAGACACTTTGGTGATGACCGATAAGTGGCCTTTGGAACGAGTCTCGAGTTTTCTAAATTTCTCAAAAATATTTAGGTGGCGACTCTATAATTTGGCAAAATAGTCCATTTTTGGCATTTTGATTCAAAATCGATTTTTCAAAAGATTTGCCGGATTTGGACTCTTTTGTGTTTATCTATTTCACATTGCACTTGTGAGATTAGATTCAAAACCATGGGAGTCCGAACTGTAGGGCTATCGTATCTGAAAGGAACACGAAAAGTCAAGCTACATTGCCCTTTAGGATTTTTAATCTTGCGAGCTTAGTTTTTCTTTATTTCTAATTTTTCATGCTCTAACTTTTGCCTAGGTCACCCCTTCGGGTTTTTGACCTAGCGAGCCTCTCAGGGATAGTATTTCTTTAACTTGTCCGTATTGATCGACTGTGAAAACTCCAGGCCATCTAGGTCCATGAGATTTCTTTAACTAACTACTTTAGCTAATTAATTAGCTAAAGTAATTAACTAAAGTAGTAGTTAGCTAAAGTAGTTATTCTCATGTAAGGACCAGTCCAATTAGGTTTGAACTTGCCCCTAGGGTCATGGATGGAAACCCGATTTTCTTTCAGTACCATGTCTCATTCCTTGAGATTTCTGGACTTGACCTTATTGTTAAAAGCCCTAGCAATCCTGCGTTGGTAGCCTTGAACATGATACAATGCCCTTAGTCTTCTCTCATCAAACAATATCAGCTCCTCAAACCTGCTCTGTTACCAATCTGCCTCTGTTATCTGACACTCGACTATAATTCGTAACGACGGTACTTCAATTTCAATTGACAGAACGACCTCCATCCCATAGATGAGAGAAAAGGGAGTTGTCCCTGCAGATGTCCGAATCGACATTCTGTAGCCCCAGAGCGTGAATGGTAGTTTATCTGGCTAGTCACTATAGGTTTCAACCATCTTCCGCAAAATGTTCTTAATATTCTTGCTGGCGGTCTCAACAGCTCCATTGGTCTGTGGTCTATAAGTCGATGACTTGTGAAAGGCCACGTTGTATTTTTCAAGTCAATCCACCACCTCTTTGTTGAAGTGTGAGCTGTTATCTGAGATGATTTCATTTGGAACCCATACCGGCAGATGATGCTATTCTTGATAAACTTGGCTACATGTGATGCCTTCATCACGGCATATGATTGAGCTTCCATCCACTTCGTAAAATAATCAATAGCCACCAGAATAAACTCATGCCCATTTGACCCCTTTGGAATGACTACACCGATAACATCAATTCTCCAGACTGAGAAAAGCCACCGCGAAGTCATGTTGTAAAGATTTGACGGCGGAATATTCATGCGATTGGTATGGATTCGACATTTTTGGCATGCCCTACAAAACCAATGCAATCCTCCTCCATAGTTGACCAGGAATAACCTTGTCTGAGGATCTTCCGGGCTAACATCACACCATTCATATGCACTCCACACTCTCCCCCGTGGATGGCTTCCATGAGGCGCTTCGATTCCTCTTCTTCAACGCAAAGTTTGCACATTCCCACATAGCCTCTTTTATATAGTTTTTCCCCACAGATGATGAACTGACGGCCAGACGCCATATTACTCGTTTGTCTTTGGAATTTTCCCCTGGTGGATATGTCTCATTTTCTAGGAAATTCCAAATATCATAATACCAAGGGTTTTTGTCCTGAACCTCTTCTATCACGGCGATGGTTTCATAGGCCGGCGTATATTTCTGCTCAATGATGATCGAACACATTTTGACTCCAAGCGGGATGTCTAACATGGAAGATGGAGTTGCCAAAGCATTAGCGAACCGATTGTTCTCTTTTTTCAGGTGTGTGAATGTCAATTTTTCAAACCTCAGAATCAGCATATCCAGGGCCTGATAGTAAACCTTCATCTTCTTTTCGTTGACTCTTCAGTCTCCATTTGCTTGAGAAACAACCAAGTTCGAATCTCTGATAACATCCAACCTTATTGCCCCTAGTTCTAGGGTAGCATCCAAACCAGCAATACACGCTTCATATTTTGCTTCATTGCTGGACACTTTGAATCGAAATTTGAAGACTAAGGGTATATGGAAATCATCAGGTGCTATTAACAACACACTAATCCCGTAACCATACTGATTAGACACTGCGTCAAAATACATCGTCCACGTTTCCTTTTCCACTTGCAAAACATCTTCATCTGGGAACAAGTATTCCACTACCTCATCCCCTTCTACTAGGTGATCCGCCAGGAATTCCGCTACCACTCTCCCTTTCAGTGACTTGCATATAACATACTTGAGATCAAATTCAAAGAGAAGAAGCAGCCAACGAGCCAGCCTACTTGTAAGCACTGGTTTCTTAAAGAGATATTTGATGGAATCTAATCTCGAAACCAAGATTATAGAGTAAGCTAACAAGTAGTGCCTCAATTTCCTGGTAGCCCATACCAAGGCAAAGCAAGCTTTTTCTAAGGGAGTGTAGCGGGTCTCGTAGTCTAGCATCTTTTTGCTCAAGTAATAGATGGCCTTCTCTACATTCTTTTCAGATTCTTGAGCTAGCATGCACCCCATGGTTGACTCGGTCACTGACAAGTACAGAATCAGAGGCTTCCCTGACTCTGGTGACGACACACAGGTAGGTTCTGGAGGTACTGCTTGACCTGCTCAAAGGCAAGCTGACGTCGATCATCCTATCGAAATTTCTTCCTTTTCTTAAGGAGACCAAATAGTGGTTCACAAGTCAAGGTTAATTTGGAAATAAAATGTCTTATGAATTGCATTTTACCCAAAAAGCCACACACCTCATTTTCAGTCCTTGGTGGTGGTATTTCTAAGATGGCCTTGATTTTGGAAGAATCTACTTCAATTTCTCTCTGCGTGATTAGAAAGCCCAGTATTTTCCATGTCGTTACACTGAAGGTGCATTTTTGCGGGTTCAACCTCAATCTGTATTCTCTGATCCGTTGAAAGAATTTCTCCAGCGCGGTGTAGTGGCCTTCTCGCTCTTTGAACTTGACAATCATGTTGTCCACATACACCTCAACCTTTTTGTGGATCATGTCATGCAGAATGGTGGTTGCAGCTCTTTGATAGGTAACCTCACCACTTTTCAACCCAAACGGCATGACTCGATAGCAGTAGATGCCCCACGAAGTGGTGAATACCGTCTTTTCTCTATCCTTGGGTGCCATCAAAATCTGGTTATACCCGAAAAACCCATCCATAAATGATAGCAATGCATGGCCTGCTGTGAAGTCCACCAACTCATCAATGTGTAGCAATGGGAAGTCATCCTTCGGGCTGGCTCTGTTCAAATCCCGAAAGTCAACATAGACCCGAATTCTGCCATCCTTCTTTGGCACTGGAACGATATTGGCCAACTAGGTCAGATACTCGGATACTAACAAGAATCCTGTATCAATTTGCTTGGTGACCTCTTCTTTGATTTTTAGTGCCCAATCCGAACAAATTCTGCGCAGCTTTTGCATAATTGGTCGGCCCTTAGGGTAGAGAGGGATCCGGTGCTATACAATCTCAGAATCATTTCCAGGCATGCCTTTGTAGGACCACGCAAAATATCTTTGAAATCTTTTAATAAAGCGATTAAACGCTCGCGTTCCTCCAAAGACAACGTGGACCCGACCTGGACCAAGCGTGGATCCTTTTTAGTATCCATATTAATGGTAATGATTTCATCAAAACAAGACTCTACAAACCTCTCATCCTCTCGATTAATCAAGTTTTTCAAAGTCAAAGGAATTTCTTCCTCTTCGTTTTCATTAAAATTCTGAAAATCTTGGTCAATACAATAAACCAACAGCACAAAAAAGTACACAGAGTCTGCAGCGTTTTCATTTGAAAGGTCTAGATCTTACATGTGCTCAAGAAAAGTCAATAAAGACCTCAGATGTAACTTTGGTATCCGAGTTACCACCCCCAGAAGTACAAGACTCAGACTTTCCAGACTGACTTGAATCTGGTTCCAACTCCACAGACTCAGTGGAATCAGATTCTGGCTCATCACCTAATTCGGAACTGGAAAGATAACCCTCCTCCAGCTACCAAGTAAGATACAGTGCCCTTGATACATCCAAGATTCCAGAGATAGGGTCCATGCCCAGTCCTTCCCCGATCATGGAGATAGTAAAGTTATCCCCTAAGTTCTCCAGGTCAGCCACAGGATCTGCTTGGAGATTGGCCAGTGCTTCCCTTATTTCATCCTCGCTACTGTCTGAGTCATATTTCATGCTTTGGCTAACTTTGTTGTTTGGTTTAGCCCTTTACTCATCACTATCCTACAGATGCAGATAAAAGAAAATCTCGAATTCGGGGATACCCTTTTTTGAGGAATTTACTTAATGCTAGGGAAAGCCGCAAAAGGGGAAATCTTTTCCCTCTTGAACAAACGGCCATTGAGCATCCCCCAGATCGGCCTGTGGACGAGCTCATAAGGTTTTCCAACTCTTTTGGCCTTGGCTCTGCCCTTCATTTCTTCTCCATTTTTTATCCAGTCCTCTTTGGTTAGTATATAACCCAATCCAAAGGCATGCAGGTTGTGTGGCACCTTTGTTAATGCTGCAACACCTTTCTGCCCACTCTTTCCGAGCCCCATTCCTAGAACATGCCGCAGCTTGTTCATGAAGTAAATAGACTAAGCACTGACATACATGCCTTCGTCCATGGCCAGAATTGTCTGCACTATTTGGGCTTCAGCCAAAGTGAATCCCGAGAGGAACACATCTCCATCGCCATGATTGATCTCTAGCACTGGAGTAGTCACCTCCGGAGGTGGATGGATAGATGAGTTCCCAAAAACAATTGCTACTCCTCTCCCATGAGGATACTTCAATATTTGATGGAGTGTAGAGGACACAACCTTCACATGATGTAACCAAGGCCTCCCTAACAGTAGGTTAAAGGTAGCCGGTACATCCAGGACGTGAAACTCAATCTCTTGCTCAGTTGGGCCCACCTCGACTCGTACTTTCACCTTGCCCATGACCTTTAGGCTTTTATTATCATATGCCCGTATCACTTCGGTTGTTGGAACAAAGTTCGCCGGTTTAAGGGCAATTGCGTAGGTGGTACAAGATAGGCAGACGTTAATGGTAGAGCCAATATCTACTAACACCACTAGTACTCACTTCTCTCTGCATTCCACAGAAATGTATAATGGCTTGTTGTGAGCCAACTTTTTTGGTGACAGCTCTTTATCCGAGAAAGTGAGCATTGGCTTGGCACCACCTGGAAAGACCAAGCCCACAAGTTGCTCAGGCGTAGTATCAATAGATAATTTAGCTTTGTCCATTGCCGACAATACTTCCTGCCAGTGCACCCGTGAGGCCATAAGAAGACCTTAGATAAAGATGTCAACTTGGATTTTCTTGAGCTGTTTTAGCACTGATTCTTCTTCTAGTTGCTTCTTCTTCTGTTTCTCAAGCTCTTTGTCCTTTCCAGATGCCTCTGCTTGATCTAGGTGTGGCGACTTAAAATACCGTCCATTGTGGGTAAGATGGTCTATTTTCTCAGCATACCATGTATTATTTGGGAGGCAACCTTCCTAATCTTCGTCGGTATGGGCCAATCACAAATAATTGTCATCCCACCACTCGCTGTCATCTGTTGACAAACAGTTATCCGGCTTCACTTGAATCATCTTCATAGTATAAGTGCTCCCACCAAGGCAACACGTGGTTGCATTTCTCTGACTGTCCTCAACTCTTTCTCTCTCAAACTGCCTCAATACAGCTTCATGTACAGTGTCTATGGTGTTCACAACCCCTCTTTTTGACTTGGGTTTCCCGCATACGTATCCTCTGGCAATTTTTCTTTCTTATTAGCCTTTCCAGCCACTACAGCTACCTCCACTTCTTTCCCATCTGGTTTTACTCCAGTTTCTTCTTCTTTGTCTGGCTCATCACTCAACCATCCATTGTTATTAGCTGATCCGTTCAGGTCGAATCACCCAATCTATACATCTCCCTAATCATGCTCGTCAAAGAACTGCACGTTGTCTAGATCTTTTTCAAGATCTGCCAAATCATCCAACCCTTGGTTCAAGCCATTCTTCTTGACCAAATTAATGCCTACCGAGGTTGGTAGCACCACTTCAGGCCTAGTTTGATTGGTTGGCATGATATAACAACTTGGGTCATACACCCGCTCAGATAAGGCCCCAGGACACGCTAACAACAGACTAGTATCTTCCTTTAAGACTAAACCTTCCTTTACCAGAGGTATTGTCACTACATTGTGAGGCTCATGTTATGGCTTAAATGCGTTTATCATGCACAGATCTGTGCCCTCAAGAATGAATAGCATTGGTTTCGGTAGATGAGAGTGGGTAATATATACGTTGGGATTATATACGGTGGCCAGTGTACGGATCAAGTTAAGATTTCTAGGTATGGGGACTTGATTATGGGCTGGGAATGGATTTGTGGCTACATTTGGTTTTTGAAGTGGAGTGATCACCTTGTTGTCAATGAGATCTTGAATCTCATGACGCAATCAGAAGCACTAGTCGGTGTCATGGCCATGCTGTTGGTGAAACACATAGTATTTTGCAGGGTTGTGTTTGGGTGGAAGGGGGTCAGGGCAATGGGCGAGGTTCTAAGGGTTTTAGGTGCCCTTTCTTAACCAGCACGCACATAGCTTTGGACAGAGTCATGTACAGTTGGTTAAAAGTCCTCTAAGGTCTGGCAGGGTTAGATGATGTTTGTGAGCATGTGTTGGCAAAGGGGTTGGCGGTTTTGGTTGCGGTGACAACACTTACATCTGATGGTCTCGCAGCTGTGCTACCATTGGCAGCATTGAAACTGTGAACAAATGGCCTCTTGGTCGACTCCTTCTCATCTGTAATAAGCCCCTGTTTCATGGTATTTTCGATTTGCACTCCCATTTCATG
The DNA here is from genome assembly GCA_025200525.1 of Camellia lanceoleosa. Lineage (NCBI taxonomy): Eukaryota > Viridiplantae > Streptophyta > Magnoliopsida > Ericales > Theaceae > Camellia > Camellia lanceoleosa. The sequence continues at coordinate 383,661 of JANUSC010000041.1, read as the reverse complement.
AAGTTCTGTAAAGGTAAATAGAGGTAGAACAGTCATCTTCTGCAACAACTTGCCATGAAAATTTCGGACGACCATTCTTATCTGATCCTTTTCTGAAGATTGAGTGGTCATCATCGAGGCTTTGGCCCTCCATCTTGTCATAAACTCAAAGAAACCGTCCTTCGGCTCCTGACGGATTACCTCAAGATCACGAGTTGTGACCTTAATCTGTATATTGTAAGGGTACTGAGTAATGAAGGCTTCGGCTATCTCCTCCCAATTCTGTTTGACAGAATCTTCTAACTTAGCATACCAAATAGCCACTATGCCTGACATGGTGTGACCAAAGAGAGGCAGTTTTGTAGTCTGGTTAAGCCCATCGGCCACAAGATATCAGAAAATAGTCGCAAGTGAACAATTGGATCCCTAGAACCGTCAAAACGATCAATGCACGACATCTTAAACCAATCTGGCAATGTAACTGCAAAATTAATGTATCCATCCTCTATGTCTGGGATGAAGTTAACCTATTGCGCTCATTTAAATAATTTTTCCAGTTTGTTGACCTTGATTGTAGTTGGGTCAACCTCGAACTTGAATGGTGCCTTGGTCTTATAAACCGGGGCTTTGAAAGCTTGTGCCGAGATAGGTTCTGCTAGATTACCCTGATTTTCTTGAAAATTGGCAGTATTAGCAGTGGCTCCGGGTGTTGGGATAGCTGTAGTGGGTACACGGGATACAGAGGCCACAGTCGGCTGCGGTGGCTGCTATTGTAGCCTGGTTATAACCTCGGCTTGACGAGCCGCATCCTATTGTAGTGCTTCCACTGTTTGCTACAACCAGAGTATTAATTCCTCCATATTGGCTGAAGGATACTATGTCATTGGAATGGGTGACCTCTCTTGAGCCGAATTGGAAGTAGCTGACTGCTCTTGGACCGAACTAAACACAAGCGAGCCAAGAGTTGATTGTTATCAGAATTGGATTGGTGAACTCTATCTGATTCTCCTCTGTCTTGTAACCGATGAGAGTGATGTAAACATGGGTTGTCCCCGAACAAGATCCCCGACTTTGCAAAGTCTTCCGACTCAGGTCCAGAGTACATGGGGGATATCCGAACTTTCTGAAACTATGGTTTTAAACTACCTAGCAAAAGAAATAAAGCAAAAGAGCAATACTCAGAAATCGCACAACACCTCAACTAAGATGTTATCAACACAAACATGATTAAAGCTGTAGGCTTGTACTTCATACTGAATTCTGTCCCAAAAACAGATACCAACTGTACCACTAATATGCACACTCCTCCACAGTTTTACTATAAAGCATATACCAGTTAAGAAAGAGCCAAAACACCCCTATGAAGGGGGAGGGTTACCCTGTCCTAGTTTTTATCATGAACTAGGGTTCACTATTTCAATCAAGCGGTTTCACGCAATCCTGCATTCGGGTGAGCATCCTGTCCTAGTTTGGAACAGTCTCTATGGCTTTTCTATATGCAACTAGGCCGATTGGTCAGAAGGGTACCTCAACAAGATTACTTAATATACCTCTTACACCTAACACTGAGAAGTGAAAGGAGGATCAAATGGTACAACGATAGTCCAGATCCAAGGGTTGTGTTCCCAACATGGCAGAGCCCACGACCGGTTAGCCTTTTGGGCAAGCCTCTGGCAAACCGTCCAAGAATAGCAGATGAAAAACATAATGACTTAAGTGCACCAATGCAAATACAATGCAAAAAAAACATATATTTGTAGATAAAATTTTACATCATAAACTTCGAATCAAGTTCTCTAAATCCCCAGCAAAGTCGCCAAAAACTGTAGCTTGCTTTTCGTGCTCTTTTCGGATACGATAGCCCTACAGTTCGAACTCCCATGGTTCTGAATCTGATCTCACAAGTCTAATGTGAAATAAATAAACACAAAAGAGTCCAAATCCGGCGAATCTTTTGGAAAATCGATCTTGAATCAAAAATGCCAAAAATGGACTGCTTTGCCAGATTACAGAATCGCCACCTAAATATTTTTGAAAAATTTAGGAAATTCGAGACTTGTGCCAAAGGCCACTTATCCATCATTACCAAAGTGTCTCTGCTCGGGAACTTAGGTCCGAGAGGGAAAGGTCATGATTTGGCACCCCCGCTTGCTCGATCAAAGATCGGCCTCTACTAATCATGATGTGAATCTTATTTACATTATATGCTCTTATTTCGATTATTTAGGCTAGCATTACTATGTGACGCACACACAAGTATAGACTAATTTGCAAAAAATGGAACACTTTGATTTCATGTTTGTGTTGAAAAAAAAGGTTTGAATACGTATCACTTAAAAAAGTGATCTCATATGAACATTACTCAAATTATCCCAATTTAAGCAATTTAGCATTCATCCACAGGCATTCAAACAAATATAGCACTTAAGCATTTAGCCTCATGGTAATCATGCTCGACATGGCAAGAATCACACTTATGCGATATGCTAAAGCAGTAAAGCTTACCCAATTCCCAAGGAGAGCAAAAAAAGAGAAAATAGTTACAAAACTGCATGGTCCTAACTAATGAAATATGCCTAATGATCCACATGCGATATGCAATTAATAGGCTCGGCTATAAATATGGCATATGAATCAATTTGATAGTATGCGGTTTAAGCACGTTTTCAAAGAAGTATTTAAACGACAATGCTTGCTAGCATGATGGAACAAGCCTAATGCATGCAAGGCACATTGATGCAAATCATGGAAAATGCTAAACGAAATGTGATGCTCTAAACTATCCATCATAAGTAGGTAAATAAAAGGGAGAAAGACGTGGGGTTAGAAGACATACACATTATTACAAGTTTGCCCTCGCGCAGGAGGGTCCAAATAAATAGCCTAGTTAAACTAATTAACTAGCTATTAAAAATCAAATGAAATAAACTAACTATGCTAACTAACTATTACAAATTGAAATTAACTAATTAATTACACTAACTAATTAGTTACAATTGAGAATTCACTAATTATCACACCTAGGATCAACTAATTTAATTAACAAATTAACAACTAATTGAACTCGATCGGGGTAGTGAACCGCGCACGCCAACGCGAACATCGTCCCGGAAACACTTCTGTTTTGCTACCAAGATTGTTCTGCTTGCAGAAAAAGCTCTTGTTTTGCCTCTGCTTCTACTTTGCTTTGCAAGAAAACAACACTGCTTACTAACACAAAAGTGGCTGGCTAGCCAGAAGTAGTGTATGACCAGCTGCAAATAGTGGCTGGCAGGCCACTAATGTAAATATGGCCTTGATGCAACAAAAAATGAACAGAACAAAAACAGAGTGTTTCCAGGGGACCTCTCCCTATCATGAAATTACTCAAAGAATGGGTAGAACCAAGTCTCAAATCATCAATAATTGCAAAGTTATCGCATGATGGTCTATGGCTCGATTGGACAAAATCTCAATGAGGGAAACCAAATGACTAACAAAACCTCCTCTCTATCATGAGATAGATCAAGGGAAGCGATTGACATTTGACTCTCAAACCATTATCATCACTAATAAGTATGAAATGGCCTAAGACTCAATGGGTTTAACTAATGTCCAGTTGAACCACAAACCATATTATCATCCTATTTCATTATAGTCCCAATTTTATTACTCCATTTTAATTACTTTTCCATTCATTAGTCAATTAAGTCCAATAATGAAGATTGAGTCCACTAATGGAGAGAAATATCAAACAAAGGGTTGTTTTGGGCATGAGGGAGATGTCATGCCGCTGGTAATGAATCTCTGAGGAGATTAAACCATTAAGTACAATGATCTCTATCTCTAGCTTAAACAACCAATCGGTTGAAACAACTCTCAAGGCAATGAAAAGCCAAGAAATAAGAGAGATACAAAGGTGATTAAAGATGATCACAATTATGGAAAACACTAAATAAATGCTATCAACCCAAATAGGTTGGTGTCTAAGGCCTAAAACACCAAACCTATGAAAACCATTACACTACAAGCCTATCAAACAAAGCATGAATGACATGAACAACTTAAAACAGTCCTAAAATAGGCTAAAAAAGTGTTGGAATGAAAATCGAAAGAGCTAAAGGAGTAGGCTACAATAATGAAGAATTTAAGCTAGTAAACAAGCCAAGGGAGGGGTGGCTAACCCCTCCATTTTTGGAACTTCAAAACATGATTTTTAACCTCTAAAAAACTTTGATATTCAGTGGTAAAAAGTTCAAAAAAATTTGATGAAAGGAAGGGAAACATAATGGCAAAAAGCCTAGGAAGCAAGCTTCAAAGAAGGGTGGTCCATCCCTCTACCTTTAATGGCTTTAAACCACAAGTTTCAGCCCAAAAATACATGTGAAAAAAAGCTCAAAAACAGCAATAATTACAGCAGATAAATAAGGGAAACAAAGCTAGGAATTATACCTCTTGAAAAGGAGTATCCTTTTTGAATTATAAACCACCAATTCACACCCTCAAGAGCTAAGATACAAGTTTAAACACCTCAACAAAGAACCCTCCAAGTTTGGTTTAGAGAGTTTAGGTCAAGAGTATGTAAGTTGCAAGAGAGAGAAAGAAATGTAGAGAGAGAAATACTTTTCAAACTTCTACTCCACAAAATTTTTCTAACCCTATATCATAAGAGAAGGTCATCTATATATACAAATATATAAAAGACTCTCGAAAATATCCAAACAAAAACAACTAGTATGGTGCATACATCTGTGGAGATAGTTGGCCAAAAATATCTGGTTTTGCATAAGTGGCTGGCAGGCCACTAATAGGGGCTGGTCGTACTCCATTAGTGGTCGATCGGCCGCTAGTGGGCCTGCAAGTCTCAGATGGTCAGGCTTGAAAAGCTACTATTTTGGTCTAAAAAAAAAATGGTGCAAAGTTGGCATGTTTTTTAGGCTCAAAGCTGAGGCTTCTTGCTGAGAAATTCGAACATTTGACAAGCATAGACAAATTAATCATTGGGTGATCACTCGGTGGCGCGCAAGTTGTAAGGGCAGTCAAAAATGAGGTATCTATAGGTATATTGTGACATCCATACAATACAATAGATAGATTGGTGATTGGATGGAAAAGAGGTTTACAACCACTTCAAAATATGAAAAAACTATGAGTTAAGGAGAAAGATGTCGCCAGTGGCTTCGTTGTTGAGCCACAAGAACACTTTTAGAATATCATTCTTGTAAAAAAATAAATTTCGCAAGGTGGACTCAGAGTTTTGGACTCAATTTGGAAGAGAGAGAGTGGACTTAGAATTTCGGACTCAATTCTTATGATTGATTCAAGGAATTTGAGGCTTAAATTAAATATTTTTTTTGTAAAATTTAATATTTCAATTAATTTTTCTCATTTTTTAAATGAAAATTATTAATAGAGCTTATTTTATATATTAAGGGGTCTAATTGATATTTTGATGATAGTTTGGGAGATAATGTAAAATGAAATTTGAAATCAAGTTTCAATGCCACATTAATTGATTTTTGAGTGATAGTTTGAGAGTTAAAAATAAAAGGGTAAATTACAAATATACCTCTTAAGATTTGATTAAAATACGAATCGCCCCCTATGGTTTTGAAAATTATATTCCACCTCCTAAGGTTTCTAATTTTATAATAAATTGCCCCTTTTATTAATAAATCATCAAGTCAATTAACAATTTTTGATGATGTTAAAAATATGTTTGAATTAATAATTTAGGTAATTTTATTATTATATATGATAGCAATTATGAATTTCATTTTTTTAGTTAATTCTATTAAATAAAAAAATTCTAATAATGGGGTATTTGTAATTTTTTAAATCACAAGGAGCAATCTGTATTTTAAGTAAACCTCAGCTGTGTATTTGTAATTTACCCAAAATAAAAATTTCCTCAAATTCCTCCCAGCGCAAAAATTACTAATTTCATAACAAATTGTCAATATCTTATCATCACCATATGACTAAACTTATATTGGGGATATAATTTTCTTAATATTATCTTTTAGTTATTTTACATTTCAAAAAGAGGGGAAAAATTTTAAATAAAAAATTACAAGAATATTACAAAATATGTAAAAATTCATTTAAAATTCTCATTTTAGTCTCAAATTATTTCAAGCCGGCCTTAGTTGATGAAAGCCTCCCCTAATTTGATTTCTACATACAATAAGTTATAAAATAAACAATTCATATCATTAAAATGTGACGGCCGTCAATTAAACTTGTCTCCAGAGTAAAGGAAGCGGGATCCTTTACCATTTCAATTTCCTTTATCTTGCCTCACTGTTGGCAATTCTACCACCCCAGCTTGGTATGGAAGCCATGTAGAGTTTGGTGGTCGATGATCATCTGGTGTATCTACTTTTTCTTCAGTGATCTCTCCTCTATTAGAGAAATTATTCTTTTTGGTTTGATCAGTTGGAATTGGAGTAGTTGAAGTAGGTCGATTATGATGGTGAGATGAGAAATCAGTGAGACTGTTTCTGAGGCTCCAATCAGGTGTTGACAATGAAGTTCGAGAAGACGTTAATAATGAACATTGTTCTTGCTTCTTCCTCTTCACTCTCACCTCGGCATGCCATTGCTTTATAATGTTGGCTATTTTCTCTTCTAGTACCTTACTCTTAAATTGTGATCCCATCTGTCACCAAACAATCCATTATTATGTATTTAGGGATACATAAAAAAATTTCAGAAAATTGCACCCAATATCCATTTATTTTAGGGTAAATTATACAAATAGTCCCTATAGTTTACATTATGTGTCAATTTAGTCTCTGTTGTTTCAATTTGCTCGATTTTGCTCTTTAATTTAACAGATTATGCCATTTTATTCCAATAAATAACGATTGTTAAGTTTGGTGGATGGAAAGTCTATACAATATGTGAATTCGGTCCTTGTAGGTGTCGATTTGGTCCATGTTGTTTTAATTTGGTCGATTTTGACAATGACCAAATTAACATATTGTGTAAACTACATGGACTAAATTGACACATAGTTTGACTTTTCGTCCACCAAGCTTAACAACCGTTATTTATTAGACTAAAATGACACAATCCGTTAAATTAAGGAGCAAAATCGAGCAAATTAAAACAAAATAGACCAAATTGATATATTATGTAAACTATAAGGACTATTTGTATAATTTACCCATTATTTTATGTGGCTTACATTTCAGAAAAATAAATGTCTTAGCAATATATTTTGCATTCATTTTGAATTTGGTCTACACTCAACAAAAAATGATATGTTATTCTCACTCCACTATTTTATCCTAAATTTGCCTTTTTGTGATAATATATATATATATATATCCCTATTTTCTAATACATTTAAAGGATTCAGAAATATATGCTAAATTTTTTATTGATTTCTTTTGCATTTACTTTTTCTTTCCAAATATCTATTTAAATTTATCATCGAAACACAGACTAAGTGTATTTAAAAATAATTAAAGTGAAAATAAAACTTAATTTTTATAATAATAATGCTACATCTCCACAAAAATTACCCTATATATATTTGTAAAGACCACTATCATTTTAGGTGTGGCCTAACTCTTACCAACTTTAAATCAACACCATAAACCTCATTTTTGGAATAAATTTTGAAATAGAAATTCACGCTATATAGCATTATATTTTTATAATAATATTCATATTTATGGATACATATGAAAAACAATATTCTACTATTTATATAACAGAAATATAATAAATTCAAGGAAGAAAAAATTCTCAAAAAATGCTCAAAATTTAAATGTATAGTATAAATTTGAATTTTGTATGGTGTAAGCCACACTCAAGATGAACTTGATCACATATTTCAAATTCTTAGCATTTTTCTCAATATTAATATTATTGTAAAAATATGTAACATGTTAGTAATTGTACTAGTAGTAGTTTCACCTGTGTCACAAGTGCATAAAGGGGAAGTGTAATATAGCTGCAAAGAACCTGAACTGCCACCCTGAGGAATAAAATCATATTGGAATCAGTAATGAAAAACAAACATGAATTTGAAATAATTTCACAATAGTTTTATGCACTAAAATAGGTGGTGGTGGCAATGAAAAATGCAAGTTCATATAGATGCTTCTTACGCTAACACAACTCTTGTCACAGTAATCCCTGTGTGCTTATGGTAGCATGAATTGAACCCAAACTGTATCTGCACTTAAAAAACACAAACTATGGTGAGTCTAAGAATATATTAATTTTGATAGTTCAACTTGTCTTGAAGTTGAACGTGGAAAACATAAAACAACATTTCAATGTATAAAAAATTAAATCACAAAAAAATATAAAAATTATTCGATGGCTCTAGACCAAATAATTGGCTTTGATTTGATCACACAGTTCATTCATGATAGGTTGTATGGACAAAGTGGAATTTAGGATCTTACTATTAGGGATGTAAGAAAAATTGAAAAACCGACCAAATCGAATCAAATAGGCTATATTTGGTAAGTTTTTTTAATATGAATCGGTCTATGCAGTTTTTAAAATTAATTTTTTCGATTTTTGGTTCGGTACCAGTTTATGCACCTTGTGTACCGAATTAAACCGAAATCGACCGAAAGTTTCACATATTAAACATAATATATATAAAATATATAATGAAATTGGATGAATACAAAGTTCAGTTGATTCACTTAATTATTTATTTTTTTCTTAAATATTCCACATTTGACAATAGATATTGGCAATGTGATAAATTGTTAGTTTGCCATTTATATGTGCTTGAGTCAAGTTTTGTTACTACTATGCCTATATAACTATATCAAATGTTTATGTCATTTTTTATTTTTTGTTTTAACTATAATTGATAGATTTGTGATTTAGTCTTATGGGATGATAGTTTTAAACTTTCTTTTTACTTTGGTGTCAAGACTTTAGTTTTCAGATTATATTTTGTTTCTAATTCTATCTCAGTAAAAGCTTAAACACTTAGTATTTATTAATTCTTTTGTTTGTATTTTTGTGAATGGTTAGATTGAATATTGAAGTAATGTACAAATAGCTAATTCGATATTTTTATATAAATTATTTACTATACTACAAATTTAAGAAGTAACTCAAATTTGAAAGGTCATAACAAGTCGAACCGTTTGAATTGGTGCGATTTAGTAAAAAATTTGATTTGTATCGGCTGTCAATATAATATAACCAACATTATAGGTTCGGTGTAAAATTTCATCTAAACACCAACCATCTCGAACTGATTGTTGGAAATTTTGAGTTTTTAGGCTTATTTTTGGGCAATTTTGAGCCCAAATTGACGCGAGACCCATGCACCATTTGAGGTGGGTCTGAGTGGTGACATGTTCTTTGTCACATGTTGAATCATGCCTCAAAGATGATTCGTCAAAAACATTTCCAAATGATTGGAAAGTTAACGTCATTTTCGGGTTTGTAAAAGTGGAAGTTGAAGAGACAAAGTTGGTTTGCTAATTAAATGGCTTGTCCCACATTGAAACAAAGAGAGAGTTTATATAGGTTGGCATACTTGAGATGGGCCCCAAGGGGCACCCTAAGTTTTGTAAGGAGAGAAGTTATGGACAAAGTGGGTTTGACCCAAATCCACTACACGCGTGTCGTCGCTGTTTGGCCGACCGTACCGGGTGCGTGGTGTAGGTCAGGTCATAACTTTAATTTTTTGAACAAAATTCATTTGAATTTTTTCAAAAACTTTTGAGAAAAAATTCAAAATTCCGAATTGAAATTCAAATTTTTGTTAGAAATTTTCAAATTCAAACCCGAACCATGGCATCCCTTCATTTTTTGGTCACCTCTCTTCACTTCGGCGGTTTTCATATTTGCTCCTATTCGGAGGGGTTCCAAACCTATCTGAACAGTCACCATCTTGCCTATAAATTCAGATCTTGCCCAAACAATTCTATAATTCGTTTTTCTTCTCTCCTTAAGTGCATACTTCTGCATATTTGTTCTTTTGTGTTTCTGTAAGAGAGAATACAACATAGTTTGTTCAATAGTCCCAATGTTGTAGTGTTGCGTTGTTAGGTGTAGTCTTTGCATCTTGGGAGGTCAACGTCATTGTTCTCGAGCACCACAGCGAGAACGTAACAATCTTAAGGAAAGTGTGTCCAAAACACATCTTGACTTTTTCTATACTTCTACATTTTCTACATCCATATTATTTTATTTTATTTATAGTTTGTAGTCCAATTCTTTTCTTTTTGTGGTTTTCGGAAATATTATTCTGTTACAGAATAATTTTTTGGTTTCCAAAAAATAATTTACATTATGAAATTATTTAGAATTTTGTATTTTTTTTTAAATACACACAGTTTCCTTATTTTAATAAATAGTTTCCTACAACTTAAGATCATTATTTATTTTACTATTTAGGACTTTTCTTAAGTGTGCAATTGCACACCATGTGCCACTTACACAAAAAGTGTAAGTGTAAGGTGTAAGTATAAGTGTAATGTGTAAGTGTAAGGTGTAAGGTGTAAGTGGGTTGCATATGGTGTGCAACCTCAAAAAAGGTGTAAGTGTAAGGTTTAATTTTTCACAAAAGGTGTAAGTGTAAGGTGTAAGTTGCACACCATAACCAAACCCTACTATTTATTGTGTGCATTTATTTGGGTTTCTAAATTGTGAATTTCATAAACATGTCAACAGATAGTGCTGAGATTATTCCGATCGTGACCCCAACAGCCTCAGTACTACCGCTATAAACCATGGAGAAAAACCAAAAAAAAAATCAATAGAATTGAGTTTAAGATATGGCAGCAAAAAATGTTGTTTTATCTTATAACTTTGCATTTGGCCCAGTACATTCGTGAGAAGGCCCTGAAACAAACAAAAGGGTAAGACGCTGATCATCAACTTGTCGCTATGGTAGATGCCTAGAAACAAGGTGACTTCTTGTGTCAGAATTACATACTTAATGGACTTGACAATTCTTTATGCAATCTGTATTGCGTAAGACCAAAGAACTATGGAAATCTCTTGAATTGAAATACAAAATAGAAGATGTCAGTGCAAAGAAATTTATTGTCAGACGTTTTCTGGATTTTAGAATGTTAGATTCTAAAACGGTGGTTGGTCAAGTCCAAGAAATTCAGTTGATCCTACATGATATCATTACTGAAGGAATGATTCTGAGTGAATCATTTCAAGTTGCTACTATTATTGAAAAACTTTAGCCAGTATTGAAGGATTTCAAAAATTTCCTTAAGCACAAGCGCAAGGAAATAAAGTTGGAAGAACTTATCATGCAACTGAGGATTGAAGAGGACAACCGTAAATCCGAGAAGAAGTCGGGGAACCAAGTCATGCAGGCTAATACAAATGTTGTGAAACAATAACAGAGTTCAAGGTCCAATAATAACAAGAAAAGAAAGGATGATGGCAAAGGATCCAAGCAAGGCTTCAAAGGTGAGAACAACAAAAGATTCAAAAACAAGTGCTATGTGTGTGGTAGTGATGGACATCGAGCAAAGGCTTATCGAAGCCGCAAGGATGGAGCAAGTTCTAGCAAGAAACTAGCACAAGCCAACATAATCAAAGGTTACGATCGTTCTGACGGATTGGCAAACATCAACCTTTCTGCAATAGTCTCTGAGGCAACTTGGTGGGCAACCTTAAAGAATGGTGGGTGGATACTGGAGCAACCCGCCATATCTGTGCAGATTAGAAGATGTTCACAACTTACAAAGTGGTGGAAAATGGCAAACATCTTTTCATGGGAAACTCCTCCACATCAATTGTAGAAGGACAAGGGAAGATAGTGCTAAAGATGACCTCGATGAAGGAACTCATTCTCAATAATGTACTTTATGTTCTAGAAATTTACAAAAAATTAGTTTCTGGGTTATTGTTGATTAAGAATGGGTTTAGGGTAGTATTTGAATCTGAAAAAGTTGTACTTACTAAGGCTGGAATGTATGTAGGTCGTGGCCATATAACTAATGGGCTATTTAAGCTTAATGTGTTAACTGTTGTACCAACTATTGCTTCTAATAATAAGAACACATCTTTTGCTTATATTGTTGATTCTTTTTATTTATGGTATGGTAGATTAGGACATGTAAATTATGGTTCTTTGTTTAGACTTGTAAATCTATAATGTTTACCTAATTTTAATTTGATCCTAATCATAAATGTGAAGTGTGTATTGAAGCTAAAATGACTAGAGTATCATTTAATAAAATCGAGAGAAGGAACCTCTAGCTTTAATTCACACCGACATTAGTGATTTAAAATTTGTGCAAACTAGAGGTGGTAAAAAATACTACATAACTTTTATTGATGATTGAACTAGATATTCGTTTGTGTACTTATTGCGAATCAAAGATGAGGCCTTAGAAGCTTTTAAGCAACATAAGGTAGAAGTTGAAAATCAACTTGGCAAAAAGATTAAGATTGTGAGAAGTAATAGAGGCGATAAATATGATACATCATTTGATGATTTTTACTCAGAACTTGGTTTTATTCATCAAACCACTGCACTTTATTTTCCTCAGTCGAACGGAGTCGGTGAAAGGAAAAACCGCATTCTTAAAGAGATGATGAATGCCTTGTTGATAAGTTCGGGTTTACCCCAGAACGTGTAGGGAGAGGCTATTTTATCAGCAAATTATATCCTAAATATGATACCTCATAAGAAAACTAACCAAACCCCTTATGAATTATGAAAATGTCATCAACCTTCTTATAATTACTTAAAAGTGTGAAGGTGCTTGGCAAAAGTGGCGGTTCCTAGTTCTAAAAAGACTAAAATTGGACCACGAGCCGTTGATTATGTATCCATTAGTTCTGCAAATAAAAGTAGTGCATATCAGTTTTTGGTATTTAAATCAAGTATTCTTGATATAAATGCAAATACTATTATCGAGTCAAAAATGCATCCTTTTTCGAATATATCTTTCCTTGGAAAAAGGATGAAGAGAATCAAATTCCTGTAGATACAGAGATAATGGTTGAACAAGCCAAGTCATTTGAATTGGAAAAGCCAAGTTCTAATAAACGAACTTTTAAAGCCACCATGGAAAGTAGCGAAGACCAACAGGAATATGAGCCTAGACGTGGAAAGAGACTAAGGACATCTAAATCTTTTTGTCCAGATTTTCTAACTTTTCTGTTAGAAAATTAGCCTCAAAGGATTAAGGAAGCAATATCAAGTTCTGAAGCACCTTTATAGAAAAAGGCTATAAATGGTGAAGTTGAGTCTATTCTACAAAAACATACTTAGAAGTTGGTTGATCTTCCTCCAAGGTTCAAACAACTTGGATACAAGTGGATTTTCAAAGGGTTGATGGAAGCAGATAGGTCAATTGATAAATACAAGCCTCGCCTTGCAATTAAGGAGTATAACCAAAAGAAAGGTCTTGACTACTTTAACACCTATTCCCCTATAACACGAATAATAGCTATTTGTATGTTGATTGCTATAACAGCTTTGTGTAATCTTAAAATATATCAAATGGATGTTAAGACCGCCTTCTTAAATGGAAATTTAAAAGAAGAAATCTACATGGAACAACCTGAGGGATTCAGAGTTCCTGGCCAAGAGGAGAATGTTTGCAGACTTGTCAAATCCTTATATGGATTAAAGCAAGCACTGAAATAATGGCATGAGAAATTTGATCATGTTATGATTTCGGATGGCTTTAGGATAAACGAGTGTGACAAATGTGTCTATGTCAAAAATATTATGTCATTGTTTGTCTCTGTATAGATGATATGCTCATCATTGGTAGCAATATCGAAATGATAAAGTCTACCAAGAAATTGTTAAACAAAAGGTTTGATATGAAAGATATGAAAGTAGTAGATGTCATACTTGGAATGAAAATTTCTAAAACATCTTATGGATATGCCTTATCTTAGTCTCACTACGTTGAGAAAATTCTGGAAAAATTTGGGAAGCATGACAATCGTTCTGCTAAGACACCTATAGATGCTAATGTTCATTTATTAAAGAATACAGGTGAAGGCATATCACAATTAGTGTACTCTCAAATCATCAGAAGCTTGATGTACTTAATAAACTGCACTTGGCCTGACATAGCCTTTCCAGTCAGCAAATTGAGAAGATACACAAGTAATCTAGTGAAGGATCATTGGACAGCTATAATTAGGGTGCTTAGCTATCTAAGACATATCCAAAATTATGGATTGCATTATACAAAATATCTAGCAGTACTTGAAGGGTATAGTGATGCAAATTGGATATCAGATACCAATGACTCAAATTTCACTAGTGGATATGTCTTTACTCTGAGAGACAAGGGAGTCTTTTGGAAATCCTGTAAGCAGACTTGCATTGCAAGGTCCACAATGGAATCAGAGTTGCTTTGGATAAAACAAAAGAAGAAGTAGAGTGGCTTCGAAATTTCCTATAAGATATTCCGATGTGGCCAAAACATGTGCTAGCTATATGCATACACTGTGACAATGAATCAGCAATAGAATAGGTATAAAATTATATGTATAACGGAAAGTCTCGACACATTCGTCGACGACATAATACCGTTAGGCAGTTGCTCTCAAATGGTATAATTACCATTGACTATATAAGATCTAGAGATAATATTGTGAATCCATTAGCGAAAGGGCTAGCTAGAGGGCAAGTGTTTAATTTATTAAGAGAAATGTGATTAATGCCTATTAACTAAGAATCGCCATAATGGCAACCCAACCTAGAAGACTCGAGATTCCAAGAACTAGGTTCAATAGGACAACCAAATTATGTAGATTCCTTAATCACTAGATAGGTTTACTCTCCTACCCATTTCTATGATAAGAAGAGTGATCCTTGCAGCGTTGTTGGGATAAGATCTGTATTTAATGATTCTTATATCTTAGTTATCCAAGTGGAGTATGGTAGGACATTCTTAATAAGAATTACTTATGTGAGTGTGAACTGTGCCGGTTCTATGAGAATTAACAAGGCTGAATTCTCTATTATAGAATAATTTTTTGGTTTCCAAAAAATACTTTACATTATGAAATTATTTAAACTTTTATCGTATAAGTCATTTTGTATTTTTTTAAAATACACACAGTTCGCTTGTTTTAATAAATAATTTCCTATACCGATTATATCCCTACTTACCATGTTGGAACCACTTATTTAATATGGTGAAAGTATGGAGTTCGGACCTTATTTTGTTTTCCTATATGGTCTACCATAATTGGTCAAGATTGATGCAAATAGGATAGTCACAAACTTTTAAATAATTTTCTCAAAAAAATATCCACATAGATGGGTGTGGGTCTCACAAAATCTCACAACTATCTGTAAACTTTTTTGTTTTTTGTTTTTTGTTTTGGACTGTCAACTACATGTAATTTAACCCATGAAATTGGTGCTTAAGCCCATCAACAGGCTTTTTTAGGTGAGCCGGTTCAGGGCCTAAGACCTTAAGATTAAGGCCTGCTGAATGGGCTTGGTACGAAAGGGTTAAATGGGCTTGGTACGGAAGGGTTAGTGGGTCGAACTGTTGGCTCAGCCCAACATGATAAGATCTTGATCTTCTTTTAGGTCCCATTTATTTTTAGAGGTAGAATGGAGAAAATTTATAGTGAGGGGATTGATAGTAAGGGGATTAAGTAAAATTGTATTTGTTTTGATGATAGTTGTTAGTGTAGGAATTGTTAAATTATTTTTATATAAAATAGTAAAACAAATAAAAAAATATAAAAAATTAAACATTAATATTGTTAAAAAAATTCCCAATATGTAAAAAGTAAAAAAACTAAAAAATTTCTAATCCCCTTACTATTTTTCTAATACCACCTCCAACTCCTCCATCTCAATCCCCCTTCTAACCTCCATCTTAATCCTCTCCTCTATCCTAATCATTTCCCCAACTCTACAAACAAACACAACACTAAATAATCCCACATCTATCCTAATTCCCTCCCATCCATTACACCCAAAACATAGAGTTAAAAGGAGAAGGAAAAGACTTACCGTTACCCAAACGAAGAAGGCAAGCTCGAATGCATTCTGAAATCATCAGGAAAAAATGTAGCAATTTGTTAGTACCCTAATAATCCAAAACAACTTGAGAAGAGTTTTTAAATTTTTAACCGCTCTCTTATACAATAATAAAATTACTTGAATTATTAATTGAAATATATTTTTGACATCATTAAAACTGTTAATTAAGTTGATGATTTATTAATAAAATGAGTCATTTATTATGAAATAAGAAATTTTAAGGAACAATTTGTATTTTAAGCAATGCTCAGAGAATATGTTGTAATTTACCTAATAGAAAATTATTTATTTTTATTTTGTTTTGTTTTATTTTACAAATTGAAAATCCAAACACAAACCTTAATGCATTAACACAAAGGAGGAATTAAAGTTGGTAGGTAGGTACCAGAAAGAGAGTCAAATGGAGAAGAGTGAGAACAAATCTTGGGCGCCCAAACCAGAAAAGATCATCATGGGGTTGAACAAGAGGGGCTCCTTTGATTACATTGTCCTGATTGTTGAGTTGAAGAGCCATTCTTGCGACTATCACTTCTAGTTTAGTTCCAAGCACTAGCACTATCTACATATATATACATACAAAATTAGACACACTTTAATTATCATTGATCCATGGAGAGGAGACCAATGAAACTTCATACAAGATTCAATTTAGTATTTTTTGCTGCAAGATGTATATACTTACTAGTAGTGGGATAAATGATATAAAGAGATACACATGCCAACCTGATTCGATTCAAAAACAATTTTTAAGATCAAACATTCTCATTTGAAAATAAATAATAATAATAATAATAATAATAAGGGATCAATTATATTGATTTCCTTGATATTTGAATTAAATACAGCAAATTTCACAAATTTAGGAAAATTAGTTTGACATCCCCTATACATTGACACCGTTAACTAAACAAGCAAAAATACTAATTTACCCTTAGCAAACTTAACATTAACTAAGGGAAAAATAGACATTTTAGCACAAAATTGGCAAAAATCATTGTACTCCATCCATCTTATTACCAATTAACTAACAGAAATTGGGCAAGTTAACCCAAAGCTGTGAGATTTGATGTATTTAATCCAAAAAATCTTAACCAAAGCCAGTGCAACTTACAAAATAAAATAAAAGAGTACTAATAAAATAAAGGAATTCTAGAAGAAAACCATATACTCACCTTGAACAACCACGAGCATAAAGATGACAACTATTAACCACAAAAGTGGGCTGCCAAGACAGACAACACACTATCAGAGTAAGTTAGATTGCTTTTGGATCATGAATTTGGCTAAAAATTTAAAAAGGAAAATGAAAAAGATGGGTGAATTTTTTATTTACTCCAAATAATGCTAAAAAAAAAATAAGTATATATATATATAGATTTAAAATTTTTCTAGTATGATGTACGTATATTATATCATAATAAATTTGAATCACACAATTCATTTTCAAGATACTTTTTCTGGGTGATGAGGTTATGGCATCCTTACTAGTGGCAAGATGTTCCTAGTATTATCTTTAATCTTTGAGATTGTTTTTGTAACTCAACTAAACTTGCACTGTCAAGAACGCTAATGACAAGCTTTACTAGTGGCCCAAACCATCCTTTCAAAATATGTAAATGAAATATATGAAAGGGGTATATAAATTATTAATTAAAACGTTTAATTATATTGTTTAATATACGATGACAACCATGAAGAGCAAGAGTGAAAATAATCTACAACCTGATACTGACTATCACTTTAAAATCTTCTTCTAAGGATCTCTGTATGTACTTTTGGAAATTGAAGTTGTTGTGCCTCTCAGACAAATGAGCCTTGATTGTGAAATTTCACAAAATAAAATCACATGGTTAATCAATCAAGAACTCATTTTCCATCTCAATTTTTTGATGAAATTGATTTTAAAATTAGGAAGATTAGAATTGAGAGATCATTACCGAGATAAAACCGTGTCTCAAGGTGAGGTAATCAACTTTCGCTACTGACTTGAAGAACTGTCTGAAAAAACATTTCTATACAATTTCACAGTTACTTATTAAGTACCCAAATGCAAATCATCAAAACTATATTACTTTAAAAGGACAATAAGATCTCGTTTGTTTGCTGAATTATTTTTTCGAAAATTGAATACCATAAGAAAAGAGTTAAATTACGTGTATGCATAATGAAATAATAAGGAGACGATTATTTTAGACTGTTAGATCAGAGGAGAGGATAATTTGAAGTGGAGGGATTAATTGATGCCATGGGGTGCAATTAGTTATCCCCTAGCTCAATTAGTCCCCCTATGAGGGATAAGAGCCAAATCTCAAGATAAGATATTTTTGCCAAACAATAGACTAGAAGTTCCAATCCCTCCTCTTTAATCTAGCAAACAAATAACCCATGTGATACAGGGAGAGGTAAGCTATAGACTGTAACTTACAATCCACAGGTGAGCTGTTGAATCTGTACAATGCGTCATGTGACGTCTCCCAAATGTTGTTTGTCTAGTGAATCTAAATCGATTTGGATCTGTTAAACAAATCATATATTAGAAGGGGAAAAAAAGATAGATTATTTTGTTTACGATATTGAAAATGGAACTCATGTATATGCAATATTCATTTGGGTTAATTAAGCAGGATTTAACTTGCTCATGTTACAAGCCTAAATAAGAGCAAATTCTATCAAAACTAGCTCTAGAAAGCCATATAATGCATAACTAGTAGATATTATATTAGGTCATGGCCTCCAAAGTAAGAAAACAGTAACTTGCAACTTATCTTGCAATTTGCAGGGTTGATGATATTTCCCCAAAAAAAGTAAAACAAATTTGAGTTACACCATGAAAAGTCTTAAATTCACATAATTTCAAAGTAATTTACTATTTTAAATTGAGTCCACCTATCCACCAAGTTATTGGCCCCATTTGGTAGAGCTGTGGGAAAGTGATTATAGCTTATAGCTTAATAGCTTATAGCTTATGGCCCCGTTTGGTAGAGCTGTGGGAAAGTGATTATAGCTTATAGCTTAATAGCTTATAACTGTGAACATAAGCTGATTTTTGACTTATAAATTAAGCTTCTCCTCCCTCACTCAAAGAATAAGTTGATTTTTGACTTATAAAAAGCTATAAGCTGTTTTGTTAAGCTGAACCAAACATATCAAAATAGCTTAAATTAAGCTAAAAACTAAAATAAGCTGGAAATAAGCCCTACCAAACAGGGCCTATAACTGTGAACATAAGCTGATTTTTGACTTATAAATTTAGCTTCTCCTCCCTCACTCAAAGAATAAGTTGATTTTTGACTTACAAAAAGGTATAAGCTGTATTGTTAAGCTGAACCAAACATATCAAAATAGTTTAAATTAAGCTAAAAGCTGAAATAAGGTAGAAATAAGCCCTACCAAACAGGGTCATTATTCATCTATGAGTCAAAGTGTGTTAATAAAACACATGTTTAAATTAATTTAAAATAATAGACTACAATTCTAGGTGGAATCAACACACTATAATTTTAGACTAATCAGGTTTGGTGTTTTGTTCACAGACTCCTAAAGAGTGTGACAAATTAATTTTCCATGAAATTTAGTATAACAATACAACCCAAAAAAAAAAAAAAAAAAAAAAAAATTTATATCAGTAGACTTCAATCATTATACATCTTATTTCAGAATGAATTTTAAGACAAAAATTGTGGATAAATAATATTTTTAAATTTTGTAAGAGTCCTTACGTGAACATTGACTGGACCAGCTTACCAAAAACATTAACGTGAAGACCTAAAATTCTTCAAATAAAATAAAATTATTGAAAGATAAAGAAATAGAACTCTATCTCAGACCAGTGAATTAGTTTCTACATCTAATATTACCTTAATAAGTAAATTTCAACACTTTTGAATATCTTAGGCTTGATTACATAAGTACTTATGCATGCAAAAAGACCGCCCAACCAACGAGTTTCATTTTGTTCAAACTTTCAAAATGTGTGAATAAAATACATTTTTTGATTAGTTTAAAATAATAAAATTTCCAATTTTACATGAGATTAATACACTTTTTAAATAAAGTACACTGTTTTAGACAATAATAATGATACATTTACCATATTTTATATCACATTGTAAATTAAAAGGTGAGAATGGCTATTTTTTTAAACCATTATTCTCCATATTATATTTTGTCAATGATCTTAACATCTCATCTAATAAATCTTACAGCAAAAATCATCTATTTAAAAAATTAGATTCATCGCATATCGATTAATAGATAAACAAATCATATTTTATTTTATAAAATAGATGGTTCAAGTTTAAATAGTTTCCGTCCATTTTTAAAAACAAAATGTAATTTGTGCAAGTGCATTAATGTTCAATAAAATTAAATTTTTGCACAACTCATCTTTACTGCTGGACTTACAAGATAAACGGTTCAAATTATCATTTTTGAGCTGGGAATAAGGCCCACAAAATACAATATAAATAAAATAGATATGAAAAATAATGAAAAAGAGAGAAATCATATGAGAAAATGGAAAGCATAATAGCATTCTTTAGACAAATTAAATATTGTGTTTTGTTTCCATTATGTAAACAAATTCATTTTTTTCCAAAGAATTGATATGCATGTTTTGGTAGAAGAGAGTTGTCCATGGAATTGGGAATACTGCTACGCAGCCCACGTAGCAGCAATTGTTGTGTGGTGAAATGAACTCATTTCGAGGTCTATTTCGATAATTTGAATCCTTCATATTTTAGAATCTATCAAATAGATCATGCCTGTAAAATATCAAGTTAATCGGATATTATTTACTTATTCATCCACTCACATTTGTATTTATTTTAATATTTTAAATCACAATTAATATTTATTTTTATAGATACAAATGTAAGTTGATGAATGAGTAAAAGATATCCAATTAACTTGATTCTTTACAATCATATTCTATTTAATATATTTTAAAATATGAATAATTTAAATTATCAAAATCAATAGATTTCACTGTACAATAGTTGCTCCTACGGAGGCAGCATCCCAAATCGAGTTGTCCATGGCGCAGCAATGTGGGACTGCAAAGTCTACAAAGTCGAAAAATCACATGGAAAATGACCCAAAAAGTACATGTAGGGCCACCTCTCGTGCAAAGGAAAAAACCTGACCTGTATACATTATTTTTTCTGCTTTTTTTTAAAAAAATTTATTTTTAATATTAATATAATTTTTCAAAGTTCCCAAACTTATGTTGATTAGATCAATTTGCCACCGTGACCACTCTAACCTAGGTGGTTAGTCCTTTGGTCATCAAATCTCTTTTAAAGAGAATGTCTTAGGTTCCACTCTTAGGAGTAGAATGAAAGAGCAAGATTTTCTTATAGCGTATATGGGTGTGAGTTTCAACTCTTATAAGGTGTTAATTTAATAATTAACCACTGACTTTCACTGATAAAAAAAAATTAAAAAAAAAGATTAATTTGAATCGGAAAAGTTTTCAACAGTAAAGTATAAATGAAGTGTTTGGATTATCGATTTATATATGATCCCAGCTTAAGGATAAATTACATTAACATTAAAAAAAATGTAATAACTACTACAAGGATATGATTATATCAATTTCTTTTTTTCTTTTTCTTTTTTAATAAAGTTAGAGTGATAGGAAAAATAAACAGGGTAAGATTATTCACTATAACATATAAGAATTGTAGGTATCAAACTTTTTCTTCCTCAAGTGAATTTTATTGCAAAAATTACTAAGAAACCAATTCCAGTCGTCATGTGAGTCATCTTGAGAAATTAAAAAAAGAAAAAAAAAAAAAAAGAACATTTAGTGACAATTATAAAATATTACCAATAAATGCAATTTTAGGGACTATTATGTTGTACTAAAGGGTTTACGTTTTTGAGACAACAAATTTAGTTCAAAGACCATAGTAATTAATTACTAAATGTTTAATTTTGTTACTAAAAATATAATAATGATAATTTTAACAACTAAATTTGGTAATGAAACATTAGAATAAATTTTTGAGTCATACTAAAACAAGTAATTTTTTCAAAAATAATAAATAAACTTGAAACTCATTCGTTTATAATATTTTTTAAAAGTTTTTAGACATACCATTTGCAGCTTGGTACTCAGTTGTTTGAGTTTCTTTCTCCCAAGCTTTCCAACGCCTCATCTACATGGATTAAAAACAAATAAAAATGAAAACAGAAGGGGAAATATAGAAAAATTTTAAGCGCATAAAATTCGATCACAGAATTAAATATGATTATGTCTAATTCTATGATCGGATTATATGCACTTAAAAGAAATGAAAAATGTATAGCCAAGGATGGATGCTGAAATTTGTAATGGACAATGTAGCTTGTTACCTTGAGCCTACCCAAAGCCATGGTAAGTACACTATAAACAATTTGCATGACTGCTAGCACAAAGATGAATATGTGAAGCTGGTGTATCCCTTCTTGTGATACTAGTGAAACCTTTCCCTGCAAATTTCAGTGAGTAGATATTAACTACCTCATTACAAATTTGTCCTTTAAATTAACGAAATTCAAATAAATTGTATAGGACATTTTAATCAAGACAAATATATGCAGAACTTCAAAAGAACTTAAAAAATACGGTTCTTTCGTACCAAATAGTTTTCTCCCTTTATATATTAGTATACATAGATGCACCATGATCCAATAACTACCACATGTGCATAGGTTTTTTTTGGTTACAGGAAAATCCTCCCACTCTCCCGTAGGTCCAAGACAGCGCCCCTTGAGGAGATCACCAGGGTGTCTTGTTGGCCGTTTCGAGCAAGAGACTATAACCTGGAAGCTTGTCCCGACCTCACAAGGCAAGCTCTAGTAAGTCAGGACTCGCAGAGCGAGGGAGCATTGAACCCACACCAAGAGACTATAACCTGGAAGCTTGTCCCGACCTCACAAGGCAAGCTCTAGTAAGTCAGGACTCGCAGAGCGAGGGAGCATTGAACCCACACCAAGTGCTGACTAGACAACTTGAGGTCCAACCTCCTAACTAACAATGCTTTCGCCCAGGAGATTGGCCCAAGAGGGAGGGGAATTGAACTTGTGACCTTGGGGCTTAAACCCCAAGGCTTTACCACAATGCCACAACCCCTTGGGTTTAAAAATTAAGTATAATGATGACACATGTGCATAGGTTGAAACTTGCTTGGTTTGTTTTTCAAAAGAAATTTTCTATAAGAATTCTAAGAAAATTATAAATTAATTTGGTATAAATATATAAAAAATACTCATAATTTGGGGGACATAAATATTTTTTAAAAATTTTGAAAATATCTTTTAGATGTTTATTTTTGTCAAATTAATTCTTATTTTTTAAAAATATTTTTGAAAACAGATTATGAAATCAAACCAAACAGAATTTTTTGAGTTTTATAGAATTGAAGAAAGGAATAAATTGAAATTTGAAAATTTTTACTAAAACACTCTTTTCCAAGAACAACTACTTTAAGTATAAATTTTTAAATTTTAAACTAAATTAATTGAATTTTTTTTTGCCAAACAAGTTGCGGCAATTTATTATCAAAAGTGTAACAATATATAATATCGCCGATCAAAAAAAAAAAACAATATATAATATCAATGTCATCATTATACTCTTTTCTTTCTTTCTTCTTCTTCTTCTTCTTTCTTTTTTTTTTTTCTTTTTTTTTTTGCAAAAGGAGAACGTGCATTTGTGCATTTATCAAGATCTTAATCGCACCAAAGATCCACATCATCCTCGTCCAATCCTCTACGTGGTATTGTCCAGAGACTACCATTATACAAACCCGCCACCGGAAAGTTCAAATTTCTGATAACTCCGACGGTCAAATGCTCCACCGTGACGGTGGCTTCAGTCTCCTTTCGACATGGAAGCATGATGTCTGCAAGCCTAGTGGGTATGCAGATGTTGGAAATGTGCTCTTGTGTTACTGCTAGTATGAGTGACATGAACCCTAGTAACATAAGCTCTGCAAAAGCAATTCCAAGAAAACATAAACAAAATCTAAACCTAAATCAAACATCATCTAATGGTTCTACTACTGGTACAGAAATCAAACACAGAAATTAACATAGAATTCACATGAATAGACAAAATTTTATAGGATTTATTGTTTGAAAATCTTGTTTGTTGCATATGTTCTGTGTCTTTTTGTGACAAGTTTATGCGTTCTAAGATTTTATAAAAATTGAAATGAAATAGTCTGAGAACACAGAAACTAATCTGGGAACAGACAAAATCCTCTCACATGAGTCGAGTCCCACCCTTTTTATAGGTCTCATGCTTGTGTGAGAGGGTTGAATCTTATTATGTTATTGATTTTTGTGTAGGTAGAAGAGCTGTATTGAAATCTCTGGACACTTATTCATTATCAAACCAGATTTGAGCTTTTCAACAGCATCATAGAGGGCAGACTTCCGATTTCTTTTGAGCCACTGTACCAATTAGAAGTATTGAATCAACATCTGTTTCATTCAACCACAATCAAAGTAACAAAGATATATGTGTGTGTGCACGCTTACTTTGGTGATGAGATGGATGGAGTGCTCGATAATAATGGAGATGGCAATGATGAAGAAACAGACAGTGGCAAAGGCCCATGTCGGAGTGTACTCAAGAGACTGACCGGATGTACCTCCACCTGCCATGATCTTCTGCTGCTGCTGGATGAAGTGGTGCTTGTTAGTTTGCCTTCCTATGGTGTGGAGACAGGATCAACACTGGCGAGATATGACCACAAGAAGAAACTAGAGTCTTATTTATACTATATATTAAGTAAAATGGAGTTTTTAACCCAAAGCTTTATGGGAGCTCAAATCTTCCAATTTAAATTTCTTGATTTTTTTATTTAAAAAAAAAAATCTTAGCATTTATTAACTTCTCCCAACCCCTAAGTCTTACCCTCATAATAACACTTTAATGCATTAAGAACAAGTATAAAAAAAATTCTTTGAAATCCAACACATATGAATTCCTTAAAAATTCTCAACACATATGATTATTATCCCTCCTAATAACACTTTAATGCATTAAGAACAAGTATAAAAAAAATTTCTTAAAAAGTCCAACACATATGATTATTATCAAAATATTAAACTTTAATATAATATAATAAAAAAAAAGACATTTAATTCATTAAAAATTCAAACACATATGATTATTATCAAAATATTAAACTTTAATATAATATAAAAAAGGAAAAAAAGAAGACATTTAAAAATAAAAATAAAAAGACATTTAAAAATCGCAATTCACATATATAGATAATTGTAAATATATTAAGAAAAAGAGAGTTTCTAAACCCCAAATCTTGTAGGAGTTCCAATCTCTCAATCTTAATTTTCTAAATTTTTTATTTAAAAAAAAAAAAAAACTCAGGATTTATTGATTTGGTCAAAATCTTCTGATCAGCATTTATTAACTTTTTTCAATCCATATGCCTGTATTTATTGATTTGGTCAAAATCCCTGATTAGCATTTAAAATTTCCTCATACAAATAATTATGGATACAGTCCGTGCATAGTTACTGCAGTAGCCTTTCTAATTTCTCACGTACACTATGGTTAGTGATAAGATTGTTAAATTATTTTTATAAAAAATCTTTAAAAACATAATTTATATATTAAAAAAAATAAACTAAATATAAATATTTATAATTATCTCATGCATATTACGGGTGATAGACTAGTATGTGTTTATAATTAAAAATGGCGTTTGCTTTCCTATGTGTGTTTGGGTCAACCTTTTCAGTCAAATAGCTCCTGATTCAATTTTATAATTAAAAATGTAATAACAATAATGTTTAAGTGATATTGCTTTCAATTAATTTATCACTCTAGATTTTGGTCTTTTTTTTTTTTTTGTTATGTAAATAGTTAAAATATGAAGCAATGATAATAGATTTTATCTTTTTAAAATTTTCTAATAACTATTTTAAATTGATTTTTATCTTTTTAAGTGAAATGTAAAAATACAAGGTCTCAAATAATGCTTCTCTTTGGATCCCTGAATGTTCAATGCCAAATTTTGAAACAAAAAGAAAAGAAAAAAAATTGTGTAATTTGTCAAATTTATCAAGTAATCGTATATCCATCTAATAATATATAGACATACAATTATTTACTCTAAAAAATGATATTTTATACTCATATTATTAGAATAGTATATCACATATCGTGTACATCAGACTTATAATATTCTTTAAAGAAAGGGTGTGAACCCAAATAAATAATCCAAGAATTGAGAAACTACAATTGGCCATGAAAATCAAGAGTTTTGACAATCCACTAATCAAAATTTAAATCGTGATGGTTGACCACGTTTCGATGCAAGGTAAGGGAGGGGGGGAGGAGAGAGAAGCATTCAATTCTCAAGAAGCACTCTCAGAATTTTTTATTTTTTATTTTTTAATTTGGAAGACTGTTTTGCCACAAAAAAAAAAAAAAAAAAACAAACAAACAAACAAGCACAAACACTTTATATGTTTTTTTTTAAGGTTAATTATACTATTAGTTTTCAAAATATGGACCTTGTGTCATTTTGGTAGGGGTAATAAATAAACCGAACGAGTTAAATGTTTAACCTTGGTTTGATGACTTTAATGAATTTTAAAATTTGTTCAAGTTTAGTTTATTAGACTTTTGAGTCAATCTCAAACGAACTTTTATCAAGCTGAACTCGAGTAATTTAATATTTTATATAATTTTAGGTTTATTGAACTAAGCCGAACGATCAATTGATTGTTCAAAATTAGTTTGAAAACAGTAACGAGTTATTAAATGTGTTCAGGTTTGACTTGTTTATTTAACGAACCAAGCTCGAACGAGCTTTTAATAAGCCAGAAATGAGTCAAGCTTGAGCTGCTTAGTTTGTTTATCACCCTTACATTTTGGTCCCTAATATATAAAATTGTTTCAATTTAGTTCACAATATTTAAAAGTATTTCAATTTGATTACCAATATTTAAATTGTATCAATTTAGTTCTCAATGTATCAAAATTGTTTAAATTTAGTATCCCAATCTCCTCTAATGCTCAAATTATGTTATTAACATAATTAGATTTTGAAACTAAAATGAAACACATTTATACATTGGGAACTTGATTACCATAACTTTAAAAAATTGAAAGGTTATATAAAGAATTAAATTGACATAATTTAAATATTAAGAATTAAAATGATACAATACTTGTATTTTGGAGACCAAAAAAAATATAATTAACCATTATGTTCATTTTTATTATTGTAGTAAGTGTGATGTGTGAGGGCAGATACGAGTGATTTGGGAAATTCTATTTGAATTCAAAATATGTCTTAGTGCGTACAATTTTAATTTCTAATATATCATAATATGAATTTATTAATAAAGACAACACATATTAAATCTCAAAATAATATTTTTTTTCTCATAGTACACCTTAATCAGTTATTCCTATTCAAATTTCTATATTTTCTTCCCGAAGAGATCAAAGTTATTCTTCGACTTCTTCTTCCTCTCTCCAAAACTCCAATTCACCCTACTAAAACTCACCATCATTATCAACATCATTATTTTTTATTATTTTGAAATCCTAAATCCTAGAAGAAAGTTTGAACAATCAAATAATAGATGAGAATAA
Organism: Camellia lanceoleosa; assembly: GCA_025200525.1. Lineage (NCBI taxonomy): Eukaryota > Viridiplantae > Streptophyta > Magnoliopsida > Ericales > Theaceae > Camellia > Camellia lanceoleosa. The sequence continues at coordinate 356,077 of JANUSC010000041.1, read as the reverse complement.
TAATCAAAATAGTTTTTTGAAGCAATTCATCAAAAAGGAGGTAAATATTCATATAAAGGGGTTTCACAATTTTTGTAGAGTACCATCAATTATTTCTATATCGTTTTTTTGAAAAAAAATTGAAGGGCTCAGTAATTATATTAACAATAACATATTATTGGAGTTGTTCTTATTTTGTCATTTAAATAGTGCATTATTGGAGAACTACTCTTTCTTGTTTGTGTTTGATTCTTATGTGATTATAAGTTTGGTTTTTTACTTTTTCACAAGCATGCTTGTGGATAATTTATAATGTAATTTTTTTTTTTTTTTGAAAAGTTTTATAATGCTTATGTAAAAGTTTGATTTTTTTTCTATATTTATAATGCTTATGTGCTTATAAGTTTGTTTGTTTGTTTGTTTGTTTGTTTTTTTTTTTTTTTTTTTTTTTGTATTTGAGAATTATTTTCTATATTGAAAAGATTTGAAATAATTTAATTTTTTTAGTTCATTTATTATTTATTATTTGAGTTTACCTTGAGGGAAATTTAAGAAAAATAATAAGATATAATAAGAATAAAATAAAATTTTAAACAATTAAACAGAATGTACTCCAAAATTAAAAGTTCATAATAATTTTTTAAATGTAAATAGAATCCCCGTAATTTGGCTATAATCGTTTTCTGAGAGTTTGACATCAGTAGAGAAGATGGTCCAGACGTTGGATTATCAAAAACATTAAATAGGATGAACCATTCAATTTTCGTACGTATACGTACTTGCTGACCAAGTCGAAACTGATAACTTATCAAGGCAAACCATTGACAAATATCATACTCCATTATCATACTGTTGGAAAAATGGTTAATATAGGTATATTTTGACCTGATTTTGAGTTCAAAATTAAGTAGGCCCCGAATATCTTTTGGGGCAGGTCCGAAGAAGTGAAGTGTTCCTTGTCGCGTGGCAAGTCACACGGTGAAGACGGTTCGTCAAAACCATTTATGAGTGAATGAGAACATGACGTCGTTTTTCGGGTTTATGGAATGGACATTTAAATAATGAAATGTGGGTTTCCTTGAAATAGGTTGTCTCACATTTAAATTTTAAGAGAGTTTTGTTGAGTATATAAACTCTAGCCTACAACACTTGGGTTGGACCCCAAGGGGCACCCCAAGTTTGTAAAAGGGAAGAGTTATGGACAAAGTGTACCTTAGCCCAAATCAGCACACGCGCGTGCGCCACTGTCCGGCCGACCCGTGCCATGTATGGGTCGGGTCAGTACTAATATTAATTTTTTAGACAAAATTTATTTGAATCTTTTCTAAAATTTATTGCGAAAAAAAATTAATTTAAATTTTGTAATTCGAATTTGAATTTGAATTCAAATTCTTGTCCAAATGGTGTGCCTCCTTCAGTCCAAATTTCCTACTGTAACTGCCGAACTGATTTATTCAGTTTTAGATTTGTTAGACAGTCCAAACAGGTCTTTATCTGTTTGAACCACCGGACAGATTTAGTTATAAAACTGTCCAGGCAGTTTCAGCAACAGTTGGTATATCTGTCCGGATCTGTTTGATTTTCAAAACAGTATCTGTTGATACAGTTTTGCACCTGTTCATGTCCTAAATTGCACCTTTTCGGGACTGTTATTTTTTCCTATATATACAGCCATGATTCTAGCAGTCTGGCATCCAAAAAATCAGTCTGAATATTGTCTCATTGCTGTCCATTTTGCTCTAGTGCATTTATTCTTCATATATTAGTTTTAGAATAAAATTAAGAGAGTATAGAACACAATGTTTGGTTCGCCGTACAAATTTGTTTGGTGTACTACAACAATTTTGTGAAGATCATTGTATCCTGGGAGATAGACGCCACTCAACCATAAGCATTGGAGCGGGGCGAATCTGTCTTAAGGACAGAGTGCCACACACTCGAGTTGGTCATTAAATTATTCATTCGGTTCAATAAATAAATTCAGAACATTATTTATTTATTTGTTTGAATTTATTTCAATTTATTTTATTTACACAGAAAATTGTTCCAACACATACTCCATGTGTTAGAATTGAAGACCCCTACAAATTTAAGGGGAAATTATAAAACAGATATAATTTTTAAAAACAATTACATATTTATGAAAATATTTATAATTTTAATTTTAAATTATAAATATAACTCATGAGATTTGTTTAAAATTTGAATTGTTTTTTATAGTTTTAAGAATTACAAATACATCTTTGTTAAAAAAAAAAATTATTTAACAGAATTAACAGAAAAGATGAAATTCCTAACTACTTTCCTACATAATAATAAAATTACATAAAATTTTAATTAAAATATATTTTTGATATCATTAAAACTCTTAATCAATTTGATGATTTATTAATAAAAGTGTTATTTGTTATGTAATTAAAACTTAAAGGGGCATGATGTAATTTTCAAACCTGCAGAAAATAATTTGTATTCATTACAAACCTTAAAGAGTGTATTTATAATTTAAACTAACTTTAATAATTAAAATTTGTAAAATTTATCAGGAACACGGAGAAAAAGAAATATGCAACCACGTAAATGGTTATTTCTCCAAAATTTAGCATACAAATATAAAATATATCAGTAAAATTCAAAACTAACACCCTAACTACTTACATCTTTGTAAAACTGGTCAAGTAATAAAAATATGAAAATAAAATTTAAGATACCGAGTTAGAATTTTTGATTGTTCAAATAAGCGATAACTCTAATCCAATTGTGTTGGACTAGACGGAAATACCCTTAGAAAAATTTCCATATCATAGGTAAGAAATCTCCCATTACTAAGAAAAATGAAGAGGATTTGAATCACAGTATTCACTGAAACCTACAAGGTCCACTACTTTTTGTATTTTATATTTAATATATAATATTACCATAAAACTTAGAGTTTGTTTCGTAAACTCTAAATAAGAGTTTGTTTGGCATGATTTATAGTAGTATATTTTTTTATTTTTTTAGGTCACATCATTTTTTTATTTTTTATTTATATATCTTTTTGTAAAAAATTAAAAAATATACTTATTTAAATCTTCTCAAACAACATGCACTTATTTAGATAAATGTGCTTATTTTGGTCATATCACCTATTTATTTTTCTATACATCTTTTCATAAAAACTAAAGAAATATATTTATTTATATCATTCCAAACAACCCCTTATAATTTCAATAAAAGTAAAATACAGCACATAATTAATATAAAGACACTTCAAACAATAAGAGAGAAATTCCAAATAAATATACGGAAAATATAAGATAGCATTTGGTAGAGTTTTCTAAATATGATTTGATAATAGAGTTGTATTTTGAGTTTATAAGTTTTGGAATTATGATTTGAATGTCAATTTGGGACTTTTCTTAAGTGTGCAACCCTCAAGGTTGCACACCATGTGCTACTTACACAAAAAGTGTAAGTGGAAGGTGAAAACAAAAGCAGGACTGCAAATAGAAAAGGCGTAAGTGTAAGGCGTAAGTTGCACACCATAACAGGACCCAAAAATTTGAGTTTTGAATTAAGATTTGAATTGAGTGTTGAATTGAATTTTGAATGTTTAATGTGACATGTGAAATAAGAAAATTTGTTTAGTTATGAGTTTTGAAAAAAGTTTTTAAAACTTAATTCAAATTGTTATAACTCATAACCAAACACACTACTCAAAATTCTATTAAAAATTTTGATCAACATTCATAACTAAACTCTTTTTAAAATTCAATTAAAAAAATTAATTATTAACAAAGAATAACATTAATCAATTTTTTTAATTGAAAATATTACAAAGGAAATAATTTTTTTTTTTCAAAATAAATATTCAATTACTGATTTAAAATAATTTTTATTGTATATTTGGTTTGAATTATTTAAAAAAAATATTTTTGATTTAAAATATAAAAAAAATAAAAATATATTATTTTGGTTTAAAAAAATCAAAAACAAATTCTCTTTTTTTTTTCCCTCCAAATAACAGGTGCCATTTGCAAAAAAAAAAAAAAAAAAATCCTATTCCGGTCAACCGGCTGGACATTCGGGAGATGTCCGGGAGAACTACTGGGTAGACCAAAATCGCTCTTTTCAAAATTCAAAATTCAAAAACTCATTGTATTGCCAAACATGTTTTCAAATGAATTTTGAAATGTGACTTAGAATCAATTTTGAAAATTTAAACCAAATAATATGTTGAAAATAATTCGGAATTTAAGATTTCAGAGCTATACCAAACACAGCCTAACTGGCACATATATAGAGAAATTCAAACCAATGATCCTCTTAATGAAGGAGTTTTCTTAGGTGTGCAACCCACAAAAAGTGTAAGTGGGTTGCACACCATGTGCCACTTACATAAAAGGTGTAAGTGTAAGTGTAAGTGTAAGGTGTAAGTGTAAGGTGTAAGTGAGTTGCACACCATGTACCACTTACACAAAAGATGTAAGGTGTAAGGTATAAAATGTGTAAGTATAAGGTGTAAGTGTAAAAGAATAAGGTGTAAGGTGTAAGTTGCACACCATAACCAAACCCCTTAATGAAATGTAAAGATTATGACAGGGCACTAGCCCCATTGATTACCTTTCTTCAATCCGAATCATAAGAATCAAAGAATTAAATCGGCAATTATGCAAGGAGAGAAACTTATAACTATTAATTCATTTTATTTATTTATTTATTTTGAAAATATACTTTTAATTCCTGAGGTTTGATTCAAATATATTAATTTAAAGAATTTGATTTTTTATATTTTTAATTTAGTTTTAATTCGGTCATTTCGTGAAACTTGGACATTAAAATTAACAATTTTGTTATACGTGTAACTCTCCTAAGACATGCACGTAAAAGAAATTAATGGTTATTTGTAGTGGCGGGAGTAGAAATTGTGCAAAGGGGGAGCTAAAGCAAAATTATTTAGATTTTAGAGGAATTGAAGTAAGATCATATAGATTTCAAAAATTAAAATATTAATTTATCTTACAAAAATTCAAAATGACATGAAAGTAATAGAATTTTTCAAAGGTTTGGGGTGACTAAAATATTAATTTATTTTATAATTACTAAAAATTGCATAAAAATAATGAAAATTTTCAAAAATTAGGATAGCAAAAGTAAAATTATTTAGATTTTAGAGGGGTTAAAGTAAAATAATATATATATATATATATATTGACGGGGTTAAAATGCAAAGTTCTTTTATAAATATTCAAAATTGTATGGTGAAAGTGCAATTTTTCAAAAGTTTGGAGGGGTGGTGGCCCCCTACCCACTGCCTCTGGTGTCCGCCAATAGTTATTTGGACCAAAGGACCAATTGAAACCAGATTTAAAGTGTTGAGATTAAATTGTTTAAATTAAAATAATGACCATACTAAAATTTGGGTCAATAATTTGCCTTTTTTTTTTTTCCGGGGGGGAGGGGGGTCTATATGATGTATATTTATAGTTTGGGAAATTTTATAATACACACTCCAATTATATGTCGAATTATAACATTTGTGGTCCTTGATTGTGATCTATTGTTAGAGATGGACATTTTTCTCCTGCCCTGCATCATACCGCACGGGTTTTTCTTGCCCCATTAAGGAAGTGGGGCGGAGACGGATTTTGCTTCTCCTACCCGTTCTGCTCGACCTCGCCCGAATTATATTTATTAAATATATTTATATGTATATAATATGTATAATTTAATTTTTCATTATAAATTATTTATTTTGGGTCTATATGATGTATATTTATAGTTTGGGAAATTTTATAATACACACTCCAATCATATGTCAAATTATAACATTTGAGGTCCTGGATTGTGATCAATTGTTAGGGATGGACATTTTTCCCAGCCCCGCATCACACCGCACTGGTTTTTCTTGCACCATTAAGGAAGTGGGGCAGGACAGATTTTGCCTCTCCTGCTTGTTCTACCCGACCCTGCCTGAATTATATTTATTAAATATATATATAATATGTATAATTTAATTTTTCATTATAATGAAATTAAAACATTAGAATATTATAATTAATATTTATTTTTAATTATTTATTTTCTATCTTATTTGTTATAATTCTTATTAAGTATGAATTATTATTCATAATATACTATAACTTTTACTAATATTTTTATTTTTTAACTTATAAAAAAAATTCATACCCCGTTGTGCACCTGCCCTGCTACCACCACCTCTGATTTGTCCCGCATCCGATACGAAACAAGATATGAAGATTATGACAAACTCGATTTATGACCATCCTTATCTATTGTGGTGTTGATTATATCCTATTTATGGCTTATTATATTATGTTATTACTCATTGTGATATTAATTACAATCTATTTTAATTTTGAATAAAAAACGTTTTTATTTATACTAATGTTAGTTATAACTCATTCTAGAATGACCCTTATTGCTAAGATATATTTAAATCGTGACGCTTGACCACGTTTGGATGCAAGGAAATGGAGAAAGAGGGGGGGTTTGAGAGAGAGAAAATGGGGTTCTTCTAATTTGGTATTGTTTTAAAAAATTATTATCTATTATTAAAAATAGAAAAATAAAGAAATGACACTATAAATTTGCTTGAAAAACTGTTTTCATTTAGAAAAATGATTTGGATCCCCTTTCTCCCACCTCTTTTTGACCCCCTTTCTTTCTGATTGGTCAGTCTTTTTTTCTTTTTTTTTTTTTCTTTTTTTTTTTTTTTTCAATCACCACCTGCCACGTGTGTGTGGAGTGGTGGGAATAGTGATTGGAGGGGGTTTCAATCACATCCCTTTTATTTATCACAGAATTTCTCTTAAAGCATTCAATTCTCAAGGGTTTCGTTTGGAAAGTGAGTTAGTTTTTTTAGCTTTTTTGGCTATTGTACCTTGGGCTAAAAAGTTTGGTTTGGGAAAGGCTTTTTTGACTTTTTTTTTGTGAGAGAAGAATATAATGATTATGGGTTGGATGTATTGTTTTGTTTGTTGTGGATAAAATAGCATATTTTGTCTTTTGTGGCAAAAATAGCCAAAAAAACCTAGAAACCAACTTCCCAAATGGTTTAGGATTTTTATTTTTATTTTTAATTTGGAAGACTGTTTTGCCACCAAAAAAATAAAAAAAATAAAAAAACAAAAACAAAACAAAACAAACAAACACAAACACTTACTTTTAGTTTTCAAAATATGGACCTTGTGTTATTTTGATAGGGGTAATAAACGAATTGAACGAGTCCAACAATTACTTGTTTAACCTTGTTTTATTTTGTTTAAATTTAGGCCTCGTTTGGGAACAAGTTAATTTAATAATTTTTTGGCTATTTGGCTAAAATATGAGCTAAAAAAAAACTAGAGGTTGTTTTGGAAAGTTGGTAAAAAGCTGACTTTTGACTTTTTACCAAGCTTTTTGGCTTTTTTGGAAGTGATTTGAGAAGTTAGTAAAAAGCTGACTTTTTGCCTTTTAGTTTAATATTTATTTATGGTGTCAAATCAAATTAAAATGACCAAAATACCCTTACCCAACATAAGAGAGTTATTTTTTTTTATTTATTTTTCATAGGCCCTAATTTGTAATTTTATGGCTGCGTTTTTAGCACTTGCCAAATGGCTTTTGTGGCGTTTTTGGCGAGAAAAGAGGGGGAGCTCGAAAGCTCCGCCCCCGAAACCCCCGAAAGTGCCAAAAACGGAAAAAAAAAAATGCAAGCCAAGTGTAAAAAAAAAAAAAAAAACAGTTTTCTAAAAAAGGAAATTAGGGGGATTAGGGGGAAGAAAATTCGAGCTACCAATCAAAGTTGCGTTTTTGGCAGCCACGTTTTTGGACATTTTGTCAAAAAACGTGACTTTTTACCATGTTCCCAAAATGGCATTAGTATGTTTGGGATAATTTTTTGACTTTTTACGAAAAGATGTGCAAAAAGTAGAGAGAAAAAAGAATATTTGACTTTTTGGTATGGATTGTTGGCTTTTTGACTAATTTAGTAACTTTTTGACTTTTTGACTAAAAGAGAGCATTCCCAAACAAGGCCTTAGTATCCCAATCTCCTCTTCGCTCAAATTATGTTATTAACATGATTAGATTTTGAAAAAATTGAAACACATTTTATGCATTGGGAACTTGATTATCATAATTTTAAAAAATTAAAACGTTTTTAGAGCATTTCCAATGGTTGTTGCTATAATACCATTGCTATTGTTATAATTTTGCAAAAATTATAACAATGGTGCTCCAATGATCACTTGCTATTTTAGCAATTTTTAATCAACTTTCCCTCCAAGTTTGTAGGTGTTGTTTGGATATAAATTTTTTTATAATTTTATTTTTTGTCTTTTATGACCTTTTTTTTTAACTATTTGTAAAAAAAATTATATATTTATGTTATTCCCGACTAGACAAATATAAAAATGAAAAAAATTTGAAAAAAAATTAAATATAATTCAAATTGAAAAATTAAATTTGAAAAATTACTTAATTTTCTACTGTTTCAATTCTGTTTTTTCAGCTGAATTTGGAACCACAAATATGTTCATATTTATTGATGCGACATGTTTGGCAATTACTATTTTACTTGTCAAATTTGAGAACAGATATGACATATGCCATCTTTGACAAGTAAAATAACAAACTATTGGAAACTCACTTTTTATCACTATTGTTAAATTATAGTTTTGATAAGTGTTTCGTGCTCTTATATATAAAGAATTAAATTGACACAATTTAATATTAGAATTAAAATTAAAATAGCATAAAACTTTTATTTTGGAGATAAAAAAAAAAAGTAATTAACCATTATTTTAATTTTTATTATTGTATTAAGTGTGACGTGTGAGGGCAGATCCAAGTGATTTGACTAATCGTTTTATGAGAGTTTGATATCAATAGAGAAGATGGCCCAGACATTGGACCATTCAATTTTCGTACGGACTTGGTTGGTGGGCTTGGGTTGAAAACCCAAGTCGAAATGACGTAACTAATCGGAGCAAGCCATTGACAAATATCATACTCAATAGGTGCGTTTGATTCGCCGGATGGGGGACTATTCATTGTTAAAATAGTAATTTGAGAAAAAAAATTTATTCGGCGTTGGTATTTTTTTTTGATCTGCCGGACATATAGTTCGGTTAGATTTCTTATCCTTTATATGTGGAATTATAGGGGTGTTAAATAATTTTTATCGAATTATTTACTTTTGGGATTAGATCGTAAAATGATCATTTTAATTCTCTACTATTTAATTATGTATTTTAATTAAAAAAAATAACATATATTTTTATTGATATTTTATTTATTTAATTTTTTAAAAATAAATTTATTTAATTGTGAAAAAAATAAAATAAAATAAATTTGTATTTAATCTAACTAAAAATAATTAAAATATTAAATATATGTTTAATATTGCTATTATTTAGTAAACAATTAAAAAAATGGCACAATAGTCTTTTGCTCATTTATCATATTCAGTCCATCCAACCAAATATTGAATTCACTAAAAATAGTCATTTCCAAATATCTAATACCACGAGGAAACAAACACAAAATACATATCCAATGCAACCAAATAGTCTGAAAGATTCACAGTACTAAAATTCAAGTCCGATAGATCTAATCCCCCTTATACAGTCTATCCAATCAAACATGGAGACCCCTACAAATTAAAGGGGAAATAATAAATCAGATATAATTTTTAAAAACAATTACATATTTATGAAAATATCTATAATTTTAAGTATAAATTATAAATATACCTAATGAGATTTGTTTAAAATATGAATTGTTTTTTTTATAGTTTTAGAAATTACAAATACATCTTTGTAAAAAAAATTTATTTAACAGAATTAATAGAAAAAATAAAATTCCTATGTACTTTCTTACATAACAATAAAATTACATGAATTTTTAATTAAAATATATTTATGATATTATTAAAAACTCTAAATCGGTATGATGATTTATTAATAAAAGAGTTATTTGTTACAAAATTAAAACTTAAAGGGGCATGACGTAATCACAGAAAGTAATTTGTATTTATTGCAAACTTTAAGGGATGTATTTATAATTTAAACTAACTTTAATAATTAAAATTTGTAAAATTTATCATGAATATGAAGAAGAAAAAAAATATTCAACCACGTAAATGGTTATTTCTCCAAAATTTAGCATACAAATATAAAATACATCATCAAAATTCAAAGCTAACATCCTACAACTACTTACATCTTTGTAAAACTGGTCAAGTGATAAAAATATGAGAATAAAATTTAAAGTTATCGAGTTAGAATTTTTGATTGTTTAAATGAGTGGTAACTCTAATCCAATTGAATTGGACTGGACGAAAATACCCTTCAAAAAATTTCCATATCATAGGTAAGAAATGAAATCACCCTTTACTAAGAAAAATGAAGAGGATTTGAATTACAGTATTCACTGAAAACTACAGGGTCCACTACTTTTTGTATGTATTATCACCATAATACTTTGTTTGACATTTGGCATGATCTATATTAGCATATTTTTATATGATTTTATTTTTTTTAAGTCATATCACCACTCTATTTTTTTTGTATATCTTTTCGTAAAAAATCAAAAAGTATATTTATTTAAATCATTAGAAATAATCTCTACGTGCACTTATTTAGATAAATGCGCTTATTTTAGCCACATCACATCTTTATTTTTCTGTACATCTTTTTATAAAAAGTTAAAAAATATATTTATTTAGATCATTCTAAACAACTCCTTAATAGATTATAATTACAATAAAAATAAAATACAATACATAATTGATATAAAGAAACTTCAAACAATAAGAGAGAAATTCGGGAAATAGAGAAAGAAAAATGCTAGGGAGCTCGAATGTTTTAAGGTGAATTACACTGACGGTCCTTATAGTTTGAGTTTTATGTCATTTTGATCCATGACTTTTCAATTGTAACACATTTGACCTTGAATTTTAAATCTTGTTTCAAATAAGGACAATTAAATATGTCATTGTTCAATTTAAGGGTAAAGTCGTCAATTTGATAAAATATAAACTAATTTGATAAAAATAAATGTCAAAAAAATATTTTTGAATTTTTAAAAATTATTTCTACCTATTAAAGATAAAATTATGTAAAATTAATAATTTTTTTAGACATTTATTTATTTATTTTTACCAAAATAATTGTTATTATGTGTTTGGATGATGATCATGTAATGGGTAGTTATTTTTATTTTCATTAAATTAGTTTCTATTTTTTTGAAATTCAAATATAATGATAACTTTGATATCATTATTAAATCAATCAATTAAATTAAAAAATTCAAAATTAAAAACATTTCATGTATTAAATATATTGATTATACATTAAAAACCTAACAATCACCCATTATATGATTATCATCCAAACACATAATAAAAATTAATTTGGTAAAATAAATAAATAAATAAATGTCTAAAACATTTATCAATTTTATATAATTTTATCTTTGGTGGGTAGAAATTATTTTTAAAAATTCAATAATATTTTTTTGACATTTATTTTTGTCAAATTAGTTTATATTTTATCAAATTGACGACTTTGCTCTTGAACTTGAGTAATGGTATCTTCAATTGTCCTTATTTGGAATAAGATTCAAAATTCAAGGTCAAATGTGTCACAATTGAAAAATCAGAGACCAAAGTGTCACAAGTTTCAAACTATAAGGACTGTTAATGTAATTCACCCAATGTTTTATTAAATATTCTATCAAATATTTCACATAGGTGTGATACCCACACCATATGAGTCCTATATAAGTCTCACATTCATGTGAAATATTTAATAGAACATTTAATAAAATATTTAAAATCCCTAACATTAATCATAAAGAAATTCAAACCAATGATCCCCTAATGAAATGTAAAGGTTATTAGTTACCTTTCTCCAGTCCAAATCATAAGAATCAAAGAATAAAATCAGCAATTATGCAAGGAGAGAAACTTATGCCTTGTTTGGTTTGCTTTTGAAAAATAAATTTTGGAGAAAATTTTTTAAAATTTTGTTTAGTTTAGTGATTTTGGAAAAAAAAAATTCAAAATCTTTCTCTCCTACACATCAATCAATCACTTTTTCTTTCTTTTCTCTCATTCTCAATCACTTTTTCTTTTATACACATCTACTCAATTATAATAAAAATTCCCTAGATATTGATTTGTAATTATGTATCAATTTTAAGCAGTAAACAACAATCCCAATCAAACAATCAAGACAAATCGACACAACGATTTTACGTGGAAAAACCACAATTGAACACCTCCAATTGTGATAAAAAACCACAGGCAACTGTCACAAAAACAATCCACTAAGAAGATATAAAAGAATTACACAGGTATACTCTCAATTACCTAGTGAATCCACGCCCGAATTGAACCAATCCCTATGTGCTTCTTTCAACCCCGTCTTTACCTCGGGATTGTCTTGACAACGAGCCACTCCAGAATCCACCACCAAAGCTTCAGGCTCGAATTCTTCAGAATCCACTGAAAAACAACTCTTTCTTTTGTGTAGAACAAACAAATAATCCTTTGATATATACTCTTTAAATCATGAGTTGAATACTCAATCAAAACATCAAGGAAAACTCTAAAAAAAACTCAGAAGAAAACTTCAAACAAAACCCTAGGACTCTTGAATAAGCTCTAGGAAAAGTCAAAAGTAAAATCAGCCTAAACAGGTATAAATAGGCAATCTGAGGTATAAATCCCCTATCTCCGCTCGAGCGGGAAAGACAAAAACATAGAAAAAATTACAACTTTTTCAACACAAAGTTTTGTACCCGGATTTGACAATAAAGGGACCTAACAATCTCCCCCTTTGTCAATTCCCAGACAAAACCTTTCTAAACAATTGTCCTTAAACACTTGCACCAGACAAGATTAATAACAAAGAAAAAAAAACTCTAAACAACTCTATTATCAAACAATCTTGCCATGAGATCAATCCATCCATCCAACTTCATCCAACATTCACCTGTGAAATAGCTAGCAACATACCAGAAAAACAAAACTTGTGGAACTGTATAAGAATATATCAAAACATAAATAGAAAGATAACCATGATACAGTATCCATAATGACCACAATAATATCCAAACAAATCAAAGTGTTCATGTTGACAAACTCTTGCCAAGATAAACCAAACTCCCCCTCACTAAAAGCAACCACAAACACTGAACAGAAAACAATGAACAAGAAGAAACTGACAAAAATAATATGGTGAAGCAAACAAGGAATTTTAGAGTTGTACCTTAAAACACACAAGATTATCCAAGAATCACCATTACAAGAAAACACAATGTGCACAGCCTCTAGAAGATTCCTTATAAAAGAAAGTGATGCATTATGTGAAAAGTATAGATCCCATGACAAAAGTGTGTGTGTGACTCTTGGAGTTCGACAAACACAAGATTCAAATCCTAATAGTGATCTGATAGTTGGACCTCTGGCAAGAGAATCTAAGCACAACTAAGGAAAGTCAAACCACTAGGAATCAAGGGGTATTTGTTGAGTAATAGTAGAGGCTCCTCCTCAATCAATGAATCCCCCTTTTTTTTACATTTTCACTTTTTTTTTTCTTGTCTTTCTTTTGCACATTTTTCTTCTTCTTTTTCTTTTTCTTTTTCTTTTTCTTTTGCACACTCATTGGCGGCTGACACGCTCAAGAGTATGAAAACCGAACCAGAGAAGCATGAATATAATAAGGATAGCCTGGTTGGTGACTTTGAGGTAGCCTTTTCCTCATGGCTGGACTACAAAGAATAGAGGGGAAAGCCATGGGGATGCAAAAAGATGAAAGGTGGTTAAGAGACTCAACATCACCCAAGATATGCTAGTATCGGTCAATTCCGCAAGAAAAAGAAAAGATACCATGTCAGAAGTCCATAGAGAAAAATGATCACTAAGGCGGAAGACTTCAAAATTTGCTAATCCAAGAGTGTGTACAGAATGAGACATACTAATCAAAGAACACACACTCCGAAATAAGTAATGACCATAGAAAGCACACATATATTAACATGTAATGGATATTCTCATCAATTCCAATATGCACTAAAGACCACTCAAAATTTCAAGCTTGCAAAACCATACTAAGAAAATCTTTTGGATTTTTTTCATTTTTTTTTTTTTTTACTAAAGCAAGACCAAAAAAAAAAAAAAAAAAAAAAAAAAAAAACGAACAAGCACACATAAACCCAAAAATTAAAACAAATAAACAAATTAACACAAGTCAAGTTTTCTCACCTAAACCACTTTAGTATGAACAAGGTTATGAGAATTGCGGTTTTTGAGTGGTGTCTTGACGTTGTGATTCCCTTCCACTTCAATGGGAACCCGTCTCGACTTGGTTTCCAACTTCCTATTTCTAGGTCTGGGCAAATACAAACTCGCTCCATGCAAGTTATAACAATAAGGACGAATATGACCATACATACCACAATGATGACAAATAAAAACAGGGTGTACAGGTTGTATCTTCTTTTCTTTTACCTTACCAACTCTAGGAAGTTTGAGAAGTCCATCTTTATGTTGAATTTTTTGTTCTCCCTTTTCTTGAGTTCTTGTATCATGAGATGTGAAAGCACTCCATTTTTGCTCTTTCTTACCACCAAAGCCAATGCCACTCTTGTCAGAACAAATTTGTTGAGACCCAATGATATTGTCCAAAATCTTTGATCTTTTGTTCCAAAGACCAATGGTAGCCATAGCATATTTGAGCTCTTCATCTTTGTTGATCTTTAGTTCTTCCAAAGCAACTTGAGACATCTCAAGAGATTCAATCTTTTCTTCATATGTTGCATAGATTTGTTGTAGCTCATTCCTCTCTGTCTCACAAGTCAAGAGTTTTGCACAAAGAGCTTGTCGATCATTAGCTATCTTGATGGCATCAATCCTAACCTCAGAAATCTCATTTTTAAGTTTGACATTCTCACTTTCACATGCTTTGAGTTTCATTGTGAGTTTGTCATTCAATTTGGATAAGTTAAGAGACACTTTATACAACTTTTCATAAGCTTGCTCGAGCTTTTCATCATCACTCTCCAAGGATTCATCATCAGTGGCATTCTCAACCGACCTCTTCGGATACTCTGTTCGTCCTTCAGTTTCGAAAGCCGCCATGAAAGTAAGGAATTGTTTATGTCCCTCTTCGCCTTGATCTTCGTTATCACTTTCATCTTCATTAGATTCTGATTCATCATCCCAAGTGATGGCGAGGGCTTTCTTCTTCTTCAAACGGGTGAGGCATTCTGAAGCAAAGTGGCCAAATCCTTGGCATTCATAGCATTAGACTCTTTCAGAATTCCCTTGTATCTTTCCTTTCTCCTTCTTGGCTACAGGATTAATTTTGAGTTTATCTTTGCTTTTAGATTTATGAGTATGAGTAGATTCCAAAAGTTTAGGATTCTTTTTCAGAAAAGATTTTTTAAATTGTTTTATAAAAGCATCCGTAATCTTGGAATCTATCTCACAATCCTTATCAGAATCCTCTTAAACTCTATGAGTACTACTATAAGCAATAGTATCTTTTTATTTCTTTTTGAAATTCCTGTGTGCCTCATAAGTTTGGAGATTTCCAACTAAATAGTCTAGCTTGAGGTTGTTAACATCTTGAGCCTCCTCAATAGTCGTAACTTTTGGTTGGAACCGATCGGGCAAGGACCTCAAAATTTTTCCTACAATCTTGGATTCCGGTATTTTTTCACCTAAATTGAAACTGGAATTTACAATGTCACTCAACTTCGCATAAAATTCATCAAAGGTCTTACTATCTTTCATTGAAAAGTTTTCGAAGCTAGACGTGAGCCTTTGAAGTTTTGAGTGTTTAACCGAAGGAGTGCCTTCCTGAATAGTTTGTAAAATATCCCAAGCCTTTTTTGCGACTTCACAATTGCAAATACGACTAAACTCTTTAGGTGTGACAGCGCAAAAGAGAGAATTGATAGCTTTACTATTCCAGCTACTATTTTGGTAATCAATTGTGTCCTATTTATCGATTGGTTTGGGAAAAGTTACTCCATCAACGGTAATTGTTGGTTTAGTCCACCCATACATGACAGATTGCCAAACTTTTTCATCAATAGATTTTAAAAACGATCTCATCCGAGCTTTCCAAAAAGAATAATTGGATCCGTCAAGTAGGGGTGGTCGAACCATAGAATTTCCCTCACGAATTGTATCCATTATCACAAATCAAACAAGATCTCGCTCTAATAGATTTGTAAAACAAAAAAATAGAGCGACCTGATCTGATACACTACAAGAAATTGCACTTTTGGCGACTACTTTTGGCGACTACGTCAATTTTTCATCGCCAAAAGTATATTTTTGGCGACACAGTGATCAATTTCGTTGGTAAAAGTATACCTTTACCGACGCAATTTGTTGTCGTCGCTAAAAAGGCATAAAATTATTTTAGCGCCAAATTTTTTGGTTGGCGCCAAAATTTCAAAACTTTTACCTACGAGGCTTATGTTTTAGCAACACAATGAGCGTTGCTATTAGTGTGCTTACTTTTGGCGACGACAAGTTAGCATGGGCAAAGAGTTAACCATTTAGCGACGATGACACTATTCGTCGGTAAAAGTTTTGCTAGTAGAATGATGTGATTTTGTGATTTGTGTTTTTTATTATAATTTTTGAAAGAGTTTTAAATATTTTAGTTACTGAATTGTAAAATTAAAATGATCATTGAATTAGACCACAAAATGAACCCATTGAGCCCAAATACACTCTTAAGTTGAGATGACTAATTTGAGATAGTTTCAATTTTTTTTCTTAAAAAACTAAAAAAAAAATTGGGTGAAAAAAAAAACTTATTTATTTTTGTATATTTTTTAACTTTTAGGTCATAAATACTTTTTAAAATTTTAAAAATATAATTTTGATTTTTATTGCTTTCAAATTATTTTTAATTTTTTCAAAAAAAAAAAAATCTAAATTTTTTTTTGAATTTTTTTAATCTTTTAGGTCACAAATACTTTTTAAAATTTTAAAAATATAATTTTAATTATTATTGCTCTGAGATTATTTTTAATTTTTTAAAAAAAACAAATCTAAAAATTATTTTGAATACTTTATTTTATTTTATTTTATTTATTTTTTTGGGGTAATCTACTGATCGGCGGTCTCCCTCTTAAAATTCCCTCTCTTTTTTTTCCCTCATAAAATCTCCCCAAATCAATCTCTCAATGTATGTGTTTCTCTCTCTCTAAACGGGGAGTGACCAGGAAAATGGATTTGAAAGCCGTTGGCACAACCACAACACAGAAGAGACACCTTTGAAAGACAGAGAGAGAGAGAGAGAGCCTTTGCATTTCAAAAATCAAATCCTATACACCCAAAATACACACATACATATTCTCATTTCTCTCGATTTCAGTTGAGTTTTGAAGAGAGTTTGGAATTGAGTTTGGAATTTTTGATGTGATACATAATATTTTATTAAAAAACTTACAACTCATAACTAAATACACAACCGAAAATTCTATAAAAAACTAATAAAAATTTATTAAAAAAAATTCAAAAATATTTTTATTAAAAAAAAAAAACTGTTTCAATCAACCAAATGACTGGCTAAACATGTTTTCAAAAGTAAATATGAAATCAATATTTAAAAATTATAACTAAACACAACATTCAAATCAAGGGATGAAATTAAATTTTCAAAAGTCCACCAAACGTAATCATTTATTTTTTAAAAAATAAACAGTTAAGATAATATTAATATATTTTTTTTTTAATAACAATTTAAGTTTGATCATGGAATTATTAATTTCCAATTAATTTAATTTTTTATATAAATATTATAGCCCTACCGTATAAACTGTTCAAATTATTCAGCAGGATCCCCAAATAAAGTGGTGAAATTTTCTTAAATGCATTTTCTAGGTTTTCATTGTCGTTCTCTGCAAGGTGGGAAGGAAGGTATGGCTTCCGATCTGTACATCGAAAGGAACGATTCCAAATGGGAGATTATGTCCGCTTCTCCTTCTAAGAAGCAAAGGTACGAGGGTTATGCTTCCTCACCACCACAAATCATGTTCATCGACAAAAGAAGAAAAAAGACCCTAGATCCGAAATCGTATTCTATAACTACGATGATGATTCGGATGTGGAAGATGATAGTGATGGAATGCATGAGTTTCTTGATAAGGAATTCCAAGAGTATGATAGACAGTTAACCCAAAGTGATGTATGTATATCTTATCTAGCTTCTTTTAATACTTCCCTTTTCATTTATCTCTATTTTCTTGAAATCCTATTTACCATATTATTATTAGTATTATTGTAATTGTTATAATTCGGGCTTACAATACAAATACTTATCTGAGGTTTTGATGTCATGTACTTCCCACGCTCCTTATGCGTTACAACAATGCTTGGTTTTTAACCTCGATGAGATTGCCAACAAACTCAAAACTTTTTCGGAATTAGCTCTTAAGCAATTCAATGAGAAAGAGGTGTATTACTTATTTCTTTATTCAATTATATAGTTTTGTTTTGTTATGCCTTTAATTAGCCTTTGTTGTTGTTCATATATATATATATATTGGAAAATATATGTGTGCAGGGTAGGAATCTGGAGTTTGTGAAGATTGTCAAGGCAAACAGGACAATTTGTGCTGGGAGTAGGTATTATATTACGTTTGACGTCAAGGATGCCAATGCTGTTGATGATGGTACTATGGAATTTCAAGCTTGTGTCTGGGGTGGGATCGGCCACACTGATGTACTCATTTCATCCTCACTCTCTCTCTACTTCACCAGATCCTTCTATATCCTCTCACTTCAATGGCCTTCTTTTGATCTTCGTATGCTTAAATAGGTAACTATACGTACTTACTTACTTACACAGTCTTTCTTTGTATATATATATATATATATTTGCATTTGTGTTTTCAAAGAGATTTATGTGAAGCGATGGGTTCAATCTGGGTATCTTTTGTTTCAATGGGTGGATCTTCATTTTGGGTGAATCGAGCTCTGGATCTTTTGCATCATGGGTTTGAAGCCTTCATTTGCAACTTTTTGCTGTGTTCGCTTAAGTTTGTAGAATTGGTGTTACAAGATTGACTTGCAAATAATTACGAATAGATTTGGGAACGGGATTAGTGACTCAAAATTGATGATGATAGCCTACACATCAGATTAAAAGTAGTTATAAACACTAATGTTTGGTTCTCCATGAAAATTTATTGAATATAACACATAAAAATAGTGTGGTGAAACCCTTAGGTTTTGTTTGGATCTTGGATTTGTTGAAGGATTTGTTGAGAGAAAGGGTAAGGGAAGGAGGGTTTTTTTTTTTTTTTCACTTTTCCCTTCCTTATTCCTTTTTCTCCACAAATCCAAGATCCAACAACATTAAGGTTGCCACTCTCCATTTAAAATCAGTCTTCATATCTTGAAATTTAGGAGTAAAAAAATTTATGAGAGCCACGTTCAAGTCTTATTTATGCTTGGCCATGTTGCTTACTACCAAAATTAAGGTCCTGCAATCGTCAAGTCATTTTAGAACTCTGTTTATGTCATTTTGAGACAAGTTTTCAAATTATTTTTTCATCTGAAGGTTTGGCAATCAAGCAAGAAGAAATTCACTGCCTTCAAGCTCATGATGTGAAAGAAGCAGTTCACGAGTTGACAGCAAATTCCAACGTTGCATGCTTTTCCTCCCAAGGAACAGGAGTTAAGGCAAGCTTTCTTAGATTGTTCCAACAAATTAACATTTGTGATTCTTAGATTGTTCCAAGATTTATTTCCTATAGTACATTCAATTTCCCAGAATAGGTAGTTGATCAGATTTTCTTAGTATGATTCACTGCTTCCACTGTGTGTATCTCTCTGATCAGTGTGGATGGCCATCCTTATGCCTTAGTTTTTGAATGCTCAACTACATCAGCCGGTTTCAATGTCATTTAGTGCTAAAAAATGAACGACTACAGTACATTGGAGCTCACTCTCAGGGATATTCTTCGTGTGATCAGTCCCTTAGAAGAAGACTGGGCAAAACGATTTCAATTTATTAATGAGCTTCGAGCTGTTGTTGAATCTATGGAAAGTCTTAGAGGTACTTGATGCTAAATTATATTAATATTTCATTCTTTTAATCCAGTTATGCACTAAAATATATTGTTGTTTCTTTCTTTTAATCCAGTTGTGCATGCATAGTAATAATGAAAAAACTCACCGTCTTCTTTTGCAATCTTTCTTGATTTGCATATAAGATGCAATGGTAATGTAAGTGCATTTGGTTTCCTAAAGCATTCAAGCCAGAGAACCATCACCTGCAGCTGGCCATAGTGATTTTGAAAAATGAAACCATTTCATCTCATGAAAAAACTTCAATGATCCTAGACATGTATAAAAAAAATGGGCTTTTTTCATATGCGATACAAAACTAAAACATGCAAGAAATGTTAGAACAGAAAAAACGTGTTAGTGTGTCTTATGTCGCTTGACTATTATTAAAGTAGTTGTTTACTAAATTCTTACTTTACCCGTGAGGGGTAGCTTGATTTGTTAGTCCCTAGGATTCTATCTAGGATATATGATTTATAGTGTGCATTGGTTATGTGATTTATAGCTGACAATGTTGGTTATATGATTTGTAGTTGACAATGTTTATTAATAATGAATGGTGCAAATAGGTGCAACTGTGGAGCCATATGGATCATTTGTCTCTAATCTCTTGACACGGTGGGGAGATCTTGATATATCAATAGAGTTACCCAATGGTTCATTTATTTCATCTGCCGGAAAGAAACTCAAGTAGACTTTACTAGGAGATTTACAAAAAGCTTTAAGGAGGAGAGGTAATTCGATTTAACTAACTTAATACTTCCAATTTTTTACTCTTTTGCATGTTACAAGACCTCTACATGCATTGAAAGTTTTAGTGCATTCTACGTAACTATTCATTATTGCTTCTTTTGTTTGTTACTTTGTCAGAACCTGAACCACTTTTGAAGATAAATCGTTGCTAATTAAGAAGGATGAGCTGTTCTTGATCCTGGAAACAATGAAATTAATAAGTAAAATAGCTTTAAAAATAGGGAGGATGATAGAACACTAAAACTAAAAGCAAAGAAAACATAAAGAACTTCATGGAAAATGAAAACAATATGAAGTGCACAACACAGATCACTCAAGAAAACAAATGCAGAGCGACCATTGGGGGCATCAACCAAACAAAAAAGACAATGCCCATCTTGGTTTATGTAGCAATCAGAATGGATAAGTTTCTTGTATGTATAAAACTATCTTAGGAGATCATTCTGTGTGTTTGTGGTCTTGCTTGCTCTGTCCATTTAAAATTTGAGTTCTTTCCTTCAAGTGCAATAAGATACAAAATGGAATATACTTCCCAGATGGTGTAAACTCACATCTTACTAATCATTTATAGTTTGTAAGACCTGGGGCTCAATTTTTCATTTACTAACATCACCTTTGAAAGTTAAAAAAAGAAAAAAAAGAAAAAAATTACCATCGAAATAGAAGCATAATATAAGCAAATTTTTATGGCATGGTCTTTTGTTTATTGTTCTTTATTGAAGTGCTCCTTTTTATTTAATAATAGCATTGTTTTGTAGGTGGATGGTATAAGTATATGTATATATAGATATAGATATAGATATAGATATATATATATATATCTATATATACACACACACATGTACAGAGAGAGAGAGAGAGAGAGAGAGAGAGAGAGAGAGAATAGATAAAAATATTCAATGTGTATGAAAGTAGTCATCAAACTTGATAATATAAATTGTGATGAGAAAAAAATAACTTGTGAAAGTTTTAACGGAATTGTTTTACTATTGTTGCAAGTCATCAATTTAATGTTTCGTTTTAATTGATTGCAGATAGTGTTTGGTTATTAATTTCTTTCATACAGGGTATTACTTTTCAGCTTGATGAAGAGATGGCTGCAGATGACGACGAAAGGGAGGCATTGCAAGAAATTATCAACAATACTAAGTTAAGTGAAGGTTATCTTACACTTGCTCATGATATAGAGGTCATGGAGGCCAAATCGCCTGAGGATATTTATAAGGTTGGGACTTCTTAGATATCCATACCAGCTCTTGATTTGTCTTGTCATCTTGATAGTTATAATTACTGTTGCATATTTGAAAGGGGTTTGTATGTGTGTTATTCGTAATTGTTTCTTCATCAAACCTGCTATTCTTGCTTGGATTTAATTAGGCACATTTGCTCAATGGCTGGGCTAGTCTTTAGTGCAAGTGTTGATTGACCCAGAATGAGAACTTGGCATCTACATTTGTTAATGCTGGCTTTGGTCAGGTAAAAGGGTGGTTCATTTGTGTAAGAAATTTTGGAGGCAAATATTTTAGGGATGGCCTCATGTAACATTTGCTGCTTATATTGTGGCAGGATTTGGGAGTGGATGGTTTGAGACACTGTTAAATAGTCATATGAATGTGAGTTCCAATGGGGAGATATTCTATGTTCAAGAGAGGAGGGATAATATTTCTTCAATTATGCAGACGTTGGATAGAGTTTACAACTTGGATTGGTTAAGTAGTGCTTCAAAGAATCATTGCTCAGCTGCAGTTGGCTTCAAATGGATGCTTAATCAGGTATACAATCTCAACTTTTTTTAAGCTATAGTTAATTTTATTATTTCTTCACTTGGTGGTTAATAAATAACATTGCTTATTTCTGTAAACACTTTTCTTCCTCATTGAACTACTGTTTTATATCGCATTTACCAAGGAAACCACACACACACGCAAGAACAACAAATAATGTAGACATAGTGTCTCAAGACTCAACATTTGAATGCTATGACCCCTTGTTATTACTTTTTGAAACCACTATTTCGACATCCCTTCTCACCCATGCCTCAGAATGCACTGCTCTTGTAGAGATAAGCACCCTTTCATAACTTCTTAACCAAACTTGGATGTTATCTTTCTTTTGTTTTGGCAAATGTTTATTGAAACCTAGTAGAAACCTGGAATTACTTTGTGATTTTATGTTTCTCTGCTACTGAGGTAGTGTTTGGCTCACTGGAATGAAGGTGGAATGGTCATTCCTTAACCTCCTTATGGAATGACCATTCCCTTATAATAGTGATAATGGACATGTTGGGATGAACCAAAACACTACCTGAAAGTGTTGCCAATACACTTAAGGGGCATGTTATTGATTTAAAACCACTAGAGATCCATGCTCTCCGAGTAGTTGACAACTCAATTAAGATCTCCCAAATCGCAAACTCTAAACTTTTGAGTCCATTGTTAAATTTGTTACCTGGAGCTTCCTCTGTGGATATAATTTAGAGTAGGATTCTCATCTTTGTTATATTGACATAGAGAAGCTTACTCCTTTTAGGGTTCTTGTGATTGTGCTTGATCTGTTCAGGTCATTAAATAGTAATCTCTTTGAAAAAAAAGTGTATTATGTGATATTTGTCTTGAGTTACATATTGTGGGCCTAATGCCCATGGTATCATTATTTTTCATGGTAGAAGAAGAATCAAACAGGTTTCTTGAGACTTTGTATTTGTTTTCCTTTTTCTAAAATAGTCTTGGAATATGACCTCCTAGTGTCTAGGATTTGGTTTTTGGAAAGTACATACGATCTCATCCTTGTGGAATCAATTTCAAATTCTTTGTTATCCAACAATGAGAACTAGGTTAATGGTACTAGTGCTGATAAATTTGCAACTCCAGTAACCAGATGTGGGTGAGTGGAGACCTTGAATCACGAACCATGATTTGTATAACATAGTTGCACAATGCAAAATGTTTCTAATTGTTTTAGTTATTCTTTTGTGAACAAGTGCCATTTTATATTTTATGCAATCCAATTTCTAGTCATTCTATAGGGCCATCCTTTGTAATGCCACGGTCCAATCAAACTATATATTTGCACAAATCTCTAGAGAAATTAGCCAAGGGCTTAAGAGCTTCCTTGGAAGTTGGATCTCTTATAATACCATCAAGGCATTAACCATTTCTATCTGAAGTCATGATGACTAAAGTAAGTTTTAGAAATATTGAACTTGCAATTGCTTCTTGTCTAATATAAATCTCTTTACGAAATTGGAACATGGTAACTGGCTAGTGGTTTTTCTAGATTCTGAAACTACTGTTTGTATTTGGCTTGTGAGGATATTCAGTGCAAGTTTTCAATGTTCAGGGATTGATGGAGCACCATAACGAAATTTTGGAGTACTTCAACAGTAGAGGTGTTTCTCTGATATTTCTCTTTCGAAGAAATCTATTGCGTCGGTTGCTTTCAGTGCTTGCAAATTCCTATGATAAACATGCTAAGCAATTGAATGGGACCCACAAAGCTCATGTCCACTCACCAGAAGAGGTCTCTCTCTCTCTCTCTCTCTCTCTCTCTCTCTCTCTCTCTCTCTGTCTGTCTCTGCACACGCACTCATGCGTGCTGTGATTGTGATCTCATAGTAGGTTACTTATTACAGGCAGAAACATTGTCAAAATACAAGCCAACAATTAATTCTGCGTCAGTGATGAATGATTTGAAGCAAATGGATGTGACAATGCCAAGGCATTGGAATACTTTCACAAAGACTCGGCACATCATTTTGTACTATGAAGACCTTATCAAGAATCACACTGCGTGAGGACTATAACAAATCCCTCCAATTTTTTATAAGTCTCATATATCGGTGATAGTTTTGTTCTCAACCAACTCATCTGAAATTTGAAGCTCTTGAGAGGATGGGTTCAACAATGTTTTAAACATCACATGATATTAGCAAATTTTTAAACGTGAAATTCATAACATGCACTCATTTATCCATACCATATGTTCTTCTTGTGCCCCAACAAGTTCTTGTTGTAACTTATATTGTCTGTCATAATATTTCCTGCAAATTTTGTCTTGAAAAATTTGGAGTCGGATTGAACATATATTTCTCGGATGCCTTGAAATAGTTTCCATCTCACATCAGTAATTTCTTCATACAGCATCTACCATTTGATAAGATATTGATGCTCAGTCTGTGATGAGACGGTTTCACTTCTTGCTTTGATTAGCTATCTGGTTTGCCTCAACTCACTCTCCTCTGCCCATTGTAGCAGAAATTGGTGGACGTTCAAGAGTTTGTAAGGCTCCCAGTGATGAACTGAACCGAATTGGTTTTATTGGTCTTGGAGCATTGGGGTTTGGCATGGCAACTCACCTGCTGAGATCAAATTTCTGCGTTATTGCTTATGATGTAATGTTTTGCCTCCATTTAGTATTGTATTTGGTATTAGCTTCCAGTTTATTACCTGAAAATGGAAATTGAAATACTCCATTGGTTGCAGTCTTGGTCCATGTTTTATTCATAATATCTGCAGTTACATATTTTCTTGAATTATGTGCAATAATTCTACTTATTAGGAATTTCAATGACATCCTCAGAAGAACTGTTGACTTCAATAGAAAATTAATACATTAATTAAACTGCTTTCATGCATTTACACAATTGAAAATAATAAATAATGAAATATAGATATTTGTGTTTGCCTCTAAAAAACCTTTACTTGGTATTATCTGTTGAGAAGGATGTCACTCCTAATGATCTCTCCAAGAAAATGATATTTTTACCTAAAGATAGAACCACTTCGACTTTGAGTATACATGTTTTTAGAGAAAGTGAGAGATGAAAGCAGAGATGGGCAGAGCAGAGAGGAGGAGAAGAGGGTCTTCCATTAATTGAAACAAGAGTAGGGAAGAAGAGTAGAGTTGCATACAGGATATTTGGGATCACTTGTATTCATAGGAATATGTATGATATGGGTTTATAGATTAACCCACATCCCAACAAATTGAACAAGGAAGATGGGCTTGGATTGGTATGTTCATGGCCGAGCTCTGGTTCGGTTTCTCTTGGATCATCACTCTCTCTGTTAAGCAGATGTTACTTATCGTTACCCTTTCAAGCCAGGGCTCATAACCAGGTCTTCTCTCTCTCTCTCTCTCTCTCTCTCTCTCGTTTATGTTTGAATCTGGGTTATGATTCTTATTGGAGTTTTGAGTTAGTTTAAGTTCAGTAATCAGTACTGCTTGATTCCTATCTATGGCTCCATTCATGTGTTAATTTGTTCAGATTTTCTGTTTTTAATTTTTTAATTTTTGTTTGTTTTAATGTACTCTTAACTATTAGATCGTGCAAAAATTTCACAACACGTAAATTTCAAGACATGTATTGAAACAGAAAAACCTAGATAAATATTAAAACAAAAATATTTGAAGACGGAGAATCTTGTCCCAGCTTTTGCAATTTACTACTTAACACCATATGGAAACATATTTTTTTATTGTCAAGACATTGATGATGTGTTTGTTATAGGTACGGGGACAAATTACCAGCTGTCGACATTTTCGTGTGCACTGCCGGTGCCTAACTTTCATCGAACTTTTTGTTGTAATTTTTTTTCCCCAGAAGTTTCACTCTTAAGCAATTGTTAAAAGAAGCCAATAACACCTGCTTTCTTTGAGAAACTCCAGGAAGCCATGACGAAATACACATGTGGTCAAAGATATATATATTCAACATTGATAATATCTTCTTAAAGTTGCATCTAAAAGAGGACATTATCATTTCTCTTAAGGTTTCATTGAAGTTGCTTTCAAATAAAGCCTTGATTAAGATTAAATTTGTTAGGTCTTTACTTACGGTTTTTGAATTTCAATGTGCTTCACTGCGGTCATGCCCTCATTGAGAACAAAATATTTTGTGTTCATGGTGGTCTTTCTCCTTCCATTTCCACATTGGACCAGTGCATTAAGTCATCCTCCATCATATGGTTGTTTTTCTTTTCAATTTTCTTATGTTATTCTATTAGTATTTTATATTGCCAAGAAAACTCTATTTTTGGTTGTTAACATGACCTCTTGGCGATTCGAACAATTGATCGGAAGCAAGAAGTACCCCATGATGGTGCCATGTGTGACCTCTTATGGTCGAGATCCGAGAAGATGTAGTCGAGGCTTGGGGCTTGAGTCCCCGTGGCCTGGTTTCTTATTTGGTAGCAGTGTTGTCACGACATTTAACCATGCAAATAACATTGACTATATATGTCGTGCTCATCGGTTGGTAATGGAAGGCTATAAATGGATGTTCAACGGCAGTTATTCTTATCGTTCGTCACTCCAAATTATTGTTACAGTGCCAACTAATTTGGACTATTTTCTCTTCGCGGTGTTCAATAGCGATTCTTTATTCACATGCGGTTATGTTGCAGATGTGGTAACGTAGTGCAATTCTTGAGTGGATGAAAATCTTGACAAGCGGTTTAGCGTGTTTGATGCAAATACCAGGTTTGTTTATGTAGTTGGTTGGACGAAAAAATTGATTGCATCTTTTTGTCATCTTGATCAACAACACTCACGAGCAATTCACGATGTACATGGGAGTCTTTGTTTTAGCTATTTTCTTTTGTGCAACTTACTTATCGGAAGAAATAAATGATGAGCATCAATAGGAGAGCGAACTAATTCATGTTGGCAATTTCTTATTAAAGTTACTCGAGTCAATTTGTACTATAGGACTAGTGATCCTCCCGAGAATATCGATAATGGTCTATGATTTTCAGTTCTTCAAGACTTGAGTGGCTAGTAGTCTTGTATATTTCCATGTAGTTGAGAGGCATAGAGTTTCTTGATACATATTACGCCTCATTAATTCTCCTTTTGACTTCTTGTCCATTAAGAGATTATTGTGAAATCACGAGGAATCAAGAGGGGCTCTGCTAAAAAACACGCAGTTACTTTCTATGAAATTAGTTTGTGGAGCTTTTGCTGTTTTTCCCATCCGATATATGCTTGAATTGGTCAACAACACGAGTGTACAATTGCGTAGTGAAGGTAATGTCATGTTATCTGAGAGGAATTGATAGGTAGACTTTTCAATGGTTGACATTTGAGATATGGCCACGTGAAGGTCTGCTGGATTTTCTTGATGAGTTTCGGTTGATGGGGTTTGCCTTTGTCATATGACTTCATTTTCATGGTTTGATATTGTTCGGTGATTATTATTGCATAAAAACACTATGTAATTAATAGTACTATTTTTGTCATCGGAAGATTTATTACTCTTCTTGCTTGTTACGTGTTGTTTTGTTTTGATTTTAATTGATGGTAGGAAGTCGAGTGCGATGGATGATGATGGACATCAATTGCCAACACTGGTGTACTTGGCAAGAGAAAAGAGACCTCAGTGCCCTCACAACTTCAAAGCCGGGTCCATGAATGCACTGGTAATTAATCCGGGTTCAACTTTTTATACATAGTGCATCTCCAACAGACTAGCTAAATCGCTAATCATATTGAGCGCGAGATAAGAGTATCATCAGAAATAAGCAACGCACCTATTATCCTCAACTTGGACTGCGACATGTACTCCAATGATTCGGATGCAATAAAAGAGGCTCTATGCTTCTTCATGGATGAAAAACATGGCCACAAGACCTCGTACGTGCAACACCCACAGAGTTACAATAACATCACCAAGAACGATATTTATTCGAATGTTGCCAGTACAACTCATTTGGTAAGTGTTAAAAGTAGTACTAGTTTTGATTTTTTTTATTATTAAGATATTTATTCGAACGATGTATTTTATTTTTAGGGATTTCTTTGCTATAGTTTGTGTGTTGGTTAGTAGACTTTTCTTGGGCTGTAATCCAGGCAATTACTTGTTTAGAATTACTTATTTTGGTAGACTTTGAATATTTTACAGTCTCTAAATGGGGTAATTTTTAGAAAGTTTATTTCTCATTATGGTTTACTAGTGTCCACATAAAGAGGCCGCTGCTTGATTATGAATTTAGAGTTGGAATTAAAGTGCCAGTGTGGAAATTCCGTGTTGACTTGTGTGTGTATCTCAAGCCACCCTTGTGGAGTAGGCTACTCCTTTCATGCTTTTGTTTTCCTATTTGCTGAATTTATGTCTAATTCAAATCTGTCTAACAAGTAACTAGACCTTAATGCAAGAAGCACTAACACTTCTGCTCATATGACACTTCTACTCATGTGACACTTTTACTCATTACATCGCCGAGTTGAAATGGTTTTCTCGGCCGGTGATGATCTGTGTTGAATCGGTTCTTGATTTGCTATTCTTCTGGTCTTCTTTGTGATGTTCTTCTTTATTCTTTGAGATCTTTGTGGTGATCTTCTTTGTGATGGTGTTTATTACGATGAGGTCTTCTTGTGTTGTTGTTGGATGTTTGCTGGTGTTGTTAATGTTTGGAAGGGTGCAGGACTTTTTTTCCAATCTGTAATAGATCAGGTTTTCATTAATGGGGGTTGTCATTAGGTGTCGATTGAACAGCCTTGGTGTTTTAATTTGGAAGGGTATGGAGGGGGTATGGAGGGGGTATTTTGTGTGATTTCATATCCATGTTTTTAGTTTGTTATAGTGGTGCCTGAGGGATGCCTCTTGTAAATCTGTAAATCTTTTAAAAAATTATAAATGAGTTTCAATTATTTTTGCCGTTGCAAATTTGTCGTCGTTAAAAAGTGAAGCTTTATCGACAAATAACTTGTCGGTAAATGTGTAGCTA
Source organism: Camellia lanceoleosa (assembly GCA_025200525.1). Lineage (NCBI taxonomy): Eukaryota > Viridiplantae > Streptophyta > Magnoliopsida > Ericales > Theaceae > Camellia > Camellia lanceoleosa. Next base: position 326,530 of record JANUSC010000041.1, on the reverse strand, counting down.
AAAGTTTATTTTTGCCCACTCATATTGTGTTGCTAAAAGTGTATTTTTTGCCAACGCCAATTTATCGTTGCCAAAACTAAAGCTTTATCGACAACCAAATCGTTGGCAAATGGCAACATTTACCGACGTAAATGTGTCGCTAAAAGTTACTTTTCCCCACTCATATTGTGTTGGTAGAAGTGTATTTTTTGCCAATGCCAATTTGTCGTTGCCAAAAGCAAAGCTTTAGCGACAAACAAATCGTCGGTAAATGGCAACATTTACCGACGTAAATGTGTCGCCAAAAGTTTACTTTTGCCGACGCATATGTTGTTGCTAAAAGTATATTTTTTGCCCATGCAAATTTGTGTCGCGAAAAGTGCTACACAATCATCATTTTGGAATGACTTTTACCAACGCAAGGTAAATTGTCGATGGATGGAGGCTTTTAGCGGCGACTATGTTCGTCGCTAAAGGCATTTCTTTTACCAACGCAATCATAATTTTGACGGCAACATCTTCTGCCGACTCACTTTTGCCTACGGGTTGCCAACGTAGCTTTGTGTGTCGGCAAAACTCTTTGCCAACGAATTTTCCCTTTTAGCAACATGTTTTGTTGCGTTGCGAAAAATGCAATTTCTTGTAGTAATACCAATTGAAAAATCTAGAAATTCTTTAGATATTGATTTGTGATTATGTATCAATTTTAAGCAGTAAACAACAATCCCAATCAAACAATCAAGACAAATCGACACAACGATTTTACGTGGAAAAACCACAATTGGACACCTCCAATTGTGATAAAAAACCACGGGCAACTGCTACAAAAACAATCCACTAAGAAGATATAAATGAATTACACAAGTATACTATCAATTACCTAGCGAATCTATGCCCGAATTGAACCAACCTCTATGTGCTTCTTCCAACCTCGTCTTCACCTCGGGATTGTCTTGACAATGAGCTACTCCAGAATCCACCAAAGTTTCAGGCTCGAATTCTTCAGAATCCACTGAAGAACAACTCTTTTTTTTTTTTTTTTTTGTGTAGAACAAACAAATAATCCTTTGATGTATACTTTTTAAACCATGAGTTGAATACTCAATCAAAACATCAAGGAAAACTCTCAAAAAAACTCAGAAGAAAACTTCAAACAAAACTCTAGGACTCTTGAATAAGATCTAGGAAAAGTCAAAAGTAAAATCAACCTAAACAGGTACAAATAGGCAATCTGAGGTATAAATCCCCTATCTCTGCTCGAGCGCCAATGGTCCTACTCGAGCGGGAAAGACAAAAACATAGAAAAAATTACAACTTTTTCAACACAAAGTTTTGTACCTGGATTTGACAATAAAGGGACCTAACACATCAAATCCCAAACTCCCATACTCCAAAATTATTTCCAAAATATATAACCAAACAAACTAAAAAAATTTCTAAACTCTCCCCCCAAAATCTTTTCTGAAAATTTATCTTCCAAAATTAAACAAAACACACCCTTAATTCCTGTAAATACACTTTTAGTTTTGGTAGTTTGATCCAAATATTTTGATTTAAATAATTTGATTTTTTTTACATTTTTAGTTTAATTTCAATTTGGTCATTTTGTTAAACTTAGACATTAGAATTAACGATTTTGTCATACGTGTGACTCTCCTAAGCCATGCACGTAGAAGAAATTTATGGTTATTTGCAGTGGCGCGGGTGCAGCAATTGTGTAAAGGGGGAGCTAAAGCAAAAATTATTTAGATTTTAGAGGAATTGAAGTAAGATTATATAGATTTTGAAAATCAAAATATTAATTTATCTTACAAAAACTCAAAATGACATGAAAGTAATAGAATTTTTCAAAAGTTGGAGTGACTAAAATACTAATTTATTTTAAAATTACTAAAAATTGCATGAAAATAATGAAAATTTTCAAAATTTAGGATAGCAAAAGTAAAATTATTTAGATTTTAGAGAGGTTAGAATAAAATCATATGTATATTGAACGGGTCAAAATGCAAACTTCTTTTTATAAATATTCAAAATTGTCTGGTGAAAGTGCAATTTCCCAAAAGTTTTATTTTTTTTTTTTTTTTTTTGGGGGGAGGGGGGGTGGGCGGTGGCCCCCTGCCCGCCACTCCTTGTGTCCACCAATGGTTATTTGGACAAGAAGATCAATTGAAACTAGACTTAAAGTATAAAGATTAAATTGTTTAAATTGAAATAATAAGGACCAAACTAAAATTTGGGTCAAAATAAAAGGTTGAAAAGTGTAATTTGCCCCTTTTTGTGTGTGTGTGTGTGTGTGTGTGTGTGTGTGTGAGATATATATTTATAGTTTTGGAAATTCTATAATATACACTCCAATCATATGTCAAATTATAACATTTGTGGTTCTTGATTGTGATCCATTGTTAAGGATGGACATTTTCTCCCGCACGGGTTTTTCTTGCCTCGTTGTGGAAGTAGGACACGGATGGATTTTGCTTTCCCAACCTGTTCTACCCGACCTTGCCCGAATTATATTTATTAAATATATTCATATGTATAAAATATATATAATTTAATTTTTCATTATAATAAAATTAAAACACTAGAGTATTATAATTAATATTTATTTTTAATCATTTATTTATTTATTTTTATTTGTTATAATTCTTATTAAGTATGAATTATTATTCATGATGTACTATAACTTTTATTAATATTTTTATTTTTTAACTTATAAAAAAAACGCGTCCCCCGCCCTACACCTACCCCATACCACCACCTCCGATTTGCCCCGCACTCGATATGAAATAAGATAGGAGAAGAATATGACAAATCCTACTAAACTCGAGTTATGACCATCCCTACCCATTGTGATGTTGATTATAACTTATTTATGACTTATTATAGTAATTAAGACTCATTGTGAAATTAGTTAAGATCTATTTTAATTTTAATCAAAAATGTTTTTATTTATGCTAATGTTTAATTATGACTCATTTTAAAATAACCCTTATCGTTAAGATATATTTAAATCGTGACGCTTGACCGGTGGGGTGGTGGTTTGTGTGATAGAAAAATCATCCTCACACGTTTTTCTTTTGCTTTCAAATGGAAGGAATTTGAGAGAGAGAAAATGAGGTTCTTCTAATTTCGCATTGTTTCCAAAAATTATTATCTGTTATTAAAAATAGAAAAATTAAGAAATGACACTATAAATTTGTTATTTTTATTTATCACAGAATTTCTCTTAAAGCATTCAATTCTCAAGATGCACTCTTAGAAATTTTTACTTATTTTTTAATTTGGAAGACTGTTTTGCCAACAAAAACAAACAAACAAACAAACAAACAAAAAAAAAAAAAAAAAGGAACAAACAAACGCAAGCACAAACACTTTATATGATTTTTTTTTTTTTTAGGTTAATTATATGTTTAGTTTTAAAAATATGGACCTTGTGTTATTTTGGTAGAGATAATAAATGAGCTGAACAAGCTGAATAGTTAACTGTTCAACTTTGGTTTGATAACTTTAACAAATTTTAAAATTTGTTTAAACTTAGTTCGTTAAACTTTCGAGTCAACCTCAAACGAGTTTTGTTTTTGCTTGTTTCGTTAAACTTTCAAGTCAATCTCAAACGAGTTTTTATTGAGTCGAGTTTGAGTAGTTTAATATTTTATATAATTTAAGCTTATTGAACCAAACCAAACGATCAATTGACTATTGAAACTTAGTTTGAAAATAATAACAAGCTCTTAAATGTGTTCAAACTTGGTTTGTTTATTTAACGAACTGAGCTAGAATGAGCTTTTAATTGGCTAGACACGAGTTGAACTCGAGTTGCTTACTTCGTTTATCACCCCTACATTTTGGTCCCTAATATATAAAAGTGTTTCAATTTAGTTCACAAAATATAAAAGTATTTCAATTTGATTCCTGATAATTAACTTGTATCAATTTAGTTATCATTGTATCAAAATTGTTTAAATTTTGTATCCCAATCTCCTCTAATGCTCAAATTATGTTTTTAACATAATCAGGCTGTGAAATTAAATTGAAACACATTTTATACATTGGGAACTTGATTACCATAATTTTAAAAAATTAAAAGGCTTTTAAATATAAAGAATTAATTGACACAATTTAAATATTAAGAATTAAAATAACACAACACTTTTATTTTGGAGATTAAAAAAAATATAATTAACCATTATTTTAATTTTTATTAGTGTATTAAGTGTGACGTGTGAGGGCAGGTCCAAGTGATTTGGCTAATCGTTTTTTGATAGTTTGATATCAACAGTGAAGATGACCCAGGATGAACCATTCAATTTTCGTACGTACTTGGTTGGTGGGCTTGGGTTGAAAGCCCAAGTCAAAATGACGTAAACCATTGACAAATATCATACTCCACGTGTTATAATTTTTAAACAGTTACATATTTATGAAAATATTTATAATTTTAGTATAAATTATAAATATATCTCATGAGATTTGTTTAAAATATGAATTGTTTCTTATAATTTTAGAAATTACAAATACACCTTCATTAGAATTTTTTATTTAACAGGATTAATAAAAAAAAAATGAAATTCCTAACTACTTTCCTACATAACAATAAAATTACATGAATTTTTAATTAAAAAATATTTTTAACATCATTAAAAACTCTTAATCAAATTGATAATTTGTTAATAAAAGAGTTATTTGTTACATAATTAAAAACTTAAAGGGACATGATGTAATTTTCAAAACTACTAAAAGTAAACCGAATTTATAGCAAACTTTTTAAGGGGTGCACTTAATTTATCCTAGTTTTAATAATTAAAATTTGTAAACTGTATTATGAATCTGAAAAAAAAAAAGAAAAAAAATTCAACCACACAAATTGGTTATTTCCCCAAAATTTGGCATACAAATATAAAATACATCATCAAAATTCTAAACTAACACCCTACAACTACTTACATCTTTGTAAAACCGGTCAAGTGATAAAAATATAACAATAAAATTTAAGATATTGAGTTAGAATGTTTGATTGTTGAAATAAGTGATAATTCTAATCCAATTGAACTTGACTGGACGGAAATACCCTTAAAAAATTTTTCCATATCATAGGTAAGAAATCTCCCTTTACTAAGAAAAATGAGGAGAATTTGAATCATAATATTCACTGAGAGCATGTTTGGTGCAATGAAATGAAATGAAACGAGAATGGAATGAGAGTAAGAATGGAATACAAGGTTAAATAGAATGGAATGCCCATTCTTATTCCATTATTTGGCTGCCAACATGAATAGAATGACATAGAAATAGAAGTGTAACAACCACCTCCTTAATTAACTACTAATTATGTGATTTGTCTTAATTATGTGTTTATCTGTTCAGTAATTGCTATGTGTTATATGCCATGTGACATTTGCATTGTGATTATGTGAACAAATATATAGAGATAAGAATTAAACCTGTCTGAATCAATAAACCATAAGGTTAGAATTAAATATTTGACTAGGTAATTAGAGCATAATTCACATTAGTTCAATTAAGCTTAGTCTAATTTAGGGTAAATTAGATTATGGTGAACATTGAGTTAATTAAGTGCATTTGATTTAATCTAATTCAAGCTTAAAATTGATTAAGGGATAGATGTTTGTGTTGGAGCCTATTTAACAATAAGTAAGAAAAGAGGTGGGTTTGGTGAGTCAACATTGAGAGAGTGTTCTAGAGACTAAGAGAGAACCCTAGAGCAAGAAAAAGAAGAGAGGGGATTTAAGCAAAACTTCAGCAAATCAACCATAGAAGGTAAGAATTTTCCTTTGATCTCATGAATTGAAGTTGTGTTAACCATGTAATCATAGGAACTAGGTTGAATTAAGGAATGAGGTGGTGTAAGTTGATGTTAAAAACCCTAAAGGGAGAAATTGTAAGAAATAGTTGAAAATTGTGTCATACATGGCATTATTCTTGTTCAATCACTTTTTTTTTTTTTGCATGAGTTTTGAGTTTTGAGGAGGAAATTCCCATGGATTTTGAACTTGGAACTCCCATATGCATGATTCTTGACTTTCTTATCAAATTCAAGCTTTTGATCTTATGGCTGGTAAAATGTGCTTTGTTTTAAAGTTATGATTTTGTTTGGAGTTAGAGTTATGAAATTGAGGATGTTTTTGAGAGTTTTGGGCCTTGATTTTCATCAAATTAGAGTTGGTTTTGCAAAGAGGGAAGTTTCATTTTCAGCACATTTTCGGGTTGGATTTCAATCCAGACCGCTCGAGTGGCCTGGGCCACTGCACGAGCGGCCAACCTTACTCTATTTCACCTAATATTCTGCTTGCTCGAGCAGGCAGGCCACCGCACGTGCAGTTAGCAAGGCTGGCTCAGTTTTGTTTTCTTCTTGTTTTCTCTGACTTCTGGGCTTCCATTTACATGGTTTTCAAGTATTTTTCATATGCATTTGCATCTCATGAACACAAAGGAAATTAATGAAAATGAAAGATTAGTGACTAAGTAACGAATAGACCGAATAGGTTACGAAGTGATTACATGAAAGGACTGTATGTTGAACCATTGTGCTTGAATGTGTCTGTGTAGGTCAAACACCACGTCCTAATCACGTGTTTCAAGGAGCTAACTGTGAGTAACAATGTTATAAAGCTATATTCAAGTTACAACTATTTTCTAATGATATTATTTAGTTCTATTTTTGAAACAGTATTGCTTACTAAGTGAATAATTGTCCTGTTTTATAAACTGTATTCATGGTATCCATAGCATCTGTTATTGCTTTTGTTTATTGCTACTGTTATAGAGATCTCTGTCAATTCCAATTCTTGGAACTTCTGTTTACTGTACTGATGACCATCAAATGACTGTTTGGTCTTTAAGACCTATTGTACTGTTCTGCTATTGGATGTACCACGTATGACTATTATGATTTCATTATGACTCTGAAATATATAAAATACTGCTTGGTGAATTGATTCACTACTAAAACTGAGTATTTTAAATTGTTGTAAGGATATCATTCATGAACCTCTTTACATATTTGTTATTTATTGGGCTCTAAATCATTATTTATATATGTATGTCGGTGATCAAGTGTAAGACCAGACCTAATGGCGTCAACCTACCCTCTATTTTGTGAAGCTAATTGATGTGCCTCACTTCGAGGTTCCTACTAGTCAAGCTCTAAGGCTTTTGAGTGGTGTGGAATTCACCCTTTTGACATTGTGATTAAGTGTAATAGTTTTGGTTTAAAATCTTTTGTTTTGTTTAATTTTGCTAATGGGAATTAATTCCCTAGTTATGCGAATGTGTTTGTACTTATGTATGAGATGACATATGTAAATATCTGTCTACTGTATATAAAGTTATTTTGTTCCATGTAAGTCTCACAGCTCATTGGACAATTTATTTTAATATTGACTTTCGCCAGTCCCTATTACTGTTTATTGTTAAGCAAGCTTTTGGTAATCTTAGATTATTGGCCGGTTACGATGCTAAACCTACAGGGACGGGTTTGGGTCGTGACAAGAAGGATAATTCATATTCTCATATTTGGTTATACCTATTAAACTCATGGAATAGAATAAATTTTTATTATTTATTTATATTTTTAACAAGTTAGTAACAAATAAATTAAATTTTTTATATAAATCATGATAATATTAATAGTTATGAAAGTGATGGCGTGAGTCGTAGTACTGGTGGTGCCGGAGGAGGTGGCGGCATCGATGGTGGTGATAACAATGATAATAAGATGGTGGTAGTAGATTGTTGTGGCCTTAGTGGTGGTGGTAAGGTGGTGTAATGCCCTCAAAATATTATATAAATTAACCATTCATAAGATCTATAGACATAATAGAAATGTTATATTTTCATTCATCAGAGTTAATATTACAAAAGATATTACATGCATTACACTTTCATAAACGTTCATCTTGAAACTATAGCATGTAACTTTAACTGCTAATAGAAAAATAAGTGCCTTACGGGCTTACATCTTTCCAAGTTATCACTTGATTACAACAAAAGAAGAGTCATGGTTCTATATATATAAAGCCATCGACTTGAATTTACATTAAACACAAAATAAAATATGCAAAATGGAGCCTTCAACCCCTAAACCTCCCAAGTTATGTCCTTGGAGACGGCATATCACCTGTACCTGAAAATAGTTTCCCAAGTAGGGTGAGTCAAAACCTAGTAGAGATATGCTAAAACAATATATGAGAATTAACTAATATATTAGCACTAGATAAATGTTTAATACTTGCAAACCAACTTACCCCCTTTTCATGACCAATCCATATCGACATCTATAATTCGATTCATTTCTATTCATTTATCCAAATCAATCCATTGACATAGTTCATTGTTATCTAAATAATTCAAAACGAGACTACAACTCATTTATCAACACTTTAATAACAAACATTATTCAAACACTTTCATTTTCTTGTCATTTTACAGAATCACATCCGAGGGAACCAGTACCCAAATACACATAAGATTTCGGGACTTTCACCCGGGACACTCCGGCCAACTTAATTATCAAAGGAGTCCATCCCATATCTCCTCCCACACAATGGATTACATCCCCTATCTCCTTCCAAACAATGATACATATACAATGTATTTAAACACGTTGTCATATACAATGACTAATCAAAACACATATTCAATGATTTAATTAAACCATCATATTCAATGGCATAATTCAATTGATTAGTTTCAATCATCCTAATTCTCATGCAGTTTCTACTACAATCATATCTATCCTCCACCAATAGCCCAAAACAGATATTTCTAAACAGATAAATAGATCTATCAACAGATAATTTATCAAATTCCCATAGGTGAATGATTTATCAAATCCAACTATACCCTTTATTTACACATCCTCCCAATTTCATATTTCCCATACCAATTTCATTATTCAAACAAAATAATTATTTAGTTCAAATTAGGGCAATCTTCTCCATTTCCCAAATAGTACACCCAAGACCAAATTTCACCAATTATATCCAAGCAATATCATGTTCAAGACCTCTTATACACATATGGTACCAAATATGGAAAACCCCTCTTTCAAATATCAAAACCCTAACCTTAACTTCACCCAAATCTTCCCAAATCCCACAATTTATACAAAATGACAAAAATCTAGGTTAAAACTCATATTAAAGAGTAGAATATCCCTACCTCAAAGCTAGGAGACCAAAGGAGTTGATGAAGAGCTTCAAGAATGCCCTAAATTCAGTTTTGCTCAGATCAAACGAAAGCCCTTGAGATGCTCCAACACTTTAACAAAGGGACTGGGGTTGAGAGATACTTAGATCTAGGGTTATTCATAGAGAGAGAGAGAGAGAGTTTTAGAGAGAGAAGCTGTCGGATTAGGGTTTTGGGACGAAAAAAAATCAAAAAGTGATGCAGAAAAGCTCTGCTGCGAACTGATATACGCAGTTCTCGCTCGAGCGAAGGAGTCGTCGCTCGAGTGACCAGACACAAAAATGACCTCGCTCGAGCGCAAGAAGCGTCGCTCAAGCGCACAATGCAAAGCTTTAGGCCTACTACAAACGTAGACGCACGCTCAAGTGCAAGAAGTCTCGCTAAAGCGAAGAAACAATTTCACAAGGCTCGCTCGAGCGTAAAAAGTCGTGCTCGAGCGAAGCACTCCACTTTCCCAGAAAAACTACATATGGAAAAAAGACCTGAGGACTCTCAATCCTCGCTCGAGCGCAAGAAACCTCACTCGAGCGAAGAAGCAAACTACTCAAAGCTCGCTCGAGTGCAAAAAGCCTTGCTCGAGCGAAGAGACCAAAATCTGGGCAACAACCATTTATACCAACTAACAACCAACCGGTTCCAAACTCACCTAACAAGTCCCAAAACTCTATTTCAAAGAATTAAAGAAAGGAAACAAGACATAAACAACAATATACAATCACGGAATCCGAGTCTGGAACACAACGAAAGTCGAGGTAAAACTGGGATTGCTATAGATGGTGTTATGGTTGCGATGTTTGTAGCGGCCAAAGGTAATGGTGGTGGTAGTAGTGGTGGCATCGGTAGTACGGTAGTGGTAGTATGGTGATGTGGTGGTTGTGGCGGTGACTGTGGTAGTGGTGGTTGTGGTGGCAATATAGTGGTGGTGACGGTGGTGGGGCGATAGGGTGGTAAGAGAATGAAATGATAGTAGTAGTTAAATAATAATATTTTTTTTAAGTGCCAACAAAAAAAAAAAATAATAATAATAGTAATAATATTTTATAGTAATTTCATACTGGAATTGAATGGCCATTCCTTAGGTTAAATGAAGGAATTAGCATTCACACATTTTGTTAGAATATCCATTCCAATGGAATGACTATTCCCACTTAAATAAGACGTACTAAACAAGGAAAAGGGGATGGAAAGTTAGAATGGGTATTTCATTCCAACTCATTCTATTGTACCAAAGAGGCTCTAAGCCTCCGTTTGGGAAGTGGGTTGGCTTTTTGGCTTTTTTGGCTATTTTAGCCTGGGCTTAAAAGTTTGGTTTGGGAAGGACTTTTTGGCTTTTTGGCTTTTTTGACTTTTTTTGTGAGAGAGGAGTGTAATGATTATGGGTTGGATGTGATGTTTTGTTTTTTGTAGCTAAAAAAGCCTATTTTGTCTTTTGTGGCTAAAATAGCCAAAAAGCCTGGCTTTTTGGCTTCCCAAACGACACCTAAGCTACAGGATCCACTTACTTTTTGTATTTTAAATTTAATAGTATATAATATTACTATAAAACTTAGAGTTTGTTTGGCATCATCTAAATAAGAGTTTGTTTGGCATGATCTATATTAACACATTTTTTTTAATCTTTTTATTTTTTTAAGTCACATCATCTCTTTACTTTTTTGTATATTTTTTTGTAAAAATCAAAAAGTGTTCTTATTTCAATCATCCCAAACAATCCCTAAGTGCACTTATTTAGGTAAATGCATTTATTTTGGTCATATCACCTCTATATTTTTCTTCACATCTTTTCACAAAAAATTAAAAAAATATATTTATTTAAATCATTCCAAACAAGCTCTTAATAAATTATAATTATAATAAAAATAAAATACAACCCATAATTGATATAATGAAACTTCAAATAAATAAACGAGAAATATAACTAACACATATATAGAGAAATTCTAATGAAACGTAAAGGTCATGACAAGGCACTATTCCCATTGATTACCTTTCTCCAAGCCTAATCATAAAAATCAAAGAATAAAATCAGCAATTATGCAAGGAGAGAAACTTATAACTAGTAATTCATTTTATTTATTTATTTATTTGTAAATACACTTTTAATTCCTATAATTTCATCAAAATATTTTAATTTAAATAATTTAATTTTTTATATTTTTAGTTTAGTTTCAATTTGATCATTTCGTTAAACTTTGACATTAAAATTAATGATTTTGTTACAAGTGTAGCGCTCCTAAGACATGTACGTAAAAGAAATTGATAGTTATTGTAGTGACGGGCACAAAAATTGTGCAAAGGGGGAGCTAAAGCCAAATTATTTAAATTTTAGAGGAATTGAAGTAAGATTATATAAATTTTGAAAATCAAAATATTAATTTATTTTACAAAATCTCAAAATGACATGAAAGTAATAGGAATTTTCAAAGGTTTGGGGTGACTAAAACACTAATTTATTTTATAATTACTAAAAATTCATGAAAATAATAAAAATTTTCAAAATTTAGGATAGTAAAAGTAAAAGTAAAATTATTTAGATTTTAGAGGAGTAAGAGTAAAATCATATATATATGGAATGGATCAAAATGCAAATTTCTTTTATAAATATTCAAAATTGTATGGTGAAAGTGTAATTTTTCAAAAGTTTTTTTTGGGGCCGGGAGGGGGGCGGCATGCCACCCCTGTGTCTGCCGATAGTTATTTGGACAAAATGATCAATTGAAACTAGACTTAAAGTGTAGAGATTAAATTATTCAAATTGAAATAATAAGGACCAAACTAAAATTTGGGTCAGAAGTGTAATTTATGAAGAGTGGGGCAGAGACGAATTTTGCTTCCCCCTGCCTGTTCTACCTGACCTCGCCTCGAATTATAATTATTAAATATATTTATATGTATATAATATATAATTTAATTTTTCATTATAATAAAATTAAAACCCTAGAATATTATAATTAAGATTTATTTTTAATTATTTATTTGCTATCTTATTTGTTATAATTCTTATTAAGTATGAATTATCATTTATAATATACTATAACTTTTATTAATATTTTTATTTTGCAACTTATAAAAAAAATCCGTCCCCTATCTTGCACCCACCTCTCTACCACCACCCTTGATTTGCCTCACACCCGATATCAAATGGTGCATGAGAACATTATGACAAACCCACCCTAAACGCGACCCTTGACCATCCTTACCCATTGTAGTGTTAATTATAACTTATTCATGATTTATTATAGTGATTATATCTTATTGTGACATTAGTTACAATCTATTTTAATTACTATTTTAATTTTAATAAAAAAAGTCTTGATTTATACTGACGTTTAAAAACTATTTTAATTTTATTCAAAGAATTCTTTATTTATATTGATATTAGTCATAACTCATAGTCAAGATATATGTAAATTTTGTATATATCTCCTCCACTATATATAAAGAATCACGCTTCCCAAAAAAAAAAAAGAAAAAAAAAAAACCACAGCCCCACGATATGACTTTGTCCCTTTATATACAGTGACTTTTTATTTTTCGTCGTATCTCCTGTCTTATATATTTAGATTTGATTAAAATACGAATCGTCGCTTGTAATTTTCAAAATTATATTTCACTCATGAGGTTTCTAATTTCATAACAAATCGTCTCTTTTATTAATAAATTATCAAATCAATTAATAGTTTTTAATGATGTTAAAAATACGTTTCAATTAATAATTTATGTAATTTTATCATTATATAGGATATCAATTATGAATTTTATTTTTTTAGTTAATTCTGTTAAATAAAAAATTCTAATAAGGGGGTATTTATAATTTTTCAAACTACATGAAACAATCTGTATTTTAAGCAAACTTCAGGAGGTGTATTTGTAATTTATCCTACATATTTTTAGAGTTATATGGGTCCATTTTGAGGTCCGTTTTGATAATTTGAACTATTTATATTTTAGAGTACAATGAGTAAATATACATACAAAAAATTAAATTAATTAGATATCGTTAACTCTTTCATCTACTCACATATATATATATAAAAATAAATGACAATTATGATTTAAAGTATTAAAATGAATACAAATGTTAGTAAATAAAAAAGTTAACGATATACAATTAATTTGATTTTTTATAAAATATTTTACTCGATGTATTCTGAATATAAATTGTTCGAATCATCAAAAATGGCTCAAAAATGGGCCCATAGAACTGCACGTAGTGGCTGCCCCCACAACACTAGAGCCACCTATCTTCATATTTTTATGGAAAAATTCATTTTACATCCATATGATATGGCTTAATAGTACTTTACTCTCTTTCTTTTAATAATAATCATATGTCCCTAATGTAGTCTTGGATTAAAATGCAACCATTAATACCGTTAATTATAAATGTGAAATTATTGTAATACCCTAAAACCCTACTTTTTTGCTATTTTCTTTCTCTCTCTCATCTCTCATACACATAATTTATAATGTCTAGTATTAATTCAATTAAATCACAATTAATTATATATTTTTAATTATTTATTGTAATTCTTAATTTTTTATTTTTATTTTAATTTTATTATATTTTAGATTACAATTAATCCAAAATATTTAACTATTTATTGTAATTAGTAACTTTTGGATAAACAAATACACCTTCTGAGGTTTGCCTAAAATATAAATTATTCCCTATGGTTTAGAAAATTACAAATATCTCATTGTCAGAATTTTTTATTCAACAGAATTAATTGAAAAAGTGAAATTTCTAACTGTTCACCTATACAATAATAAAATTATCTGAATTATTAATTGAAATAAAATTTTAACATTATTAAAAACTATTAATTACCTTGATGATTTATTAATAAAAAGACCTATTTGTTATGAAATTAGAAATCTTAGGGGGCATAATGTAATTTCTAAAACCACAGTGGGGTAATTTGTAATTTAAGTAAACCTCAAGGGGTGTGTTTGTAATTTACCCTTTATTTAATTATATTTTATCTTTGAGATCAATTCTTTATTTTATTTTATTTTAATTTATCTTATTTTAATTAACATATTAATCTAATTTTAGGTTTGGAGAAAATGGGGGTAGAATTGTGATTTTATTGCATTAACTTTATTCTAATTTTTTAGAGAACAAAACCCACTCTAAAAAAAAAAAAAAGAAAAAAAAAGTGTGTGTAATACACCTTCTGTTAGTTTAGATAAAAAAACTAACGATAGCACTTTAGTTTAAAAACACATGATGACTTTTTGACTGTATTTGAACAATAAAGGGGTAAAGTGCTCTAGCTCCAAATCACAAGGGGTAAAGTGAATTTAACCCTATTTTTATTTTGGAAATGTCTCATTTCCCATTTCATTACTCCAATTGCACCTCTAATGAGGTGACAAACAATACTAACCAATTAACTTTCTTTGAACTCTTCACTCTCCTTTGAAAATTATTTGTCACCTCATTAAAGGTGTAATTGGAGATAATGAAATGAAAAAATGTGCAAAACTCTTTTTACTCTTCATGAATTGCCTTCATCATCTCATCAATAGTGATAACTATTCACTTTGTTTAGTTTGAAATTTTCAAAAAATAATTCTATGAAGTTTCAATTTATATATTTTTTATTTTAATATTTTTTTAACATTTTAATCATTTTTTATTTACTTTTTAGATCTATTTACACTTAAAAAGTATAAAATTTATACAAAAATCTTTTAAAAAATTCATTGAATATAATACAATATAAAAATGTACTTAATTTTTATAATTTTTTTGGGAACATTTAGAGCCACCATTTCTTTGAGCGATCACTGAGAAAATTTCCATTTACCAAATTGGCCTTCAATTGCATGAATCACCACTAACCTTTTTATAAAAAATAAAAATAAATAAATAAATAATCAATTATGGGTAAAAATGGGGCAGCAAATTTCAACCCAAAGATGTCACAAGATGCATGTATTTTCCGTAACTAATGTTTGTCTTATTAATATGCCGCGTTTAAGTCTTTGTTGATTAAATCACTCAACAACTATTAAATATTCAATAAATCAAATGGAAAATTTTACCACACACAACTCTTGTCATATACATTTTTAATTATGTCAATTTTTTTAATTATAATTAATTTTTTTAATTATAATATTATTTTAATATATTTGATTATACCTCATATAGTGTCTAATCATAATTTTTTTTTTAATTATGACTCAGAAAATATATAATTATACTATTTTTCTCTTTAATTAAAAGGTGTATACAGTCCACATCAAATCACAAGGTATTAAATAAATAAATAATTATTTCTTTTGGAACTCAAATCATAATAACATTGCATTTTGGTCAGCTAAAATGACTAATCAATTAGTGAAAAAAGCAAAAACGAACGTGTCATTGAAGAAACTTCCATCTTTCCTTTCACATTGGTCAAAATCATTAACAAATCTAAGCAAGACTCTACAATTAATTAAATTAAGGTTTTGTTAGTGTGTTGTGTTGTTATAGAAAATGTTAAAAAGTTTAAAAGCATCAGAGGCAAAAGCGAACGTGTCATTGAAGAAACTTCCATCTTTCCTTTCACATTGGTCAAAACCATTAACAAATCTGAACAAGACTTTACAATTAATTAAATTAAGGTTTTGTTAGTGTGTTGTGTTGTTATAGAAAATGTTAAAAAGTTTGAAAGTATCATGTATTCTGAACGATAGTGAATGTACTAAATAATGTATAAAGTCTTTTAGGCCATGTTTGTTTGGGTGGACATGAGTTTGGGATTGGACTAATAGTCCAATAAAATTATTAATCCGATATTTGGTTAAACAATTGAAGTACGGATTAATTATTTTAAACTTGACTATTAGTTAAGATAGGATACATAATCCAACGGATTCGTAGTCTTAGGACTATTAGTCATGGGAATGCTAATCCAATCCGCCCAAACAAACATCTTATAGTTTTGTCTTGGAACACTTTATTTTTTATAGTTCAAATAGATAAAGAAACTCTTTATGGTTGTAAACTAAAGTACAAAATTAACTCTATTGATAATAGTGACAAAATTGTCACGCTCCAAATTTTATTACCCGCTTACACTACCAAATTCTTTATAAACAATCCATTTTCCAATAATAGTTATTGTAACATCCCGAAATAAATTCATACAATCCAAGACGATAAGTAAATAACAATATAAATTAGACTATAATATTCTTTTATTACATAAGACGTAGTTGTAAAAAGGGTGATACATGCGAATATACATTCATAAGTCCTAACTCTGAATCTATAGCATTTGTCAACAACAAAGATATGAAACAGAAGTTAAACAGATAATTGAAATGTCCTGAAGGCTACAACTTTCCAAGACTGTACTTGATTACATCAAAATGGATTTAAATCTAATACAGACAAAGTTCTAAACTTGTACAAAATAATTACAACATGTAAACAAAATGAAGCTTTTGCTCCAATCCTCTCAAACTATTGCCTTAGCGGAGGCATTTCACCAACACTTAACAATGATTTTTCCATATTGGGTGAGCCAAAACCCAATAAAAATAATTCAACACAATATATGAATTTTAACAAAGATATAAGGGTGAAATGCATATGCAATGTTCATGATCAAGACGTCTCATTTCTCTTTCCAAAATCATGCAAAATCCGGTTTATATCACAATCCATCATTCATTTCCTTATATTAGAAAATAGAGCCATGAATCATAACTCTGGGAATCTTAAAGTACAACCTTTCACGGATATTTCGTCCGTGAACCGTAACCGGCACCCATGTAAACGTAGGCTACACAAGCACTACTTCCTCTATTTCACAGATATTTCATCCGTGGGAATCAGAACTCATGTATACACGCAGTTTTTGGGATTTTCTTGCTGGAGACATAGGCTAACTTAATTCAATGGAATACATCCCTTTTCCAAATTCACCTATTTTTTCTAAAAAATGTTATACATGTACAATGGATCAAGATGTGATAATGCTCAATGCAAATGAATGAGAAATTAGTTTCAATTCACCTAATCTTCATGCAATCTCTACAACAATCATAGTTATCCTCTACTGATAGCCTAAAATAGATATAAATTCTCCTATAAAGATAAACTTTCCAAATTTCAAGATGTGAATGATAATACATATCCAACTCCACCATCCATATCAATATCCATCCAATTTCACATTTCTAATATCAATTCTATTTATTTATACAAAATAAATATTTGAGACATTTAGGGCAAAACCCCTTTTTTCTTTCGAAATCCATTCCAAGTATCAAAATCAATAATTTTATCAGAACTCAAACTCATTTCCAGTCTCATAACCATTTTCCATACATCCATTTGAAAACCTCTCTTTTAATTTTAAACCAAAATCCTAGGTTTGTTCAAAATCCTCAAAACCACAAGATTATTTTATACAAACAAATAGCTAAGTTAAAACTCATAAAAAAGTGTAGAGGATCCTTACCTCAAAGCTAGAAGACGAGATAAACACCGATGAAACTTGGATTGAAAATCCTATGTGATTCGTGATTAGATAAGGATTAAAATATTCCAAAGCCAAAAATTCCAAAAACACTCAATCTAAAATCATCAAGCACTTACGAGAGTGATTTTAGTTTGTTTGTTTTTTAGGAATAAATAATAAATCAACACAATCGATTTTTTACGTGGAAAAACCACAATTGAAGAACCTTCAATTGTAATCAAAAACCACGGGCGAACCGCCACTAATCAATCCACTATAGAAGGACTACAAGGTTACAAAGAAATCATACAAATTACCCAAACCAGTCAATTTGTCTCTGAATCTTCTGTAACTCTTTCACCACGCCGCGGATCGATTCTCGAAGTTGGTTCCATACCTCAACTTCACTTGTCGAATTAACGACTACGTAAAGAAACAAAACACTTTTTGAAACTTTACGTAATGATCTTCGGATTCCACCGAAGAGAACACTCTTGAATATTAAGTATCAACCTCTTTGATGTATGAATTTCAACTCATGAGTTTTAGAACTCTCTCAAGAACATCAAAGAAAACTCACCAAACTCTCAGAAGAACACTTCAACCAAAACTCTAGAATTCTTGAATCTGATCTCTAAAAAAGTTAGATTGGTTTTAGGAGAAAACCATCTACTTATAGGAACCCAAAAAGAATCCCAATTCTGAATGAAACCAAACTCTTGAAAAATTCCGGATTCTAAAGATCGCTCGAGCGAGGCTCCTCTCGCTCGAGCGAGAAGTGTATCTCGCGTGATTTCTACTAGTGACCTCGCTCGAGCCACGAGCCCTTCGCTCGAGCGAGGAAGACATCCTTTCAGGTTCAAGTGTAGACGCAGTGCTTGGCTCGAGCCACCATGCTCTTCGCTCGAGCGCACAAGCATGGCCTTCAGGTTTTGCCCAGAAGCATCCTTCGCTCGAGCGAGCACTTCCTGGCTCGAGCGAGGAAGGCAAAAAACTCAGAAATAATTACAACTCAATACTTAGTTTTGTGCGCGGGATTTTGACAAGATAGGTCCTAACATGGATGAAGTCGAAACCTAGCTCTATTCGGATGAAAACGAAGCCCTAGGTGAGCTCTACTTTTTTTAACAAAGGGAGTAAGGTGAAGAAATCACTACATCTTGGTGTTTTTGTAGAAAGAATGTAGGTTTTAGAGAGAGACAGAGTCTAGAACTAGGGTTTTTGGAATGTTTAGAGAGACAGAGAGAGAGATGAAAAAGTGATGTAAAAAGTGATTTTTACGAACTGATATACGCACAGATTGCTCGAGCGCAAGAGCGTCTAGACACAAAAATGATTACCGCTCAAGCGCAAGAAGTGACACTCAAGTGTCAAGGCACAGAGAAAAATGCAACATCACTTGAGTACAAGAAGTGATGCTCAAGTAGAGAATATACATTTTTAGAAGTTTTACAGTCATATGCCTATCGCTTAAGCTCAAGAAGTGTCGCTCGAGCGCATGACCGCTCGAGCGCAGGAAGAACTTCTTGATTGCAGAATACACTCTCTTAATAGTTTTGTAGACCTGCCAAAATACTGGGAGTCCACAAAGACAGCTAGAATGTGAAGGCCAAAATTTAGGCAACCAAAGTTTTGAAAAACAAGCTATCAACCCGTTCCAAATACAACCAACACATTCCAATAACTCAAGGAGGGAAAAGAGGAATAAGACATGAACAAAAATACAAAACAATGAAACTGGAATCCAGAATATCAAATGGGTCGGCTCTAAACGAGAATCACTATAGTTATAGTAACACCACAAGCTAAATTGAATAAAAGAGGTTCTCTCTCGCATAATTACAATGAATGAAATGTTGAATACAATCAATAATACATGCCTTTCAATTATGCACAGTTACATAAAAAGAAACACTTCTCATTTCAATCTTTCAATCACTCATTTACATTATACACTACATGGACTCCTAACAAACAAATAAATTATTGATCTTCAACTGTTGTACCTAACTTCGTTCCTATAAAATGGTTAAACAACATGGGATGGACACTAGGTCCAGTAGAGATCTACAATGATTCCCGAAAATAAGATCAATAGATATATATGATCATGAATAATAGCCAAAATAAAGTACACATAAGTACACATAAGTAAATAAACATATGCCTTTTATACCTAAAATAAAGTACACATAAGTAATACATTTTTCGTGAGAATTCCATTGACCTTTCAAAGAAAACTCATTCTTTTATTTTCTTACCTTTCTTGTAATTTCAAACAATTTTCTTAAAAACCCCATTTTAACATTTTCATAAGGATCTTAAGTCTATTAACCATATATTACTAATGATCATACATCATACTCTTTAATTCACAACTAACATCACCCTACCATAATCCACATAACGTCAAAATATATATATACATATATTCCAATACATATCACATAACTAATTCATATAAAACAAATTAATTCATTTCCTTCTTTTTTGACTCACACAGTTCAATTCTCCAATTCCAATTATCGCATACAAATCCCCTTATATTTATTCCACAAAAAGTTCACTGTCAATAACCTGCTCCATTACCAAGGCATACCAATAAATCATACGCTTTTCTGAGCACTACTTCGGACGGAAGGGAGAACCTCTATCAAGCGCCATGCTTTACCAGTCACAAATTGGAAGGAATGTGGAACCTCCTCGTATCTCAACAGACTACACAATTTTCTGGACACTACTCTGGAAGGAATGCAAACCTCTATCAAACGCTACGCTTTACAAATCACAAGCCGGAAGAAAACGGACCTTTATTCCAATATCATCAGCTATCAATTCATCATATCAATTAATAAATTAAACAAACAACGCAATGAATAATAAATTTAAAACTCCCTCTTTAGCATTCAATGCAATTTGCACCCCACAATATTCTATACATCTCAACATCAATTTCTTTTTGTTCAATTTATACATCCCAATTAATTTCATACACTTTTCATAATGCAATGAACCACTTTTCATTATCAATTTCTTTGATATAAGTCTCTTATGTAATAATCATTCTTACAATAATTGTTAATCACCCTTCATACTTACTTCGACTCATCATTTACTAAATTCCAAGAATTTAAGGTCAACTGAAATAAATAATCATTTAAAAATAAAATCCATAGCTAGGGTTTGACAAAATTAGGCCTTTTTATGTTAAGGCTCAAAATCAAGTTCTAATTGTCGACAACTTTCTTAAATCCCGTAAATCATAAATTTAACTACCTTGATTTGGAAAACCATTACTTCATCTATATGCTTTTTAAGAAAATCCCTCAACATGAGATTTTTATGCAATACAAATATACTACTTATCTATCTATAAAAAATATTGAAGGGAAGCAAAAAAATCCTTACCTCACGCTAGAAGAGGAAGAAACCCAAAAATCCAACTTCAATGAAAATACGATCCGCTTGGATGGATAGAAAGCCCTTGTCATGCTCTTCGTTTTTATATAATGAAAATGGGATAGGAGATTAGTAGAAAGAGATGAAAACCAAACTTTTATGAGCTTGGAACTCAAAAATGGCGAGAGAGAGAGAGAGAGAGAGAGAGAGAGAGAGAGAGAGAGAGAGAGAATATGAAAGAATGAAGAAAAGTGACCAAAAAATGACTTTTTAAAGTACTAATCTCAAATAAACCGCTCGAGCGAGCATTTCACCACTCAAGCAGTGAACGCAATCTCTCAGAAGTTTTACAGATCTATAGTGAAAATACTAGGAGTCTTGCATCTCTGCTCAAGCACTTACTTGACCTCTCGAGCGGTCACCCTAGACACAGCTAGTTACACAGCACAGTTCCTAAGGCACTCTCAACACATCAACCTTATTTCCATGTGTAACCATTTAAGTAAATGCTTTCTTTTAGCTTCTTACATTTATATTTCATTTATTTAAATTTACAATATAAATAAGGAAATACCCCCCATTTGGATTCAAAGAAAAATATAAAAAAAATTCAAAATCAAGATAAATCAAAAAGTGACTCCCTCAGTTTAAGTACAAAAATAATTTTCTGATTAAAATTTCAAAATTTGACGTTGAAGTAAAATGATTAATACCTCGTAGAAAAATTTCATAAAATCAAATTAGACTATTAAATGTATTAGGAACAATTACCACCAAATATTATTTTCAAAATCATAAGTTTTGTAAAATCCAAATTTTTTACACTTAGAAAATTTTCAAACTAAGTCCAATTTTTGTGACAGAAAAATTGGGTCTCGACCTAAATCATTACAAAAATTACCTAAATACCGTTATTGTCATATTCTCTTTATCTTTTCTTTAATATATACAATTTCCTATCTTAATTACATATTTAACAAATTAAATCATAAATTAACCTAAACGCTCTAATTTGATACCATAACCTTAATCTAATTTTTAAATTTTAATTTTTAACATAATTTCTTATTTAATAACATTTTAAATAAAACATACATAAATTTTATATCTATATATATAATAAAATCAAAATTTAACTCAAATAGCTTAATTTAGGCAATTTTATTTTCGACACCCTCATCATAAGTTTTTAATAGTTTAAGGATATAAGAAAAAAAAAAATTTAGTTCAAGTTCTCTAAGACTTCCAACGTCATTTTCTAACCAAAGTACCCCAACACTAATAGTTTGTCATGGTATCTTTGGAATAATTTTAAAATTTTAAAATTCAATAATTTTTATTTACATATCCCTTTTTCATAAAATTTATATTTTTAGAATCCCCTCATCAAGATCTATCAAACAAGATTTATGATGAGTATGACATTAAAAAATAAATAAATAAAATAAAATTTCACTGACCCAAGTCAGAAAAATTTCACTAAAATCAATTAAATGTCATTGTAACTAACTTTAAATTTCACTGACAAAAATGCTCAGAGAAATTTTACAATTGCTTATTTCTTTCAAAGAAAATTTAAGAATTGCTTATTTTCTCTTAGAAACATTTCAGAAATTGAACAACTAAAAAGTCTGTGAAATTTCTTTGACTTTTAGTAAGAAAACTCAGTAAAAATTTATTTATTTTTCTAATGCCCTGCTATTTCATACATGAATCCATCGCAACCAATATAACAACACACTTCAAAGCCATCCTTTTCACTGGACTAAGAATTAAAATTTATAACTTCTCTATTTACATATCCTTAAAATCTTGTACCGAACTCCAAGTTCTACAAACATGATGACAATTACAATAGAAGAACCCCACGGGTGTACAAGACAACAACAAAATAAGTCTAATAGCCCTATTACAAAACTCTAAGTATTTACAGCAAAATATTCTCAACTGTCAATCCCAAAACCGCTTACTTCAAGTCACTACTATAGTTGTACAACAATATTTCCTGAAAAATAGAATAGGGATGAGCTATATGCCAGTAGGAATACATTTAACCAAGTATTTAATCATTCGAATAAATTTATGGCACCCTTGAGACAAAACATAATAACGAGTTATGAACACATGTAATCTTCATTAATTATGTAAATACATAGCGATTAAGCATAGACCATTACATTTCACACCTTTACAACACAACAATTAAACAATCACATCAATGGAAAACAAACCATGAGTCCTATGTAAGAGTCCAACACAAGTTGTTTTAGTTTAAAAAACCATCCCCCACATTTGCCGGCTATTATATGGCAGGAAGTGGGCACCCAAGAAAACCATCCGTTTTTTCACTTTCGCCGGCTATTATACGGCAGGACTATGTGGACACCCAAAAACATTTTTCCCACATTCGTCCAGCGATAAGCCTAGACAGGACTTTTGGGCACCTTTTAAACTCCCCGCGTGGGTGCCAACACAACACCACATTTTTCAAAATCGACTCTTACCTAGACTTATGCACAATTAATAATTCCATCACATTTTAATTTCATCAACAAACATCCATCATCACAATAGATGAAACACCACATAATATTCAAAGAATAATAACATTCAAGTCACAATTCCTTTACCATATCAACATCCACATCTTTCATCTCTTGATTGTTCATAATATTCCATGAATCAAAGGAAATTCCACTCAATTTAGTGTTTTCTATTCAAATTGAAAAGTTAGGGTTTTACCAAATTTGGGGGTTTCTGTCCTTCATCATAGATATAGGTTTTAACAACATTTATATATATGTTTTTAGCAAAAGAGTTAAGAAATTTCAAGCAAAAGTCAAGCAAAATGATTTATTTGTGTAAAACATGGGTTTAATCCAACAAGATCCTCAAATTAGCTTATAAGTCACAACAATACCATGAAATCTCTTCAAAATAAAGAAATACTAGGATAAAAGTATCCCTACCTCAAAGAAATGAAAAGAAAACTCGGAGAAACTCAAAGTTGATGAAATCTCGAAGTCCTTGGATCAGAAGAAAGCCCTTCACGCGCTCTTCAACCTTCCTCAAGGGACCTAGGCGAGAAGATACTTCTAGATGGGTAGATCTAGCTATCTAAGTGGGAAAAAGTTGGGTTTAGAAAGAGAGGAGAGAGGCTCACGGTTTGAGAGGAAAGAGGAGGAGAAAATAATGAGAGAGAAGAGTTTTGGGCCTATTTATAGTAGTAGAAAAGTAGCCCTAAGGTCATTGCAAAGAATAAGCCCAAAACCCCCAAAAGTAGGGCCCATTCGGACCCAAAAATTTTGGAAATAACACGCAAGAGTCGACCCTTTGGGCAGAAGTGTCGATCCTTTAGGTAGAAAAAACAATCTGGCACAAGCAAGGGGGTTAACCCTTAGACAGGAGGGGGTCGACCCTAATTTCCAGCAACTAACACACAGATTCTGCAATATAAAAGGGTCGACCCTTCCCAGACTGGTGTCGACCCTATAGAAAACCAACAGAGACACTAAGAATTCAAACAGGTATAACTCTCTCGTTCGGACTCCGTTTTAGGTCGTTCTTATGTCCAAATTGAAGCCCCGGAAACAAGCTTTCCAATGGTTCTAACCTCACATTCAAATTCAAAGTATGGAAGGAGAAAAGGGATAAAGAGTGAAGGTTGGTCAAAACAAAAACTCAAATTTGAGGCTTTTGATCTAATCATGCCTAAATACCTTGTTAAGGCTTCAATCAAGGTTCCAAAGGATCCTCAATCATAATATTTAAAGTTCACTTGCCAACCCATCAATGTCAAGAGTCCGACAACCATACAAGTTTAAGGTGATGGGTACTAATTTACACCAATCCAATACGAATTAGAATCCGAATCATTACATTTTTCTTTTCAAAATTTCATTTTCATCATGAATCTTATTTGATAGATCTCGACAAGATGATTCCAAAAATATAAAATTTACAAAATATGAAGTTTCAGATAAAAAGTTATTAAATTTTAAAGTTTTGAAACACATTCTAAAATACAACTTGTATATAGTGAAGAGAGAATGCATTAGAATTTCATGGTACCAATTGTTAAAAGGGCATTCTTGACATTTATGTTGAAATTTGTCCTTATCTTTATGGAGTTTCAAATGTTATAGACTTTAACTACCAAACAAAAAACAAATTGTGTTTGTCCTTAAACTCTTAGACAAATATGTAGAGGGATCTCTCTCTAATTTTTCCTTAATTTATTACCATAAAATTAAATTAAGCGTAAATTACACTTACCTCACCTGAGGTTTCTAACAAATATAGGGACCTCCCCTGTAGTTTCAATAATTACAGAAACCTCCATTACTTTTGAGGTATCACTTCCCTTCCGGTTAGAACCCGGTAAAGTGGGGTTATTGGTAGTGCTTGTTAAGCCTATTTGCAGACACCAACCTAGGGATTACCAGTGTCGTATTTACTGCCCCCTATTGATTTAAAAATTGAAAGTTTCAGAAAATTGTTAAGTTAGCGAAATGTAATGAAACATGATGCATTTCAAGAGGAACATGAAAGGAAAAATTTTCTTTAAAATGGCATGGCATGGCATGGCATTGACATTTGCATTCTTCATTGAGAATTTGCATAACTGTATATACTTTGTAAGAATTTTCTACTGGGCTTTACGTTCACCCCTATGGGACTTTAGTGTAGGTAAAGATATGGTGATCCCGCCAAACTGAGGGTGTGGATATGTTTTGGTGAAGAGTAGATTGCTCTTGTTTTGTTGTGAATTTTTTTTGTAAGCCAAGGGCTAAACGTGTGTGGGTCCGAGATGCCATTTTGTGTAACCGGGCTATTGCCTTGAAAGATGTAAGCCCTTAAGGGCATTTTATTTGTTTTGAGACTAGACGTTTCACATGCTATAGATTTATGTGTTCTTCTTATCATTGAATGTATATCCGCATGTGGAACTTTTGTATAAAACCTTGGAGATTTATGATGTAAAGGTTGGAGAATGGTTATATTTAATTAATGAATGTGGCATGATGTATTATACATGTTGAGTTTATTTCGGGGCGTGACACTTTTGTTGACAATATCTAGATTCCCCAAATCCGTTAATTCAGCACAAACGTCGTTACATTTTTATCCAAATGACCATATTGCCCCTTTGAACTAATAAGTTATTTAAATTAAAATTTTCACTCACCTCCCCTGAGGTTTTCCATATATATTATAAAAGATCCATGCATATTTTAACTCAACACCCTAACAGTTTAATATAAGACCATAATAATTAATACAATACATATAAGACTTATTTCACATTATATAAACAAAAATTTTAATTAATGCATTTATTATTTAAATTTCTCTCTCTTTTTTTTTTTAAGTTGAAAAACAAATGGATTAATTTTTTTTCTAGCAATTTGTCCTACTTATTTATTCATATGTAAGAACATTATTTATCCCTAAACTGTTAAGATATTATTAACAAATTTTAATTTTTATCTTTGAATCATTAAATTTCTAGTCGATGCATATTAAAAAAAAAAAAAATTACTCTTACATGATTAAAAAAAATTAAAAAATAAATATAGAAGTAAAAAAAAAAATCTAATCGCCTCACAATAAATTTAAATTAGTTAATAGGGAATGAAAGACTAAGAAATTATTTAATAAACAATTAAAACAATTTGTCATTTCTTGCACCTAAAATTAAAATTAATCTTTACTTGAATGAAATAATTATTTGAGAATAATAAAATACTCAATTAGTTTGGTGTATGATACTTAAAATCTATTTCTCCATCTTTATTTATCTCATTTAAACTATTTTCATTAAATTAAATCTTAAAATTTATTTCTCACCTTCATTAATGGTTGGATTTTTATTTTATTTTTTGTTTATAAAAGTTCAAAAACTTGTTGTGGAAAAAACTAGAGTCAAAGAAATTACATTTATATTTAAAAAAAATTATGAAAAATAAACAATAATTTCATATATATTTAATAGGATAAATCAAATTACATTTATATTTTTTTCATTGTGTGTTTAAATTAGTATTAAAGTCTGATTTCTTAGTCTTATCAATAAAATTATACAAGTATTAGATATACGGAAGAAGTAAAATTACATAATTTAAATAATAACAATTCGCTATAAATAATAATAGAACAAAATAAAGGTGAGAAATTAAAAAAAAAAAAAAGAGTAAAAATTTAACCATTAATGAAGGTGAGAAATTAATTTTAAGACTTAATTTAATAAAAATAGTTTAAATGAGAAAAATAAAGATGGAGGAATATATTTAAGTATCATAAAACAAATTGATTGTGTATTTGATTATTCTAAAATAATTTCTCCATTCAAGTAAATATTAATTTTATTTTTAGGTGTAAGAAATGAGAAATTGTTTGAATTGTTTTATTCTCAAATGATTTCTTGACCTTTCGTTCCTTATTAACTAATTTTAATTTATTGTGAGGCGATTATATATTTTTATTTCTATATTTATTTTTTAATTTTTTTTAAGCATGTAAGAATAACCTGCATTTAAAAAAAAAATATATGCATTGACTAGAAATTTAATGACCCAAAGATAAAAATTAAAATTTGTTAATAATATCTTAACAATTTATAGATAAATAATTTTCTTATATATGAATAAATAAGTGGGATAAATTACTGGAAAAACAAATTAATCCATTTGTTTCAACTTAAAAAAAAAAGAAAAGAAAGAAAAAATAAATTTAAATAATAAATGCATTAATTAAAATTGAAAAATATTTTGTTGTTTATATAGTGTGACACTACAAGAATTTACACATTTGCCGACCACTTTTGCTGACCAAAAAAATTTTGGTCGCAAAAAAATGACATTTGGCGACCAAATATTAATTTGTCGCGAATGATCAATATTTTTGGCGACCAAATATGAGTTGGTCGCAGAAGGTCACATTTTGGCGACCAAAAATGAGTTAGTCGCAAAAATTGGTATACTTTTGGCGACCAACTACAAATTTGGTCGCGGAAGGTTACATTTTGGCGACCAAAAAAAATTAGTCGCCAAATTAGTACTTTTAGCGAGTAATATTTTAGTCGCCGTTGATTGAGATTTGGCGACTAAAAAAGTTTGTTGGCAAAGGTACCTTTTTTGCGACTAATATGGTGTTTTGGTCGCCAAAAGTTGGGGAGGGAAATTTGAAACATGGAGGGGGGAAATGAAATTTTTTGGCAACAAAAAAAATTTTGGTCGCCAATTACAAAACGACGTCGTTTTGTACCAGGAAAACAGAAAAAAATAAAAATAAAAAAAGGCCCTGATCTCCTCTCTATCTCTAACTCGCTCTCTATGTAGTATGTTCATCCGCCCTCTTCCTCTCTCTGTGTTCTCTCTCTCAATCGGTGTCCACTCTCTCTAGCTCACCGATGTCCCTTACCACCATTGCGAACGTCCGTCACACTTCGCCATCGCCATCGCCCTGGCCCTCTGTCTAATGGACTCCTCATTTCTGGGAGATCCTCACCCAATTTCATCTCATCGCTGACCAGCGTCGCATGCCACTGCTAGCGCCACCGCCGCATCCTCACAGGTTCTCTCTCACTCTCGGTCTGTCTCTCGCTCTCTGTTTCTCGCTCTCTCCCTCTCTAGCCTTTGCCCTCGATCTCTCTCTCTCTATATATATATATATATAATGTGGTGAGGGGGAAATTTGATTGCATTTTTTGGTCCATTTTTTATGGAGTTCTTTTAGGTTTGTTATCTTATTCTCTGCTCTTAGGTTTCTAGTATTGATAATCTCTTTTGGGCTTCGATGTTTTTCGAGATTTAGGTTCAATACAGCTTGGTACGTACAAGTGAAAAAAGAGACTGACAATCTAATTCGAGACAATCCCTCAAAAATTTTGATATAGTTTATCAAAATTGTGAATCCTAATTCGACTCTAAATCAATCATATGTCTATATATATGTGTGTGTATTTAGGTTGCTAATTGGTGGGTATAGTGGTTTTGGTATAAAAGGCAAAGCAGGAGTGAGTTCTTAGATCGCTCACACAAAAATGATGTGAATTAATATTTGGTGTTGTGAGCCCCACGAGCATTATCAGAGCAATATTCAAAGCTGAAGAAGAAAGATGTGAAGTGATTGATGCCCTCCCTGTTCATGAAAACAATATGTTACAACATGTTACAAACTTGTTGTGAGGTATGGTGGATCTTTGATTGGAATTTTATTCATGCTTGATTCAACACACTAAGATTTCATTTTGGTGCTTTAATTGCCGGTGTGTTTGATTTCTTTTGACTCTTGATAATATAATTGTTTTTTACACACATCTCAATTTTTTGTTTCATGGTTTGTTTGTTGCTTGTTTTTTTTTTTTTTTCCATTTGGGGCTTCTTGATCCAATTCACTTTCACTCAGTTCCTCGAAGATAGTGAGTGTTCAAGATAATATTTCTATGCTACAAATAAGTCCACCATTCCCAACCGTTACAGGATAATGATATATATTTCTATTGTACAATTCAAGATGTTTAGATTTTTTTTTTTTTTTCAATCCAGAGGAGGAAAGAAAATGAACAAATGGATTTTATTTCATTCCCACAACTCACAATTATACTTCACATTGTCTATGCATCATATACTTAGATATTGATTACAAAGCAACTAAATTGATGGCTATATTTTTTAATTATGCAGGTGTGTAATTGGCTCTTCGCATTTATTATGTAAATGTTGGTAATTATGTCTTCTCTGCATGTATGTATGTTAGTAATTATACAGGCGTGTTCAATTGTTTTTGAATCTGAATCAAATCTTTTCAGCTGAATGAGTCAGCTAGGATAGACTTGGATATGGCGAAGGTTCTATATACTTGAGTGATAAATTTTTGTGCTTAGAATGGAATTTTTGTGATATACTTGAGTGATAAATCTTTTTATGTCCATTTTTGTCGTTTCAGCTAAAATTTTGAGATTCTATATACTTGAGTGATAAATTTTTGTTAAGGCACACAATTGAGATTAGTTGGTCATATTTAATTGTTTATACCGCAGATGAGGAGTTCTAAGGAGCATCCTGTTTACAATTTAATCTCCTGTTGGTAACTGTATATATGGAATTTTCTCATGTGTTGTAGCGTAGGTTTGACAGATTTCAAATCCATCATGTTCTTTTTACGAGGTTTGAAGAGGTTTGACAGATTGATTGTATATATGGATTTCTTTTGGGTTTTTTCTTAAGCTTATGAGTTAAGGTGGTATCTTCAAATTGAAATCCAAAACCCACATGGGAATCTCTGATTGGTGGATTGGGAATTGGATCTTTTATTCGATACTGAGCTCTTGTGGAATTGATGATGGCGCAATATCTTTGAATTTGCATTCTGACAAGTGATAACACTGGTCATGGAATTGATCGCTTTTGGTTCTGACTTCGGGTTGTCTTGTTTAGGATCATTACTTTGCATGAACAAAATTGGTAGAAATTTTAATTAGCATAGAATAGATAACAGTGCCTAGAGGGTGAAATACTAGTACTTTACTACTTTAGTGTGATTTCACTGTGATGAGTCATGGAGTGAGTTGTTCATTATAATTATCATTTTTAGTATTATCTTTAGAGGGCATAAATTGCCTATCTTACTAGTGTTTAAACCATCATGTTTGTTTCTTGAAATCTAGAATTTGAAAAGCTATATAGGGGAATTAGACACGTGCTAAATGCATATATCTTGCCACAATTATCTATATATATGTTTGATGGTCTATATTTTCATGTATGCTTGTATCAACCAATACATAGGTTCACTAAGCAATTATGCTTGTAGACACCTGTTATGATTGAGGTTGAATTCTTTTAAATTTTGAAATTGGGTTGATTATGTAGCGATATGGTAAATGTAGAGTAAAACTAGGAAAGAAGGCTTGAAGCTAAAAACAGAGTTCAATGCTCAATTCTTGGAAGAATGAAACAAATTGAGTGTCTTATCATTCCTAAGATTAGTGTTATCTTTCCAGGTATCAATTGTCACTCATTCTTATTGCTATAACCTATATGTTGATATTATAAACATGATTCTAAAATGTGTACTGAATTAAATTTCAAATTCACATGAAACTAACAAACTGAAAAGAAAAAGACATGATCTTGGTTTTGTTTTAGAGTTTTTAACTGATTTGAGTATATTTGCACCTTATTGTTACTTGATTTTGGGAAATATGGACTCTTATGGTGACCTTATTGTTTCTAAGTTGGATACTAGTGGTAAAGGTACCCTCCTTTTTGGTTGTGTATATTCCTTTGGGCTTTGATTTTATTATATTTCTTTCCAATAGTCCTAGTTTCATTTCCAATAGAATTCTGGAGACAAATCTAATTGGCAGCACTGTCGAAGGTGGGTCACACTTTCGCTTCTAGGAGGGGCCCGAGTTTGTAATTGATACTTTTATGTAATGTACGCGCACCACATTTTTAAATGCATTGATTTTCTACCTATACTATTTTGCATTTTCAAAAGAAATGTAATGCTCATTCAATATATGTCTCCATTAGTCCACTAGGGACACAACTAATAAGCCGACTACCTTTGTCCTGTATTACCTTCATTTTCAATATCTAATGTATATTCATGGACATCTGTACCATGTTAGAAATTGAATTACAACATAATAGCTAAAGTTTTGTGCCTTAGTAGCTTCCCTCAGATTTCTTTTCTGGGTTAACATTTGATTTGCGCTTCTCCTTACTTATTTCAGATGTTGATAGGCTTACATTTTCAGTATCACCTCGAGATTGTGGTGTTGGAGAGGGTGGTTGGGCAGGGCTTTGCTTCAATCCAAGTCAATGGTCCATGGAATCTAATCGCTTTTATATGTATTACTTCAACTTATGTGGTATGACAATTTGTTAATGTTAGAGAGTCATGATGTTTGTCCATGACTGACAAGCTGGAAGTAACATAAGTAGCTAATATATGTGTGCTAAGTTATGTTGTTTCCATTGTCCATTCTTCTTTTGTTTATCTTCTATTTCTTCAATCAAAACATGTTTTGGAGCTCTAATTTGTGAGCTCTAATAGCTCTAATGTGTATGTGAGGCCCATCTGATGTGATGTTTGGCCTTTTTTTTCTTTTTTTTTTTTTTTTTTGACTTCGACCTCACTAGAGCTCAATTAGAGCTCTAATTTTAGAGGGATGTATCATCGTTGTTTTGAACCCAAACTTTGATTGAAAATGAGCTAGAATAATGCGTCAAATATCATCTCAAGGGGGCCTAAACTAATAAAGCCAACAATTTTGTAATGGAATGAGTTAATTAGAGAAAAACAATTGAGTTGGTTCAAAGTTTTTTTTTTTCTTTTTTTTCTCTTTTTTTTTTTTTGTTTAGAGATTTTTTGAAAAATTAGCATGTCATAATTCGTGGCTGGGAAACTTTCAATTCAAGTCATCTTATAATCAAATTACCATATTGGGCCCAAATAAAAGTTACAAATTGCTGGTAATCTAAAAAAATTAGCATATTACCATTTCGTAATCTAAGGGTTTTAAGTAATTAAAAAAAGTTACAAATTGTAGCTTAAGAAATTTTCAAATTTTTTTTTTATAAAAGATATAATGTAATATTGCAACCAAACACCATTAGTCAACTTTTTTTAAACAAATAAGCTAAATAAGTTGATCTATAAGTGCTACTAAATGGGGCTACTTTTATTATTATTTTTTTTTGTCCTTATTAGATAAGTTATTGCAGTTTATCTATCAGTTGTTGTTTTGTGTAAGGCATTTTCTTTGTAGGTTGTGGCACATATTGCAGAACTCTCAAATATTGATATTCCTATTTGGTTGTGCTATGGATATAGGGGGTTTGGTGTCAAGAGTTGACACAGAGGTGTTATCTGACAAGATCTGTTATATGTGGGCAACTATGTTTACAGGATTTTTTTCTCTTCAAAAAGAACTAAGTGTTTCTCTTTTGTGTGTGTGTGTGTGTACATGTCTATGTATGTATGTATGTATGTATGTATGTATTGCATGGTTCTTCTTTTAAGAATTGAACCTGCAAGCCTGCCCCTTCCTTTTTGATGCGATGGCTGCATCATGGTGTTAGAACACCTTTGTTGTAAAGTACAGGTAATTTTGGGCATGTTGTTCCTAGAAGTATATTGTGATAAGGAAGTTCAACAAAGTTGTGGCATTGAAACTGTTGACCACCTTTAAAGATATCATTGGTAATAAACTTGAACTGGAGAAGGTTTCACATATCATGATGGCTACTGTTGATTTATGTTTTGGGCACATTTATGATAATTGTCGGGGCATTGGATTTAAAAACTGAGTGCTTGGTTTAAACATATTCAAGAAAAAGTGATTCTTCGGTTTTTGGTTTCTCAACACCTGAAATTCTTCTTCTTCCTTTTATCATTATTATTTTTGGTGTGTGTGCATGCGTGTGTGTGTGTGTTTGTGTTGTTACAATTGATTCTGGAAACCATTTCATGTTTTCTGCTTGTGTTTCAACTGTTGTCTATCCTTAATCAGATTTCCCCAGTACTGACTCTTCTATTTTAGGTAGTTGTCGCACACAGCTTCTGCAGAAGCATTGATGTATATGACCAAGATATTCACCTCCAGACTCTACTTACGTAAGTACTGTGTGTGGTTCACTGGCCATCTAATTGCTATTTATAGAGATATGCACCTTGGCAAAATGTTGCTGTTAAAAATGTTAGACAAATTGTTTTCTTTGTTCTATTTCAATACATACAAGTACTATTTAAAATATGTTCCTTGTCACTTTCATATGAGGGTATATCATCTAATGACGATGAAATTTGGGTAGGGTACTGCTGTGGATGCCTGTGCTTGACATTGATGGACTTGTTTAACACCCATAGGTTATAGTGAACTGATTTGGCTGAGAAACAGAATCCTTATGATTGATATTCTTCCCATATTTTTTTCCATGTGCTTTCTATCCCCTTAAGGATGTAATTAATAATTGTTTGTCCATAAATTACTGCAACCAAGTTTCCAGTTTATAAAGTTGAATGTTCTGAAATAACCGTCTTTCCTGAATTGTGGTTCAGGAAATTTTGATGTGTACTTAGTGGAAACACTCTGTTCCTTAAAATTGATCTTTGAAATGATTTCCATGGATTTTGTTTAGTAGGTTGTTTCCTTATGAAAAGGGATTGCTATCTTCTGGTTTACAACCTTTTTTTTAATGAAGATATAACTAGAAGTGATAAGTAATTAGTTTAAGGGAACCCATATTTTATTCTCGTTTTTTAGATTTACATACAGATTTCAGAATATGGAAATATTTGTTTCTTCTGTATTTGACATGGAATCTGTTTACGGGTTTCATTTTTCAATAATGTTTTGTAGGTGATTCATATTTCTTGACACTAGTCAATCTCAAAGCTTCTGATTCTCTACAAACCTTGTCATTGAATTGCCTATGAATTGCTTGAATATGTAAGTTTTTTCAGAATATTGATTGCCATTGATGTAGCTGTGTTGCAGATTATGGCATCCATCTTCATTAAGCTTTATGCAGAGTTTGTGTAGTGGAAATGATAGTTCTATATTAGCCGTCACAGAAGGCTGCCAGGTTTTGTCTTTTCATTTTGTATACATTTTAAAAAAAAAATTAACATTTGAGCTTATTTCTTTGTTTACCCATTTTGGTATTTTTCCATCTTTTTGAATTACTGCAGCTTTCCATATGGGACTTGAGAATGAAAGAAAATGGTGGTTGTGTGCATAGGATATATGGTTCTGTTGGAGATATCTTCTATGCAGTTTGTAGTTCTTCAACTAGTATTGCAGTGGGAGGAGCTGATCGTGCTGTTACCGTCTGCGATCCTCATAGGTTGGTTACCATGTCAGGCATAATTTCATCCATTAATGGCCATTTCTGTGTCCCTGCAAAGTTGTGAATGGTCAAGTTTAGATTTTACTGCATTAACAATGAAGAATCAAATGTCTTGATTCTTATAATATAACAGTGAAGCATAAAATACTTGTGATCATTAAGTCTTGTTGACGTTTGTAGGGATAGATGTCTGGGGATTGTTAGTAGTCCAAATGCATCATAAATGTTTTTAATAATCAATACCAATTCAAAAGAAAAAAACTTGCCATGTCTGGGGATTGTTAGTGGTCTGCATGTTGTTGTGTAACAAGGTGGCAACTTGAGTAATTTGAAACCCAAATATACTTGATTTAAAGTACACACAACAAACTCAATCGCTGTAACTTAAAGTTATTACGATTCTTTCGTCATGAGTTTCATAGAATAGAAAGCCTATAGAATATGAGCTGCTTTTGATAAAATAAATTGGTCCACTTTTTTGGTTTTTTAAATTATTCTAGACATTCTATGAATTACTGAGGAATTGTCTATTGGCCAATTAGATTGGCTTTTAAATTAATAGAACAAAGATGACATTTCTAGTGAATATTAGTTACTTAACATCCATCCACTTTTTGAGAATGGTGATATTTTTGTTGAATCATTACCTTCGATGGCTTAGTTCATTAGATCATGATATCACCACCACCACCACCACTACCACAATCACTGTCTCCTCTTTCTCATCATTGTTATTTCTATAAACAAATACATTCCCTCTTCCATGTCCCCATCATTTAAAGCTCAATCCTTTTCCATGAATAGCTAATCGTTTATTCATCCTAACTCATCATCTTGTAAGTAATTTGTTCCTTGCATATGAAACAGCTAAGGGAATTCATCTCTTCAGTAATCAACAGATTGAATTTGATAGATCTGCTGAAACTGTCACGTATGGTTCTAGTAGAGATCTTTTCAAATTTTCGAGTTTTAGCATTCCTTGCAAATTAATGTTTGTATGGCCATAAGCAAACTCAGTTCTAGATCTTTGTGTGGACCAAAAATGTTCAGATATTCACAAGCCTCTCTTGGTTAGGCTGGCCAAAGAGTTTTTGAATTGATCAAACTTTGCAAAGGTTCCTGACCTTATGAAATATTATCATGTGGGAAAAGCTAACAAGGATGGAGCTTGTTTTTGTGTTCTTTTTGGGAAAATTTTGTTGTTGATTGTAGAAACGTCAATTGGTATGCATGTTAGATGTCCTAAGCACATTCAATTGGTTTCTTTGAAATTAAATATTTGTCTCATTGTTGTGAAAGATCAAATATTGAAATCCGACCTATCTGCCTGGTGAGGAGAAAAGACTTATCATGCATTTTATTAGATGATGAGGGCAAAGGACGAATTAGATGAAAAAGAGAGTGATGTGACACAATTAAGCAGATATTGGAGAAACAAACAGAGAGATGTTTATATATATGGTTCCTGGTACCTCTTTTGTATTGTAGTAAGATACCATTCAAACTTTAAGAGGTGAGGGGAAAAGAAATTTGATGAGGTTAATTTTCTTCAAGGAAGATCATTTGTTAATTGCATGTTTAAGCTATTGACTACACAATAGATCTACTGAAATGTGTCTCTGTCCTGTGATGCCATTGATGAAGTGTTGAACATGCACATCAAAGAGGAAAAACAGAAAGATAGAGAGATTGTAATTCTTTACTCGACTTTGTGTTGTCTATGAAATTTCTTAGGTTTTTTCCCTACAATCAGCTTCCAAAGGCATGCTGGAATAGTGGGAAACCAATTCTTTCTGTATGTTTAGCAACATAATTTAACATAACTCTCATTCTTCTGAATTCGTGGTCTAGATTTCCTTTTCATCCTTTTATTTCAAGTAATTGAACTTTAATTTCTAATAGACTAGACGGACCTTAAAAATATAAATATGTATATATCTATATGTATATTTTTTTAAAAGTACACTGAAGAGAAGAAAAGCTAAAAAGGTTGACTTTTTTATTAAAAAAAACATTATTTGGTGTGTCTATAGTGAACCATTTTTTGGATTTTTTTTAAAAAAAATTCTTTTAGAGTAGCCATACATGAAAAGTAAAAACTTTTGACACAAATTAAAAAACAAAAGAAAAAAGAAAGAAAGTAAAAGACAAAAAAGTTCAAATTCTGGGTTGTATGTTCATGTCTTTAGAAACTTCAAATTCAAACTTCATAATTGACTTCATAAATTGATGTAGTTTTCAAGTCTTTAAGTTTCTCTTGTTTATTCTCATAATTTTGATTGGAACTTACTAGTCAGGTGTTTACTTTATAATTCCTTTCATATTGAGATGTAGATTGATCTTTTTGTATTGCTTGAAAATTCTAGATTGTATGATTTATTACCCATTACAGAGCTTGTTTATTTTGTAGGTATTCAATTTCATTATTTCTACGTATAGAGTTGCTCTCTTTCTTAAATTATTATCATGTAAATGTGATTTCTGCATAATTTAAATAGATTTTATGCAGAAAAGTCAGATAATCAGTCGAAAGTTGACCTTTGCCCATCATAATTACCTAGAAATAAGTTGTTAGCTAACTCACAGTTTTTGTATTATTTTCCTATTTTATGAAAGTCAAGAAGTATTGTCATGTATGATTTGTTCTTTTCTAAAACTCTCCACTCTTTGTTGTGTTTTGATTGTGGGGTCACTGTTTTTATTATTTCTAGATGCCTTTTTCTTCAATTTTTGTTTATTTAAGTTTGAGCTTAGGATAAATAAGAGAGTACTCATGAACTGTGGCAGTAGTGTAACACTCGTTTCATCACAACATCACATGAAAGGTTCATTGAGGAAGATAGGAGTTATTGACAATATGATAATGATAGTCATTTAATGATGGGGAGATTGGAGCTATAGACATAAGAATGAAGTTGTTTTATTTACAATTTGATAATGATAGTCATTTAATTTGCTAATGTGACCTTTGCTTTTCATGAACATTTTTCATTATTTGTACAATTTTACCTGACATTATTTTTCTTTTTCTTTGGTACAGATAGATGAACTCGTGCACAAAGCTAAATTGTACAGGACAAATTGGCACTTTTTGCATTTTTGGAAGGATTATATATTTTTGTATAGATGTATATGGAAAATATTAGGGTAGACTAGTAGTTATATTTTTGGATACACTACTAGTTATATTTTTGGATGAGTGTGTATAGAAAATATTTGGTAGACTACTAGTTATATTTTTGGGTTAATGTACATGGATAAAAATTTCAAAAAACATAATAACAAGTACTTTTTATGTTTTAAATTTTTATGCTAGATGAAATATGTAGCTTGGAATTATTTGTGGATGTAAACTTATAATAGTTGCTGACTTTAATTAAACAGGTTCAAAAATGGTTAATATATGTATTTTGTTTATGTTGATGATTCAATTTATTTGTTGGTTTGAATGATTATTGCAAATTACAGATTATATTGAATAAATTGGATGGATTATTATAAATTACAGGTTTATTTTGTTGGATGTTGGCGACCAAAATTTGGTTTTGTTTTTATAGTTTTGGCAACCAATTGATTAGTCGGGAAAGATAAATTATACTTTTGCCGACTAAATAAAGTAGTCGGTGTATCACCAAGCACATTTGGCGACTAAATAATTAGTCGTTAAAATTATTAATTTTGGCAACCAAAGGATTTGGTCACGAATAGGTCTATTGCCGACTAAAGTTTTAGTTGCGCAAACATTTCTTTTGGCAACAAATATGTTTGGTCGTGGAATGTGACAATTGGCGACCAAACTAAGAGGTCGCAGAATGTCACAATTGGCGACCAAAATTTTTGGTCGTGGAATGTGACAATTGGCGACCAAACTAAGAGGTCACAGAATGTCACAATTGGCGACCAAACTTTTTGGTCGTTGAATGTGATAATTGGCGACCAAATTTGTTAGTCATGGAATGTGACAATTGGCGACTAAGATATTTGGTCGGCAAAAGGTGACTTTTCGCGACCAAAATGTTTTAGCGACAAAATGGATTAGTCGCAGTAATGATATATTTAGCGACCAAAAATTTAGTTAGCAAATCCAACTTTTCCTGACCAACCAAAATTTTGGTCGCGAATTACTTTTGCCGACCCTCAATAGGCGACCAAAGTAGCGACCAAAAAAATTGGTCGCAGATAACTTTTGCTGACCAAAAATGGACTTTTAGCGACCAATTTTTTGGTCGGCAAAAGTGTTAATTCTTGTAGTGTGAAATAAGTCTTATAAGTATTGTATTAATTATTAGGGTATTGTATTAAACTATTAGGGTGTTAAGTTAAAATATGCTGGATCTTTAATAATATATATATACAAAACCTCAGGGGAGATGAGTGAATTTTTTTATTTAAATAGCTTATTAGTTCAAAGGGGGTAATATGGTCATTTTAGATAGAAAAGTAACGGCATTTGTACAAAATTAACAAATTGGGAGAATCTTGATATTGTCAGCACAAGTCTAGGAGGTTCCTGTAATTATTGAAACCATAGGAGAGGCTACTGTATTTGTCAGAAATCTTAGGGGAGGTAAGTGTAATTTACCCTTAAATTAAATAACATAAAAATTCCTTAAGCTTTTAATTTTTAACTCAATTTATTATTTCATAACATTTTGAAATTAAGTTAAATTAAATTGATGATAGAAGAGGACATTTAGGGTTAGGGCTAGAGTTTGGTTAGAATAGGATTTAATTTGGAGAAGAAAATAAAAATGAGGGTATTTTTGATATTTGATCCAATTTTTAACTTTAACTTGAGATTTTTGCATTGCTCACTCTCAATTTGGGAGAGTGTGACACACTTTCTATTGCTTTTAATGAAATAATTACAGGTAGCACTTTAGTCTAAAATCATAAAAATTTTTGTGTGTGTGCGAGCGCGCATATATTTGAATCATAGAGAAGTAAAGTATTCTAAAATAAAATCACAAGAGAATAAAGTGAATTTTGACATGACATATAATTTAAAGGCGCACATTAACAAGACTCCTAAATCAATGGGCGAAGTGTTGTGCTGATTCTTTGTCCAATTTTAAGGTTTACATTGATTTAAATTGTTATTCTTGTATGCCAATTGAGCAAATCATCCATATAAAACATTAAGTAGATGGGATATTAGGTGAGGCCCATTCTGGTTCTAATTTCATTATTTTGCTCATCTTAGAAACCCATCTAGCAAATCATTCATATAAAATATAGAATACATCAGATGGAGATAGTTGCATAATTAAATCATACTTGCGTTTAAATCATAGTTTGTGTCTATTTTTTTAATAAATGATTTATTTTTAAAAACAAATACAATTCGATTATGTGACTACTATTGGCTTATTTTTCCTACGAAGGAAAATATCATAAATGCGGGCTTGCCAGAAAAGATTGAAAAATCCTTACAGATTAAATTCAAGCCAATTATCAAGCAATTGCGTTGACTGTTCGTTTGACTTAATGAAGAGGACTTCAAAATTGCCAAGTGTAGAGAAAAGAAAAATTAAAAGAAGAAGGAGGGAGATGGAGAAAGTTGATTGAGTGAACAATTAGAGTAATTGTGTAACACACTCAAAATAAGAGAAATGAATATAACATAATTGGTACAGTTTCACATAACAGAATTCGTATTACAAAAGGATTTACATGCATTATACATTCATAAACGTTCATTCTGAATCTACAGCATGTAATGCAAATTAATAACAACAAATTAAATGCCTTACGGGCTTATATTTTTCCAAGACATATCTTGGTTACAATCAAAGGTGAACTTTGCTCATTACATCTTAAGTACTTGGCTTTACAAAAATATACAATCAAAACGAGAAGCCCTTACTTCCAAAAGTTTCTCCTACGCTATTGCTTTGGTGGAGACATGCCATCATTACCTGAAAATGTTATTTCCAAGTAGGGTGAGCCACAGCCCAGTAGAAACCATCTAACACAATATATGAAATTTAGCAAAGTTATAAGTTCACTATGCATATATAACGTTAAAGATAAAGGCATCCACAATTTGTATAGTCTTAAATTACCAAACTCAATCATTAAGCCATTTCCCTTCATTTCATTTAATTGCTTAATCCAATTTCATCGTTTCTCAACAATCCAAATGAGAGTACAACTCATTAGTTCTAGAACCACATTATCAACACGTAAGCACTTCAAACTTTTCTTTCACAGATATTTTGTCTGCGGGCAACCGTCAAACAGGACCCATGTATTCTTTCATGGATATTTCGTCCGCAGGCAGCCGTCAAACAGGACCCATGTAAACGTAGGCTATACAAGCACTAAAATTGCCATTTTACGGATAGTTTGTCCGCGAGCTAGGCACCCATGTATAGTTTCGGGACTTTCACCCAGGACATTCCGGCCAACTTAATTATAATGGAGTCCATCTCCTTTCTCCTCCCAAACAATCATTCATACATATGCAATGTATATAAATATAGTCATATTCAATGACAAACACAAGTGATTAATTTCAATTCACCAAATTCGCATGCAATTTCTACAACAATCATAGCTATCCTCCACCGATAGCCCAATGCAGTTATTTTTAAACAGATATAAAATCTCATAACAGATAGTTTATTCAAAACTACCAAAGAATGAAATAATACATAACTAATCCCATCATTCATATCAATACCCTTTCAATTTCACATTTTCAATGTCAATTTCCATTATTTATACAAAATAATAATTTGATTCAATTAGGGCAAATCCCCCCCACCCTTTCCTCAAATATTAGCCAAGTGCCAAAATCATCAAATCATACACAATACAACATCATTTTCAAACCCCTCAAGCATTTATTTCACCTTCACCCAAAAACCCCTCTTTCTATTTTATGCCCAAACCTTAGGTTTGCCTTAAACACCCCCAAATCACATCATGGTTACATAAGATACAAATAACTAAGCTAAATATCATATGAAAGTGTAGAAAAGATCCATACCTCAAGCTTAGAAGAGAGAGAAGGGAGAAGAGCCCAAAAGTCGATGGCGACGAAACAACGACTTGCCCCGATCAAAACGAAGCCCTCGACAAGCTCTACACTTAATCTCAAAGGAGCAAGCCAAGGAGATGCTTCCAAGTGAGTAGATTTAAAGATCTTTGAGCAAAAAGTGATTTTGGAGAGGACGAGAGTGACTTATCGTTTGGAGAGGGAAGAAGAGAAGAAAAAGTAAAAAAAAGGTTAAGTGAGGGACCTATTTATAGTGCTAGGTCAAAGTAAAATGAAGTCCCAAAGTCAACCCAAAAGATCAAGTCAAAATCCCCAAAAAGTAGGGCCCAAATCGGACTGAAATCTTAAAAAGAAAAAAATTCATAGGGGTTGACCCTTGCAGAAGAGGTGTCGACCCTTTAGATAGAAAAACAAAGAGTGCAACACGCAAGGTGTCGACCCTTGGACAGGAAGGGTTGACACTAAATTTCAGCAAGCAATTTTTAGATCCAGCAACATGCAAGGGTCGACCCTTCCCAGATTGGTGTCGACCCTTGAGGATAGCAACAAGAAGCAGGTGTCGACACCACTAAGGCTGGTGTCGACCCTAAATTCCAGCAACACTTCAAGAAACTTCACCAACAGGTAAGGGTCGACCCTTAGGAAGGCTGGTGTCGACCCTAGAATAGAATTTCTAAGTTGCCAAACAACTTTTCAACGTAAAGAAGCGTGAACGAACAATCCCAACATGTTTAAATCGATTTGTAGTCCTTCAAAACCAAGATACAACAACACCAAATATTTTCAAAATAAAATAAAGGATTCAAATACACT
The DNA here is from genome assembly GCA_025200525.1 of Camellia lanceoleosa. Lineage (NCBI taxonomy): Eukaryota > Viridiplantae > Streptophyta > Magnoliopsida > Ericales > Theaceae > Camellia > Camellia lanceoleosa. The sequence continues at coordinate 283,796 of JANUSC010000041.1, read as the reverse complement.
TCCCAAAAGCTTTGAAGGATATAGGTGCTACAGATTGAATGAACCATCAAAGTAACAATTAATTTACCTCTACTCCTATGCTTCGAAAAGGAAGTGCATAAAATAAAGTGCAGAAAATTTACTTCTACTCCTATGCCTCGAAAATGAAGTTCATAAATAAAGTACAGAAAATTAAGTGCAAGAAATATAAATGACAAGAAAAATAGAAATCAATTGTCTTTGATTTGAGTTTGATCCCTTTAAGATGTAGCCATGAATGGCTATTTATAGGCAAACATTTGTAGGAAAAAAACTAACTAAAATTACCCACTCTTCCACCTCCTCCATTTCATACTCCATGATTTTCAACCTCCACTTCATGCTCCATGTTCTCCACCTTGTTCTCCATCATCTTTTCATATTTTATAACTTCTCATAACCTCCAAATGAGTAGGAGAATGCCACGTGTCCTGCAATTATATAGATAATAAATAATAAAATTGAAGATTTATGGTGCCAACAACTAATAATATATAAATTAATTTGAATTTTTATTTATTTATTTATATAAATGATCTTCTCAATAGACTCTACAAAATAGTTGAGATCACAAAATTGGATTTGGAGTCAACCCACCAAGGGGCACAATATTTCTTGGCTATGGTGGGAATCATAAATTTTTTGTCCTGAAAATTAAAAATTTTATTGTAAAAAATATTTAAGGATCAATTCCTATTGTTGCGTGGATAATCGCTAAAAGGTGGTCCTAAAAAGTTAAACAAAAAAAATTCTAGAGATAATTTTTTGAAAATATCGCCAATAAATGTACTTTTAGAGAAAGTTAATTTGATTCCAAAAATGTTTATTTCTTAAAACAAAAATTTTTGTTGCAAAAAGATAATAATTCGTCATGTCTAATTTCATGTTTAAAAATATAATAATGATATTTTTGGCAATCACTAAAAAATAATTTTGTCCTTAAATTTTTATTTCTAAAGTCTTAATTTATTGTAGTGAAGGCACTTATTTGTTTTGTATAATTTTGTAATTTGAATTTTTTGTATGTTGAATTAGGATTGTCAGAAGAGCTTGTTATATACCAATTTTATTTATTATTATTATTTTTTTTCCACTTAGATCAATTGTTTTAGTTAGTAATTTATCACAATTCATAATAATTTATCTGTTACTAAAATGTAGGATTAAGATCAAAACATAGGTATTACAAAACTTTACACACTAGTTTATTCTTCTATCATACAAAGTGTGGATCGCATATGACGTGATTGTTTATTCCTCTCTCATATAAAGTGTGGATCCCATATGACGTGATTGTGTATAGAGATGGCCACGAGGCGAGTTTCGGACAAGTTTGTAAGCCCCATCCCCATCCTTGCCCCAACCCCACAATTATATCGAGGGAGGGACAAATTAAGTTGGTATTGAGGGCAGGGAGAGGCGGGGCGGGTTAATTTTTCAAGTTAATAATAATAATAATAATAATAATAATAATAATAATAATAATAATAATAATTATTATTATTATTATTATTAGAGATAACATAGTATATTGTAGATAATAATTTATAATTAATAAAGATTAAAATATGTAAAATGAAAAAATAAATGAGTGAAAATGAATGGTAAGTGTATTGTTTTAATAGTTTAATCATATTATATTGAAAAAAACTTAAAGAACAAATATATATATATAAATATATTTAATACATATAACTTGAGAGGGGCAGGTTAAAACAGAACGGGAAAAGCAAAACTCATTCTCACCCCACTTCTTCACTGGGATGGGAAAAACCCATGCAAAGCAAGATGGAAGAAAATGATCTTAAGCATCAATCCCACCTTCATGTGAGCGAAACAAAATTTAATATGTAAAATTTTGTGCGTGTTAAGTATTATTGTTATGAGCAAGTTTGTTCTTAAACAAGAAACATTATTAAGTTGTGTTTTCAAAATTCAATTATATTAAAGAAATTAGTTGATCTGGAATAATAAATATTATTATTATTGGAGAAAACATGAGAGAGAGAGAGAGAGAGAGAGAGAGAGCCTGGCCATTGGTATGTGTATTACTTCAGAGGATACAGTGAAAAAGATTAGCCAACAAATTAATCAAGAAACCTAATTGCAGTCAAATTTTGTTGTAAACCCCTCAATTCATGTTGCCTAACAAATGCTCTTTAGTTTAAACCCAGGTATATACCATCGGGAAAGTCTTTGACATATATGCATCTTTGTTATGTATTTTTGTAGGGAAATTCTAATACACACCCGATTAAAAATTGTGTACCATATGCACCTCTAGTTATGCCATTTTCTTCGTTAATTATGACATTATTTTACTTATGATTCCTGAGTTAATTAGTTATGCCTCATGTTGTGTTTAGTAATGATATTTATGTTTTTTGTAGTTATGATTGAAAAAATTAAAGTTATGCTATATTTCTTTTAGTTATACGGTGGATACGGTGCACACCTTTTGAACGGTGTGCACCATAGTGTTTCCTATTTTTGTAATATTTTTTATATCAAAATTTTTAAAAGGGAAATGCGTAATGTGAGGCATTTTACTGTCATGAGGCGAGATGTAAGCATTTCAAACGTAAATTTTTATATTTAGTAAATAATTTAAAACAATAAATAAATATATCAAATTAAATATAAATGTGTAAACGCTTTTTTACTCAAGGGTCATTGCAAAGAATAAAGTTTTGCTTTAGTGAAAGTGAATTGTAGTGATTGAGCTTCTCATTGAGCATTAACTATGTTTTTTCTTAGTTGATTATTTATTAATTTTTCCTATAGAATATAATTGCACAAGGGTTATAGCGATCTCGGTTTTGACTCGACTATTGTTGCATTCCAGACTCGGGTTTCATGGTTTAGTATTGCTATCCATGTTTCTTCCTTCCATTCTTTGAGTTTGAGTATTGGGAAGTCTTGGGCGTGTTTGGAATAGGTTGGTTGCTAGTTGGTCTAGAATGTTGTTGCCCAGATTTTGGCTTCTTCGCTCGAGCGAAACTTCTTGCGCTTGAGCGAGCTTTGTGATCTTCCAGCATTTGTTCAATCCTGTAGAGTTTCTGGGAGGGTGTTGGTGTTCGCTTGAGCGAGAACTCTTGCGCTCGAGTGACAGTCTTCTGTCTACAAAATTTCTAGGACATTGTATTCTGCGCTTGAGCGAAGTCACTTTTGGTATCTGGTCGCTCGAGCGACAACTCCTTTGCTTGAGCGAGCCTCGCGTATATCAGTTCGCAGCAGTTCATTTTTACATAACTTTTTGTTATCTTTTCCCTAAAAAACCCTAAATTGACACCTTCTCTCTCTAAAATCCGACTTCTCTCTCCAAATCCCCTAGGATCTAACGATCTCTCTACCCTACTCCTTTTGATAAAGAGGTGGAGCATCTCAAGGGCTACCATTACATCTGAGTAAATTTTGATTTCAACATTTTTGGAGTTCCTCCACTTCTTCTTTGGGCTTCTACACTTGAGGTAGGGATATTCTACACTTTAATATGATTTTTAACTTAGTTATTGGTTGTTATGTATAAATGGTGAGATTTGGGGGTGTTTTGAGAAAACCTAGGGTTTGGGTTCAAGACTAAAAGAGGGGTTTCTATGTGGTGTTATATAATTGATTATGGGGTTTTGGATATGAAGTTATCATATGTTCGAATGGTGGATTTTAGCCTTCGGGTTAATATTTAAAAAAGGGAGAGATTTGCCCTAATATGTCTTGAATGATTATTTTGCATAAATAATGAAATTGGCATGGAAAATGTGAAATGGGGGGAAAGTATAGATGAATGGTGTTGTTGGATTTGTTTAATCACTCACCTATGAAAATGTGATGAATTATCTGTTATAAAGATTGAATATCTGTTTTGAAATATCTGTATTGGGCTATCGGTGGAGGATAACTATGATTGTTGTAGAAATTGCATGAGGATTAGGTGAATTGGAACTAATCATTTAATTGTGTCATTAAATATGATGGTATGTTGAGGCATTGAATGTGTAATTGATAGTCACTGAATATGACGGTATCTTTAAATACATTGTATATGTATAATGTTTTAGGAGAAGAAAGGAGATGTACTCCATGCTTTGGGAGGAGATAGGAGATAGACTCCATTGAAATTAAGTTGGCCAAAGTGTCTAGGATGAAAGTCCCGAAATCATATGTATACATGGGTGCCAATCCCGCGACGAAATTTTCGTAAAATGGCAAGATTGAAGTGCTTGTATGATGGCTATATTGATTGAGAACCACTGGGTTGTAGTCTTAATTGGATTGTTTGGAAAATTGTAAACTTGACTTGTGCATAGAAATAAAATGAATTAACTTGAAATGAACAAATGGAAATGGATTGAGATGTGAGTGTTGGTATCGCATGGTCATGTGGAGAATGTGTGTTTGTCATAAATATTGAATATGTCTCTGACACCTATAACTTAGTTAAACCTCATATATTGTGATAGACTGTTTCTACTAGGCTTTGGTTCACGCTACTTGGGAAACCATTTTTAGGTAGCTGTGACATGCTTCCTCTAAGGACGTAGCTTGGGAGGATATAGGAGCTGTAGGCTCTCTTTTGTGTTTTGTGTTTAAATGTTTATTCAAGCCAAGGGCTTATTATATGTACAGAGCTTATGACTCCCTTTTGTTGTAACCAAGCAATGTCTTGAAAGATGTAAGCCCATAGGGCATTTATTTTATTGTGCTATAGATTTAGGATGAATGTTTATGAATGTATATTGCAAGTAATATCTTTTGTAATACAAACTCTGATGAATGAAAGTATATCGTCTCTCTTATACTCACTTCTCTTATGAGTTGGATTATTTGTATTATTTTGGGGGTGTTACAGAGTTTATTTATTTATTGATTTATTTTTGTATGTTCAAACCATCTACTAGACTAAATTTAATTGACAAGAGCCTAAGACACTCTTCATGTGCATACTCCTCACTCGCTGATCAAGAGTAACTGCTGTGCGGTTTGCACAGTAGTGACTGTTGTGTGGCTCATGAGAATTATTTCAGACTTTATCTTCATGATCCGAACCGTTCAATTTTTAAATAACATTGAGTAGAACATACTTATAAAAATTCAAATTGATCGGATATCGATAGATTTTTTTATCAACTCACATTTGTATTCAGTTTAGTATTTATATATATATATATTTTTTTATATATATATACAAATGCTAGTAAGGTTTTATCAATATCTAATCAACTTGATTTTTTACAGATATGTTATATTCGATATTCTTTAAAAATTGAATAGTTCGCATCATCAAAATAAAATATGAAATAATTCCTACGTGCCGCACAACAGTCATTGCTGTGCAAGCCGCACAGCATTGACTCTAACTCCCTCATATGCTTATGCATAAAAGGCGTACAAGATGCACCTAAGATGCATATCTCAAGACTGCGTGCGCAAGCCTTAAGGGAGTAAAGCCTTAAGGTGTTTTGCCTTAGTTTTGCCTCAAGGCTTGTCACGCCCTCAAAATTAAACCCATAATATATAATATTACCATGCGTCATTATAAGAAAACAAAGAGTATTATTCCATTCATCAGAGTAAACTTATTAAATGACATTACATGTAATAAAGAAAGTAAATGCCGTACGGGCTTACATCTTTCCAAGCCAATACTTGGACACAAAAATATGAGTACTAACTCATTTACAAGTTAAGCCCTTGGCTTGAGTCCTTAGATGTAATAACGAATAAAGCAAATAACAACTAATCTAAATAAGTCTTCAACTCTAAATCCTTCCAAGCTAATTCCTTGGAGGTAGCACGTCACCTGAACCTGAAAATGATGTTCTCATATAGGGTGAGCCACAGCCCAGTAGAAATATACTAAACCAAATATAAGCATTGAATAAAGCAATAGCATTCAATAGATGGTTAACTCAAATATCAGTCTTTACTTTCCATTATTTATTCAACTTTTCATTTTTATCAATATGGCTCAGAACCTGGCCAATTTATAACAGTGAACTACACATCACATTAACATTACTTCCAATATCAACAAAACAAATGAGACTAAGGCTCATATCAAAACACCTCATACTTCTCATTTGATACACATTTTAGTGCTGTATCAACAACATATAGAAACACTTCTATAAATCAATAAGCACACATAATAGTGATACTAATGGAGTCCATCCCCTATCTCCTCCCAAACAAAAATCCGGTTTAGAGGTCCATCCCCTATCTTCCCCTAAACCGTGGAGTACATCCCCTATCTCCTCCCAAACAATATGCATATGCAATGCTCAATCAATACACGTATTTTCTGTATTAATTCCATAGTCAAAATTAATGACTTAACCAAATTGATTAGTTTCAATTTTCCCTAATCCACATGCAATGTCTACAACAATCACGACTATCCTCTACCGATAGCCGAAAACAGTTATTTCTAAAGAAGAAATAAACATATCAACAATTATAATCTCAATAATTCAGTAGGCGAGTGATTAAATTATTCAACTACACCATTTAGACTTATAATTGCCCAATTCCATGAATTCAATTAAATTCCCCAATTTTCTTTAAATTAACTATACAGATTAATTTATTAAACCATTTAGGGTTTTTCCCAAAATTACCAAATAAACCCCAACATATCAAAATACCAAAACTTAGAACAAAGCCTATAATATGGAGTAGGAAATCCCTACCTCGAAGAAAATAACCCGAATAGAGAAGACGGAGATGATGACCCAAAATCCAAAGTGCTCCAAATCCAAGATTGTTCAGATTAAACAGAAGCCCTCGACCCACACTATCTTTTTAATAAAGGATCTAGGATAGAAACGCACTCTAAGTAGATCAAACCTAAGGGAGAAGGTGTGTAGAGGGAGAGAGAAGACAGACCTAGGGTTTTGGAAGAAAAAAGAATGTGAAAAAGTGATTTAAAATCTGCACGCTTATTTAAATCGACAGCTCGCCGGCGAAGACATGGTCGCCGAGCGACTGGACACAAGAAATCCTCGCCGGCGAAGAAAAGCTCGCTTGAGCCAAAAACTCGATGCTTCAGGTCTGCAATCCAGAAGCACGCTCGAGCGACAGAATGCTCGCTCGAGCGAAGGACTCGAAAACATACACCTCGCTCGCTCGAGTGAAGAAAAGCTCGCTCGAGCGAAGAAACACTACTCTCAGGTCTATACTAGACGCAATCGCTCGCTCGAGCGAAGAAAAGCTGGCTCGAGCCACCAGACACAAAATACAACCCTCGCCGGCGACCAAGTCTCGCCGAGCGACCAACCCAAAAGCGGACAAAGAACACTTGGTTTCTGAACCCAACCAACCCGAAACAAACCTGCCTAACACATCCTACAACTCCAAAAGAGAAAATAAAGGATGACAACAACAATTATACAATTACATAATCTACGGAACCTAAGTCCGGATAAAATAATCAAATGGGAAAAGACCAGGATCGCTATAAGGCAAGTCTCAGTAAAACCTTTCAAAACTTTATATTATACATTTTTATAACAAATATTATGTATAACAGGGTGCATAGGGTTCGTTCCAAATGTTTCCAATGAACACTGGTTTGTGATATCTTTACACTTGCCAGCATAAGATTCTTTTGAATTCAGCTGGGTAAGTTAATTTTTTGTGATCATTATTCTATCACAAATTCTTGTGATAAGAACTTATCTTCTCATGTTCTGTTTGTTTCAGGGGAAAGTATTTTTGTAATAAAAAATATTTATAAAATGTATTAATGTTTGTATGTGGTGATAGTAGTGGCAGCGACAAGGTAAAAGTGTTGGGGGTGGTGGTGGCAGTAGTGGTCATGGTGCGGTGGTTGTGATGTGGTGATAGGATGGAGGTGGAGGTGGTGGTGATGGTGGTGATGGTGTAGCGGTGGTGGAGAGATGATAATAGTAGTGGTAATGTGATGGCATTGATAAATTTTTGTTCGAAAATATTTTCTGTCTCTTAAAAGTGAAAAATATTTTCTACCAAAATAAATTTATTTTTCATTAATCATAGAAATTTTTTTCTATTTGACCTTTGTTTTTTGTTAGCTACTAAAGTGTGTAGTCGCTTAAAGTATGACTGTTTTTGGCTATTGAAATTTTAGTCGCCAAAAATGTTTTGTTGTTCATGTTATCATTTTTAGCTACTAAATATTTTGGTTGCCTAAAGTCTAATTTTTTTTGGCTACTAATATTTTAGTCACCTAAAGTCTCATTTTTTTTCGCTACTAAATTTTTATTTGCCACAAATGTTTTTGTTGTTCATCTTATCTTTTTTACCTACTAACGGTTTAGTCGCCTGAAGTCTTATTGTTTTTTGGCTGCTAATCTTTTAGTCACCAAAAAACTTTTGTTGTGCATCTAATTTTTTTTTTTTGGTGAATAGATCATAAAATGAAATGATAAAATATACAAACTTACAAGGGCATACCCCAGGCCTTACATCGGCAACAAATAACACCTAAACAAACAAAAACCAAACACTGAACAAAACTAAAACAAAGGGAACTAACAAAATACAAACTATAGAAGATCATAATTCAGCCCACATAGGAACAAAATAAAATAAAATAACAATTGCAGAAGTAAATGATGGACCAAAACCAAACTACGGCCCTATCAATTGTACAGGCACACACAACACACACAGAGGATATAGTTTAATAACAAAATAGTGCACCCCATAAGTTCATATAATTTATGAAGAGCATGTGAAACCAACCACAAGATATTAAAGTAATTATATATATATATATATAAATTCGTGTTATAGCCTAGTAATTGACAAACAATTAGAGATACACCACTTGTTTTTAAATTCTTCACAATGGCAAACCACGCTACAAGCATGGCTGCCAACAATTGGTTCGCTTATTATCTATGTAACTAGTGATGTGAAGTTGTTAACTAGGAGAAAAGTTATGACCACTTAGTGCAACTTAAAACTAGCTCCCATAACCCTTACATAGAACAACCATAGTAGGAAAGGAATAAATGCAGTAAAAATGAGATGTATAGCGACCCCGGTCTTTTCCCATTTGATTAGTGTATCCGGACTTATGTTCCGTAGATTCCGTTGTTATCAGATTGTTGTTGTCATCCTTTAATTCTATTTGATTGAGTTTTAGGATGTGTTTGGCGTGTTTCAAACAGGTGGGTTGAATCCGAGTCAAGATGTTTGTCGCTCAGTTTTTAGCCTTTCCGCTCGAGCGGAGTTTACACCCTTCCAGCATTTTTTGGTTCCTGCAAAACTTCTGCAGGTGAGAATTCTACGCTCGAGCGGGCATATTTGCGCTCGAGCGGACATTGTTTTTGTTCTTTACGCTCGAGCGGTGTGTTGTACGCTCGAGCGGACCTGTCCAGTATTTAAAGGCAGCAGCGGGATTTTTAGGGCAGTTTTTCATTCTTTTTGATCTCAAACCCTAAAGTCCGACTTTTCTTCTTCTCTAAACACCTTTTCCCCTAGGTTTGATCTAGTTAGGGTGTGTTTCTATCCTAGTTCCTTTACAAATAAGATAGAGGAGAGTGAGGGCTTTCATTTAATCGGAGCAATTGTTGATTTGGAGCACTTTGGAGTTCCGAGTATCTTCTTCGTCTTCCTCTTTTGGATTCTTCGCTTTAAGGTAGGGAATTCCTACTCCATTTATACGTTTTAATCCTAAGTGTTGGTATTTTGGTATATGGGGGTAGTTTGGTAATTTTGGTATGTGGGGGTGGTTTGGTAATTTTGGAAGAAACCTTAGGGTTTTGGTTTAGATTAAATTGTGTAGTTAATTTAAAGGAACAAAGTGGAATTTGGTTTAATCCGTGGGATTGGGTAGTTTAAATATTTACCTTTGGAAATGTTGAATTTACATTCATTGATGTATTTATTTCTCGCATAGAAATAATCGCTTTGGGCTATCGGTGGAGGATAGCCATTGATTGTTGTAGACCTTGCATGCGGCTTAGGTATAACTGGAATTGGGTCAATTGTTTGACCGTTGAGTTAATACAGAATATTTGTGTATTAATTATGTGTTGTATATGACAATTGCGTGTTTCATTGCATATGCATGTTGTTTGGAGAAGATAGGGGATGAACTCCACGGTTTAGGGGAAGATAGGGGATGGACCTCTAAACCGGATTTATTGGGAGGAGATAGGGGATGGACTCCAGTAGCATCACTCTTATGTGTGCTTATTGATTAATAGGCATATGTCTATTTGTTGTTGTTATGATACATCACTAAAATGTGTATCAGTAGGGAAGTATGGAAGTGAATTGATTATGATTGATACAATACCAACATGTGTATTTGTTATGATTAGGTCTAACTTGAATTGTTATTCCGGTTGAATTGGAAGTAATGATAATAAAAGATGAAGTCCTGTTGAGTTATTTGGCCAGGTTCTGAGCCATATGTGGAAAGTAAAATGTGCCATAGACAATGTGTCATAGGCAGTGTAGACATTCGTGTCATGAATATTGTCATTTGATTATAGTGTGTTAACCATGTATCAGATGCTAATACTTTAGTTAATTCTTATGATTGGTTTAGTATTTCTCTATTGGGCTGTGGCTCACCCTATATGGGAACTTTATTTTTCAGGTTCAGGTGGTTCACTCCCTCCAAGGACATAGCTTGTGAGGATTGGACTTGAAGATTTGTTTATTTACTTTTATTTGTTTTATTTGAATAATGTAATCTTTCAAGCCTAGGGCTTTATCTGTTTCTGAGTTAGAACTCAGTGAATTGTGTCCAAGTGTTGGCTTGGCAAGATGTAAGCCTTTAGGGCATTTATTATGGTATTTCATTTCATGAGATTCGGATGATTGATGTAATAAAATGCTTTCTTTTAATAATGCATGTTTTGTTTTATATTTAATGAATTGGATTTTGAGGGCGTGACAACTTGGTATCAGAGCGTACCGGGTTCGAATACTTTGGGTACGTGGGAAGTGATTAGTATCACAATGGGTTCGTCTCGTTTGATAGAGACTTAGTGTAATAATTCCATGCTTATATGATAACATGTTTATGTGACTATGTGGGTATGGAATGTAGTTCCTTGGATGTTGATTGGATCCTTGAGTCTTTGAAAGTCTTGTTGGAAAGGCACCTGATCAATGTTGTTTCCAACCGGAACTTTAGGGACGCCTCGGGACTATCACTATCCAGGAATGAAATTCGTAGGTGCTTATGTGATTATGTGCTTACGTGGTGTGATTTATTGTTGTCCAATGTATTAGGACGCGAGTGTCATAGTTTGGGCATGTTGTTTAGAGTACTAACGTCTTTGTTTCCTTTATTAGGATGTCAGGACGAGGACGAGGTCGTGGTAGACGTGGTAGGCGCATCAGCAGAAGTACCTATCTGGGATGAAATTCGGCGATTCAGAGGGTGTTGGCGAGCCAATGTGGCGAGCCAAGATGGGACGGCTATGGGCACTTTGGCCCAAGAGATAGCAGGGCATTTCAGCGTCGATGGATATTTTGAGGGTGCGAATCCGGCCGAGTAGTTCGGCCGGTAGTTCTTTGCGAAGCGGGCTTTCTTTTCTGAAGAGGGAGTTTTTCCGGTCTCAACCGGACGTGTTTGGAGGTGATCCTAGGGAGCCGCTTAAGGCAGACGAATGGCTCGGACAGACAACGAAAACGTTTGAGATGCTAGGCATCGAGCGAGGTTGAAGGTGACCTTGGCATCTTTCCAGCTGAAAGGGGATGCGGGTCAGTGGTGGAAGTTCACCAAGGGTCGTATTGGAGGTACTTGGAAGGAGTTTGTTGAGGCTTTTCAGGTGAAGTACCTGTCTCCAGCTGTTCAGGAGAAGTTGAGAGATCAGTTTTGCCATCTTTAGCAGAACAATTTGTCAGTGGCTGAGTTCGAGGCCTCATTTACTAGTTTGTCCAGGTTTGCACCTGAGTTAGTGGCGACTGAGGAACGCCATTGCATAGAGTTCGAGAAGAAGTTGAGGCGCGGCCTCAAATTGAGAGTTGTGCCAACTATGATTAGGGATTTTGGGCGTTTGGTTGATCTGTGACCCATCTTGAGATCGCGATGCGGGAGGAGGAGGAAAGCGAAAGGCTCCAAGAGGAGTCGGGGCGGTCGGGAGTGATGGCGAGGCGAGAGGTTTCACTCCTCAGCTGACCTCGAGTAGTTTTTCTAGATCCACTTTTCAAAGGCCGAGTGCTAGTTAGGAAGGGTAGTCGAGAGCGTTACTGCTTCAAGTGTGGCGGTGGGTCACAAGTCTCGGTTGTCCTCGAGAGGAGGAGTTCAGAGAGCATCTTCTTGGCTCGATCTCGAGTCGAGTCGAGTAGAGGTCACCATTATCGTGTTTTCGGTCTGCGGTCACCAGGCACATGAAGAGGTTTTGCCCAGTTGGGTGGCACATCTGGTGCTCTTGGTTCGAGGCAGACTCGAGTCACCGGCTTCGGTCCAGCCTCGAGGGCCAACCAGGGGCTTCTTCGTCCTAGTCTGCACCCTATTGCTTCGAGGGTGGCAGGTTGATCGAGAGGTCGTCTGGCGCGTGTATCCGTTACTGCAGCAGGATCTGCCTTCCATCTGTTGTGAGAGGTACCTTTTTTTTTTGCAATTGAGTTGACAGTGTTTTGACCGATACGGGTCCATGTCATTCCTTTGTATGTCGTGGATTTGCATCTATTTTGGAGTTGGAGTTAGCTCAGTTAGCATCTCCTATTTGTGTAGTGTCGCCTCTTGGGGGTGAGTTGATTTTGAAACAAGGTGTTAGGGGTTGTGATATAGAGGTCGATGATCATAGAATCCCTTTCTCTTTTGTAGTTATGCCCATGAAGGGCTTCGATGTTATTTTGGGTATGGACTGGTTATCGTCATACCGGGCAGTTATTGATTGCTACCGTCAGAGGGTCACTTGTTGTACCGTGGACGGGGAGTGTTTCCGTTTTCTGGGGGACCGGGTTGGTAGTGTTTTGCCACCGGGGTATGATCCGCGAGGGCGGAGTGAGCTTAGTAGTCTACTTGCTAGTCTTTCAATTAGTGAGGGTGATGAGAACCAGATTGTATTGCCGAGGGTGGTTTGTGAGTATTCGGACGTTTTTCCCGAGGATCTTGTTAGTTTGCCACCTCAGCGGGAGATTGAGTTTTCTATTGATTTAGTGCCCGGCACGGCGCCGATTTCTATGGCACCTTACCGTTTTGCCCCAGCCGAGTTAGTTGAGTTGAAGGTTCAACTCCAGGAGTTGTTAGATAAGGGCTATATCCGTCCTAGTGTTTCGCCGTGGGGAGCACCGGCCCTCTTTGCTAAGAAGAAAGGTGGTGCCTTGAGATTGTGTATCGATTACAGGAAGTTGAATCGGGCTACAGTTAAGAATAAGTATCCTATGCCCTGTATTGATGATTTGTTTGACCAGCTGAAGGGTTCCCGTTGTTTCTCTAAGATAGATTTGAGATCGGGTTATCACCAGTTGAGAGTCAGGGAGGAGGATATTCCTAAGACGGCATTCCGTACGCGGTATGGCTACTATGAGTTTCTGGTGATGCCGTTTGGGCTCACCAATGCACCGGCAGTGTTCATGGATTTGATGAACCGGATCTTCCGGGAATTCTTAGATCGTTTTGTGGTCGTCTTCGTGGATGACATTCTGATTTATTCACCTTCGAGGAGGAGCACGAGGAACAGGTGGGAGTGGTGCTTGAGTTACTTAGAGCCCATAAGCTGTATGCGAAGTTTGGGAAGTGTGAGATTTGGCCAGAAGAGGTGAAGTTCTTAGGCCATGTAGTTTCTGGGGAAGGGGTGTCGGTTGATACATCCAAGACCGAGGCAAGGCAAGATTGGGCCTGACCTAAGAGTGTGTTTGAGATCCGATTTTACGGGATTAGGGTATTACCGTCGGTTTGTGAAAGATTTCTCCACGATAGCTTCACCGTCGACTAGGTTGGCTCGGAAGGCAGTCAAATTTGTATGCAGTGACACTTGTGAAAAGTCGTTTCAGGAGTTGAAGGTTAGATTGACCACCGCTCGGTCTTGATTATTAGGAGAGGGTTGGGTTATGCATCTATTGTGATGCCTCACGAGAGGGTCAGGTTGTGTGTTGATGCAAGAGGGGAAAGTGGTTGCCTATGGCTCACGTCAGTTGAAAATTCACGAGAAGAATTACCCTACGCATGATTTAGAATTAGCAGCTGTGATATTTGCCTTGAAGATTTGGAGGCATTATCTTTATGGTGAGAGGTTCGAGGTATTCTCGGATCATAAGAGTCTGAAATATCTGTTCACACAGAAAGACTTGAATTTGAGGCAGAGGAGGTGGATGGAGTTCATTGAGGATTATGACTTCGAGTTGCACTATCATCCGGGGAAGGCCAATGTTGTGGCTGATGCCCTTAGCAGGAAATCTGTTGGTGACTTAGCTAGTATAGCCATCCGGGAGTGGGAGATGTTGGGTGCAGTTGGGGAGTTTGATTTGCATCTGGGCGAATCCGTTGAGGCTGCGGCCTTGTTTTCTGTTGTTGCACAGCCTACACTTGTGACTCGAGTGTTAGAGGCTCAGAGGGGTGATCTTGAGGTAGAATCTCTCCGAGAGAAGATTTCTAATGGGAAGGTTGAGAAGGGTTTGACGGTGTATCCCGACCTGAGTGTGAGATACCGAGACCGTTTGTTTGTGCCGGAGTCTTGCCGAGAGGAGGTACTCCGAGAGTTTCATCATTCGCGCCTTGCGGTGCATCCGGGAGGTACTAAGATGTATCAGGATTTGGGTCGCCAGTTTTGGTGGCGGGGTATGAAGAGAGATGTGGCAGCTTTCGTATCTAGGTGCCTTACTTGTCAGCAAGTGAAGGCCGAACATCAGAGGCCAGCGGGTTTGTTGCAACCCTTGCCTATTGCCGAGTGGAAGTGGGAGCATGTTACTATGGACTTCGTTGTGGGTCTTCCGAGGACTCAGCGGGGTAGTGATGCTATTTGGGTGGTTGTAGACCGGTTGACGAAGTCAGCGCACTTCATTCCTATGCGTGTTAGAGATTCAGTAGATCATCTTGCTGAGTTGTATGTTCGGGACATAGTGAGGTTGCACGGGGTCCCAGTGACGATCGTCTCAGATAGAGATCCTCGTTTTACTGCCAGGTTGTGGCAGAGTTTGCAGAGTGCTTTAGGCACTAAGTTGACCTTTAGCACGGCTTATCATCCTCAGACGGACGGGCAGTCCGAGCGTACTATTCAGATCCTTGAGGATATGCTTCGGGGTTGTGTTCTCGACTTTAGTGGGTCGTGGGAGAGACACTTACCATTAGTGGAGTTTGCCTACAACAACAGCTTTCAGTCTAGTATCGGTATGGCACCGTTTGAGGCCTTGTATGGCCGACCGTGTAGATCTCCAGTTTGTTGGGCCGAGGTGGGTGATGCACCTTTGTTGGGTCCGGAGTTGGTGAGGGAAACAACGGAGAAAGTTGAGCTTATCCGTAAGAGGCTGGTTACAGCACAGAGTCGTCAGAAATCTTATGCCGACCGTAGGAGGAGACCTTTGGTGTTTGAGGTGGGTGATCATGTCTTTCTGAAGATATCACCTAGACGAGGGTTGATGAGGTTTGGGAAGAGCGGGAAGTTGTCCCCTCGGTTCATTGGGCCTTTTGAGATCCTTGAGAGGATTGGAGAGGCTGCTTATCGTTTAGCTTTGCCACCGCAGTTATCCGGAGTTCATGACGTGTTTCATGTGAGTATGCTTCGGAAGTATGAGCCAGATCCGTCACATGTATTGGATTGGACTGATTTAGTTATTGATGAGGATGTCTCATATGAGGAGAGACCGGTTCGAGTCTTGGATAGGCGGGATCAAGTTTTGCGTGGCAAAACCATCCCTTTGGTGAAAGTTTTGTGGAAGCATCACGGAGTGGAGGAGGCCACTTGGGAACGTGAGTTGGAAGTCCGTGAGAAATATCCGGAATTGTTTACTGATTTGTAATCTTGTATCTAGATTATATAATATTGTTGAACTTAAGAGCTTTATATATGTCTTAAGTTGGAAAACATTGAGAATGTTTTGGTTTGTGGGATTATTTTAAAACTTGCCATATTTTGGAAGTTTATTGGAACATTGCATATGTTGGTTTGTTATTGGATATCATGGAATTAAATATGATATGAGAATGAAAATCTTGTATTTCAAAAATATTGAACTTGAAAGGAAATTGCATACTGCTAATGCAGGTTGAAAGATATACTGTTTTTACATATTGTGAGATGCCTCTTGATAAAGAGATGAAGTGACCGGTATTGGGTCAAGTTGTTTATTGCCGTGTTTTATATCATTGGGAATTGGGAAAACTCATTTTTACAAACCTATGCTTAATTTCGGGGACGAAATTCTTTTAAGGGGGGGAGGTTATAGCGACCCCGGTCTTTTCCCATTTGATTAGTGTATCCGGACTTATGTTCCGTAGATTCCGTTGTTATCAGATTGTTGTTGTCATCCTTTAATTCTATTTGATTGAGTTTTAGGATGTGTTTGGCGTGTTTCGAACAGGTGGGTTGAATCTGAGTCAAGATGTTTGTCGCTCAGTTTTTAGCCTTTCCGCTCGAGCGGACATTTCTGCGCTCGAGCGGAGTTTACACCCTTCCAGCATTTTTGGTTCCTGCAAAACTTCTGCAGGTGAGAATTCTGCGCCGGCGGGCATATTTGCGCCGGCGGACATTGTTTTGTTCTTACGCCGGCGGTGTGTTGTACGCCTTTCGGCGGACTATCGATATTTAAAGGCAGCAGCGGGATTTTTAGGGCAGTTTTTCATTCTTTTTGATCTCAAACCCTAAAGTCCGACTTTTCTTCTTCTCTAAACACCTTTTCCCCTAGGTTTGATCTAGTTAGGGTGTGTTTCTATCCTAGTTCCTTTACAAATAAGATAGAGGAGAGTGAGGGCTTTCATTTAATCGGAGCAAGTGTTGATTTGGAGCACTTTGGAGTTAAGTATCTTCTTCGTCTTCCTCTTTTGGATTCTTCGCTTTAAGGTAGGGAATTCCTACTCCATTTATACGTTTTAATCCTAAGTGTTGGTATTTTGGTATATGGGGGTAGTTTGGTAATTTTGGTATGTGGGGGTGGTTTGGTAATTTTGGAAGAAACCTTAGGGTTTTGGTTTAGATTAAATTGTGTAGTTAATTTAAAGGAACAAAGTGGAATTTGGTTTAATCCGTGGGATTGGGTAGTTTAAATATTTACCTTTGGAAATGTTGAATTTACATTCATTGATGTATTTATTTCTCGCATAGAAATAACTGTTTTGGGCTATCGGTGGAGGATAGCCATTGATTGTTGTAGACCTTGCATGCGGCTTAGGTATAACTGGAATTGGGTCAATTGTTTGACCGTTGAGTTAATACAGAACATTTGTGTATTAATTATGTGTTGTATATGGCAATTGCGTGTTTCATTGCATATGCATGTTGTTTGGAGAAGATAGGGGATGAACTCCACGGTTTAGGGGAAGATAGGGGATGGACCTCTAAACCGGATTTATTGGGAGGAGATAGGGGATGGACTCCAGTAGCATCACTCTTATGTGTGCTTATTGATTAATAGGCATATGTCTATTTGTTGTTATGATACATCACTAAAATGTGTATCAGTAGGGAAGTATGGAAGTGAATTGATTATGATTGATACAATACCAACATGTGTATTTGTTATGATTAGGTCTAACTTGAATTGTTATTCCGGTTGAATTGGAAGTAATGATAATAAAAGATGAAGTCCTGTTGAGTTATTTGGCGAGTTAAGCCATATGTGGAAAGTAAAATGTGCCATAGACAATGTGTCATAGGCAGTGTAGACATTCGTGTCATGAATATTGTCATTTGATTATAGTGTGTTAACCATGTATCAGATGCTAATACTTTAGTTAATTCTTATGATTGGTTTAGTATTTCTCTATTGGGCTGTGGCTCACCCTATATAGGAACTTTATTTTTCAGGTTCAGGTGGTTCACTCCCTCCAAGGACATAGCTTGTGAGGATTGGACTTGAAGATTTGTTTATTTACTTTTATTTGTTTTATTTGAATAATGTAATCTTTCAAGCCTAGGGCTTTATCTGTTTCTGAGTTAGAACTCAGTGAATTGTGTCCAAGTGTTGGCTTGGCAAGATGTAAGCCTTTAGGGCATTTATTATGGTATTTCATTTCATGAGATTCGGATGATTGATGTAATAAAATACTTTCTTTTAATAATGCATGTTTTGTTTTATATTTAATGAATTGGATTTTGAGGGCGTGACAAGATGCAACCAAAAAAGATTTTTTTTGGCAGGCATCACTACAGGAAAATGGGCCTACAACAACGTTTCTTTTATGGCGTTTTGGGAAACGCCATTATAGATGGATGCAAGACAACGTTTCCAAAACGTTGTCTTAGACCTCAGCTGAACGACGTCGCATTGGGTGTTTATATTGACACCGTCTATGCTCCGTCGCATTGGATACCTATTGCGGCGGCCGTATCAGCGGCGAAAATTTAACATGCCGCTATAAGGTATTACGGCGTTTTTAAGGCTTTTTGCGGCGTTTTTAAAACGCCGCTAAAAACCGAATTTCCTGTAGTGCATTTAATGAGATTGTGAAACAAAGAGACTCATCATATGGTGTAACCACTGCATAGATTTTTTTCCCCAGTGGGTGTATGCGGTGGTAGAGCCAGGAATTCAGTGAAGAGGGACACAAATTAATGACAATATTGATTTTGTTTTTTTCCTCATAATAAACAACAATGAGATATTACTAAACGTAAATATTAAGAGTTTATTTGGATAAATGTGAATTTTAAATTAAAGGATTTGAGGTTAAATTTTATACAAATATTTTGGAGTAACTATCTTAGGTGGATTGAAAAATTAAAAAGAAGATAAGTTGAGATAGAAATGATATAATTTAGTAGAGAAATTCTATAAAACACACCGCAAAAAAATGTCTATTATATGTCGCAGTTATGATCTTTGTGGTCTTTAGTTATGACACATTATATTGTTGGATATAATTTAGTTATAACTTCTTGTGGTTATTATTTTGGTTGTGATTGAAGAGGTCTTTGATTATACATCAAGTAATGATTTGTAATGACTCACTCTGATATTAGTTATGACTTATGGCAATTTTTTTTCCCTTTTTTTTTTTGGGTTATAATTGAAGATGTGTTATTTGGTTTTAATTTATATAGTAGTCATTTTAGTTATGAATGAAAATAATTTGGTTAAAAAAATTTATAATATCAATACCATAAAGTAATAACTGGTATATGGTACACCCCTTTTGGAGGTGTATAATAGGACTTATTTTAATAGGTTCATTGTAATTAGAAAGAAAATTTATAATAGAGGGACTATTATAATTTGAAGAAGGGATATTATTATAATTTTATAAAAGATATATATGATATAATTTATATATATAGGGGTACCAATAAAATTATCAAAACTTGAGGGAGGGCACGTGCCCTCCTTGGGCATACATTGCCTTTGTTCCTGGGTGTATGGTGAAATCACTACACAGAATGCTTCAGTTTTTAATTTTTTAAGATATTTTTAAGGAAAATGATACTATATTGTAAGATCAACAATCATTATAAGAACAAAAAGAAACAATTGGTTCGTAAAAAAGTCTTATTGTCAAACACCTCAATGCTTTCAAAGAATGGATTAGGGCTTTGAATACATACATAAAAAATTCTTATTGTCAAAAACAAGAGGATCTCTTCCACACAAACACACGCAAACAAACACAAGTATCCAATTCATAATTCATGGTGTGGTTATTTTTTTACAACTTCAAAGTAAATTTAAAATTTAGGCAAGCCAATCAATCTAACAACTCATGATAATAAAAATTTCCTCTTCTTTTCTTTCTTTCACTCTGTCAATAATTAGACTTTGGTACTTAAAATATTGGAGCCCTAAATTTGCAATCAAATGGAAAACAAAATTCACAGTTAAAATCCCAATTACAAAAAAATAAAAATAAAAATTCATAATTTCTTATCTGTTTGAACAGGTGTCTGCAAAAGCACAAAAAGTAACAAAAACCCATTTATTCTTTTTAATTTTCTTATTCTTTAACTCAATTTTTTGAGTAGCCAAATAGATTTAAGCAAGAAATCCATGAAAATTCAAGGGGGTAAAAAAGAAAGTGAACAAAAAAAATTATAAATATACATACCCAGACAAAACTTAGTGGTAGAAAGAGAGAATGAGATTAGTGAAGGAATTGAAATTTTGAAGAATTAGTAGATCGTTCAGAGTTCAGGTGAAGCTTTCAGTGCCTGAAATCAAATTCATGATAGAGATTACAAGGAAAATGCGTGTGTGTGTGTGTGTGTGAGAGAGAGAGAGAGAGAGAGAGAGAGAGAGAGAGAATAAGAAGAAAAATAAGAAAAAGAAATGTGAAATCGGAATCTGAATGAACAAGAGAGATAGAGGAATGAGAGCAGATGGAGACCATAGCACTTGTACATATACAATCAATGGATTAGGACTTTGAAACTAATGGAAGAGAAAGGAAAAAAAGGGGGAAATGTATCAAACGACTAAGATCAAACCCATATTTAGGACATCAAACCCATAGAACTTAAGAAAACAAACCACAACAACCAAATCCATTTCAGAAATCAACAAGAAATTAAATTGAATCAAGTATGTAAAACCCTAGAGCAACAATCAGAAAGGGGGAAATACAGGAAAGGAGAGAGAGATAGAGAGCGAGAGAGAATGAGAGAGGGAAAGATATATATATATAGAGAGAACCTCTGATTTGCGGCAGTGGCGATGTGCGACATACGATGAGCGACGATAGTCTGTAGTGAGATGAGGTGGGGTGAGGTTTGGTGGTGAAGGAGAATCTATATGGCCGAGAGAACAATTTGTTTTGTCTAAACAGAGAACAAGTGAACACCAATATAAATGGTTTCCCTTTAAAATTTTCGCACTTTTGGCGATGAAATTGGTTTTTTCTTGGCAAATGTTAATAATTGCCGACTAAAACTTTTTTGTAGGGAAAGCCTAATCAACGACGACTAAAATATTAGTCGCCAAAAGTATTAATCTGGCGACTAACTTTTTTTTTTTTAGTCGGAAAAAATGAATCTACTGTGACAAATTTTTTTTGTCACCAAAACTTAATACTTGCCGACAAAATTTTTTGGTTGCCAAAGAGTAACCATAAAAATATACCTATTTTTTGGCGACTAACATTTCTTTTGTTAGCAAAAAATAATATACAATGACTAAAAAAAAAAGCGACCCCAGTCTTTTCCCAGTTAGTTGTTGTATCCGGACTTATGTTCCGTAGATCTCATTGTTATATAATTGTTGTTGTTGTCCTTTAATTCCTTATTTTTGAGTTATAGGATGTGTTGGGCAGGTTTGTTACAGATTGGTTGGGTTTGGAAACCAAGTGTTGCTGTCCAGATTTTTGTGTCTTCGCCGGCGAGAGTTGGTCGCCGAGCAAGCGATTGCGTCTAGTATAGACACGAGCGAGGTTTCTTGGCTCGAGCAAGCTTTCCTTCGCCGGCGAGTTTGAGTCTTCGCTCGGCGAGCATTGATCGTTCGAGCGTGCTTACGGGTTGCGACTGAAGCATTGCATTCTTGGCTCGGCGAGACTTTCTTCGCCGAGCGAGTAATTCTTTGTGTCTGTCGCCGGCGACCAATCCTTCGCTGGAGCGAGCCTGTCGGGTTTAAATAGGCAGCAGCGGTTTTTAAAACACTTTTTCACCCTTTTTCTGATTTCAAAACCCTAGGTACGACTTTTCTCTCCCTCCACTCACTTTCTCTCTTAGGTTTCATCTCCTTTTAGGGTGTTTCTACCCTAGGTTCTTTATTAAAAAGATAGAGTGAGTCGAGAGCTTCGTTTTAATCTGAGAGTTTGTGGATTTGGAGCACTTTGGACTTTGGGTCGTCATCTCCGTCTTCTCCATTCGGGTTATTTACATCGAGGTAGGGATTTCCTACTCTATATTATAGGTTTTGTTCTAAGTTTTGGTATTTTGATATGTTGGGGGTTATTTGGTAATTTTGGGAAAAACCCTAATTGTTTTAATAAATTAATTTGTATAATTAATTTAAGGGAAAATTGGGGAATTTAGTTAAATTCATGGAATTGGACAATTATAAATTTAAATGGTGTAGTTGGATAATTTTAATCACTCATCTACTAAATTCTTGAGATTATAATTGTTGATATGTTTATTTCTTGTCTAGAAATAACTGTTTTGGGCTATCGGTGGAGGATAGTCGTGATTGTTGTAGACATTGCATGTGGATTAGGGAAAATTGAAACTAATCACTTTGGTTAAGTCATAAATTTTGACTATTGAATTAATACAGAAAATACGTGTATTGATTGAGCATCGCATATGCATATTGTTTGGGAGGAGATAGGGGATGTACTCCACGGTTTAGGAGAAGATAGGGGATGGACCTCTAAATCGGATTTTGTTTGGGAGGAGATAGGGGATGGACTCCATTAGCATCACTATTATGTGTGCTTATTGATTTATAGAAGTGTTTCTATATGTTGTTGCTATAGCACTAAAATGTGTATCAAATGAGAAGTATGAAGTGTTTTGATATGAGCCTTGGTCTCATTTATTTTGTTGACATTGGAAGTAATGTTAATGTGATGTGTAGTTCACGGTTATAGTTTGGCCAGGTTCTGAGCCATATTGTTAAAAATGAAAAGTTGAATAAATAATGGAAAGTGAAACTGATATTTGAGTTAACCATCTATTGAATGCTATTGCTTTATTCAATGCTTATATTTGGTTTAGTATATTTCTACTGGGCTGTGGCTCACCCTATATGGGAACATCATTTTCAGGTTCAGGTGATGGGCTACCTCCAAGAACTTAGCTTGGAAGGATATGGAGTTGAAGACTCTGTTTAGATTAGGCATTTGTTTTATTATTTGCTTTATTTGGTATTACATGTAAACACTCGGGCCAAAGGCTTAATTTGTAGTTGAGTTAGTACTCACATTTTTGTGCCCAAGTATTAAGCTTGGAAAGATGTAAGGCCATAGGGCATTTATTTTGACGTTACATGTAATGTCTTTCAATAATGATACTCTGATAGAAGAATGATAATTTGGTTTTCTTTTATCAATGCATGTTAATGGTATATATTATGGGTTAAATTATGAGGGCGTTACAACTTGGTATCAGAGCGTACCGGGTTCGAATACTTTCGGTACATGGGAAGTGATTAGTATCACAATGGGTTCGTCTTGCTTGATAGAGACTTAGATGTACTGTTATATGCTTATATGATAACATGTTTATGTGACTATGTGGGTATGGAATGTAGTTTCTAGGATGTTGATTAGAACCTTGAGTTTCTGAAAGTCTTGTTGGAAAGGCACTTGATCAATGTTGTTTCCAACCGGAACTTTAGTGACGCATCGGGACTATCATTATCCAGGAATGAAATTCGTAGGTGCTTATGTGATTATGTGCTTATGTGGAGTGAATTACTGTTGTCCAATGCATTAGGACGCAAGTGTTATAGTTTTGGCACACTTATTAATGTGCTAACGTCTTTGTTACCTTTATTAGGATGTCAGGACGAGGACGAGGATGCGGTAGGCGTGGTAGGCCGGGTAGGCAGGAAGTGCCTATACCGGAAGAGATTCTGGTAGTACAGGAGGGAGTTGGCCAGGCTAATGTGGCCAAGCCGGTAGGATAGCAGGCTATGGGCGTTTTGGCCCGGGAGATAGCAGGGGCATTCAGGGAGTCAGTAGGCATTCTCAGAGCTGAGAATCAGGCTCAGGTTCATGTTGCAGATGTAGGGCCTTCTTTTCTGAAGAGGGAGTTCTTTCAGTCTAACCCGGACGAATTTTTGGGTGATTCTAAAGAGCCACTTAAGGCAGATGAATGGCTCTGTCACGACCCGAACCCGCCTCTATGGGTTAAGGCCATAACCGACCAGTAATCATGAGATTACCTATGGCCTCAAACCAAATAAGACAAAATTCATCAGAGAAAAAGGGGCCGAACGAAAACAAATTAAAAACTTTGTCCGTAGAGCCGTGCTTATATGCACATCAAAACATTCTAGACATACATATGTTAATAACCCACAACAGAAAGCATAGCAACATAAATTTCTATACAAACAGGATCATTCAAAACTGAGTCAACCAAGCAAAACTATACACAGACGTACTCAAAACTTCGCCAACATAACAGAATAGAAACAAACGACAAAGGCGAAGGCGAGTCTCGTGCGTGAGACACAAGGGCTGACTTCCCAAAAACTCTTTGTTATTCCACACTGACTTCGCTGAGGCTGGGTTTGGACTTCTCTAGGCTCACCTACAAATACATGAATGAGTGTGAGCGAAAGCCCAGTGAATAATACCAAATAAAAAACATACATTGGAACAACATACATCAAACGGCCTTGGGCCCAATTTGCATTTCTAACTAATACATACATACATAGACATATGTAAGTTAAGTAACTGAGGTTCCAAACGCAACGTACGGCCTCGGGTCCAATTCATTCATGTTGGACTATCATTCATTTCAGACTATTATTCGTGTCAAAACGGCCTCTGGCCCACTCATTCATGTCAATTAGCCTTCGGCCCAATCATTCATCAATCGGCCTTCGGCCCAATCATTTATCAATCGGTCTTCGGCCCAATCATTTATCAATCAGCCTTTGGCCCAATCATTTGTCAATCGGCCTTCGGCCCAATAATTTATCGATCAGCCTTTGGCCCAATCATTTATCAATCGGCCTTTGGCCCACATTTATATCAAACGGCCTTCGGCCCTGTCACGCCCTCAAAAATAACCCATAACATACACAATAATAAGATGCATTACTCAAGTAAATAAACCACAATTCATTCATCAGAGTATTACTAAAATAAGACATTACACGTAACATCAAAATAAATGCCCTACGGGCTTACAACTTGCCAAGCCAACGCTTGGACACAAAATTATGAGTTCTAACTCAAATACAAATAAAGCCCTAGGCTTGAATGTTTACATGTAAGTCAAATAAAAACAAATAACTTAAAACAAGGCTTCAAAATCCGGTTCCTTCCAAGCTAAGTCCTTGGAGGTAGCGAATCACCGACACGAAAATGATGTTCCCTTATAGGGTGAGCCACAGCCCAGTAGAAATATACTAAACCAATTATAAGCATTGAATAAAGCAATAGCATTCAATAGATGGTTAACCATGATAATCAATTATATCAATATACAATCTTAAGACACTAATGTCTATGACACTTATCAATATCCATTATTATCAATATGGCTCAGAACCTGGCCAAACTTACAACTGTGAACTATATAGCATATTCACATTACTTCCAATATCAACAACACAAATAAGACTCAGGCTCATATCGAAACACTTCATACTTCCAGATTGATACACATTTTAGTGCTGTATCAATAAAACACTTCAATATAAATAAGCACACATAAAAGTGATGCTAATGGAGTCCATCCCCTATCTCCTCTCAAACAAAATCCGGTTTAGAGGTCCATCCCCTATCTTCCCCTAAACCGTGGAGTACATCCCTATCTCCTCCCACACAATATGCATATGCAATGCTCAACCAATACA
Organism: Camellia lanceoleosa; assembly: GCA_025200525.1. Classification (NCBI taxonomy): domain Eukaryota; kingdom Viridiplantae; phylum Streptophyta; class Magnoliopsida; order Ericales; family Theaceae; genus Camellia; species Camellia lanceoleosa. The sequence continues at coordinate 258,206 of JANUSC010000041.1, read as the reverse complement.
TGTATTTTTCTGTATTAATTCAATAGTCAAAATTAATGACTTAGCCAATGTGATTAGTTCGGTTTGCCTAATCCACATGCAATGTCTACAACAATCATGACTATCCTCCACCGATAGCTCCAAAGCAGTTATTTCTAAACAAGAAATAAAATATAATCACAATAATAATCTCCACAGTTAAATAGGAGAGTGATTAAATAATCCAACTACACCATTTAAACTTATAAATCCCCAATTCCCTGAATTCAACTAATATTCCCAATTTTCCTCAAATTAATTGTACAAATCAATTTATTAAAACAACTAGGGTTTTTTCCAAAATTACCAAAATACCCCCACCATATTAAAGTACCAAAACTTAGAACAAAACTCATAAGATGGAGTAGGAAATCCCTACCTCGAAGAAATAACCCAAAACTTAGAAGACGAAGATGATGACCCGAACTCCAAAGTGCTCCAAAACCAAGATCGTTCAGATTAAACTGAAGCCCTCGACCCACACTATCTTTTTAATAAAGGATCTAGGGTAGAAACACACTCTAAGTAGATCAAACCTAAGAGAAAAGGTGAGTAGGGAGAGAAAAAAGTCGGAACTAGGGTTTGGGATCAAAAAGAGGATGAAAAATTGTTTAAAATCCCGGCTAGCTATTTATATAAAAAGCAGGCTCGCCGGCGAAGACATGGTCGCCGAGCCGGCGACAAGAAAGCCGCTCGGCGAAGAAAATCTCGCCGATCAAGAATGCAATGCTTGAGTTTGCAACTCAGAAGCATGCTCGAGCGACGAATGCTCGCCGAGCAAAGAACTCGAAAACATACACCTCGCCGCTCGGCGAAGAAACAGCTCTCGTGTCTATACAGACGCAATCTCTCGCCGGCGAAGAAACCCTGGCTCGAGCCACTAGAGACAAAACTCAACCCTCTCTCGGGCGACCAAACCCTCGCCGGCGACCAACCCAAAAAAGCGGACAGACACTTGGTTTAGGACCCAACCAACCTGAAACAAACCTGCCCAACACATCCTATAACTCAAATGAGAAAATAAAGGACGACATCAACAATTATACAATGATAGGATCCACGGAACCTAAGTCCGAATACAGTAATAAAAAAGGAAAAGACCGGGGTCGCTATAACCTCCCCCCCTTAAAGAATTTCGTCCCCGAAATTAAGCATAAGTTTTTCAAAAACAGGTTCTTTTTCTCCAATTCCGACAATATGACAATACAATAATAAACCACTTGACCCAATACCGATCATTTCATCTCTTATCAAGAGGCATTTCACAATATGTATATAAGACAACATATATTTCAACCTGTATCAGTATTATGCATTTTCCTTCCAATTTTAACAATTTCAATATACATGATTCCCATTTCCATATCATATTCAATTCCATGATATATATAAAACACATTCAATCTATAAATGTGACATTCCACTTCCATTATGAAGCAAATTTCAAACAACTATCATTAAACCAAAACATTCTCAATGTTTTACAACTTAAGACATATATATAAAATCCTTAAGTCCAACAATATTACAAAAATTACATATCAATAAACATGTCCGGATATTTCTCGCGGACTTCCAACTCACGTTCCCAAGTGGCTTCCTCCACCCCGTGATGTTTCCACAAAACCTTTACCAAAGGGATGGTCTTGCCTCGCAAAACTTGATCCCGTCTATCCAAGACTCGAATTGGTCTCTCCTCATACGAGACATCCTCGTCAACCACTAAATCAGTCCAATCCAACACATGTGATGGATCCGCCCCCTACTTCCCCAACATACTCACATGAAACACGTCATGTACTCCGGACAACTGCGGTGGCAAAGCTAAACGATAAGCAGCCTCGCCAATCCTCTCAAGGATCTCAAAAGGACCTATGAACTGAGGGGACAACTTCCCGCTCTTCCCAAACCTCATCAATCCCCGTCTAGGTGATATCTTCAGAAAGACATGATCACCCACCTCAAACACTAAAGGTCTCCTTCTACGGTCGGCATAAGATTTCTGACGACTTTGGGCTGTAACAAGTCTCTTACGGATAAGCTCAACTTTCTCCATCGTTTCCCTCACTAACTTCGGACCCAATAGAGGTGCATCACCCACCTTGGCCCAACAAACTGGAGATCTACACGGTCGGCCATACAAGGCCTCAAACGGTGCCATACCAATACTAGACTAGAAACTGTTGTTGTAGGCAAACTCCACCAAAGGCAAGTGCCTCTCCCACGACCCACTGAAATCAAGAACACAACCCCGAAGCATATCCTCAAGGATCTGAATAGTACGCTCGGACTGCCCATCAGTCTGAGGATGATAAGCCGTGCTAAAGGTCAACTTAGTGCCTAAGGCACTCTGCAAACTCTGCCACAACCGCGGAAAGGAACGAGGATCTCTATCGAGACGATCGCCATTGGGACCCCGTGCAACCTCACTATATCCCGAATGTACAAGTCGGCAAGATGATCTATCGAATCTCTCACGCCAAGATAGGAATGAAGTGCCGACTTAGTCAACCGATCTATAACCACCCAAATAGCATCACTACCCCGCTGAGTCCTTGGAAGACCCGCAACGAAGTCCATAGTGACATGCTCCCACTTCCACTCGGCAATAGGCAAAGGTTGCAACAAACCCGGGCCTCGATGCTCGGCCTTTACTTGCGACAAGTAAGGGACTTAGACACAGTCGCCACATCTCTTCATACCCCGCCACCAAAACTGGCGACCTAAATCCCGATACATCTTAGTGCCTCCCGGATGCACCGCAAGGAGTGAATGATGAAACTCTCGGAGTACCTCCTCTCGGCAAGACTCTGGCACAAACAGACGGTCTCGGTATCTCACACTCAGGATACACCGTCAAACCCTTCTCAACCTTCCCACCGAAATCTTCTCACGGAGGATTCTACCTCAAGGTCACCTCTCGAGCCTCTAACACTTGAGTCACAAGTGTAGGCCGCAACAACGAAAACAATGTCATGACCTCAACCGATTCGCCTGTAAATCGAACTCTCCAATTGCACCCAACATCTCCCATTCTCGGATGGCAATACTAGCAACGCCACCAGATTTCTGCTAAGATCGGCCACAACATTGGCCTTCCGGATGATAATGCAACTCAAGTCATAATCCTCAATAAACTCCATCCACCTCCTCGCCGACATTCAAGTCTTTACGTAAACAGATATTTTAGACTCTTATGATCCGAGAATACCTCGAATTTCTCACCATATAGATAATGCCTCCAAATCTTCAAGGCAAATATCACAGCTGCCAACTCTAGATCGTGCGTAGGGTAATTCTTCTCGTGAATTTTCAACTGTTGTGAACCATAGGCAACCACTTTCCCTTCTTGCATTAACACACAACCCAGACCCTCTCGTGAAGCGTCACAATAGACTGTATAACCTAACCCTCTCTCTGGAATAATCAATACTGGAGCGGTGGTCAGTCTAACTTTCAACTCCTGAAACGACTTTTCACAAGTCTCACTCCATACAAATTTGACTCCCTTCCAAGTCAATCTAGTCAAAGGCGAAGCTAACCTGGAGAAATCTTTCACAAACCGGCGATAATACCCAGCTAATCCCAGAAAACTACGGATCTCAAACACACTCTTAGGCTGTGCCCAGTCTTGCACTGCCTCCGTCTTAGATGTATCAACCGACACCTTCCCGTAAACGACATGGCCTAAGAATTTCACCTCTTCTAGCCAGAACTCACACTTCCCAAACTTAGCATAAAGCTTATGGGCTCTAAGTAACTCAAGCACCACTCTCAAGTGTTCCTCGTGCTCCTCCTCTGAAGGTGAATAAATCAGAATGTCGTCTACAAAGATGACTACAAAATGATCTAAGAATTCTCTGAAGATCCGGTTCATCAAATCCATAAACACTGCCGGTGCATTGGTGAGCCCAAATGGCATCACCAGAAACTCATAGTGGCCATACTGCGTACGGAATGCCGTCTTCGGAATATCCTCCTCCCTGACTCTCAACTGATGATAACCCGATCTCAAGTCTATCTTAGAAAAACAACAGGAACCCTTCCGCTGATCAAACAAATCATCTATACGAGGCATAGGGTACTTATTCTTAACCGTAACCCGATTCAATTTCTGGTAATCTATACACAGTCTCAATGCACCACCTTTCTTTTTAACAAAGAGGGCCGGTGCTCCCCACGGCGAAACACTAGGACGGATATAGCCCTTATCTAATAACTCCTGGAGCTGAATCTTCAACTCAACTAACTTGGTTGGGGCAAAACAATAAGGTGCCATAGAAATTGGCGTCGTGCCGGGCACTAGGTCAATAGAGAACTCAATCTCTCGATGCGGTGGCAAACCAACAAGATCCTCCGGAAAGACGTCCGAGTACTCACAAACCACCCTTGGCAACACAATCTGAGCCTCATCAACCTCACTAATCGAAAGATTAGCAAGTAGACCACTAAGCTCACTCCGCCCTCGTGAAACATACCCCGGTGGCAAAACACTACCAACTCGGTCCCCCAGAAAATGGAAACACTCTCCGCTAACGGTACAACAAGTGACCCTCTGACGGTAGCAATCAATAACTGCCCGGTATGACGATAACCAGTCCATATCCAAAATAACATCAAAGCCCTTCATAGGCATAACTACAAAAGAAAATGGGATTCTATGATCATCGACCTCTATATCACAACCCCTAACACCTTGTTTCAAGATCACCGAATCATAGACCCAACAATTCTCAACTTGAGGCCACGCCTCAACTTCTTCTCAAACTCAATGCAACGGCGTTCCTCAGGCGCCACCAACTCAGGTGCAAACCTGGACAAACTAGTGAATGCAGCCTCAAACTCTACCCTTTGAAGAACTTCGATCGCTAAGGCCGGTCTCTCGGCTTCTCCCCACTTTGGAGCTAAAACCTCTTGGAAAGCATTCACAAAAGCCTCCCACGTAGCTCCTATGTGACCCTTGGTGAACCTCCACCACTGACCCGCATCCCCCTTCAGCTGGAAAGATGCCTAGGTCACCTTCAACCCCTCGTCTTCGATGCCAAGCATCTCAAACGTCTTCGTTGTCTGTTCGAGCCATTCATCTGGCTTAAGCGACTTTTTTGGATCACCCACAAATTCGTCCGGATTGGACCGGAAGAACTCCCTCTTCAGAAAAGAAGGTCCAGCATCTGCAACAACAACTTGGGATGGATTCGCAACCCTCAGAATGCCAACTGATTCCCTGAATGCTCCTGCTATCTCTCGGGCTAAAGCGCCCATAGCCTGCAGGCCTACTGGCTCGGCCACATTGGCCTGACCAACACCCTCCTCAGACCGCCGAATCTCTCAGACCTCTGAATCTCCTGCATGTGCACTTCTCGCCTACCCGCCTACCACGCCTACCTCAGCCCTCGCCCGACATCCTAACACAAGAAACAAAGACGTTAGCACATTAATAAATGTGCCAAAGCTAAACACTCTCGTCCTAATGCATTGGACAACAATAATTTATTACACGTAAGCAGCTAATCACATAAGGAGCTATGAATTTCATTCCACGATAATGATAGTGCGAAAGTGTTACTATAGTTCGGTTAGGCGGATGATCAAGTGCCTTTCCAACAAGACTACTAGAAACTCAAGGGTCCAATCAACATCCCAGAAACTACGTTCCATACCCACATAATCACATAAACATGTTATCAAATAAGCATACAACAGAACACTAAGTGTCTATTAAACGAGACGAACCCAATGTGATTCTAAACACTTCCCGCACTCCAAAGTATTCAAACCCGGTACGCTCTGATACCAAGTTGTCACGCCCTCAAAAATAACCCATAACATACACAATAATAAGATGCATTACTCAAGTAAATAAACCACAATTCATTCATCAGAGTATTACTAAAATAAGACATTACACGTAACATCAAAATAAATGCCCTACGGGCTTACAACTTGCCAAGCCAACGCTTGGACACAAAATTATGAGTTCTAACTCAAATACAAATAAAGCCCTAGGCTTGAATGTTTACATGTAAGTCAAATAAAAACAAATAACTTAAAACAAGGCTTCAAAATCCGGTTCCTTCCAAGCTAAGTCCTTGGAGGTAGCGAATCACCGACACGAAAATGATGTTCCTTATAGGGTGAGCCACACCAAAGAGAAATATACTAAACCAATTATAAGCATTGAATAAAGCAGTAGCATTCAATAGATGGTTAACCATGATAATCAATTATATCAATATACAATCTTAAGACACTAATGTCTATGACACTTATCAATATCCATTATTATCAATATGGCTCAGAACCTGGCTAAACTTACAACTGTGAACTATATAGCATATTCACATTACTTCCAATATCAACAACACAAATGATACTCAGGCACATATCGAAACACTTCATACTTCCAGTTGATACACATTTTAGTCTCAGTATCAATAAAACACTTCAATATAAATAAGCACACATAAAAGTGATGCTAATGGAGTCCATCCTATCTCCACCCAACCAAAATCCGGTTTAGAGGTCCATCCCCTATCTTCCCCTAAACCGTGGAGTACATCCCTATCTCCTCCCACACAATATGCATATGCAATGCTCAACCAATACATGTATTTTTCTGTATTAATTCAATAGTCAAAATTAATGACTTAGCCAATGTGATTAGTTCGGTTTGCCTAATCCACATGCAATGTCTACAACAATCATGACTATCCTCCACCGATAGCCCAAAACAGTTATTTCTAAACAAGAAATAAAATATAATCACAATAATAATCTCCACAGTTAAATAGGAGAGTGATTAAATAATCCAACTACACCATTTAAACTTATAAATCCCCAATTCCCTGAATTCAACTAATATTCCCAATTTTCCTCAAATTAATTGTACAAATCAATTTATTAAAACAACTAGGGTTTTTTCCAAAATTACCAAAATACCCCCACCATATTAAAGTACCAAAACTTAGAACAAAACTCATAAGATGGAGTAGGAAATCCCTACCTCGAAGAAATAACCCAAAACTTAGAAGACGGAGATGATGACCCGAACTCCAAAGTGCTCCAAAACCAAGATCGTTCAGATTAAACTGAAGCCCTCGACCCACACTATCTTTTTAATAAAGGATCTAGGGTAGAAACACACTCTAAGTAGATCAAACCTAAGAGAAAAGGTGGGTAGGGAGAGAAAAAACTCGGAACTAGGGTTTGGGATCAAAAAGAGGATGAAAAACTGTTTAAAATCCCGCTGCTGCGTATTTATATAAAACAGGCTCGCTCGAGCGAAGACATGGTCGCTCGAGCGACCAGACACAAGAAACACTCGCTCGAGCGAAGAAAATCTCGCTCGAGCCAAGAATGCAATGCTTCAGGTCTGCAACCCAGAAGCATGCTCGAGCGACAGAATGCTCACTCGAGCAAAGAACTCGAAAACATACACCTCGCTTGCTCGAGCGAAGAAAAGCTCGCTCGAGCGAAGAAACACTGCTCTCAGGTCTATACTAGACGCAATCTCTCGCTCGAGCGAAGAAACCCTGGCTCGAGCCACCAGAGACAAAACTCAACCCTCGCTCGGGCGACCAAACCCTCGCTCGAGCGACCAACCCAAAAAGTGGACAGCAACATTTGGTTTCCGGACCCAACCAACCTGAAACAAACCTGCCCAACACATCCTATAACTCAAATGAGAAAATAAAGGACGACAGCAACAATTATACAATGATAGGATCCACGGAACCTAAGTCCGGATACAGTAATAAAAAAGGAAAAGACCGAGGTCGCTATAGGCCCACATTTATATCAAACGGCCTTCGGCCCATATACACTTTCGTGTCAAACGGCCTTCGGCCCATATACACTTTCGTGTCAAACGGCCTTCGGCCCACTCATGTTCATCAAAACGGCCTTCGGCCCATTCATGTTTATCAATGTGACCTTTGGTCCATTCATGTTTAACAAAACGACCTTTGGTCCATTCATGTTCATCTTACATCCACGATCCCAAGTAGCAATTTATAAGCTTAAAGGGAATAAACAATTGAACATTCACAAGCATTCAAATATCGATATTACTCACAGTGATTGGTTTGTGGATTTGCCCTGGAGCTTGACCCTACACATTTCATGAACATAAAAGGGTCACTAACAGTTCAATTCGTTCTTTAATTCACATATTCCTCTTTAGGTTTTATTCTCATCTCATTAACTCATTTACAATGCCTAACATATGCCTAAGAGTGCTTGAAAGTGAAAGAGAACGGAAAACAGAACACAGAATGCAAAAACAGGATTTCAGAAAAATAGGGTCCCCGCTCGAGTATGGACTCCCCCGCTCGAGCAGACCCTTAAGTCCACAAAAGTACTGGTTACCTCAAATTCCCACTCGAGCGTGAACTCGGCCGCTCGAGCGGACTTCTTGACTACATAGCTCCCCGCTCGAGCGTCAACTTACCCACTCGAGCGGGCACCATGTCTGACAAAAATGCTGGGAGCTCGGTTTCCCCGCTTGAGCGGACATAAAAAATCTAGGAATTCCAGGTTGTGTTCTTGAGCCCAAATTCAATTTCCCAGCTACAATTCTTGCATGCAATGGCTCAAATCTCATGTATGATCATGCTAACATGGTATAGACCCCAAATTACAACTCAAGGAGGCTCAATTTCATAAATAAGTCACATGCATGCCCCAAAACCCATTCCAATATGGTAAAATCATGCATTCAAGCTCATCTCTTAATTATTCAAACATGCATGCTAATTTTTGACCTCATTTCCAATCCAAACAAAGCAAATGGTGTTCATTCTCACGGAATACAACAAAAACATGTTTGCATGTAAGATTTAGCACCTTCACTTCCATGTTCAACTCAATACATGCTAGATTATGCAATTCTACAACCGTTACATACGTGCATGCCTTCATTGACCATCAAATGGACACAAACAACTCAATTTCCTCAACATCAAGCTAACTCATGTTCTTGATCATCAAATACACTTGAATCTACACATTTACAACAAAAATCCATGAGTTCACTTACCTAGGAGCTTTAATCTTCTAAGCTCTAGTCAATTCTTGAGCCAATTCTCCAAGAGTTCCAAGCTTTAAGCCAAATCACCCAATTCTCTCCCTCTCTCTCTATATGGCCGGCCCTCTCTCTCTTTTTGAGTCCAAATCAGCCAAATGAGGTTATAAGGAAAGAATAGAAGGTGTAATGCTTTAAGGCAACAACCCCACTAACAAAATATTTTAATATAAAAATATTTGGGCACTTAATTTATCAATTTAATCAGTTTAATCTGACCAGAATCAATTTTCAATTAAATTTCACCGTAAGCTCTAAAAATTACGCTATTTGCAAGGGCGTAACCAATTCCGGGTTCTGTGGCCGATAAGGCCCTCAATTTAATTTCCAAAACAATCAATCAAACAGATATTCCTACGGTGAACAGATAGAAATTCAAAGACACATATTTTCACGTAATGGCACACAAAATCATATCAAACACATAATCCTACTCATGTTAAGGACCAATTAGCATAATACAGAACAGGGGTATCACAGGCTCGAACAGACAACGAAGACGTTTGAGATGCTAGGCATCGAAGACGAGGTACTGAAAGTGACCTTGGCATCTTTCGGTGAAGGAGATCTTGGTCGATGGTGGAAGTTCACTAAGAGTCGTATAGGAGGGACTTGAAGGCCTTTGTTGACGCTTTCGGGAGAAGTTCTCGCCTCGGTATTAAGGAGGTTGAGAGAGCGATCTGCCCACCATGAAAGTTCTTGATGGTCGAGTTTGAGGCCGCATTTACTAGCTTGTCCAGGTTTGCACCTGAGTTGGTGGCATCTGAGGAACGGCGTTGTATTGAGTTCGAGAAGAAGTTGAGGCGCGACCTCAAGTTGAGAATTGTAGGGACTATGATTCGAGATTATGGGCGTCTGGTTGATGCTGCAGCCCATACCGAGATCATGATGCAGGAAGAGGAGGAAGGGCAGAAAGGCTCCAAGAGGAGTCAGGATGGTTAGAGTGATGGTAGGAGACAGAAGCGTTTTAACCCTCAGCAGTCTCAGGGTAGTTTTTCTAGATCGACTTTTCCTGTGCCGAGTGCTAGTTCTCGGAAAGGCAGCCAGGGAGACATTACCTGTTTCAAGTGTGGTCAGCTGGGCCACAAGTCTCGGCTTGCCTTGAAGGGAGGTGGAGAGAACAACATCATCTTGGCTCGATCTCGAGCGAGTCGAGTAGAGGCAGTACCGCTCTCATGTTATCAGTGTGGTCAGGTAGGGCACATGAAGAGTTATTGCCCGCAGTTGAGTGCTTTTATCTGGTGCATTGGTTTGAAAGACCAGTCATCGGCCAGCTCGGTCGATTCGAGCCTCGAAGGCCAATCATGGGCTTCATCGTCCCGATCGGTCTGTGATCTTATGCTCCTAGGGGTGGCGAGTTGATCGAGAGGTAAATGCAGGCGGCGTGTATCTTTATTCTACTTGAGGATCTTATCTTGGCTCCATCAGTTGTGAGAGGTACCTTCTTGTTTTGCAATTTAGTTGCTAGTGTATTGATTGATACGGGTGCATCTTATTCCTTTGTGTCTGCTGCATTTGCATCTGTTTTGGAGTTAGAGTTAGCACAGTTAGCATCTCCTATTTGTGTAGTGTCACCTCTTGGGGGTGAATTGATCTTGAAACAAGGTGTTAGGGGTTGCGATATAGAGGTCGTCGATCATAGGCTTCCGTTTCCTTTTGTAGTTATGCCCATGAAGGGCTTTGATGTTATTTTGGGTATGGGTAGTTATCGTCATACCGGGCGTTATTGATTACTACCGCGGTCACTTGTTGTACCTGAGCGGGAGTGTTTTCATTTTGGGGACGGGTTGGTAGTGTTTTGCCACGGTATGATCCATGAGGCGGAGTGAGCTTAGTGGTCTACTTGCTAGCTTTGAGAGTGGTGAGTGTGATGAGACCTGGTGTGTTGCCAAGAGTGGTTTGTGAATACTCGGACGTCTTTCCCGAGGACCTTGTTGGTTTGCCACCTCACAGAGAGATTGAGTTCTCTATTGACTTAGTGCCCGGCACGGCGCCGATTTCTATGACACCTTATCGTTTTGCCCCAGCCGAGTTACTTGAGTTGAAGATTCAGCTCTAGGAGTTTCTAGATAAGGGCTATATATGTCCTAGTGTTTCGCCGTGGGGGGCACCGGCCCTCTTTGCTAAGAAGAAAGGTGGTGCTTTGAGATTGTGTATCGATTACCGGAAATTGAATCGGGCTACGGTCAAGAATAAGTACCCTATGCCTCATATAGATGATTGGTTTGATCAGTTGAAGGGTTCCCGTTGTTTCTCTAAGATCGATTTGAGATCGGGTTACTACCAGTTGAGAGTTATGGAGGAGAAAATTCTGAAGATGGCATTCCGTACGCGGTATGGCCACTATGAGTTTCTGGTGATGCCATTTGGGCTCACCAATGCACCGGCAGTCTTTATGGACTTGATGAACAGGATATTCTGGGAATTCTTGGATTGTTTTGTAGTAGTCTTTGTAGATGATATTCTTATCTATTCATCTTCGGAGGAGGAGCACGAGGAGCACTTGAGAGTAGTGCTTGAGTTACTTAGAGCCCATAAGCTTTATGCTAAGTTTGGGAAATGTGAGTTCTGGCTAGAAGAGGTAAAGTTTTTAGGCCATGTAGTTTCTGGGGAAGGGGTGTTTGTTGATTCATCCAAAATTGAGGCGGTGCAAGATTGGGCACAGCCTAAGAGTGTGTTTGAGATCCGCAGTTTTCTGGGATTAGCTGGGTACTACCGACGGTTTGTGAAGGATTTCTCGAGTTAGCCATAGTTGACTAGATTGACTCGGAAGGGAGTCAAATTTGTATGGAGTGAAACTTGTGAAAAGTCGTTTCAGGGGTTGAAAGTTAGATTGACCACCGCTCCAGTCTTGATTATTCTGGAGAGAGGGTTGGGTTATGCTGTTTATTGTGATGCCTCACGAGAGGGTTTAGGTTGTGTGTTGATGCAAGAGGGGAAAGTGGTAGCTTATGGCTCACGTCAGTTGAAAATACACGAGAAGAATTACCCTACCCATGACCTAGAGTTAGCAGCTGTGATCTTTGCCTTGAAGATTTGGAGGCATTACCTTTATGGTGAGAGATTCGAAGTATTCTCAGATCATAAGAGTCTGAAATATCTGTTTACACAAAAAGACTTGAACTTGAGGCAGAGGAGGTGGATGGAGTTTATTGAGGATTATGACTTCGAGTTGCATTATCATCCGGGGAAGGCCAATGTGGTGGTCGATGCCCTTAGCAGGAAATCTGTTGGTGACGTAGCTAGTATAGCCATCCGGGAATGGGAGATGTTGGGTGCACTTGGGGAGTTTGATTTGTTTCTGAGCGAATCCGTTGAGGCTGCGGCCTTGTTTTCTGTTGTTGCGCAGCCTACACTTGTGACTCAAGTGTTAGAGGCACAGAGAGGTGACCTTGAGGTGGAATCTCTCCGAGAGAAGATCTCCAATGGGAAGGTTGAGAAGGGTTTGACGGTGTATCCCGACCAGAGTGTGAGATACTGAGACCGTTTGTTTGTGCCAGAGTCTTGTCGAGAAAAAGTACTCTGAGAATTTCATCATTCACGCCTTGCGGTACATCCGGGAGGCACTAAGATGTATTGGGATTTGGGTTGCCAGTTTTGGTGGCGGGGTATGAAGAGAGATGTGGCAGCTTTCGTATCTAAGTGCCTTACTTGTCAGTAAGTGAAGGCCGAGCATCAGAGGCCAGCAGGTTTGTTACAACCCTTGCCTATTGCCGAGTGGAAGTGGGAACGTGTCACTATGGGCTTTGTTGTGGGTCTTCCAAAGATTCAGCGGGGTAGTGATGCTATTTGGGTGGTTGTAGACCGATTGACTAAGTCGGCGCACTTCATTCCTATGCACGTTAGAGATTCGATAGATCATCTTGCCGACTTATACATACGGGACATAGTGAGGTTGCACGGGGTCCCAGTGACGATCGTCTCAGATAGAGATCCTTGTTTTATAGCTAGGTTGTGGCAGAGTTTGCAGAGTGCCTTAGGCACTAAGTTAACCTTTAGCACGGCTTATCATCCTCAGACTGACGGGCAGTCCGAGCGTGCTATTCAGATCCTTGAGGATATGCTTCGGGGTTGTGTTCTTAACTTTAGTGGGTCGTGGGAGAGGCACTTGCCTTTGGTGGAGTTTGCCTACAACAACAGTTTCCAGTCTAGTATCGGTATGGCACCGTTTGAGGCCTTGTATGGCGGTATGTGGAATCTCCGGTTTGTTGGGCGAGGTGGGTGATGCCACTTTGTTGGGTCCGGAGTTGGTGAGGGAAACGACGGAGAAAGTTGAGCTTATCCGTAGGAGGCTTGTTACAGCCCAGAGTCGTCAGAAATCTTATGCCGGCCGTAGGAGGAGACCTTTGGTATTTGAGGTGGGTGATCATGTCTTTTTGAAAATATCACCTAAGCGGGGATTGATGAGGTTTGGGAAGAGCGGGAAGTTATCCCCTCGGTTTATTGGTCCTTTTGAGATCCTTGAGAGGATTGGCGAGGCTGCCTATCGTTTAGCTTTGTCGCCATAGTTATCCGGAGTTCATGATGCGTTTCATGTGAGTATGCTTCGGAAGTATGAGCCGGATGCATCACATGTGTTTGATTGGACCGATTTAGTGGTCGACGAGGATGTCTCGTATGAGGAGAGACCGGTTCAGGTCTTGGATAGGCGGGATCAGGTTTTGCGAGGCAAGACCATCCCTTTGGCAAAGGTTTTGTGGAAACATCACGGAGTGGAAGAAGCCACTTGGAAGCATGTGTTGGAAGTCCACGAGAAATATCCGGACTTGTTTGTTGACGTGTAATTATGTATCGAAATTTCATAATTTTAATGAACTTTAAGAACATTATATATATGTCTTAAGTTGTAAAACATTGTGAATGTTTTGGTTTAATGGAAGTACTTTGAAACTTGCCTCATTATGGAAGTTTATGGTAACATTGCATCTGTTGAATATATATTGTAGAATTGGAGTTATATCATGAAATCGAATATGATATGAAAATGGAATCATGTATATTGAAAACTGTTGAAGTTAAACGAAGAAAGTGCATATTAATAATGCAGGTTGATATATATATATATTGTGAGATGCCTCTTGATAAGAGATGAAATGACCGGTATTTGGTCAAGTTGTTATTATGGTAACGTAATATTGTTAGAATTTGAGAAAAACTATTTTTCAAAACTTGCGCTTAATTTCGGGGACGAAATTCTTTAAGGGGGGAGGTTATAATGACCCTAGTCTTTTCCCAGTTAGTTGTTGTATCCGGACTTATGTTCCGTAGATCTCATTGTTATATAATTGTTGTTGTTGTCCTTTAATTCCTTATTTTTGAGTTATAGGATGTGTTGGGCAGGTTTGTTACAGATTGGTTGGGTTTGGAAACTAAGTGTTGCTGTCCAGATTTTTGTGTCTTCGCCGGCGAGTTGGTCGCTCGAGCGGCGATTGTCTAGTATAGACACAGCGAGGTTTCTTGGCTCGGCGAGCTTTCTTCGCCTCGGCGAGTTGAGTCCTTCGCTCGGCGAGCATTTTGTCATTCGGCGTGCTTACGGGTTGCGAACTGAAGCATTGCATTCTTGGCTCGAGCGAGACTTTCTTCGCTCGAGCGAGTAATTCTTGTGTCTGGTCGCTCGAGCGACCAATCCTTCGCTCGAGCGAGCCTGTCGGGTTTAAATAGGCAACAACAGTTTTTAAAACACTTTTTCACCTTTTTTCTGATTTCAAAACCCTAGGTACGACTTTTCTCTCCCTTCACTCACCTTCTCTCCTAGGTTTCATCTCCTTTTAGGGTGTTTCTACCCTAGGTTCTTTATTAAAAAGATAGAGTGAGTCGAGAGCTTCGTTTTAATCTGAGAGTTTGTGGATTTGGAGCACTTTGGACTTTGGATCGTCATCTCCGTCTTCTCCATTGGGGTTATTTACATCGAGGTAGGGATTTCCTACTCCATATTATAGGTTTTGTTCTAAGTTTTGGTATTTTGATATGTTGGGGGTTATTTGGTAATTTTGGGAAAAACCCTAATTGCTTTAATAAATTAATTTGTATAATTAATTTAAGGGAAAACTGGGGAATTTAGTTAAATTCATGGAATTGGACAATTATAAATTTAAATGGTGTAGTTGGATAATTTTAATCACTCACCTACTGAATTGTTGAGATTATAATTGTTGATATGTTTATTTCTTGTCTAGAAATGACTGTTTTGGGCTATCGGTGGAGGATAGTCGTGATTGTTGTAGACATTGCATGTGGATTAGGGAAAATTGAAACTAATCACTTTGGTTAAGTCATAAATTTTGACTATTGAATTAATACAGAAAATACGTGTATTGATTGAGCATTGCATATGCATATTGTTTGGAAGGAGATAGGGGATGTACTCCACGGTTTAGGGGAAGATAGGGGATGGACCTCTAAACCGGATTTTGTTTGGGAGGAGATAGGGGATGGACTCCATTAGCATCACTATCATGTGTGCTTATTGATTTATAGAAGTGTTTCTATATGTTGTTGCTACAGCACTAAAATGTGTATCAAATGAGAAGTATGAAGTGTTTTGATATGAGCCTTGGTCTCATTTATTTTGTTGACATTGGAAGTAATGTCAATGTGATGTGTAGTTCACGGTTATAGTTTGGCCAGGTTCTGAGCCATATTGTTAAAAATGAAAAGTTGAATAAATAATGGAAAGTGGCGATATTTGAGTTAACCATCTATTGAATGCTATTGCTTTATTCAATGCTTATATTTGGTTTAGTATATTTCTCTTTGGTGTGGCTCACCCTATATAGAACATCATTTTCGTGTTCGGTGATGGGCTACCTCCAAGAACTTAGCTTGGAAGGATATGGAGTTGAAGACTCTGTTTAGATTAGGCATTTGTTTTGTTATTTGCTTTATTTGGTATTACATGTAAACACTCGGGCCAAGGGCTTAATTTGTAGTTGAGTTAGTACTCACATTTTTGTGCCCAAGTATTAAGCTTGGAAAGATGTAAGCCCATAGGGAATTTATTTTGACGTTACATGTAATGTCTTTCAATAATGATACTCTGATAGAAGAATGATAATTTGGTTTTCTTTTATCAATGCATGTTAATGGTATATATTACGGGTTGAATTATGAGGGCGTTACAACTTGGTATCAGAGCGTACCGGGTTCGAATACTTTGGGTACGTGGGAAGTGATTTGTATCACAATGGGTTCGTCTCGCTTGATAGAGACTTAGATGTATTGTTATATGCTTATATGATAACATGTTTATGTGACTATGTGGGTATGGAATGTAGTTTCTAGGATGTTGATTAGAATCTTGAGTTTTTGAAAGTCTTGTTGGAAAGGCACTTGATCAATGTTGTTTCCAACCGGAACTTTATGTGATTATGTGCTTACGTGGAGTGAATTACTGTTGTCCAATGCATTAGGACGCAAGTGTTATAGTTTTGGCACACTTATTAATGTGCTAACGTCTTTGTTACCTTTATTAGGATGTCAGGACGAGGACGAGGACGCAGTAGGCGTGGTAGGCGGGTGGCGAGAAGTGCCTATCGAAGAGATTCAGCGTCTGAGGAGGGAGTTGGCCAGGCCAATGTGGTCGAGTCGGTAGGATAGCAGGCTACGGGTGCTTGATTGAGCCGGTAGGACAGCAGGCCAGGCCAATGGCAAGATTGAAGTGCTTGTATGATGGCTATATTGATTGAGAACCACTGGGTTGTAGCCTTAGTTGGATTGTTTGGAAAATTGTAAACTTGACTTGTGCATAGAAATAAAATGAATTAACTTGAAATGAACAAATGGAAATGGATTGAGATGTGAGTGTTGGTATCGCATGGTCATGTGGAGAATGTGTGTTTGTCATAAATATTGAATATGTCTCTGACACCTATAACTTAGTTAAACCTCATATATTGTGATAGACTGTTTCTACTAGGCTTTGGTTCATGCTACTTGGGAAACCATTTTTAGGTAGCTGTGACATGCTTCCTCTAAGGACGTAGCTTGGGAGGATATTGGAGCTGTATGCTCTCTTTTGTGTTTTGTGTTTAAATGTTTATTCAAGCTAAGGGCTTATTATATGTACAGAGATTATGACTCTCTTTTGTTGTAACCAAGCAATGTCTTGAAAGATGTAAGCCCATAGGGCATTTATTTTATTGTGCTATAGATTTAGGATGAATGTTTATGAATGTATATTGCAAGTAATATCTTTTGTAATACAAACTCTGATGAATGAAAGTATATCGTCTCTCTTATGCTCACTTCTCTTATGAGTTGGATTATTTGTATTATTTTGGGGGTGTTACAGAGTTTATTTATTTATTAATTTATTTTTGTATGTTCAAACCATCTACTAGACTAAATTTAATTGACAAGAGCCTAAGACACTCTTCATGTGCATACTCCTCACTCGCTGATCAAGAGTAACTGCTGTGCGGTTTGCACAGTAGTGACTGTTGTGTGGCTCATGAGAATTATTTCAGACTTTATCTTCATGATCCGAACCGTTCAATTTTTAAATAACATTGAGTAGAACATACTTGTAAAAATTCAAATTGATCGGATATCGATAGACTTTTTTATCAACTCACATTTTTATTCAGTTTAGTATTTATATATTTATTTTTTTTATATATATACAAATGCTAGTAAGGTTTTATCAATATCTAATCAACTTGATTTTTTACAGATATGTTATATTCGATATTCTTTAAAAATTGAATAGTTCGCATCATCAAAATAAAATATGAAATAATTCCTACGTGCCGCACAACAGTCATTGCTGTGCAAGCCGCACAACATTGACTCTAACTCCCTCATATGCTTATGCATAAAAGGCGTACAAGATGCACCTAAGATGCATATCTCAAGACTGTGTGCGCAAGCCTTAAGGGAGTAAAGCCTTAAGGTGTTTTGCCTTAGTTTTGCCTCAAGGCTTGTCACGCCCTCAAAATTAAACCCATAATATATAATATTACCATGCGTCATTATAAGAAAACAAAGAGTATTATTCCATTCATCAGAGTAAACTTATTAAAAGACATTACATGTAATAAAGAAAGTAAATGCCCTACGGGCTTACATCTTTCCAAGCCAATACTTGGACACAAAAATATGAGTACTAACTCATTTACAAGTTAAGCCCTTGGCTTGAGTCCTTAGATGTAATAACGAATAAAGCAAATAACAACTAATCTAAATAAGTCTTCAACTCTAAATCCTTCCAAGCTAATTCCTTGGAGGTAGCACGTCACCTGAACCTGAAAAAGATGTTCCCGTATAGGGTGAGCCACAGCCCAGTAGAAATATACTAAACCAAATATAAGCATTGAATAAAGCAATAGCATCCAATAGATGGTTAACTCAAATATCAGTCTTTACTTTCCATTATTTATTCAACTTTTCATTTTTATCAATATGGCTCAGAACCTAGCCAATTTATAACAGTGAACTACACATCACATTAACATTACTTCCAATATCAACCAAACAAATAAGACTAAGGCTCATATCAAAACACTTCATACTTCTCATTTGATACACATTTTAGTGCTGTATCAACAACATATAGAAACACTTCTATAAATCAATAAGCACACATAATAGGATGCTAATGGAGTCCATCTCCTATCTCCTCCCAAACAAAAATCCGGTTTAGAGGTCCATCCCCTATCTTCCCCTAAACCATGGAGTACATCCCCTATCTCCTCCCAAACAATATGCATATGCAATGCTCAATCAATACACGCATTTTCTGTATTAATTCCATAGTCAAAATTAATGACTTAACCAAATTGATTAGTTTCAATTTTCCCTAATCCACATGCAATGTCTACAACAATCACGACTATCCTCCACCGATAGCTGAAAACAGTTATTTCTAAACAAGAAATAAACATATCAACAATTATAATCTCAATAATTCAGTAGGCGAGTGATTAAATTATTCAACTACACCATTTAGACTTATAATTGCCCAATTCCATGAATTCAATTAAATTCCCCAATTTTCTTTAAATTAACTATACAGATTAATTTATTAAAACATTTACGGTTTTCCCCAAAATTACCAAATAACCCCCAACATATCAAAATACCAAAACTTAGAACAAAGCCTATAATATGGAGTAGGAAATACCTACCTCGAAGAAAATAACCCGAATAGAGAAGACGGAGACGATGACCCAAAATCCAAAGTGCTCCAAATCCAAGATTGTTCAGATTAAACAGAAGCCCTCGACCCACACTATCTTTTTAATAAAGGATCTAGGATAGAAACGCACTCTAAGTAGATCAAACCAAAGGGAGAAGGTGTGTAAAGGGAGAGAGAAGACGGACCTAGGGTTTTGGAATAAAAAAGAGTGTGAAAAAGTGATTTAAAATCCGCTACTGCCAATTTAAATCTGACAGGCTCGCTCGAGCGACCAAACACAAGAAATCCTCGCTCGAGCGAAGAAAAGCTCGCTTGAGCCAAAAACTCGATGCTTCAGGTCTGCAATCCAGAAGCACGCTCGAGCGACAGAATGCTCGCTCGAGTGAAGGACTCGAAAACATACACCTCGCTCGCTCGAGCGAAGAAAAGCTCGCTTGAGCGAAGAAACACTGCTCTCAGGTCTATACTAGACGCAATCGCTCGGTCGAGCAAAGAAAAGCTGGCTCGAGCCACCAGACACAAAATACAACCCTCGCTCGAGCGACCAACCCAAAAACTGGACAGCAACACTTGGTTTCCGAACCCAACCAACCCGAAACAAACCTGCCCAACACATCCTACAACTCCAAAAGAGAAAATAAAGGATGACAACAACAATTATACAATTACAGAATCTACGGAACCTAAGTCCGGATAAAATAATCAAATGGGAAAAGACCGGGGTCGCTATAGTTGATCTGGTGGAATTCCTTCCTCGTCTTGGATTTTGGCATTGGCATTGGCATTGTTGATCGTATTGGAGCTCTCAACTTTGAGCGTAATTGTCTTGCTAGTTAGGGTTTTGATGAAGATCTACATACCACCACGAAGGTGAAACACAAGGTGGAGTATGGATTCCTTCTAGATGTTATAATTGGTGAGAGTGCAGCCATCCTCGAGCTGTTTTCTATTGAAGATCAACGTCTGTTGATCCGGTGGAATTCCTTCATTGTCTTGGATTTTGGCCTTGACATTGTTGATCGTGTCGAAGCTCTCAACTTTAAGCATAATCATCTTGCCAGTTAGGGTTTTGACAAAGATTTGCATACCACAGTGAAGACGAAGGACGAGATGAAGAGCTGACTCTTTCTAGATTGTTTAGTCGGCGATGGTACGACCGTCTTCAAGGTATTTTTCGATGAAGATTAGACGCTGCTGATCCGGAGGAATTCCTTCCTTGTCCTGAATCTTCACTCTCACATTGTAGATCGTATTAGAAGTCTTGACCTTGAGAGTAATGGTCTTTGCTTGTTAGGATTTTCACAAAGATCTGCATCTGTTCAACACAAAAACAACAACAAAATAATAATAATAATTAATTACAAATTCAAATAATAAATTGTTCAAATCTATTAGAGAAACACAAGAAAATAATCAAATATCTTGATATCGAATAACTAGAATCAAGAAGATGAATAGCCTTTTAGAGAAAAAGATTTGAAGAAGGGAGTGAGTGAGTGAGATTTGATTGAAGAATTGAGAATTGTACGTAATGAAAGAGGGTGAGAGGTGTGAGACTTTATATAGTTAGAGAAATAAAGAGATTGAATTGACTTGGTGACGAAGGAAGAGAGGAGTAATATGGAATTTACGAGAAAATAGTGATCGTTCGTGAAAGGCAGGAGAAATTATTCATTGCTCTAGGAGTATTGCTCCACACCATTCATGTTTGGTCAAGTGTCTAATTGTCTCCTTAAAATAGAAAAGTTAGTGAGACCCACTATTTCAACCAATAATACTTAGGTGGGGACACCACCTAGATTTGCCTGTGGAGCTCTCGCCCTCCCCATTCCTTAGTGGTGGTACGTGTACGACGCACAAGGAACTCTCATCCTCCCCATTCATCTTCCTCCTTCTAGAAACCTCTAGATCTTTCTCTTTTTAAAAAAAAATAAAAATAAATTATTAATTATTAATAATAAATAATTGGAGAAATTACAAAAAAAAAAAAAAAAAAGAAAAAGAAAAAGGTAAAGCACCAATAAATCCCAAGTTTAGATCTTGTCAACAATTTAGTCTTGTCTTTTATTTGATGAATCCATAGGTCTCATTTCAATGTTAATGACATAATTGTACAACAATTACACGTGTGTTGTACCAATATTAGGGGTATATGTGAGTTTGTGTAATGTGGAATTTACAAATTTGTCCAAAAAACATATTGTAGGTTTTTTGGGTTTCTCTTCTTCTCGATCAAAACGGAAAAAATGAATATAGATGTAACGCCCCAAAAACAATATAATAAATCCAACTCATAAGCGGAAGAACAACATAAATAAAATACTTTCATTCATCAGAGTTCGCTTACAAAGGATAATACATGTAATATACATTCATAAATGTGCATCCTGAATTTATAGCATGTAATACCAGTTAATGATCAACAAAATAAATGTCCTACGGGCTTACATCTTTCTAAGTCATTGCTTAGTTACAACAAAAGAGAGTCATAAGCTCTGTACATATAAAGCCCTAGGCTTGAACAAACCTTAAATACAAAATAACATAAAAAGAGCCATCGGCTCTAAGGTCCTTCCAAGCTACATCCTTGGAGGAGGCATATCATCGGTATCTGAAAATGGTTTCCCAAAGTAGGGTGAGCCAAAGCCCAGTAGAGACAATCTAACACAGTATATGAGAATTAATGAGACATAAGTATGATGCACATTTTCATTGTCATACAACATCTCTATAACTTTCTCCAAAACCATGGTATGCCAAACTTACATTTCATTTCATTCATTTTAGTTCAATAGATACATCCACTACATTTAATCCACTCAACAGAGGATACACCTCACAGGTTTCCAACAAATTAAAATCATTACGCAATACATTCACTCCTATTTGCTATTTTGCGAAAATTTCATCCGCGGGAATCGGCACCCATGTATACAAATGGTTTTTGGAAATTTCACCCTGGACACATAGGCCAACTTAGTTCAATGGAGTCCATCCCCTTTCTTCTCCTCAAAACATGGAGTATATCCCCTTTCTCCTCTCAAATATCATACATATACAATGTATATCATTCATAATCATATTCAATGATAATGGTTAAAGAATTAGTTTCAATTCACCTAATCCATATACAAAGTCTACAACAATTATGACTATCCTCCACAGATAGCCCAAAACAGTTATCTCTAAACAGATATACAATCTCTATAACAGATAATTGATTAAATTTCCATAGGTGAGTGATTAAGCAAATCCAACAACACCATTCATGTACATAACCTCCCAATTTTACATTTTTCATACCAATTTCATTATTTATACAAAATAATTATTCAAGATATTTTAGGGCAAAGCTCCACATTTACCAATTATTAACCCAACGGCCAAAATCAACTATTTAGACACAAGCTAAACTCACATCCAAACCCAATACTCATTTACACAACACCCATATGGAAACCTCTCTTTTCCAACTTGAGCCCAAACCCTAGGTTTGCTCAAAACATTTCAAAATCTGACCATTTTCATATAACAACCTATAACCAAGTTAAAACCTATATTAGGGTGTAGAGAATCCCTACCTCAAGTTTAGAAGACCAATGGAACAAGCACGAAACTCCAATGATGCCGAAACCAAATTTCAATTTGATCAAAGTGAAGCTCCCAAGATGCTCTACCCTTTTTCCAAAGGTACTTGGGCGGAGAAATCAACGGATCTAAGAGAAAAAGTAGAGAGAGAGAGAGAGAGAGAGAGAGAGTATTTTAGAGAGCGAGAGAGTCTCACTTTAGGATTTTTGGAAGAAATGAACTGAAAAAGTGATATAAAAAGTTATTTTCGCAATCTGATATACGCACAGTCTGCTCAAGCGCAAGAGTTGACGCTCAAGCGTTAGACACAAAAAGTTATTCCGCTCGAGCACATAATACACACCTCCAGTACTTTTATAGACAACAGACAAACCACTCGAGCACAAGAAAGGCCAATCGAGTGTAGAAAACGCCGTTCGTGCGTGGAAAACACCTCTCCAGTACTTTTGCAGACGTGCAAAGTACTAAGAGTTTGCAAATCTCGCTTGAGCGCAAGAAGGGCCGCTCAAGTGGAGGACCAAAATTCTAGGCAACACAAGATTTGAAAACCAAGCAACCAACATGTTCCAAACACACTCAACACATCCAAATAACCAAATTTATGAAGGAATAAAGAGCAACAAACAATGAACAACATTTAGAAACCATAAACCCGAGTCCGGACTACCACAAGTGTCGGGTCAAAACTGGGATCGCTATAATGAAAGGTTCTAGTATTCCAATATTGATTCCACAAAGTTTGCTCCATTTTTGCATTATTCGATTTTGGCAACATTAATTCCACAGTCTGCATTGGCCAATTTAACATTGGTGTCTCATCCTAAACCCTAAAAACACAAAAACCCTTTCTTATACGTACATTTCTAGTGCCGATTAGGGTCCATCACTAACTCAATTTGTTGTTATAGTTGACGTTGGTGATGTCTTGCCGACGAGTTGATTTATTGCCTTTCATATTAGTAGGTATGTGCTCATGATGTTGTTTTATTCATTTTGTTTGATGTTTTGAGTTGTGTGAGTGGTGTTGTAGATTGGGTTTGGCGTTAATGGTGCTTACATAATGTTAGTTAAACGTCTATACTATTGTTATGTCATTAGTTAATGTGGATTTGGAATTGGTTGGGGTTATTGTTGTGTAGTGTCCTTCAATTTTGGGGGTATTAGTTCAACTAGTGTAACATGTCTTAGTTGAAATTATTTTGTTGTTTGGGTTATTATGTGTTTGTGCAATGGTGTGTTTGTGAGTATTATGTGATGTTATTGTTGTATGTGTTGTGGGTTGTGCTATTCTGTTGGAATGTGGTAAGGAGTTCCATGGTTTTTAGTGTATATAGTTTGTAGGTAATGTGTGATTACAATGACATTATTTTCAGTTTGGGTGTAACATTGTTGGTGCCCATGTTGGTTGAATGCAATGTCAGTGTGTTGGTGAGTTTGTTCATATTGCGTAATGTGTGTCATTTTTAACATTAATGGTTGCATTTGTTGATGTGTGATGGGAAGCTAATTGATTTCAGTAGGGTGTATCATTATTAGTATCCATGTAAATGAAGTGCAATATCAGCATTAGTTAATGCGTTTGCTTTGTTGTAGCATGTTATTTTAACAATGCAGTATGCTTGTTGAGTTTGGTCAAGTTGGCTCCGTTTTGTAAGCGTTTTACGAATTCATATGTTGGGGTGTTGTAATGAAAATTATTGCATGATGAATTGGGAGTGTCCGTTATAGTGGAGTGCGTGGGTGGTTGCGAAGGCTTCATTTGTCTTACTTGTACTTGTGTTGTTAAAGTATTATATAAATTTTCGATTGTGTAATATTCATGTTATTGTGAAATGTTGTTGTGGTGAGGTATGTGTAGATGTCGACGACGATTGAAAACACAAGATCCACCCCCAACTTGGAGGATGTTTGAAATGGAATTCTGGGATGGCTATAACATTGTTTCAATTCCGTACTTATTTATGGTAATAGGTGGCATAATGTTACATAATGTTTGTACTCCCTAATATGTTGCGTAATCAGAGAGTTTTGTGTGTGTGCCATCCAGTGCTGTCGATTAATAATTAGACTACATACGTGTTGTGGTGAGTTTTCAATGTTGATTTACGCCGTTATCTTGTTGATGTTTTGTGTTTTATTTTTTGCGGGCTCCTATTATCATCACACTTGAATTAATGTTTCAATGTTGCTATTGTGGCAAGTGGTGTAGGACTGCAGAGCTTGGTAAGTAGGTTTGGTAGACGAACACCCCACTCACATCAATAAATTAAAACGTCCACTAAATTGGTCAAAAAAAGACAAACACAGCTACCTTTCAGTCAAAAAAAAAAAAAAAAAAACACTGATCGTCTTAGAAAATTTGTTGTCGACCCGTTAAGGCTAATGTATTGATCAAATGTCACTGGGGTGATCAAGACCGTGCTTGAGTTGGAGTTTGGTGCTAGACATATCCAGTAATTGCAGAAGACCCCATTTTGGCTGATGATTGAGGCAATCTGTGTGCATAATTTGGATCTGAAAGCTTACAAAAAGTGTGATGTCATGGTGTACAGAATAATACAGATAATCTAGAAAATAAAAAGTTTTACATTGGGGGTAGTGGACTACCATTAATAAACAGTGGCATCCGTCTTATGTTTGGTGTCTAATGTGGCAAAGATAAGTTAGATTTGGTGCACGGGGTAAAAGCTCCATCCGATGTCATCTAGTGACGGTGCCCGAACGTCGGTTGGATCTCGTCAAAAGTCCTCAAAGATCTGCTAGAGGAAAGCTGAGCGTGACGAGGAGGATGTTGTGAAGCTCTTATGTTTGTACATTTGTGCCAAACTTTTTTTCGCTACTATGGGTGAGTCAATCGGTTGGGTGTTCATGCACATAATTGATAAACCAGAAACTTTACGTTTGTACGACTGGACTGTAACGATTCAAAACACAATAATTGGTTCATTGAATGAGCTACACACCAGGTCGGAAAGAGTTACCGAGTGTGTTGTTGCATTACTGTTACGTTATTCTAACACCTAACATAAGTAAACAACCCATTCACACACAAACCTATCAATTTGATGAGTTTATTTAACAGTTTGCATTATTTTGTGTTTGTAGTTTCTCATTTGCAAACACACAACGATCATCAAGGAATCGAAAAGGCGTAATGTGTCACCAAAATTCTGCAGATGGAACATTGGAGCACTAATTGACAAGTTGAAAAGTGTAGACCTATCAATGAAGGGTACCTTTGAGGTATGACACATATAATGTAGCACAGATGGGTAATTTTTGTGACAAACATTTGGAAAATGATGTTTGTCCCATTGTGTAAATTGTACATGTGAACTGTGAGAACCTTCACGGGACAATCATTGAGCATTATTTTGTGAAGGTGGCGCCATGTGGGGATGTGCCTATTCAAGACGGGGGAGCAGTGTTGAAGGTTGAGCCGGTGGGTGTGTAAGATGGGTGTGGTGTTGATATGGAAATAGATGATGTGGACGTCATGGAGCCTAGCTTTAATTGTTGGCAGCCAAATTCACCTAATGGTAGTGATGTAGAATTTAATGCAGTCAATGACACAACGAACATACCTAGTGAACTGTTGCCTACAACGAGAAAGGAAAAAGTTAGGGATCATGAAAATTTTGTCATGAAAATGATCATGAAAAATTTATGATCCTTGGATTACCTTGATTAGTGTGTGGTGCTTTATTCTAAGTGTAATCTAAGGGTCACAAAGCTTTTATGATTATTTTCATGAAAAAATTTTCATGATACCTAGCATTGCTGAACGAGAAATGAGGGGCCGAAGATTTTGGTAATCGAAAAAGTGTGGCCGATATTATTCCTAGATCTGTTAGACCTATCAAGCACACCGTAAAGTGACACCATTTATAACTACCTAGATGATATGAATGAGAAACTAACAAAGGCTATGCACAAAATTACTAAATTAGAGAGCGACGTATGTGCGAAGTCAGTAAGGGTACATCAGTTGGATGGTCGGGTTGCATCCATAAAGGGTATACTTGGAGCATAGGTCACCAATCTGTTTATTGGGTTTGATAATATTATTGTGGCAAAAGACGTTGAAATCAAACGCCTCACCAAACTAGTTGGGTAGTTAAAAGAAAGAATATCAAATTTGGAGGACAACGTGGATGACTGTGGGGCATACGAAGTCATGCAATCTGTTGCTAATGATGGTTCAATTCTACGTACACTGTCGAATGGTTGTTCTAAAAGAAGCACTGGGTCAGGAAACGTGACTAGCAGTGATAATGAGCAAAATTCTCTATTCATGTAAGACACGATGTAGACCATTGTTAAGCCTATAACAGATTGTGTTGCTGGCATGGATTGTGTAGAATATTTAAGTGTTGACCGCATGGATTGTTATGGTAAGCACCCTTGTACAAGGATCGAAGAGAATCAACATTTCCCCTGTTGCGTAGCCTGTGGTAGACTGTGTTTTGGTTGATGACGAGGTTGAACTCACGAGGATGGACAAGACAGACGGTTCCAATCCTAGGCCTAAAATGACGTCGCTGGTCAGACGTATTAAGACAAGCAAAGACGCGAATACAAGTTGTCCAACTACGAGTATCTAGGGGGTAGTTAGATGTGGTAGACAAAACTACAAAATAGCTGTGACAAAAGGAATTGAGCTCGACGTGGTGTATAGTGTTGATGATGTCGAGGTGGAGGGGAAAACGTGGAACGGATTTGGCATGGACAAGAAGCACGATGTGTAGAACATGCTGAAAGACAACGAGAATAAGCTGTTGGAAATCATGTACAGCTTCGATTGTGACGAGTAATATATATATATATATATATATATTTGTGCGTATTTGAGTGTATTATTCAAAAGTATGACTGAAACATTGGATTGCATTTGGTGTTGAAAAAATGATTATTGGATTGCAGGTCCATAATATGGGATGATGGAGACAATAGAATACAAGTGCATTTCACTGGTGTTTAGGACTTGGTTCAACAAAGCTCAATCCACAAAAATGTATGTGCATAGCATCCCCCAAATTTAAAATTTTTTGTTAATGTTGTCTTATAGCTTTTCAGTACCCAATAAGAGAGGGGGGGAGGGGATGTGTTCACATATTTACTGTGGACTTGTAATTTTTCGTTTGCATCTATCAACGATGTCACGTTCGGTGTAAGTAATTAATGCATATGCTGCTATGCTCATTGACTTGTAGAACAAGTTGGGGAAAAGAACCGAATATGTGGACACATCATACGTGTATAGTAGCGTGTGTTCGGTACGTATTTGTAATTTGAAACACATCATATCCCTTTCCCCAAAACAGTGAACTACACCCATTAATGTTTATTTGATATGTATTGTTGTTGAACACGTATAGGACATGATGAGGAACGCGAGTGTGCTATCTCGTACGATGTATCTCAGCATACACACCAAAGCCGCA
This sequence comes from Camellia lanceoleosa, assembly GCA_025200525.1. Classification (NCBI taxonomy): domain Eukaryota; kingdom Viridiplantae; phylum Streptophyta; class Magnoliopsida; order Ericales; family Theaceae; genus Camellia; species Camellia lanceoleosa. Next base: position 229,939 of record JANUSC010000041.1, on the reverse strand, counting down.
CGAGGACACCGATACACCATTTCCCAATCTACCATGTGAACCATTGGACTGTCATGGTGCATGATATGAAAATTGAGACATGGAAGCATTACAACTCCATGAGGCAGAGACAAGGAATGTGAGATGACCATACAACGAGACACTTGAAGTGGTAAGCATATGAATGGTACCAGGTCCTAATTTAAATTGTATTAGTTTTGCTTATTAACTTGACAACTGGTGGACATACTCCTATATAGTTACTGTCCTTGAGTTAATGATGTTAGTGCTCTTATGATTACGTTGTGTGTTATGTCGCTAAATAAATGTGTGATGACCGGGTATGTTATTCGTCTTGCCGTCTTGAATTGTGTTGGGTTTACTCCCATTATAATGTCAGGTTTTAGTGTGAGGTTTTGATTACCCATTGGGTTGTTGTTTTTGGAAACTTACTCTCAAAATTCTTGTTCTTATTTACTTCAATTTTGAGTTTCACATGCTTTGGGAGGTGCAGGGTTGGATCCGAGGTGTCTAGAGTAGGGTTGCTGAAAATTTTTTGCACAGGACGCAGTTTGCGTCTTGAGAATATGTGAGAAGAGGCCGCATGTGCGGTGAGAATGGGGCTTCTAAGTTTGGCTACTGTATTATATGTAGGTGCGGAGTGGAGGTGCGGGAGAGTGCCGCACATGCAGGGGTTAGGGCCGCACGTGCGGGACCTCGTTGAGTTCAAAATTTTGTCTTTTTCTCTTCTTGGGCTGAGTGAAGCTCACTTTTTACTCATCTATCTCTCTCTAAAAATGTCATTTCCTCTCCCTTCTCTCTAAAAACCTCCACCAAACACCAAAAACTCTTGATCTTTTCCAATCTATTGGGATTTTGATCCTTATTCCTTCACCAAAGTTGGATAACTTCTCAAGGGCTACATTTTGGGTGATGGAGATCAAGTTTCAACACCATTGAATTTGAGGGTTTCATCTCATTCTTCTTCAAATTTGAGGTAGGGATTTTCTTAGAGTTATATATACATTTTTGCAAGATTTTATTGATTTAGAACAAACTTTGGCAAGTATAGGAACTTTGTTTTTAACTCATAAGTTGAATATGATATTTCTTTTTAAATGTGGGTTTCCAAAATGTTTTATATGAAATTTTGAGATTTTGAGTTATGTTGCCATTGGAAAATGTTTTCTTGAGATAATAAAATTTCAATGAGGAGGAAACCTCATTTATGGAAACCCTAGAAAAATTAGAGATTTTCTTTTGCGAAATATGGTGATGTTATGATATTTATGAATGTTGAAATGAGGAATTTCTTAGTGTAAGAGGGTTTGTTGATTAAGAATTGTTGTTAAAAGAAAAATGTGACATAATTATGAAATAATTAATTTGTTGAGAATACTTATTTGTGGAAATTTTATTGCCCTTAATGGGTTCATATGGATATATGGTGATCTTATGAATTGCATTGGAAAGGGGAATGAAAATTGTGATCACAATGGAACAATTGTGTGGAAGTATTGTAAATGTAAAAATGTTGCATTGTATGGATAATTGTTACATTACATGGGTAATTGTTGCATTGGCATTTCAATCCATTTAGTTATTCCAAGTTCTTGAATAAAGAAAATGAAAGTTTTCATTTGAAAAGGGAAATGTTGTGAAATGAGATTTCATTGATTTGTTTTGAGGTAAATACGTTGGTAAGTCTGGATAGGGGGTGTAGACAGAATTGATTAAGTTGGCCTGAGTGTGTCACGACCCAAACCTGTCCCTATGGGTTTAGCATCGTAACCGGCCAGTAATCCTTGGATTACCAAAGGCCTTTTAACAGAATATCATATAGTTAGGGGCTACGGAAGCAAATATACAAAATATACGTGGTCTAATGAGCTGTGATGACATACATGGGACAGATAGACAAATAATTTAAAACTTTTGAAACTTGCGAGCAAAGTCAAAAGATATAGTATTTACACATCACTCCATGAACATATAAACAAAAATCTTGCCCGCACTTAAAAGGAACAAAGTCTAGTACATCACAAAAACAACCACTAAACTTGTTTCCATCCGGAACCTCCTCGGGAGGCATAGAGGTTGGCTGACAAAAATTGAAACATAGGCCGTCAACTTTGGGCATGGTCACGTGTCTGCTCACCTACATACATAATATAAATATTGAGTTGGAGCCTAGTGAATAATAACGGAGTAAAGGGTTTTAATGATTGATGTCCATACAGATTCAGAAATCATAATTCAGATTCATAACAGATTCAAATTCATATTCTTGTTCAGATCATATACAGAAATTAGAGTTCATGCTTAATCATATGTGGTACATCCATTAGCGCTAACAGAACATATGCAGAACATATGGTGGTTATGAATAATCAGTTCCATAAAGGAACCTCCAGATTTGGGTAACAGAGAATATACATACTGAGCCCTATGATGGAGCCTCCAGTATGGGTAACAGATTGCAGACATGTTAAGTTCCATGATGGAACCTCCGATACCGGGTAACAGCTAACAGATATTACATGATGCTAAGGATGCCACAAATACATTGCTAGAAATTGGACAGTCATTCATTGTATAGAACATATCATTTTAGACAACAGATCTTAATTCATCATACAGAAAGGAAATAAAGTTGAACATAGCTTTAGTAAGTTATTACTCACAGTTGGCTTCAGGTGCAGACAGACAGAGAAGGCTAATCAAATGGTCTACGACACGTGACCTACATTAACACATAACAAATACACATCTGAAACACATGTTGGAATACATCTAACCTATTACGTTCTTGTTCTTAGTGTGTCTCTACATTGATCCTTCTTATTATGCCTTAATCTTGGTCTAGGAATGCCTAGGATGGAATGACGATACAAAAATGCATTTGAAACACTTTTTCCAAAGCTTGATGAAAACAGGGTCCACGCTCGAGTGTGGCTTTCCTCGCTCGAGCAGACATGCAAAAAGTGAGGGTTCGCTCGAGCGTGACTTCCTTAGCTCTAGTGGACTGTAAACTCTGAAAAAGTACTGGTTGCTTATTTTTCACGCTCGATGGAAGCTCGATCTCCACTCGAGCGTGAGACTCAGGCCCTCTCTTGAGTGTGCTGCAAAACACATAAACTTCTGGATACATGCATTTCGCGCTCTAGCGGGTATCATGTCGCTCGAGCGTGAACTCCTACGCTCGAGCGTAGATTCAAATTCTGGAATTTCTAGATTTGATCTCTAAGCTTCAAACTCAAACTAAACACTTCAAAACTCATCATCTTGGGCCAAAATTCTGGAAAACACTTAGAAACTCACAAAACATCATACTTTGAAGATCATTTCGTGAAATCAAGGCCCAAAAGCATGCCAATTGTTCAAAAATTCAACTTAAACTTTATGAATGTTTCATGAACGTAACATGCATGAATTTTCTTGATCTTGAGCTTCTCAGAACATGATCAAATGCCATAAAACAACATAAAACTTGATAATTTCCCAAAATCAAGGTGAATTCAAGACATACATGAGGGAATTCTTGGAAATCATGCTCAATTTGTAAAGGAATAGACATGTATGCATGGTATGGTCCTTCTACCATCTTATTTAACTCAAGTCTTGCTTAACTCAACATAATCTTCATGAATTCATGTTCTAAACATCATAATTATATAATCTAAGTGTAACGCCCTCAAAAATTAACCCATAATATATAATATTAACATGCATTAATATACCAAAAAAAACAAGAATATAATCCCATTCATCAAAGTATTAAGAAATAAAATACCCAAATAAATGCCCCACGGGCTTACATCTTGCCAAGCCAATACTTGGACACAAATTCATGAGTTCTAACTCAAAAACAAATAAAGCCCTAGGTTTGAATGTTTTACATATAAAAGCAAATAAACTAAGAATAAATCTTCAAGTCCAAATCCTCACAAGCTAAGTCCTTGGAGGTAGTGAACCGCCTGAACCTGAAAAAGAAGTTCCCATATAGGGTGAGCCACAGCCCAGTAGAGAAATACTAAACCAGGCATAAGAATTAACTAAAGCATTAGTATCCGATATATGGTTAGCACAAGGTAATAAATTCCCAATTTTAGGACATGAATGCCTACATTGTCTATGACACATGGTCTATGACACAATTCACTTTCCATTAATACCGACATGGCTCAGAACCTGGCCAAACAACTCAACAAGGATATCAAATCAGGTTAACCTCTCTTACAACACAATAAACACACATACTGGTGTTACATTACTCATAATCAACTTCACTTCCATACTTCCCAACTGATACACATGGTGGTGATGTATCATATCAACAACAAATAAAGGTAAGCACCCACATAAGTGATGCTACTGGAGTCCATCCCCTATCTCCTCCAAATAAAATCCGGTTTAGAGGTCCATCCCCTATCTTCCCCTAAACCGTGGAGTTCATCTCCTATCTCCTCCAAAACCAAATGCATATGCAACATAAATAATACTTGCCATATACAACACATAGTTAATACAAGTAATGTTCTGTATTAATTCAAGGGTCAGTATAAATGATTAAATTCCAGTTATACCTAAGCCACATGCAAGGTCTACAACAATCACTGGCTATCCTCCACCGATAGCCCCAAACCATTATTTCTAAGCAAGAAATAATTATCACAATATATATATTATCAATTTCACAGACGAGTGATTAAATATTCAACTACATCAACAAAATCTCAATTTCCCCAAATCTCATGAATTTAACCAATACACAATTCCCCAATTAATTAATTACATGAATTAATCTATAACAAAACCCTAAGGTTTTCCCAAAATTACCAAACTACCTCCCACATACCAAAACACCAACACTTAGGATTAAAAGCATTATACAAGGAGTAGGAAATCCCTACCTTAAACCAAGATCGCAAAAAGAAGAAGGCGAAGAGGATGCCCGAAACCCCAAAATGCTCCAAATCAATTACTGCTCCGATTAAATGAAAGCCCTCGCTCTCCCCTATCTTATTTGCAAAAGAACTAGGGTAGAAACACACCCTAACTAGATCAAACCTAGAGGAAAAGGTGTTTAGAGAAGAAGAAAGGTCGGGCTTTAGGGTTTGGGATCAAAAAGAATGAAAAACTGCCCTAAAAATCCCGCTGCTGCGTTTAAATCTTGGATGGCTCGCTCGGCGAAGACCGTCGCCGAACGACCGCACAAAAAGCAGACCTTGCTCGAGCGAAAAGAAGCTCGCTCGAGCCAAAGACAAACCATCTCGCTCGAGCGAAGGAAAGCTCGCTCGAGCCAACAAATCGCCTCGGGTCTAGCATCGACGCAACCTCGCCGAGCCAAGAAAGGTTCGCTCGAGCGACGAACCAAAAAGAAGGACCTGGCTCGAGCGAAGAGAAGCTCGCTCGAGCGACCAAGCTAAAAACTGAACATCAAGAATTGGTTTCTAGACTCAACCAACCTGTAATCAACCTGCCCAAAACATCTTATAACCAAAGAATAAGGAATCAAGGACAACAACGACAATAATATGGCAACGGAATCCACGGAACATAAGTCCGGATACAATACTCAAATGGGAAAAGACCGGGGTCGCTATACTAAGTGTTGGATTCATACCTTAACCTGTCAAGTCAGATCTAGATGATGAGCACACTAAGATTCCAAGCTAATTCTTCCCAATTCCAACAATTCTTGTTGGTCTCAACTCTTTCTCACTCTTGGTCCCTCATTCTCTCACACGTTTTTGAGCTCAAGAAGTAGGGAATGATGGTGTAAAGTAAAATAAGGGGGTCTAAATAGCCTTAGATAGGCTTAATTAAAGTGGCTTAATTAAGATTGACTTAGGTTAATCACATTGACATTAATCATTCTAATTTAATCATTCCAAATCGAATTTCAATTAAACCTAGCATAAAATTCTATAAATTCCACATAACACATAAATCAAATCAATTTCAGAATTAGATGCCGATAAGGCCTTCAATTTGCAAAATATAGCAGAATCTCAAACAGATATTCCTGTAATAAACAGATAGAAACACAATTAATGCAACACATATGGAATAAATCCAAAATTTGATCTTACTGACTTATTAGGCACATGAAATCATGAATTAACGTTAATCATAGGCCGGGGCTGTTACAAAGTGTCTAGGGTGAAAGATCGAAAACACGCGCAGAGTAAGTACCACGTGCCTTTCAATTAGCTACCAGTAAAGTGGGGATTTGGTAGTGCTAGTTATGCCTACTTGTAGACACTAACTTAGGAATTACCTGAGTCATATTTACCGCCCCATGAATTTGATGTAAAACTATGAAATTGTTAAACTTTCAATATCACATTATGCATGAGGATTTTGAAAGAATAAAGATGAAATTTTCTTTTAAAGGCATACCATGGCATGTGCATTTCATTTCATGAAAATTGTTCAAAATGTATATACTTTGTTAAGACTTTTCTACTAGGCTTTATGCTCACCCTATAGGATCTTTGGTGTAGGAAAAGACGTGGTGAATCCGTCAAACTAGGGCGTGGATGTATGTGTTGAGAGCACAAGGCTCTATTTTATTATGACTGTATTTTTGTAAGCCAGGGTCTATAAATGTGTGGGTTCGAGAAACCATCTTTTGTGTAACCGGACTTAAGTCTTGGAACTTGTAAGCCCTTGAGGGGCATTTATTTATTTTTGACTGAATGTTCTACATTCTATAGATTCATGTGCTAGAATTCATTGAATGTATATCCACATATGGAACCATTTTGTTTGAACCTCATGATCTTTTAATGCAAGCATTGGGGATTTATTTTGGTTTGCCATAAGGAGTACTGGATGTTACGTTATCATTACGTATAATTTCTTGGGGCGTTACAAAATGTATGTATTGATGTTGAAATATCTAGAAATCCTCTAGGTGTTGATTTGTGATTATGTATCAATTTTAAGCAGTAAGCAACAATCCCAATCAAACAATCAAGAGAAATCAACACAACGATTTTACGTGAAAAAACCACAATTGGACACCTCCAATTGTGATAAAAAAAACCACGGGCAACAACCAGAAAACAATCCACTAAAAAGATATAAAGGAATTACACAGGTATACTCTCAATTACCTAGCGAATCCACGCCCGAATTGAACCAACCCCTATGTGTCTCTTCCAACCCCGTCTTCACCTCGGAATTGTCTTGACGATGAGCCACTCCAGAATCCACCAAAGCTTTAGGCTCGAGTTCTTCAGAATCCACCGAAGAATAACTCTCTCTTTTTTGTGTAGAACAAACATATAATCCTTTTGATGTATACTCTTTAAACCATGAGTTGAATACTCAATCAAAAAAATATCAAAGAAATCTAGCAAAATATCCCCAGATATAAACCCTAGAACCCAAGAAGAAGATCTGGAGAAGTTATCCTAGATTTGGAGCAACTTGCGAATTTATAGAATCTGAAATCGCGAGGTCCGCTCGAGCGTGGGAATGGACGCTCAAGCGGGGACATTGTATGAAGTGTTTCGCACTAGGGTGTACGCTTGAGCGGGGACACTATATGAAATATGCCAAACTAGGATGTATGCTCAAGCGGAGAAATGGACGCTCGAGCGTGAAAACACGGATCACAGTATATTTGCAGGCTCACCAAACTTCTGGAACACAACATTCTCCGCTCGAGCGAGGAACAGACGCTCGAGCGGATAGGCAACTTTGAATGCATTGTTGCATTTTGCTTCGGCCGCGTGCTGACTGGCCAGCTCGACCCTCGTCATAATCAGCGAAGTGGCAATCTTGAAAGCATTAACATTACAAACTTCTCTGCAAGGCACAATTCAGATAGGAAACAAATACAACTGAAAGGAGTTTTGTCAAACGGAATTGCCAAGAATAAAAACCTAACAGATGTGTTAGAAACAATGGGTGGTTGACCACCACACGGGCTTCGTGAAACCAAGGTTGGTGACCAACAATGTTCATATTGTAGATTTTGATAGCACACTTATGCTGGTTGTGGATTGCCCATAGCAGGGCCTAGATTCGTAAGTGTATCTAATGTTATATTGTGGGATCACTTGTGTTGCATTGAAATTAGTGTGACGTTCTTCGTGTCATTTTTTTTCTTGTAGGACAAACTGTGCAATTTTTGTGTATTTCATTATCTGCCAATACATACATGGAGTCGAAGTTGACAACACAATGGACAGACTTACGCCAACAGTCCTCCACAAGGCGATGGTGAAAATCTTCCTGAATGAACCAAAAAAAGGATTGCGCACGAGGACAACATTAGATGTTTGACAACCCCCTGATGCCACCAACTCCAAAAAATTTGACTAGGTTTTTTGTCTGTTTTGCGAACCGTATATTTATTTATTTTTGATGAAACTGAATATTATGGTGGACAGCTTTTTTTTGAAAACTTTTTGGTTGTTTAAAAAGGTCAGTAGTTATTTGATTTTGGGCAGATGCCATTATGTCGAGATAAACGATTACGTTATAATGCGAATAATAAAAATATTATTTCCTGTATATGACAATCATAAGTAGGTATTATGTTTCTGTACTTTGTTCTTCATTTCATAAGCACATGTTTGAAAAAATGAAATTATAAGCAGGTATTTTGTTCATAATCATGCACAAAATCTCTATTTGTTTTTGTGTTTTTTTATTTTATTTTTTATGTTGTTCTTATTTTCATCAAACTTGGATTCTTAAGGAAGTAATTGGGTATGTAGAGGACAAGATCAGGATGCACCAATTCAAGATAATTGTCCTCATTGTATACAGCTACTAATAATTATGTAGATAGTTCAATCACATGGTCCCCAAACTGATTAACATTTGTAATTATGTTGTACTGAGGCTAAAGGTAATATTATTTTTGGTGTATGACCATCTAGGAATATATGTCTTTCAGATTTTTTGCAAGTCCATAGTGTTATACTTTTATGTTAGATGAACATTTTTATTATGCTGGTATTGTTAATTGTTATTTAATCTCAAACAAACATTGTCGATTGGTGGAATTTATTTACCGTAATGGAGATAATATGATGTTTTGGTTATTTTTGGTCGTATTTTGTGAACGGGTGATGTGAATGTAATGTGAATTCGGAAGGCATCCATAGTCTATGTTGTAATGGTCGTTATATGATACGATGATACAAAGGAATTCCACATATGGTAGTAGGCACATTTACGCATTCCAGCAGGACTAAAATGGAATAGCTTGAATATTGAATGACACCTCATTGTTAAAACACAAACAGACATGCTAAAATTGAGCGGCACCTCATTGTTTGCAACCCATCCCCCAAAATGGATTTGAACAGAATAATGTAATAAACAAATCAATTCACCAAAATGAACATTAACTATTTGTTTGCAACCCACAGTCGATATGTTTTTAATGTAACGTACAACGATTGGGATGTTCGATAATGTAAACTAACAGCAAAGCAAATACATGTTGACATATACCATAAACTGGTATGTCAAAACATTTACATGCGTCATACAAAAAAAATTGTGTTCTTTTTTGTTCATATATCCGAGGAAACCAATGATTTAATGATCTAGTAAAGACAATGAGGAATTCTAAAAAAAAAAAATTGAAAAGCTCGCAAAATTGACCTTTATTAATAACATGTAATTCACAAATTGAGCAACCCATAATAAGAATAAGTATAATGTCATAAACTTCTATTAGACTAAACTCAAACAATGTCATTGAATGTGGAAAAAGTGTGAACATGAATGGCGTAGTAAAATATATGATGTTCGGTGATAGAAAATTGCGATCATGCCATCAATCGTGCATATTGATACGCTACATCGGTTCCTTACATGTTTTCCTGTTATGGTTTTCAATTTTGCCACATTGGCATCAATGTATGCGTAGCATGTCCTCACCTTTTTTATGGAATCCTCTTCTGTGTGGGCCTTCCAAGTGGTTGCTTAACAATGATGGTGCAATGAGGTAATCCGTTGTATTGAACTTGGGTTTTCCCACCGTAGGAATTGGGTGAATAGCCCCGTGTAGCTTACTTTTCATGCTCCTTTCGGATACGACTAGCCCTACAGTTCGGACTCCTGTGGTTTTGAATCTGATTGCACAAGTGCAATGTGAAACAATGAAAACACAAAAGAGTCCAAATCCAACAATTCTTTTGGAAAATTGATTTAAATCAAATGTCAAAGATAGACTGTGTTGCCAGATTACAGAGTCGCCATCTAAATATTTTTGAGAAATTTAGGAAACCCGAGACTCGTGCCAAAGGCCACTTATCCGTCATCACCAAAGTGTCTCAACTCAGTAACTTAGGTACGGAAAGGGAAGGTCATGAATTGAGCACCCCACTCACCCAATCAAAGATTAGCTTCTGCTAATTATGATATGGTTCTTATTTACATTATATGCTTTTGTTCCGATTATTAGACTAACATTACTATGTGTTACACACAAGTATAGATTAATTTGCAAAAGTTGGAACACTTTGATTTCGTATTTGTATGAAAATTGTTTTTGATGCTCGCCACTTGGAAAATGTGATTTTTTATGTACACCAATCAATGCATCCCAATTTTCGCAATTAGCCTTCACCCACTGGCATTCAAAGAGTTATATCACTTAAGCATTTAGCCTCATAGAAAGCATGCTCGATATGGCAACAATCACACACGATGCAAGATACTAAAGCAATAAACGCTCACCTAGTACTCCAAGGCAAGCCAAACAAAGCAAAATAATTAGAAAATATGCATGTTCGTAAACAATGTAATGTGACTAATGGAACACACACATTTATGCAATTTTTATAGGCTCGGCTATGAGTATGGCGTATGAAATAATTCAAAGCAAGCGATGAAGCATGTATTCGAGCAAAGAGTTTTGGAATTGACATTGGTTAGAATGATGAGCGAAACCCTTATGCGTGTACGACGAATGAATGCAAGTCATGGAAAATGCTAAGTAAATATGATGCTACCATTATAAGCGGAGAAATAAAATGGAGAAAGAAATAGGGATTGGAAGACATACAACATTATTACACATTTGCCCTCATGCAAGAGGGTCCGAATGAATGTCCAAGTGTCCGAATTAAACTAACTATTATAAAATCAAATGAGTGAATAAACAACTTATTAGGTAAGCTATAATAATGAGAAATAAGCTAGCTACCTAATTTATTACAACAAGGATTAACAATAAAACTAACTATCTAAGTTACTCCAAATCTTATAATATGGAATAGGATTATTCTTAAGTATGTCTTAGATACCATATGCAAGATTTTTTTTTTTTTTTGGTTATGTATTTTTTTTTAGTTATATAATTTTGTATTCATTATAACAAAAACACACTATAGCGACACTATACTAGTGGAATGTTTTTAGAAAATGTCACAAAAATAATATTTTGTGGCATGTTTTAGAAAAATGTCACAAAGCCACAAACATAAAAGGCTCTAGCGGCATTTCAATAAAGAAGTGCCACATCACTACAATAAAAATGTGATGTAGTAGCCTCAATTTTATGGCATTTTATAAAAGAATGACACCAAAAATTGTTTTAGTGACACTTATCAACAGATGCCACTAAACAAAGTAAGTGCAAGTTACTTTTTATGGTATTTTGAGAAATGCCACTAAGCCAAAAACTCTCCAAGCTATCTAATGGAATCTTTTGAAAAAACAAAAAATGCCAATATACTTTCAAAATTTTTTAAATGCACAAAATAAATATAAAAAAATAAATTGAACTCAATATAACATGTTTTTCAACTGTACTTGCCACATGTACAAAATTGATCAACAACTTTATATGAATTAACGGAATAAATAAAATTTCGAACTGCTCTCTTATATAATGATAAAGTTACTTGAATTTTTAATTGAAATAAATTTCTGACATTATCAAAAAGTGTTAATTAACTTGATGATTTATTAATAAAATGGATTATTTATTATGAAATTGAAAACTTCAAGGGACGTGATTTGGTCTTTGGTCTTTGTTTCATTTTAGTCTCTGTAGTTTCAATTGACTCGATTTTAACTTTGAATTTACGGATTTATCTCAATTTATTCCAATTGCTTATAATTGTTGGGTAAATTGCATCAATAGTCCTTACATTTTGTTGTTTCCTAGTTTCAATTGACTCAATTTTGAACATTAATTTTAGATTTTACGTCAATTTAGTCCAATTGATAACATCTTTAGGGTTTTTGATTGAAAATTTTCACTGAATTGGTTATAGTCACTAAATTGACCAAGTTTATAATTTTGCTCATAAAATGATGACACAAGTAGCATTTGCCATGAAAAAATGCTATCAATTGGACCAATTTGAGGCAAAATAAAAAACTCAAGGTCAAAATCGATTCAATTGAAATTACATGAATTAAAATGACACAATAGCCAAAATAGAGGGACTAACAGTATAATTTTCCCTAATTGTTAGCATTTTTAAATGAAAAATATGCATATGTCATTTTTTTTATAGGCAAAATTATAAATTTGCTCAATTCAGTGAGTTAATCTCAACCAATTCAGTGATCATTTTTTGTCAAAAACACTAACGGCATTATCAATTAGACAAAATTGACACAAAATTTAAAATTAAAAGTCAAAATTAATCTAATTAAGATAAGTACCAAAATTGATATTTATTTATTTTTATTTAAAATGTGAACAAGCGTATTTAAAAATAAATAAATTTTTGGTATACCAATTCATCACCTCATTACCAATTCTCCATATATATATATATATATATTATAAAAACAGAGGAAATAAGACTTATAGGAAAGCAAAGGGAAAAAAAAAATTGGGCAGCAACCATTTGTTTCAAAACACACCCAACTTGTTACAAACCTACCCAACACATCCTAAAACTCAAATACAAAGAATTAAAGGACGGAAATAAAACATATGCAACAACCGACATCCACGGAACCGAGTCTGGAATACAACAACCAAAGGAGGGAAAACCGGGATCGCTATACAAATTTCCCGTAAATGATCTTCTAAAATTTTTGAGAAACACAAAATCACATAAATTTTCACAAAATCACGTAAATGATGTCACAAAAAATGCGTAAATAACACAAATTCAAGTAAATCATCTCATAAAATTTTGAACAACACAAAAGCACGTAAATTTTTATAAACTCATGTATGAGATCTCACAAAAATACGTAAGTTAATATTTTCGTAAGGGATCTGATAAAAGTTTTGAGGAACACAAAATCACGAAAATTTTTACAAAATCATGTATGTGATCTCACAAAAATGCATAAGTAACACAAATTTGAGTAAGTTATTGATCAATTTATCCAATCAATTGATGAAGCTAATTGATTGGCCAATTAATTGCTTGTGGACAAGTCATCCGATCAATTGACAAATCGATTGGAGTGACCAATTCTTCCAATCAATTCACTAATCATGTTCTTTGTGAAATTTTAGATGTTTAATCAATTGTAACATCGATTGGTTTTGGTCAAATCGTACAATCAATTGAAAAATTGATTGGTGGTGGTCAACCAAATGGTTATTCAATTGGTTATTGGAGTGATCAATTCTTCCAATCGATTGACCAATCAATTCTTTTGTAAAATTAGATGTGCAATTTATTGAAAAATCGATTGGTGGTGATCAAGCCATTCAATCAATAACAGAATCGATTAGTGGTGGTCAAACCATCCAATCAATTGTACAATCAATTACAGTGGTGTATTATTCCAATTAATTGGACAATCAATTCTTTTGCATGGTGTTGGACCATCATCGGCAAATGTTCAAGTTGGAGACACCCAATGTTGCTATAAACAACGAGGACACATTAGTGGATGTCGGTATATGGTGACATCCGTACAATACAATAGATAGATTGGTGATTGGATGGAAAAGAGATTTACAACCACTTGAAAATATGAAAGAGCTATGAGTTGAGGAGAAAGATGTCGCCAGTACCTTCGTTGTCGAGCCACAAGGACACTTTAAGAATATCATTCTTGTAAAAAAATAAATATTGCCAGGTGGACTCAATGTTTTGGACTCAATTTGGAAGAAAGAGGAGAGTGGACTCAGAATTTCGGACTCAATTCTCATGATAGATTCAAGGAATTTGAGGCTTAAAGTGACAATTTTAATTGAGGTGTATTTTTTGATTTTTTTTTTTTTTGTAAATTTTATTATTTAAATTAATTTTTCTCTTTTTTAAATGAAAATTATAATTAGATATTATTTTATATATTAAGGGGTCTAATTGATATTTTGATAATAGTTTGGGAGATAATGTAAAATGAAATTTTAAATCAAGTTTCGATGCCACAGTAATTGATTTTTGACTAATAGTTTGAGAGTTAAAAATAAAAATTTCCTCAAACTCCTTCCAGTGGAAAAATTACTAATTTCATAACAAATTGCTAATATCTTATCATCACCATATAACTAAACTTATATTGGGAATATAATTCTCTTAATATTATCTTTTAGTTATTTTACATTTCAAAAAGAGGGAGGGGGGAAATTTAAATAAAAAAAATTACAAAAATATTAAAAAATATATATAAAAATTCATTTAAAATTATCATTTTAGTCTCAAATTATTTCAAGCCAACCTTAGTTGGTGAAAACCTCTCCTAATTCGATTCTACTTACAATAATTTATAAAATGAACAATTCATATCATTCAAATGTGATGCATGATGCGCCGTCAATTAAACTTGTCTCCACATTAGAGGAAGCGGGATCCTTTACCATTTCAATTTCCTTTATCTCACCTCATTGTTGGCAATTCTACCACCCCAACTATTAAATAAACATTCATTTCTAGTAAGCATTCCTTATATTTATATAGATTTATATGATAAAAAGGCTATGAAGCAAGGACGTCAGCAGGGAGGGTGGATGTCAGTCGTGAGGGCTAGGGGAAGACCAGGACCATGGAGGACAGAAGGAAGTGTAGGTGTGTTCACTATGTTTGTGGACAAACTACCAGCATCATTGAATCCAAAAGGTCTGTTCAATCTTTTTACAAAGTTTGGAGTGGTGAAGGATGTTTTTATACCGCAAAAGAGACGAAGGGTTACCAACATAAGGTTTGGTTTTGTGAGGTTTGATTACTTTGTGGCAGCCAAAATAGTTGTCCAGAAAGCCAATGGTCTATGGGTGGATGATCGACCATTACAGGTAAAATCTGTAGAGTTTGGAAAGGACAAGGTAAGTGGCGAAGCTACAAGAATACCATTAAGTACTCAAGTGTGGAGACCAATAGTTCATGTCGCTCAAGGTGGAGATGGTAGAACTGGGGCAAATGGCCATAGAGATAAGAGATCTTATTTAGAGGTTGTGGTAGGAAAAAAGGGTAGGGGAAATAAGGAGCATCATATTAAAGGCAGAAGAGATAAGGAATGGATGGTTGTTTGAGAGTACAATTAGCAAATTGAAGGCTCAATATGCTAATATTAGTCTGAAAAAGGAATTGGCAGCAATACGAATAGAGGATATTATGGTAAGAGAAAGTGAGGGAAGGGATGTGGTTGTAACATTCAGATCAAAAGAGGAGAGAGCGCTGAAAATGTCATCTATTAAGAAGCTGATTTTGGACTGGTGTGAAGATATTGTTGAAGGGAAACCAGGGCAGGTACTGGAGCAAGAAAGATGTGTATGGCTCAGTTGCTATGGCATCCTATTACACCTGTGGAATAGCTCCAATCTAAGAAGGATTGGTGGGGTATGGAGGCAAGTTTTATGTTTTGAAGGAGATATGAGCCAACCATTATCATTTGTGTGTGTAAAGGTTAAGGTCTCCACCAAAAGCATGGAACCCATAAATTCAGTCGTAAATCTAGAATGTAGAGGGATGGTGTTTCTAGTGAGAGTTTGTGAAGAACAGGTGGTAATGGTGAAAACACTAAAACTTACTTGCAGATGTCACAAGCTTCAAGATGTGGATGAGATTGGTAGCTCAAATGTGTTGGAAGAACAAAGTGTGGGTCGGAATTGCAGGAAGGACAAAGATGATGATGCTAATATGAAGGATGATTCAGCTGCTGACCTGAAGGTTGGGTATGATGTAGCTTAAGAAACTAGGCCAGGTGGTGGAAATCGGAGTGTGGAGGTGGAGAAGGTGGCATACTGGAGAAGTGTAGCGGAAGCTAAAGATGTTTGAAGTGATGTGGGGAAAGTAATGAGTGCTGAGGCCTGTAACATAATGATAGAAGTGCGAAACCAGAGGATCGGCTCAACAGAGGAGACAATAGTCAGTCAAAGCATGGAAAATCAAGTGTGTATGGCAGGTTATGTTAGAAGTCTAGGTAGGTCAAGCCTGGAAAGGTCTGGAGTGAATATTGAAGTGATTTTGGGCCAAAATAATACACTAAGTCAGGGGGTGGGCTTTGTAATTCACAGACTAGGCTGGAGCAGCAGGATATAACTATAAGAGATAAGTCTGATGCAGTAGGGCCATTTGGGAGAGTTTTAAGCCTTTCTGAAGCCCATGAGAAGGAGCTCAGTAGTAGGCATACAAGGCATAGAAAAGGGAATGAAAGGATTAGCAGCAGAAATAGATCTAATCAGAATTTTCTAAGGAAAAGGTCTTTCGAGCTAATGAGGAAGTATGTGAGTAGAGGTGCTTCAACAAGTAGAGCACTGCCCAAGGCTGCAGTCTAGCAAGCAGCAGTGGCAGCAATGTCCTTATCTGCATCAATAGAGTGAAGCTAAAGCAACTCTAAAAATGAGGGAAATCCTTTATGTACAGTTTAATGGGAAGAGGGCTGAAGTGTTGGAAAAAATAGTGGACCTTGAATTGAAGGACAAGGAACGCATTGAAGGGGGGGTGAGAGTTAGGGTATAGAGTACACCAGCTAAAGGGGAAATAAGAGTAATAGTGGTTAGTTGTGAAGATTCTATCATGGAATATTAGAGGGTTGGAGAGGAAGGAGAAGAGAGGTGTAATGCCCTGAAATAATCCAACACAAATGAGGTTCCTTAACCGACATTCACTAAGGAATAAAAATAGATCTCTGACTTTTACATCATTAATCAATAAAGTGTGTACAAGAGTTCTACATGTGAATTATACATTCAACGGTATGAAATACATGAATCTATAACATGTAGGGCATCAAATCCTAAAAATAAATAAATAAATAAAATGCCCTTAAGGGCTTACATATTCCAAGGCTTGATGCCTTGTTACACAAAAATGGTTTCACGAACCCATACATTTAAAGCCCTTAGCTAGCAAATAATTCACAACAAAATAGAGTCATTTACTCTTCACAAAAAGATGTCCACACCCTCAACTTAGGGGGATCATCACATCTTTTCCTGCACCAAAATCCCATAGGGGTGAGCATAAAGCCCAGTAGAGAATTCTTACAAAGTATATACAGTTATACAAGATTTCCAATATTAAATGCAACTGCCATGCAATGCCAATTTAAAGAGAAATTCATTTACATGCTCTTTTTGAAAATCATCATGTTCAACAACAATTTGAAATCTCAAAAATTCTGAAACTTACAATTTTATTCAATATGGGCGGTAAATACGACTCAGGTAATCCCTAGGTTGGTGTCTGCAAGTAGGGTTAACTAGCACTACCAAAAACCCCACTTTACCGGTTGCTAACCGAAAGGGAAGTGGTACCTCCTCCGCGTGTGTTTTCGGTCTTTCACCCCAGACACTCCGACCAACTTATCAATTTCCTCTATACCCCATATCCGGACTTACCAACATATTTACCCCTTAAACATTTCCATAGTTCTCATTTCAATATATATCCCTTTCTCAATGTGAATGTTTCTAATCTCAATTCAAAATGTATAATAATAAATTGAATGAGTATGTAATGCAAAAATAATCAATGCCTCATAACATTTCTCCATTTTCAAGTATCTCAACAATAATACCGTAACAATCACATTTCCCATTTTCCTCTCTTCAATGTTATTTCACAAAATAACCACATGTTCATCTAAATTTGTCAACAAGTAGCAACATTTCTGTGATACCCCTGTTCCGTAATATGCTAAATTGTTCCTTAATTTGAATATGATTATGTGTTTAGCATGATTTTATGTGCCATTATGTGGATATATGTGATTTTGGAACTCTATCTGTTCATCGTAGGAAAATCAATTTGAATAATCTGCTTTGGAAATTAAATTGAGGGCCTTATCGGCCACAGAACTCGAAATTGATTACGCCATTGTGATTGGCATAATTTTTAGAGCCTACGGTGAAATTTAATTAGAAATTGATTCTGGTCAGATTAAACTGATTAAATTGATGAATTAAGGGCCCAAATATTTTATATTAAAATATTGTATTAATGGGGCTTGTTGTACAATAGCACTACACTCTCTATTATTCTCCTTTAGTTACATTTTGGCTGATCATAAACATTGAGGAAGAGAGGGGGGTCGGCTAAGAGAGGAAGAGAGTGAAGAAATTGGAGCTTTGGCTTCAAAACTTGATAGATTGTAGACCAACTCAAGAATTAAGCTTAAGTTTGGAAAATCAAAGCTTCTAGGTAAGTAATTCTTGGATTATAGTTTGCAATTTTGTGTGTGTTCAAGCTAATTGAGTGATCAAGAGTAAAATTGAATGAAATTGGGTTGGTTTTGTTGAATTAAGGCTTGATATATGCATGCATGTAAGAGATTGTTTTGAAATAGCATGTATAAACTTGAAATACATGATTCAAGTAGAGTTTTGGGTTGAAACTCATGTTTTGATCACCATTGGTGTTGTCTAAGTTGAGAATGTGGCTAGTTCATCACATGCATGTACAATTTGAGAAGATATGAACTTGAAATGCATGAATATGTATGGTAGAGTTGAAGTTGATGTCAATTTGAAACATGCAAATGTGTAATCCTTGAAATTGAGCTTCCAAATGTTTTAATCTTGTATTGGTAGCATGCTAACATGTGTGAATGTGTAATTTGAGCCATTGCATGCAAGTAATGTGGTTGAAATGTTGAAGTTGAGCTCAAGAACACATTCTGGGTTTTCCAGAATTTTGAGGTCTGCTCAAGCGGGAGAACCTCCGCTCGAGCGTAAAAATCATGGTCCCAGCACTTTTTGCAGAATTGGGTATCCGCTTGAGCTGGATATCTCACGCTTGAGCGGGGAGCTTTTGTGGACAGGCCTTCCGCTCGAGCGCTCTATCCCACGCTCGAGCATATTTTTCATGCAACAAGTACTTTTGCAGGCCTTAAGGGTCCGCTCGAGCGGGGAAGTTTATGCTTGAGTGGGGACCCTGTTTGCTGAAATTTTGTTCATGCGTTCCGTGTTTCGTTTTCCATTCTCTTTCACTTGTAATCACTCTTAGGCATATGTTAAACATTGTAAATGAATTAATGAGATCAGAATAAAGCCTAAAAATGAATATGTAAATTAAAGAACGGATTGAACTGTTAGTGACCCCTTTTGTGTTCATGAAATGTGTAGGGTCAAGCTCCAAGGCGAATCCACAAGCCGATCACTGTGAGTAATATCGATATTTGAATGCTTATGAATGTCCAATTGTTTATTCCCTCATAAGCTTTATGAGTTGCTAATTGGGATTGTGGACAAAAATTGACATGAATGAACGAATGGACCTAAGGTCGTTTTGATACGAAGGAATGGACCTAAGGTCATTTTGATATGAATGAATGGACCTAAGGTTGTTTTGATACGAACGAATGGACCTAAGGTTGTTTTGATACGTATGTATGGGCCGAAGGCCGTTTTGATACGAACGAACAGGCCAAAGGTCGTTTTGACATAAATGAATGGGCCAAAGGCCGTTTTGACATCAATGAATGGGCCAAAGGCCGTTTTGACATAAATGGATGAGCCGAAGGCTGTTTTGACATGAATGGAAATCCGAATGGGCCAAAGGCCAGAATGTTGAAACTACAAGTCACTTGATTTGAAATTCGTATAGTTATATATATATATATCTGTTAAATAGAAATATGAATTGGGCCTGAGACCGTTTGGAACTTGTTGTTCTACATTGTTATGTAGCTTATGTATTTGATATTATTCACTGGGCTATCGCTCACGCTCATTCATGTGTTTGTAGGTGAGCCAAGAGAAGTCCAAACCCAGCCCTAGTGAAGTCTGCCATGAACAACAACGAGATTTGGGGAGTCAGCCTTGCGTCTCATGCACGAGACCCATCCTTGCCATTTCGTTATGCATTTACGTTTTGTCTTGTTGGTGAGGACTTTGTGTATATTTGTATATAGTCTGTTATGGGTTGACTCAGTTTTAGATGATCCTGTCTGTAAAGAAGTTTATGCTTCTGTACTTTTGATGTGGGTTATTGACGTATATGAGTATGGTTTATTTTGATGTACATATAAGCACGGCTCTATGGACAAAGTTTTAAATTTTTGCTTCCATTTGGCCCCTTTACTCTGATGAGTTATGTCTGTTTTGGTCTGAGGCCGTAGGTAATCACAGGATTACTGGCCGGTTATGTCCTTAACCCAAAGGGGCGGGTTCAGGTCATGACAATTTCCCTATCTTTTACAATTCGCAACAATTTAGTCATTTCATAACTACATTACATTTTGAGCAATAACCTCCCAAAATCCCCAATTGTCATATTCCAAAAAGAAATTACCCTTTGCCAAATAAAAGCAAGAAATTTTCCAATTATTCTTTTATTTTAACATGATGATGTAAAAATACCCACATATTTCCAACATCTTTCACAAAGTCTTAAATTTCTAGGTTTTTGCCCAAAAACCAAACATTTGTTCATTTCTCACAAGAAATCTTCTTCTAAAGTCCCCATTTCCATAATATTGTCAAGTTTTCTAGTATGACAAGAAAAACAAGAGGTAAACCCTTTTTTTTAAAAAAAAAAAAGAAAAGAAAAAAGAACCCTACATTCTTGAGCCAAAATCAAACCCTTATAATATCCCCAAAGCAAACCCAAACCCACATCAATACTTGCAAAACATATATATATAACTCAAGAAGTCCCTACCTCAAGTTTTGGAGATGATGAGAGAAGAAACCCTAGAATCAAAAGGTACCAAAACTCAATCTCCACCACACACAATATAGTTCTTGCTTTGCTCCCCAACTTTGATAAAGGAACTTGGGTCAAAATGTGTCTGGATTTGGAGGAATCAAAGATCTTGTGGTGTTTTTGGTGTGAAATGTAGAGAGAATGGAGAGAAATGTGTTTTTAGAGAGAGAGAGAGATATAGGATAAATGAGATACACTCAGCCCCAAAAAAAGGAAAAACAGGGAATTTCGGGCTGCCCAGAAGCTCGCACGTGCGACCTTCACCTCCACACGTGCAGTGGTCCCTTCCTGCACCTCACTCTGCACCTGCTTATTACGCAGTGTGCAACCTTTCAAAGCTCTTCCTTCCCACATGTGCGGCCCAGGGCCCAGCATGTGCGGCCCTGGCCCAACAACCAAGAATTTTTCTAGTTCGCTCCCAAGCACTCCGGACTCGGCCATACACCCTTCGAAACAAGTGACGCTTAACCTAGAGTTAGACAATAACCTGAGTTTGAAAGAAAACTCTCGAACGCCACAAACTCAAAGAGGACAAAAATGAAACGACACGTAATGAAACCGATCATCACAACAAGCAAATTAAAGAAGCTTTTGAAGGAGAGAAATGTAGATGTTGCTTTGTTTCAAGAGACAAAGAAGATAGAAATTACAGAGGATGAAGTCAGATCTGTGTGGGTAAGGGGCAAAATATAGTTTATGGTGGTGGATTTTGTAGGCTCTGCAGGGGGATTACTGTGCACTTGGGATCCAGATGTCTTCCAAGTCAAGGATTGTTGTATCAATAGAAGATTCATATTATTATCAGGTACCCTTTTTAACCAATTTGATTGTGCTATTATAAACATTTATGCACCTAATGATGTGGGCTCAAGAGGGAATCTGTGGAATTGTTTGTTGAAATTGAAGGAGGAATTCCCTAATCCCTGGTGTTTAGGAGGGGATTTCAATGAGATTAGGCAGATTGAGGAAAAGAAAGGGTGTTTAAGGAGGGATAGAGGCATGAAAGAATTTAATGACTTTATTGATAAGTGTGAGGTATCTGATTTACCATTACTTGGGAGGAGGTTCATTTGGTGCAATTCATGTGCTGGTGAGAAGTGGAGTAAAATAGATAGAATTTTAGTAGACCCAAAATGGCTTGAGGTGTTCAACCTGAAGCTGTGGGGACTACCTAGACTAGTTTTTGATCACTGCCCTCTCCTTATGATGGAGGATGAGAGGGACTGGGGCCCAAAGCCCTTTAGGGTACTTAATGCTTGGTTCTTACACAAAAATTTTCAGAGTTTCTGGGAGACAAATAGGCAAGAGTCCAGAGTGGAAGGCTGGGCTGGGTTTATACTACTTCAAAAGTTGAAGATCTTGAAAAGTGGCCTCAAAAGTTGGAATGTAGAGGTTTTTGGAAATGTACTAAATAAATTGAAGGCAGTAGAGGGTGAACTTTGTAGCTTTGATCTTCTAGTTGAGGTTAGAGACCTTGTTGGTATGGAAAAAGTTAGAAAGAGTGAAGTTAGAGCTGAGATGTGGAGGTTAAGTAGAATGGTGGAATGGTTATGGCTGCAAAAGTAAAGACTTAACTGGGCAATGAAAGGGGATAAAAATACAAGATATTTCCATGTAGTAACAAAATGCAGAACAACAAGAAATGAAATAAATTCTATCATAGAAGGGGAGGAGGTGTTTGAAGATCTGAGTCAAGTGAAGAGTAAGGTTTTTGAGCACTTTAAGAATCAGTACTCAGAGCACTAGCCATCAAGACCTGAGTTGGGAGGTCATTTTCCATCAATAGAAGGTAGGGTGAGGTTTGGACTGTTAGAAACAGAATTTACAGAAGCAGAAATCAAAGTAGCAGTGATGGATTATGATAGGAATAAAGCACCAGGACCTGATGGTTTTAATTTGCTGTGTTTTCAGAAGTTTTGGAAAGTCATGAAGGGTGATATGATTAACTTTGTGAAAGAATTTCATAAGAATGGTAAATTGGTGAAAGGTATAAACAGTTCTTTCATAGCCCTCATTCCGAAGAGAGATAATCCAACAGGGTTATTTGATTATAGACCTATAAGTTTGGTGTGCTCAATCTACAAGATCATAGCAAAACTGTTGGCAAATAGATTGAAAACTGTGATGCCACATATCATAAGTGAGTCTCAGTCTGCGTTCTTAAGTGGAAGAAATATTCTAGATGGGGTGCTAATTACTAATGAGGTTGTTGATGGATGAAAGAAAGCCAAGAAGAAATGAGTGCTTATTCAGTTGGATTTTGAAAAGGCAAGTGATTCCATTAATTGGGGTTTTCTGTTCTCTATGTTTTCTAAGTTTGGATTTGGAGCTAAGTGGACCAATTGGATTAAGGAGTGTGTAAAAACTATAAGGGTCTCAGTGCTCGTTAATGGATCTCTTACTGAAGAGTTTAGCCCACAAAGGGATCTAAGACAAGGAGACCCTCTGTCTCCTTTTCTGTTTAATCTAGCAACAGAAGGTCTATATATGTTATTGAACAGAGCTTTTGAGTTAGGCCTGATTACAGGTGTAAAGGTAGGCTATAATAGTGTGTTGTTGACTCGTCTATAGTTTGCAGATGACTCATTATTATTCTGTGAAGCTGAGGTGGATGAGGTGAAGAAGTTGAAAAGGGTGCTAAGGTGCTTCGAAATCATGTTTGGTTTGAAAATAAACTTTCATAAGAGTGTTGTATACGGTTTGGGTGTTTCTAAGGAGATGATGGATGGTTTTGTTGAAGTTCTAAATTGTAAAATTAAATCATTACCTTTCAGTTATCTTGGGCTACCATTAGGAGCTAACCCAAGGAAGAAAGCTACTTGGAAACCAGTTGTGGATAAAGTCAAAAGCAAACTAACTTGTTGGAAAAGGAAGTTTTTGTCTTTTGCAGGGAGGCTAACACTTGTTAAAGCAGTAACACTTGTCACATGTTTGGTCTGAAAATAAACTTTCATAAGAGTGTTGTATACGGTGTGGGTGTTTCTAAGGAGATGATGGATGGTTTTGTTGAAGTTCTAAATTGTAAAATTAAATCATTACCTTTCAGTTATCTTGGGCTGCCATTAGGAGCTAACCCAAGGAAGAAAGCTACTTGGAAACCAGTTGTGGATAAAGTCAAAAGCAAACTAACTGGTTGGAAAAGGAAGTTGTTGTCTTTTGCAGGGAGGCTAACACTTGTTAAAGCAGTAACATCAACATTGGCAGTGTTTTTTTTGTCATTGTTCAAGATACTTGAAGGGGTTGCTAGAGAGTTGGAGAAGCTTCAAGCTACATTTTTATGGGGTGGTTCTGAACTGGAAAGGAAAATTCATATGATCATATGGGAGGACTTGTCTAAAAGAGTGGATCAATGAGGATTAGGCATCAGAAAAATAAGGAATGTGAACAAGTGTTTGCTAATTAAATAGTGGTGGAGGTTTGGTAGTGAAAAGGATGCTTTGTGGAAAAGAGTAATTTGTAGCAGATATAAGATGGAGGTGGGTGGTTGGATTCCATCTCTTATTCCATCTAATCGCCACTCGGCAGTCTAGAAAGGGATTATTTCTGTTACTGAACAGTGCAATAGTCTAAAGGATTTTTATTTGAATAATTTTCATTTGAAGGTTGGGGATGGGAGGAGGATTAGGTTTTGGTCTGATACATGGTGTCAGTCTGCTTGTTTGAAGGATGAATTTCCAACTCTGTATAGGTTGTCTATAGAGAAAAAAAAAAGGAATCTTTGAGAGTACTGGTTGATAAGAAAATTATAGTTGGTGATTGGTCCCTTGCATTTAGAAGGGAGTTATATGAATAGGAGAAGTAGGAGCTAGATAGGCTTCTGAATTATCTATTGGTGGCTCCTGCAGTGTGTCCAAAGTGTGCTGACCGGCCTATATGGTCAGCCTCACCTTCTGGGGTTCTAAATGTAGCAGCTTTATATAAGTTTGTTGTGGACAATGCAGGTGCCACCATGAGTATTACTAAACTGATTTGGCTCAATTACATCCCTCCTAAGGTGCAGGTTTTTGGTTGGTTTGCTTGGAAAATGAGAGTTAAGACAAAGGAGTTTTTACAAAAACTGGGTGTGATTAATCAAAATGGTTCCACAGCTTGTGTGTTTTGCGACAGTGGCAGAGAATTAGTGATCCATGTATTAATTTGGTGTCCCTTTGTATGGAAGATTTGGGCTGAAATGCTGAAGTGGTGGGATGTCCAAGCTGTTTTACCAGGCTCTGTGGAAAGTCTTCTTCTGTGGTGGGCAGGGGGGAAGCTAAAGAAGAAAGAAAGGAAGATTTGAAGGGTCATTCCATTGGCTGTGATGTGGTCAATCTGGAAGTGTAGAAATGAATGTCTGTTTAGAGCATCTTTTCCAAAATTGACGGATCTCTGTGATTTAATTAAGTATAGGATTGCTTTTTGGTTAAAACCATTCCTCAAAGACTTCTATTTTTCAGTGCATGATTTGATTCTTAATTTGAGGCAAATCAGGAAGTGCTTGGGAGGGTCTGTTGTGGATATGTAGTTTTGTTTGGATTGCTGTGCTGTTATGCTGTAAGGAGTTGCCTTTGTGGTGAACTGCTAATGTGTGAGCTTTTGGGTGAAGTTTTGGGTGTGTTTGGTGGTGAACTGCTGTTGTGTAAGCTGTTTTGCTGTTTTGTGTTGTATTTGGTGGTGAACTGCTATTGTTCTGGTTTTTTGTATATTTTTTCATCTAAGTCTACTGTTGTGGCAGCATCTTTTGCTCTCTGGTCTGTTGGTTCCTCACCAACTGGCACTTGGAGCTTTGTATTAGCTCCAAGCTCCTCTTTATTGATGTAATTTATCATACCTTGTATGTTTTCATCAATAAAGATTTTCTTTGCCGATCAAAAAAAAAATAAAAAATTCTACCACCCCAGCTTGGTATGGAAGCCATGTAGAGTCTGGTGCTCGATGATCATCTGGTGCATCTACTTTTTCTTCAGTGATCTCTCCTCTGTTAGAGAAATTATTCTATGTCCTTCGGTAGGCTCCATTTTGAATTTATCTCAACAATTCAAATAGTTAATTTTATATAGCTCACCAAGAAGATTATTTATGTAAAAAAGTAAGTTGATTGGATATTAGTAGTTAGATATAATCACTTCATTTTTATTGAACAATTTATTCTAAAAATTATATTAGTTATTCATTTTTATTTTTTTTTAATGAATAAGATTTGATCTGTGGCTACCAATATCCAATTTATCAAATTTTTTACATATATAATTTTTCAGATGAGTCTCCTAAAATGAATGGTTCCAATTATGAAAGAGTATCTAAGGTAAGAACTCTTTAATATGTATATTCAATTGTTGAAAGAAAAATATGAGTCAAATCACAAACATCTATTTCATTTTCTCTCGAATCTTTTCTAGTTGAAAGTAAAGTTCAGATATTTTTGTACATAAACTTTGTTATAAATTGAACAATTTAAAAAATAAAATAAATCATTTCTATTTTTTTCCTTTAATCCATTTAAATATTTCATTATATTATAAAATTCTTAATAAATGGAACCTCAAAAATGAAGAGGTTATAAAGAGGTGGGGTCACTAAGCACTGAAAGTGAAAGAAATTAATCAAAAATAAATAGAAAAAATAAAATAGGGAGGCAAAAAATAAACTTTAATTAATGTTAATACATTCCCATAAATACTTACATTTGCCTCATCTCTCAAACGCCCATCAAACTACTCTCAACACCCAAAACACACACACACACACACACACACACACACACACACACACTCTCTCTCTCTCTCTCTCTCTCTCTCTCTCTCTCTCTCATACATACACAAACACACACTAGCCATGGTAAAGGACATAGAAGTGGAAGACAGCGAGTATGCGGCGAAGGACTACCAAGACCCACCACCGGCGCCATTGATAGATGCAGAGGAGCTGACACTGTGGTCATTGTATAGGGCCACCATTGCAGAGTTCATAGCAACACTCTTGTTCCTCTACATTACTGTTTTGACTGTGATTGGTTACAAGAGCCAAACTGACCCAACCAAGACTACTGATGCCTGTGGTGGTGTTGGAATCCTTGGCATTGCTTGGGCCTTCGGTGGCATGATCTTCGTCCTCGTTTACTACACTGCAGGCATCTCTAGTGAGTATTTGTTTGTCGGATAATTATTCAGTAGTTTCAGAATGTTGGAGTTGTTTTTTATTAACGGTGGCGGATTCAGAAATTTGTGGGAGGAGTTATGGGGCTTAAGTGATATTATGTACAATTTGGAAGATAAAAATGCTATTTTTAAGGGTAAATTATAGATACACCCTCTAAAATTTTCTTAAATTACAAATTGTCCATTGTGATTTAAACAATTACAAATACTCTCTTGTCAACAATTTTTATTTAACAGAATTAATTGAAAAAATAAAATTACTAACGATTCTCTTATACAATAATAAAATTATCTGAATTATTAATTAAAATATATTTCTAACATCATTAAAAATAGTTATTTGACTTGATGATTTATTAATAAAATAAATAATTTACTATGAAATTAAAAACATCAGGAGATGGAATATAATTTCTAAAATTACAGTGAACAATTTGTATTTTAAACAAATTTCGAAGGCCTATTCGTAATTTTCCTTCTTTTTACTATATAAACACTCTGAATTGCATGAGATTAATGACACTATTGTAAAGTTTAAAAGGGTTGAAATAGAATTATTACAAATGCTATCTAGTTTAATATTAAACTCACATAAAGTGTTTGGAAATAGTGAAAGTTGAAAATAAAATTTTGAAATTAATGAAGTGTTTTGTGTTTCAACGACACTTTTGAGTAAGAATGGGAGGTTAAATGATTCTTTTTTTTTTCATTATTTTATAAATATTTAAAATTATATTGGACTAATGAAAATTTTGTGAAATTTAAGATGTGGTGTAACGCCTTCAAAATAGTACAAGACAACCATTCACAAATTGACATAAACATAGGAGAAATATCATCTCTTCATTCATCAGAGTTTATTTTACAGGAGACATTACATGTATTGCACTTTCATAAACATTAATCATAAAACTATAGCATGTAACTCTAACTTCTAAACAACAAAAATAAATGTCCAAAGGGCTTACAGTTTTCTAAGTTAACACTTGGTTACAACAAAAGAAGAATTCTAACTTTTTACATATAAAGCCCTTGGCTTGGATTCACATTTAACACCAAACAAAATATACAAAATGGAGTCCTCAACCCCTAAACCTCCCAAGCTATGTCTTTGGAGGTGGCATGTCTCCTGTACCTGAAAAATGGTGTCCCAAGTAGGGTGAGCCAAAGCCCAGTAGAGATATGCTAAATAGTATATTAGAATTAACTAAAACATTAGCATCCGATAAATATTTAACACTTGAAAACCAACTTACACCTTCTCCATAACCAATCAACATTGACATCCATACTTCCATTCATTTACATTTACTTATCCAAATCAATTCATGGACATAATTCATCATCATTTAAACAATTCAAAATGAGACTACAACTCATTTATCAACACTTCAATCATAAACATTTATTCACACACTTCCATTTCTTTGCCATTTTACGGAACTACGTCCGAGGGAACCGGCACCCATTATATATAGGATTTTGGGACTTTCACCCTGGACACTCCGGCCAACTTAATTATCAATGGAGTCCATCCCCTTTCTCCTCCCAAACAATGGAGTACATCTCTTATCTCCTCCCAAACAAAATACATGTGCAATGTATTCAAGCACGTTGCCATATACAATGACCAATTAAATCACATATTCAATGTTTTAATCCAACCGCCATATTCAATGACATAACCCAATTGATTAGTTTTAATTCACCTAATCATCATGCAGTTTCTACAATAATCATGGCTATCCTCAACCGATAGCCCAAAGCAGGTATTTCTAAACAGATAAATAAATCTAACAATAGATAACTTTTCCAAAGGTGAGTAATTCATAAATTCGATTACACTATTTAATCATATGTTCCTTTAATTCCGAAATCTCCAAACTCAAATAGAAAACCCCTCTTTTATATACATAGGAACTAACCAAAAATTTACCAAAAACCTTCTCAAGTCACACCATCTATACAAGATGACAATATCTATGTTAAAACCCATATAGGAGAGTAGAATATCCCTACCTCAAGCTTAGAAGAGGAACCCAAAAGTCAATGGAAGAGAAACAAAACTTTTGCTCCGATCAAAATGAAGCCCTCGACAAGCTCTACACTTTATTTCAAAGGAGCAAGGTGAGAAGAGGCCTTCAAGCAAGTAGATCTAAGGATCTATGAGTGAAAAAGTGCTTTTTGAGAGAGAGATGGTGTTTCACGGTTTGGAGGGAGGAAAGAGACGAAAAAGTAAAGAAAGGGTTAAATGAGGACTTATTTATAGTACTAGGTCAAAATAGAAATAAGCCCCAAAGTCAACCCAAAATATCTAGTCAAAATATCCCCAAAAAGTAGGCCCAAACCGACAAAAAAAATCTGGAAAAAGTCGCAGGTGTCGACCCCCTGCAACCCTGGTGTCGACACCCAAGAAGAAAATCTGGAACACTAAGTTTGACTGCATTGCAGGTGTTGACCCTTCCCTAGGCTAGTGTCGACACCAAAATGCAGTGAGCAATTTTAGAACAAGGGTCGACCCTTCCTCAGATTGGTGTTAACCCTTGCGGCCAATAAAAGGAGAAGGTGTCGACACCACCAAGACCAGTGTCGACACCAAAATGCAGTGAACAAATTCAGAACAAGGGTCGACCCTTCCCAGATTGGTGTCGACCCTTGTGGCCAACTAAAAGAGAAGGTGTCAACACCACCAAGACTGGTGTCGACCCCAGAACATGATTTTCAAGTTTTCAAACAACCTTTCAACGCGAACAAGCGTGAACAAGCAATCCCAACAAGTTTAAATTAATTTGTACACCTCCAAAACTAAGGTACAACAACACCAAAGATTCCCAAAACAAAGTAAAGGGTTCAAATACATTTACCAAAAGCTTTAAAAGACTCAAGTGCTACATGTGGCTCCCGCCTGCCCCTTCTAATTAGTGATGCCACGCCAAAAAAAAAATAGAGATCGATTTTATCTCCTCTTTATTTGGCTAAAACTTAAGGTGGCGTTTGGTAACACTTACATTTTCAGTTTTCAGTTTAAATTTACAAAAATTTAAAAAACTGTCATAAAAACTTGTTTGGTAAATTTTTTGGTTTATAAACAAGTGGTCTTAGTTTATAAATTTCGCCAAAAATTGTAAACTCAAAAAATGAGTTTACGTTTTCAGTTTTCAGTTTTTTTTTTTTTTTTTTTTGACCACCCACCACTTGCCACCTTCCCGCCGCCATTTTCCACCACCGTCTTCTTCTGCCACCACCCACCACCCGTCACCACCGTCTTCCGCCGCCACCACTTTCCACCACCACCATCTTCCACAGCCACCACCCGCCACCTGCCACCACTTTCCACCACCGTCTTCCGCCGCTACTACTCACCACCTGCCACCACTTTCCACTACCGTTTTCCACCGCCACCATCTGCCACCTGCCACTACTTTCCACCACCGTCTTCCGCCGCCACTTTGCCACTTTCCTGCCTTGTCTTGCCGACCGCTACCATCATCTGCCACCACCACCCACCACCACGTTCCACCACCATCTTCTGCCGCCACCACCTGCTACCTGTCCCCACTTTCCACCACCGCCTTCCGCTGCCACCACCCGCCACCACTTTCCACCACCATCTTCCGCCTCTACCACTTGCCACCACCCTCCACCACCGTCTTCTATCGCCATCACCGTCTTCCGTCGCCACCACCCAGCACCACTTTCCATCACCACCATCTTCCGCAGCCATCACCCGCCACCTGCCACCACTTTCCACCACCATCTTCCGCCGCCACCACTCACCACCATCCACCGCCACCACTCACCACCACCCGCCACCACTTTCCACCACCATCTTCCATCGCTACCACCCGCCACCACCGCCACCACTTTCCACTCATCTTCCGCCACCACCCACCACCCACCACCCGCCACCCACCCACCGCCACCGCCACACGCCACACCACCACTTTCCATCACCGTCTTCTGCCAACACCATCCACTACCCCCCATCGGCCATCACCTGCCACCACATTCCCCCACTATCTTCCACCGCCACCACCCACCACCTGCCGCTATCACCCATCACCTGCCACCCGTCATCATCGTCTTCCGTCACCACCACTCGCCACCACCCACCACTACCGTCTTCCGTCGCCACCTACCCACCACCACCGTCTTCCGCCGCCACCGCCGCCACCCGCCACGCCACCACTCGCCACTTCTTACTCTTTTAGTTTATATTTTTTAAAATTTTCAAACATTTTGTTCAAACCAAACGCATTTGTAGTTTATGTTTTTCTAAAAATAAACAAAAACCAATTTATAAAATTTTTGTAAATATAAACTGAAAACGTAAGTCCTTTCAAATAGGCAATAATCAACTTAACTTTTCAACTTATTTTTGATTTTTTTTTTTTGAACTTTTTAAGTTCATCTCAATTAAACTATTCTAAAAATTACAAAATTTGAATCAATTTTGAAAACAAAAGTATAATAGCGCTAAAATTGATTTCTTTCTTTTTAAAATTTTTAAGATTAGCTAGTTAGTCATGATGGATATGAAAAGTAATGAATTTTGACCCACTAAGTAAGGTGAATTAAATAAAAAAAAATAAGAGTAATAAGTTATAAATACACTTTTTGAGATTCGTTTAAAATATAAATTATCTCTATGATTCTATAAATTATATTCTGTCTCCTGAAATTCTTAATTTCAAAACAAATGACTCATTTTATCAATAAATCATCAATTGATTTAATAATTTTTAATAATGTCATAAATATATTTAAATTAGTAATTCAAATAATTTTATTATTGTATAAGAAAACAGTTAGAAATTTTATTTTTCTAATTAATTCTGTTAAATAAAAAATTATTACAAAGAGATATTTATAATTTTTCAAACTATAGGGGACAAACTATATTTTTAAGTATACATTAGGAGGTGTTTTTCTAATTGACTCAAAAAATTTAAAAAAAATTTTTGAAAGATAAAAAGATATGTTAAGTTTACTCAACCCTGACTATTGTTGTGTGCTTTAGGATACTTGAAATTTTTTACCAATATTGAAATCACAACATCAATATACAGAGTTCATATTTTCTTAGTTTCATATTGAAGTTTCAGGGAAATTAATGGTGGTTTTTGGTAAACTATGGTGGTGTTTGGGAACTTGGGTTTGGGATTTTTTTTTTTTTTTTTTCACTACAAGATAAAAGTTTTACAAAACCAAAAAAAAAAAAAAATACAAACAAAGTATCACATCCAACCCCATAATCATTTTACTTTTTCTCTCACAAACATCACATTCAACCACAAAAAAACCCAACTATCTTCCCAAATACAAAAAAAAAAAAAAAAAATTTCTCCAATAATATCCTACAACTAAAAAAACCTACATAAAAACCCATTTTCCAAACACCCACTATATATGCAGGGGGGCACATTAACCCAGCAGTGACATTTGGTCTGTTCCTGGCTAGGAAGGTGTCTCTGGTCCGAGCCATTCTGTACATTGTGGCTCAGTGCTTGGGTGCCATATGTGGTTGTGGGTTGGAGAAGGCATTCCAAAAGGCCTACTACGTCGAGTATGGTGGTGGAGCCAATGAGCTCTCTTCTGGGTACAGCACTGGCACTGGACTTGCTGCTAAGATTGTCGGCACTTTTGTCCTTGTTTACACGGTCTTCTCTGCTACCGATCCCAAGAGAAATACCGCGATTCTCATATCCCTGTAAGTATATATTAGTATTGATTCAAGTCTTATTATTACGCTATGCAATTTTTATTCTTCTATTCATCTCCTTAAATAAAAATAAATATAAAAAAAAGTATGTAATTTAAGGATTGGCATATAGATCCAAGAATATAACTTTGTACTCTATTTTTAAAAATGTTGCAAGATTTTAATGGTTGTAAATTAGGATAACATTGGTTTTGCTAATTGAGGCTAGGAAATCAAGCAAGCTTTAGTTGAATTGATCGCAAATCGAGCTTAAGTGCCTTGGTTTTTTATATAGTAGAATACTTGTATAGCGATCCTGATATTCCCTGTTGTTGTTTAACTGTAATCGGGACTCGGTTCCGTAGATTTGTTGTTGTCTTATCCTCATTTCTATCCCTTACTCTTTGCTTTAGAGTTTTGGGTTGTGTTGGGCAAGTTGGGAATAAGTTGGTTGTGTTTTAAAGCTTAGAATTTTGCCCAGGTCTTGGTCTATCCGCTCGAGCGGATATTTTGACGCTCGAGTGGGATTTTGTTGTTGCCTCTCCGCTCGAGTGGTGGTTTGGACGCTCGAGCATGAATTTCCTTCTCTCAGCATTTTGGGTCGTCTACAGAAAATTCTGGGAGGGTGCATCCGGCGCTCGAGCGGATCTTTGGATGCTCGAGCGTGAACGTGTGTCTGACGCTCGAGTGGGGTGTTACACGCTTGAGCGGACCTGTTTTATATCAGTCCGTGAAATCACTTTTTGAATCACTTTTCACTTTTCTTTTCTCTCTCTTACTTTCCCAAAACCCATTTTTGAGAGCTCCTCACTCTAAAACCTAACTTCTCTCTAGAGTTTGATCTAGTATGAGTGTTTTCCTCACCTTGGGCCTTTGTAAAAAGTGCGTTGATCGCCGAGGGCTTCGTTTTGATCCAAGAAATTTAGGATTTGGAGCACTTCTGAGTTTTGCTCTTCTTCTCCTTGGGTTCTACATTTGAGGTAGGGATTTCCTTGCTTTTTTTCAATACTTCGTCTATAGATAGACATGTGGTAGTTTTGTATTGCATGAAAATCATATCCACTTTGGATTGTTTGAAATCATGAGGAAGAACCTAGGGTTGGTTGTTTGAAAATGGTTGTTTTATCATTGATGGTTGTTTTGGGCTAATTGGAGTGTAAATTAGCATGTTATTGTTGAAAGAAGAAAAAGCCCTAAATTATATTTTGATTTGGTAAATTAAAATGGAGGGTAGTTAACCTATGTTGTAAATCTCTATTGTTAATGTGAGTTGGGTGAAAGTGTTAATGCCTAAGGGGTTAACCTTGGCTTTGGAATGGTTTTGAAATGAATGTAGTGAACTAATGTGAGTTATGGCTTTGTTATCAATGAAATTGGTTTTGTGGAAACAAAAGGGATGGAGTTGGTTTTGTGAAAACAAAAAGGAAATGGAATTTGTTCTTTGAAATGAGAAAAGTATCCTTGATATAAGTATGAAAATTGGATTGTTGCTTCTTCAATGTTGAACACACATGTGGGGGTTGTATCTTTAACTACCATGTTAATGTTGTTGTTGGGTTTGTGATCTCATGATAAGTGGGTCTTTTAATAGATGTACTAAATACTTGCATCTAGAGGTTTTGTCCTTGGTCATCGGTGGAGGATGATAATGGTTGTGTTGGATTGTCGTGCATGCATTACACCACTGTTGATTGAGCATTGTATGTGATGAAATGCTGAGATACATTATATATGTATACCTGCTCGGGGGAAATTGATTATGTGTTCATATACTTTAGCACATTGCTTATATTTTGATGGTTTATGTATATGTGTTATACATGTTAGTTATGCCCTGTTGTATTTTGGTTGGTGGTGTTATACCTTGCGCTCAAAATCAAAGGTACCGTGACCTTCCAGCTAGTGCCTGGAGAACTGACTGCGCTGATAATCGAAGGCACCATACCCTTCTAGCTAGCGCCTGGTAAACTGGCAGGTCGTTGTGAGAGGTATATCTTTGGCTTACTACGCACATAGCTGGTAGAGCAAAGTTTTGTTGTTGTTGTTTCACTGTATCTGAGAATATCATGGCCTTGATTAGTTACAGTTTTGGAGGGCCGAGTTGCCTCATTAGTTGATTTTATACATGTTGATGATTTGTTATCTCCCTTTTATATAAGGTATGCATGTATAGATATGATTGTATCGGGAAGAAACCAAAACGTCATTTTTGTCTTTTGGAAAGTGTGAAGAGGATTGAATACTTTGAAAATATATTTTGAAGAGGTACATCGGTTGTAGGTGTGGGAAATGGAAGAAAGTAAAGGGTTTAGTGAGATTATTTCCTATGTAATTGTTAATGTTACGAAAGATTGGGAACGGGGATTAATGAAAGGAAAAAGGAAAGATGAATCGCCTATGGCAATGATTGAAATGGTTGTTTTCGAGAAAAATTCATACTTATGTATATTTTGTGTAAACTGTCACATTACTATTCTAGTATGAGATTGAGCATTCATGATCATAGCTATCTGTAAGTTGTTATTGTTGAGGACCATGTTGAGATTCCTACTGGACTATATGTTCATCCCATGTTGTTGAATCTTTTTCAGGTGTTGAGCAAGATGTGCTACAAGATTTGGATCTTCTTACTTGTCGGCCACGGGGCCTCTTTGTATTGGCTGAGTGCCATATATGTAAAAGGGTTACACCCTTCTTCGTGATTCATTAATGATGTAAGCCCAAGGGCAATTTATTTATTATACTCATGTTGTATTCACTTGCATACAAATGAGAGCAATGTTATTCACTTCTACGAGTTGATTATATGAGTTTATTTCCGCATGTTATCTCTGAAATGGAATTGAGTTAATGAATTTGGTAATACTTCGAGTAATAAAAAGTGGGGCGTGACAACTTGAATCCAATATTAACTTGTTGATTTGAGTTATTCAAGTCAAGCTAAAAAAATTAATTAGTTTAAAAATTTGTTCAAATTTAACTAGTTTGCATAACAAATTAATTTTGAACAGTTGAGTTTTTTTATGACATGTTTATCTTTGGAATTAAAGGTTTTGGCACCACTCCCTATCGGATTCGCTGTGTTCATGGTTCACTTGGCGACCATCTCAATCACTAGCACTGGCATCAACCCAGCCCGAAGCTTTGGCGCCACCGTGATCTAAGACAAACAAAAAGCCTGGGATGATCAAGTACTTGTTGAATTCAGCCATGGGAAGGCAACCAACCATCATCCATGGGAAGGCAACCAATCAAGTCAAGCTTGGCAGCCACCAACCATGTCAAGGGTCAAGAATGGAGGCTGCCCAAGTCAAGAATGAAGGCTCTCCCACCTACTCCAATGTGTATACATTGAGGGTGAGAGGAGAGGTGAAATTGTGAGTGAGCAAACCATGAACCAAAGAGTGCGAGAGATGTGAGGCGGAGAGACCGTCTCTCTCGGTGTGAGTGAGGGAGACGGGAGAGTGGCTGAGTGAGGAGAGTGTGACCTCCTCCTCTATTGTAATCTTTCTGTAACCTCTCCAATTGGTATAGTGATAACCGGTTACTCTCCCGTGGACGTAGGCTTTAAAGCCGAACCATGTTAAATATGGTGTCTCCTTCTGTGTGGGTGTATTTTTCTGCTTGCTATGATTTCTACAAGGTCTTGGGCGGGATCCCAGATCCCAACAGTACTTACCTCCACCCCTCGCTTTTAATTCCATGTTGTCTTATACATAGTACTTCTTATATTATACCTTAATTTTTATGTTTTAACTTTGTTTTGTGATGTTAATTATTTTAGTGGATCTTCTAGGTCGGACCATTCATTGGAGCCGCCATCCCTGCCTTCTTACCACCAGTACATCCTGAGAGCCGCCGCAGTTAAAGCCCTTGGATCATCCAGGAGCAATGCCTAAATAATGTGAATTAGTTTCAATTTTACATATTCAGAGGATATTTTGGCAACCTGGCAAAGTTGTAAATATGTGTTTGGATCACTTGTTGGCATTGTGGTTTTGGCACTTGTTCTTATTGTGCTTGTAGGTTGTTTTCTACTCTTTTTTTTTTTTTCATTGTTGTTTTGCTCTTTTTCCTTTGTTGTTGTTGCATCTTGGTGTTCTCAAGTATATAATATATGAGCAAGTGCTTTTGTGTTACTTTTTGTCTCAATCAACTCTGATTTCTTTAATTCATGGTTCATTTTCATGGGTTGGTATTGTAAAAACCAGTATTAACTGATCACTATGATCTTCTTTATGTTTTGGGTTCATTTGTCGCAATTCACTTTAAATTAAAAGTTGATAATTTATAAATGAAATTTACAAGTATTAATTTATTTCACATCATCTCTCTAAGTCATTATGTTATCAAAGGTGGGTTTTGAATGGTTTCTAGCGGGTCATATCCCCACCTCAATTTTAGTTTCAAGATAATTAACTTTATTTCAATTTATTTAAAATTGATGGGCATAGCCCAAAGGGGGTGTTTTGGGTTGCCCAAACAGTCACTCACCTGAAACCCGTCAAGACGGGCCCAATATTAAGCCTAATAGAGAACTCACAATGGTTAGGCCCAGCCACCAGCTGGCCACGAATCAAGAAGGAAGCTGGTCACGTGGCAGACAAAGATTTCAGGGAGTTATTTAGCCCACGAGCCAAGTATTAAATGAGCCTGTCAAAACATTAAATGCAACAAGACCTCTCATTCTAAGACAGGAAAAAATCACCATGGCTAACGGCAAGCAAATGGCAGGCTTTCGGTCAATGGGACAGTATGAATGGACAAGGAAATGATGAATGAGCAATATAAAGAAGCCTCTAATTCACGTTGTTGGTAAGAAGAAATCTCTCTCTCTCTCTCCACTACAACAAAAGTAATCTATGGTGACGAAAAGTAGTAAAGAAAATAAATTTCCTCACTAATAAGAACAATTCGTGACAAATTATAAAATTTTGTCATATAAAATAAAAAAAATAAAAATAATAGTTGACGAAATTTATTTTCGTTAATAAATACTTCTTTTTAGGTGAGGAAAAATTAAGTTTCGTCGTTGAAGGTTTTCTCACTAATTTTTTTTTTTTTTTTTTGTGACGCCAAAATTTTGGGACTTTTGGTGAAAAAAATTTGCCACTTATTATAAAATTATTAGTGAGAAATATATTTTCGTCACCAATAATTTTACCCTTTTTTTTAAAAAAAAAAACTTGATTTTAAATATTTTAAGATTATTTGGCGAGAAATATATTTTTGTTATTAATAATTTTTAATATTTTGAGACCTTTTAGTGAGGAAATTATTTTGTCACTAATTTTGGAGGAAAAATTTTGACAAATTAGGCGGTAATGAAAAAAAATAAACTACTAATTTTTTTCCTTTTTTTTTTTTTGTGTTTATCAGTTTTTTTGTCAAATCTCTCTCTCACTACAACAAATTACAAATTTAGCCACTAAAAAATTTCATAAAACACTCATTTATTTTTTTGATTGGAATATTTTCACATTACTGCCCAATTTATGAATTATGAATTTTTTTTTTTTTTTTCATATTTTTCTCTGTCATTACATGCACCCAAAATTAAAGAACCAAAAAAATTCTGATTTAGCGCCTAAATTGAATAATATCAAAATTTTAGTACCCAAAAAACTTTTCAACTCCTTGAGGAACTTTGTGCCGTAATCTATCCATGGTTCTTTCACAAAGCTATAACAGAGAACCACCGTGAGGATGGTTCATCCACCACCGTGAGTTCATCCTCCACCGTGAGGACGGTTCATCCTCTACACCGTGAGTTCATTCTACACCGACATCAAGCTACAGCACCACCGTGAGTTCAGTTTGTTGTCTCTGTTTCTCTGTTTCTCTCTCTCTCTCTCTCTCTCTCTCTCTCTCTCTCTCTCTCTCTCCAGGTCTCTGGGTTTCTCATTCTCTACCCTCACTGTCTTCGGACGTGTTTGCGTAAATGGAATTCATTGTTAAGATGAGATTAAAGTCATTTCATTCATTACTTCTAACATCTCCAAAACTTCTCTGCTTTAAAGGGTTCTATGAACAACTTGAATGATTCTAATTTGGGGGAAAAATATAGAAAATAGAATGATTAACATGTTATGTATTCTGATTGTGATATTCATATTCTACCCAATGTAATCATTGAAGTGAATGAATTGTTGGTGATTCTACACACAGTAAAGTCTCATGCTTCTGATTATAGGTCTGCTAGATGTTTGATAAAATGCCACAATGGCTAGTTTTTTCTTCTTCTTCTTTATTTTATTTATTTTTATTTATTTATTTTCCCTAAGGAGCAGCCGGATTGGATAATTATAAAATCTTATTCATCTTTTTTCCCCCCCTCCAATCACAAAGTTATTGTAATGACAATGATGTCCTTGTTTTGCATTTTGCATCCTTGGTTCTTGTAATGAATGATAAATAATAATGATGTTCCTGCTAGACATGGTCTAAATTCATGCCATAATTGCTAATTTGCTAAGTCCTGTTCCACATTTTTCAAAGTGGAAGTTTTTTTTTTTTATTATTTATAAAAAAAAAAGTTCTAAATCAGATGTAAGTCATTTACTTCTCAGATTGCACCTTCGACAATACGTGTTTTATTTCCAGTGCTCGGGATTCATTTCAGCAGCCAGAACTTTATGAATTTGATCACATCCATTATGATTCAAGTACTGGAAGTCCAGTTGCAATATTGTATGGTGCTCTTGGGACACAACTTTTGGTAGTATTTTCAGTTTCAAAGAATTTCATGTCGCATTAGTGACAACAGCCAAAGAGGTCTACTACCTGGTGCTAAGCTATATTTTTTTTACTTGTTACTACATTTTTATGTACCTATTGGTGAGCTATTGCATATGGTTGTGCTACTACTGGTGCATCATCAGTAAATGTAGATTTTTCCATAGAGTAAACATTTGTCAAAATAGATT
This sequence comes from Camellia lanceoleosa, assembly GCA_025200525.1. NCBI lineage: Eukaryota > Viridiplantae > Streptophyta > Magnoliopsida > Ericales > Theaceae > Camellia > Camellia lanceoleosa. The sequence goes on along the minus strand of JANUSC010000041.1, from coordinate 190,146 downwards.
AGCATCAGGCTGCTTTAGTGATTGATTCCCACTTATCACATAATTGAGTTGTATTTTTTCCCACATGCATCCTGGTTATCAAAAACTCATCGGATACTTCTACGGACATGTCCATGTCTCGGACAGAGTGGTAGAGTCTTTCTAGGATAGACTAGAGTGAGTGTATAGTGTAATTAGATGAAAAGGCATCATAAATTCATAAGTTGTTTACAAGCTTCAATAGTCTCTTTTATCTTTTTCTTTGTTTAGTAAATCCATTAGAAGTGCCACAAATATTGCATGTACATGGAATTGTAAACCTAGCTATTGTGCAGAAAAAATCTCAATAGTACACACGTACTTCTCTCTTTCTCTCTCTCATTTTTTTTTCTTGATTTCATACTTCTATTTTTTTTTTTTTTTGTATGACTCTATTGTAATTGATTTAATTATCTGATGGGATTTTCGGACAACACACAACAGTTATGCAGGGGATCTTATTGAAAATACTACCAAAAGTTGTGTTATTTTTAATCTAAAGTTCTGTCTGGTAGTGTACAGCTTTTTGTTGATTTAGATAATCTATATATGTACTTGGAGTAGCATATTCATTTCAATGTACCCATGCAACTCTTTATGCATTCTTATTTTTGAATTTTGAGACATTATTCTTTGATTTTTCTTTTACTCTAATGGAGTATGATGTTGACTTCTAGGGAAAAGTCAAGTACGTTGCTAGACTTGTATTGCCTTCTGGTTGTCAATCAAAAAGTGGCCATTGTGCAGCTGTTGGTACAAATAATCCGGTACACTTGGGTGGCTATGGTGTAGAACTTGCTCTGAAGAATATGGAATACAAGGCTATGGATGATCGTGCAATAAAAAAAGGTTAGCCTGCTTAACTCATGCTATTTTGCTAATTTAATTGACCAACTTTGAAAGCTATGCAAAGTTTCATTCTCTTCCGGTTATGAAACTCCATAGATGGTGTCATTGAAACCTGTCTTCCACTTCATTTATAGAAATATGAATTGTACTCTAAGTTGAAATTATGCACTATACCTCGTAGTTTTTATTAATCAGTTCTATGACGCTAAATTATGGGTGGCATGAGTATCCCAAAAAGTTATCCTAATATCCTATTGTTGTTTCTCTAATAAGGAGTTTCTTTTGCTTTTTCTCTTTAAAATGATCTGTGCTAGTCAACTCTTCTTCTGATGCTTTTCCAACAAAGTTGTGCATTTCTAAATTATGATATTTTACTTCAGAATGTGTGAATTTGATCTGTTATTTGTTAACTTATCTATATTGTCCTTATCTTATTCCGATAGGTACAGTGTTTTAGTTCTTTGATTTGAGTTAGGAATAGATTCTTAAACAATATGATGTTGGAGATATAGGTGTAACTCTTGAAGATCCTCACACTGAAGATGTCAGCCAAGAAATTAGGGGCTTCATATTCTCTAGAATTTTGGTTTGTTTCTGAAAGTCATATTTGCCTCAATTGCAATTCCATTTCAAAATACTTTTGGTCACTTCTATAGCTACATTAATTGCTGATCTTTCTCTCTATACATGATCTAGATATATTTAGCAGATGATGTATGTTTACTGGAGACCATTATAATCTTTTATTTTCTGGATGGAGAATCTTTTTTGGCTGAAAACTCAAGTTTGAAAAATGTTTTCAAGCAATCATGAGTGGACTTTTCTTCATTTTGTAACAACCTGTCACATATAGGAAAATAAAGTTATGCTTGACTATTAACTATAAGCAGTTTGACTATTAACACTTTTTGACAAATACTTTATTGATTACTATTATTATTTTTATTGTTATATTTAGTAAGACAAGAAAATTGACTATCACTAATACATAGGATACAGTTACAACATGGAAATGAACTTTTTTTAATAAACCTTAAATGTTGTATGTGTCATTTTCTGATTTCCAATGAATCACAAATCTGAAACTGAAAATAGAAGTAATTTACTTAGCTGCGGAGAATGATTAGAAAATATGAACAATAATATGTGACACGAGTTTTTTTGGTGACATTGAAAATCTGCCAGCATTTTATGACTGCCTTTACTTGAGTGTTGAAATTTTCTTCTTAGAACCTTGACTGTATTGGCAACATTATTTTTTTGGGTATTTTTGCTAGGCAATGTTGGAGTTGTTCTAAGTTAGTGATGTGATTAATAGGCGCTTGGCATGTACAAAGGAACTTCTGGTTGTTAAGCTAGACTTATTGTGTACACAATTTGTATTGACATGGATAGAGAGGTCTATGCAATGTAATTGATAATATGTTAATGCTTTTCTTGTTAATTTTCTTTGCACATTGGTTTTTGATAACGTTTGGAAGCATACTTGCAAATCAAGATCAAGTATTAAATTTTTTTTTCCTGAATTGATACTTAGTTGTTGTTGCAAATCAAGATTGAGCGTTGATTTTTTTTGTAGACTCCATGTTAGTTCATTTTGGGATTAGCTTTGATGATTTTTTTTGTTATACTTAATGGATTATTATTAAAGTTGTTTAATGGATATATTTTGATTTATAATATAAATTGTTTAGTGAATTTTTTTTGTGGAGTGGTGTATAATAGTTAATGGATTTCTTAGTACATTTAAAAAGCTATTGGGATATGAGCAGGGATATTTGCAAAATAATAATTTAAATTGAAATATAAAATATGGAACAAGTTTAGTGACAAATTTGTTTCGTCATTTGTACTTGTTATTATGACAAAGTGATTATTTGTCGCTAATAAATGTTTTTTGTGACAAAATTTATTACAGATTATATATGAAAGTTTTAATTGATTTTGTTGTTTGGTGATTAAAAATTTCGTCATGTGTATAAATTTTTGTCACGAAATATATTTCGTCGCCAATTTGACTTTTGGAGACGCAAAATTTCGTCAACTTTATATCTTACTGTGACGAAATTATTTCCTCGTCAATGATCAACACGTGTGACAAATTTATTCATCAACTAAAGTTATAAATAGGGTATTGAATAACTATTTGGTGAGGAAGATGAGGAATTTTGGCGACAAAATGTTGTTTTATTGGTGACAAAAAACTTCGTCACTGAAGTAATTTCATTTGTGATGAAATTCTTTTTCGTTACAATGGTTTTTAGTGACAAACATTTAGTGACGAAACCGGTGAGGAAAATATTTCCTCACAAATATCTATAGTGACGAAATAAGCTCTTTGGAGAGAAAAAAATCGTCATTCAAGACCCAACTTCTTTTTCTCTCTAGACTGTTTTTCGATATAATTCTGATCCCATCTAACTTAATCATCGGAGGGTCCATGGAAGAGAACCACCCTATATTGGAACCTTCTTATTGGACTCTTTGCAAGTATGTCTAGAAGGACGAAGCAAAAACGACTTGTGGAGCCCCTAGATCAGTCTAACCCAGTCCTACTCCAACAAAACTACTTTATCAAAAATAATTTTTTTTGGGTGCATAATTGTAAGCAAAAATTACAGAGCAAATAATATGACAAAAAATCGCAAAATGAAGAATATAAATAAATGATAATTTGGGAAGCTAGCTAAAAGCTAACTTTTAGCTTTATATCACCTTTCACATTTTTTACACACGAAAGAACAAAAAAAATAAAAAAAAAAAGTCAAAAAGTTAACTTTTAACCAACTTTTCAAATCATCCCTAAGTACATATATAGGGCCTTTGTGGTCAGATTTCTATTGATTATTATCAGCCAGCTTTATCCTTTTGATTAAATGATGATGATGATGTTGAGGAAATATCATTTTGTCTCCCAAACTATCATGTGTTTTTCAATTTGACCCCCATACTTCAATTAATTTCAATTTAATACCTGGACTTTCAAAAAATTGATCAATTTAACCCCTGCCATCACATTTTGTCTACAATTGGATAGAATGTGATGACCTGTCTCCTTGAACTATCTTTTGGAGGGAATGTAAGAGGGCTTTGCTTACAAAATAAGCTGGTGATGGATACTTAAACTATGGCTTTGTTGGGATCAAAATTGGTTTTAGGGTTTTCAAATTCCTTAAATGAAATCCAAAGCAAAGTTCATCATCGAACGAAGGGCACGAACTAACATTGAATCATGGGTTGGGTTCGGAGAGTGAAGGATGGCAAGCGAAGGAATCGACTAACTGTTTATGGTATTTACTGTTAATATTTGTTTATTTTTTAAGTTAATGATTATGAAAAATCGATTTCTGATATAATACTAATTTGTTTTGGCATTTTTTAGAATAAATTTTTGTCTGTTTGTCTTTGAAAAGGATTTGTTTAATCGGACTTGTTTTACTTGAATAGTGTAATACTTGATTAGTGTATTAGTTTAATTTGTCCTTAAAAGAAACTAATTTTTTATGTAATGCTTTTGAAAAATCAATTTACTAAGAATATAGATACTTTTCTCTTATGGTAGTAGTAGTTTAATACTGTCTCATGGTAATAGGAGTTTAATACTAATTTTATTTATTTATTAGTATAATTAGTCCATAATAGCATATTTTTTTTATTTAAAAAATACCTCAAAAGGATCTTGTTATTTCACAATCAAAATGCATCATGGGGGCTTGGTTAGTTATGATCCTCAAAGGGTTTATAGTGGTAGATTTATCAGTTCTTTTGACTTTTGTAATTCTAATGAAATATCACTTGTGGAGTTGGATAATATGGCTAAGGAAGTAGGCTGCAGTTAGGGGTGTAATCGAGCCGAGCCGAGCCGAGTTTCACTATGTTCGAGCTCGGCTCGGCCTATTATGAAGGTGTTCGAGCTCGGCTCGAGCTCGAGACGAGTCCAAATATGTTGGCTCGAGCTCGGCTCGCTTAAAATTTTGCTAACTCGAGCTCGGCTCGTTATGGCTCGTTAGCCAAGCTCAACCATCAAAGACCAGCAGCTGCTACACTTAAATAGAGCTCTGTCTGTCCAGAAAATGCATGATTAAACGATGTGGGACTCCAAGTTAAACCACCAAAGGCCAGCAGCTACTCCAAAAGTCCAAAAGTCCCACATCGGCTGAAGGAAGTAGCATCCTTTAGCTTTCACTACTTATAAAAGGGAGCTGTAAGTCCCACATCGCTCAAGCAAGGAGCATCCTTGAGCTTCACTACTTATAAAATGGAGCTGTGTGCAGTGTTAGTTGCAGCCTAATTTCTGAGGAAAGCCAAGGAACATATATTACAATATATATATATGTTATATAGTTACGTAATATCAAAATTTTGTGACATGTATAATATATATAATATAATTAAAATATATATATAAATATTTATTTAAGCTCGCGAGCCTAATCGAGTCGAGCATTATTAAGCTCGAGCTCGGCTCGTTTATTATACGAGCTTAAAATTTAAGCTCGAGCTCGTTTATTTAGTAAGTGAACCGAGTTCGAACGAGCCTTAACGAGCCGAGCTTGAGTTTGTTCGTGAACAGCTCGGTTCATTTGCAGTCCTAGCTGCAGTAGATGTAACATCTATTACTATAAGATTAATTGTTGTGCTAGGTTAGAGTTGATTAACACTGATCAAGATGTAATGAGGTTGGAGATACTTGTGGACACAAACAGAGTAGTAGAGGTTTATATAGGTTGTTTAGGAATGGATAATGTTATAGGTGCCCAAGTTAATCAAGTAGGGTCAAGTGCAAAAAGAAGACAGAGAAATGAAGTACTTGTAGATATACAGGTAACAGAAGAGGAAGATAGTGATGACTATGATCCTAATCCCACAAAGTCTTCCTCATCTAAAGAGCCTAAGAAATATGAGGATAGTGACTATAGATTTTTTGATGATGATGCATTGCATGAGGCTAATGTTGACAAAGATATAGAGTTTACTGGTGTAGGAAGTAGTAAGAATGTAATGGCCGAGGCAGTTGATAAGCTAGAAAGCCTTTGAAGCTCCTCTGATAAGCTAAGAAGTATTGACAGCTCATATGATGAAGGAGGTAGTTCTCATTGGAGGAAATACTTTGTTTTTAATGTTGAGTCTGATATGCACAATCCTCAATTCAAACTTGGTATGGAGTTCAAGAGTTATGATATGTTTAGGGATGTTGTGAAGGATTATGCAATTAAGTGGGGCAAACATATAACATTTACCAAGAGTCACAAACAAAAGGTTAGGGCAAAGTGCAAGGTTGGTTGTCCTTGGGTTTGTTATGTTTCATATGTAAAAAGTGATGGGTTGTATAGGATCAAAACACTTGTTGATCAGCACACTTGTAATAGGCCTTTTGATGTAGTACATGTGACTGCCAAATGGATTGTGAAGAGGTACTTTGAAAGAATTAGGTTAAATACTTGTGTTGGGGTCCATTAAAGAAAGCTTTTATGAATGCTTGCAGACTAGTGATAAGAGTTGATGAATGCCATTTGAAGGGGTCACATGGTGGTATTCTCTTGACTGCTGTTGGGATAGACGCAAACGATTGCATATTTCCATTTGCCTATGCAATTCTTAAGAAAGAGAAGAAAAAAGCATGGTTGTGGTTTTTAGAGCTGCTAAGATATGATCTCAATATTGTAAACTCTCATTGTTATACCTTCATGAGTGATAAACAAAAAGGTTTGATTGATGTAGTGGCTGAGTTGTTCCCAAATGCTACACATAGGTTTTGTGTGAAGCATTTGTACAACAATTTTAGGGGTGAACACAAGGGGTTGGTGCTAAAAGATTTGTTGCCGAAGGCCGCTAGGGCAACAACTGTTCCTGCATTTACCAGAGTGATGGAAAAGATTAAAGAAGTTGATTGTAAGGCATATGCTTGGCTAGTAGAAAGACCACCAATTCGTTAGAGTAGGAGCCACTTCAACACTTTTCCAAAGTGTGACATTTTACTAAACAATCTCTGTGAGTGCTTCAATTCAAGTATCTTGGCGCTAGGAGTAAACCTATGGTTACAATGTTAGAGAAGATTAGGTTGTTGTTGATAGAAACAGTTCAAAAAAGACGTGATGCAATGCAAAGGCACAATGGTCCTATATGTCCTAAGATTCAGAATTAGTTGGACAAAATGAAAGTGGATGCAGCTGGATGGATTCCTAGATGGAATGGCAATGAGCAATTTAAGGTTGTATGGCCATATGGTGAGCAATACAAGGTGGATTTGCAAGCTTGGAGTTGTGGTTGCAGGAAGTGGGATCTATCAGGCATTCCATGTGCCCATGTTGTGGTTGCTGCAAATTACTTGGGTCAAGAATCAAAAAAATATTTTCATCAGTACTACAAGGTGGAGACTTATTTGAAGATCTATGACAACATGTTGAGTCCTATTAATGGTAGAGAAATGTGGCCAAGAACTGAGTATGCAAAGGTGATGCCACCTGATGTGAAGAAGAGAGTTGAGAGGCCTAAACAACATAAAAGAAAAGAGATTGAGGCACCAACTGAAGGCACAAAGCTAGAAAGGCAGGACACTAAAATGACTTGTAATAATTGTGGGAAGGTAGGAACCAATAGGAGAAGTTGCAAGGTGAAAGACAGATTGAACTACATGCAAGAAAGCCAACCTGAAGGGATCCAACTTTAAGGGAGCCAGACTAAACAAAGCCAACCTCAGAGTCAATTAACTACAGAAGGACCTGAGGTCAGGCCACACAGAAGACAGAAGAAGCTGGTTGTAAGTGTTCTTCCTTTTTTTTTTTTTTTTAAAAAAAATAGTAACTTAATTGTCCTATATTTGATTGTGCTTAATTGTGGATAATTCAATCTTATTCCAGGTTAAAAAGAGAGTGGTACAAGAAAGTTAGTCAACTCCATCTCCAATGAGTTCAACCAGCACACCAAAGGAGGGTCAAATGATATGGAGAGGCAAGCTAGTTTACAATGCTAGTGGCCTGAAAACATCATCTACTGGACAGAAAAATGGAGAACTTGGAGATTGAATCCACTGCATGGAAGCAGGAAGCACCACTGCACAAAAGCTTGAAGTTTTTTATTTTTATTTTTTTTTGGATAAAAGAAGGAAACATCCACATCACTTTGTCATTGGGGCTTTTATTTAATGGTTTTTTGCTTGGAATGATTGCCCTGAACTTCTTAACTATGTAAAGGTAGTATTTTGGTTGTCACAAACAATTGTGTGTTTTAAAAACTTGAATGTCAAATTTATGAATGTTGGTTTTGTGCATGATGCTGTATTTTATGGACGCTGCTCTTGATTTGTATGTAAATTTAGGTTGTGTTGGTTTTAGTTGCCATTTGATGGATGGATGCCATTTCATGCCAATTCAATAAGTATTGGATGGATGCAATTTATTAGTGATGCCAATTGTGTGTTTTGAAGATTTCAATGAGCAATTATGCATGTAACACACAATGCTGGTGATAGGTTTTTTATTCATTGGTTGCCATTTGATGGATGGATGCCATTTCAAGGGGCCATTCGAAGAGACCACCAATTAATTTTTGTATTTTATTTTTTGACTTAATGGTGACATTTTTTTTTTTATTTATTATTATTATTAAATGATAATGCTCTGTTTTTGTAAGGCTAAACACAAATTGTTTTTTAAGGGACAAACAAATGGTGCGATGCTCTTTTTTATTTTTTATTTTTTATTTTTTTTTCAGAGTACAACCTTAATACAAAGTATGAAATTTTCATTCATAATATTCCCCTCCCCCCCTCCCCTCCAAAATTACATTGATTCATAATATTTCCCCTATTACATTCATTCATTCATAATAGTTCCCTCTCCATTACATTCTTTCTTACATTACATTACAAATCACATTGATAAAATGACGTACCATGAGGCAGCCAAGCATATCCATAGCTTTCTCTCTTTTCGATTCCTTGTATGTAATCTTGCTTCTAACTTATTAACCTTCTTCAACAGCCCAGGAATGATTTGCATTACCCGTGAGCACATAGGTAGGTCTACCCAAGTGAACTGATTACAACCATTACAAGGAAACTGAGGAACTTCCTACTAGGATTTGCATCAGTCCATGATGTTTGTATCACCCTTCGTCTTCCATAGCAGATGCATCTCACGTCTTCCATGTCACTTGGGCTCCATCTTCCCTGATTTCTTGACCCTCTATTCCTCATTCTCTCACACCCATCGAAATGATGCTCTTTTTTCTTTTCTTTTCTTTTCTTTTTTTTTTTTTTTTTTTTTTTTTTTGTGGAACTTGCATGTGTTAAATAACAGAAGCCAGAAGGGAGAGGTTGCATATGGTGGGAAAGACTTTTACATACCCTCCAAAAGATAGTTCAGGGGGACAGCTCATCACATTTCGTCCAATTGTAGACAGAATGTGACGGCAGGGGTTAAATTGATCAATTTTTTGAAAGTTCAGCTATTAAATTGAAATTAATTGAAGTATGGGGTCAAATTGAAAAATGCATGATGATTTAGGGGGCAAAATGATATTTCCTCAATAATATTTCAAACACACACACCAAAGTAGCTAACTACTAAATCTTATAATATGGAATAGGATAATTTTTAAGTACGTCCATATGCAAGACTTTTTTTTTTTTTTTTTTTGTTATGTGTTTTTTTTTAGTTATATAATTTTGTATTTGTTGTCATACATTAACTTGTTAAGCATGTCAACTTACAAGTCAACTACATTAAAATAATAGATTTTATTATATCTACATACGTTATCTCATAAAAATGTATAAGCTAATACAAATTTTTTATAAGTGATCTCATAAAAATTTTTAGGAACACAAAATCACGTAAGTTTTCATGAAATCATGTAAGTAATCTCACAAAAATACGTAAGTTAACATAAATTTTTCATAAGTCATCTCATAAAATTTTGTAGGAACACAAAATCACGTAAGTTTTCAAGAAATCACGTAAGTGATCTCACAAAAATACATAAGCAACACAAATTAGAGTAAATGATCTCAAAAAATTTTGGACAATACAAAATTACGTAAGTTTTCACAAATTCACTTAAGTGATCTCACAAAAATGTGTAAGTTAACACAAATTTTTCGTAAGCGATTTCATAAAATTTTTGAAGGACAAAAAATCACGCAAGTTTTCATGAAATCACATAACTAATCTCACAAAAATACAAAAGTTAATACAAATTTCTCGTAAGTGATCTCATAAAATTTTTTAGGGACACAAAATCACGTAAGTTTTTACAAAATCATATAGGTGACCTTACAAAAATGTGTAAGTTAACACAAATTTGAGTAAGTGATCTCATAAAATTTTGAACAACACAAAATCAGTTTTTCACAAACTCACGTAATTAATCTTACAAAAAATAAGTTAACACAAATTTTCCTTAAATGATCTCATAAAATTTTTTAGGTAAACAAAATTACATAAGATTTCACGAAATAACGTAAGTGATCTCACAAAAACATGTAAATAACACGAATTTGAGTAAGCGATCTCATAAAATTTTGAATAATACAAAATCATGTAAGTTTTTCACAAACTCATGTAAGTGATATCACAAAAATGCACAAGTTAACACAAATTTCCTATAAGTGATCTTATAAAAAAATTTGGAACAAAAAATCATATAAGTGATCTCACAAAAATGGATAAATAACACAACTTCGAGTAAATGTTCTCATAAAATTTTGAACAATACAAAATCACGTAAGTCTTTCACAAACTCACGTAGGTGATCTCACAAAAATGAGTAACTTAACACAAATTTTCCCATAAATGATCTCATAAAATTTTTGAGGAACACAATCACATAAATTTTCATGAAATCACGTAAATGGTGTCATAAAAAACGCGTAAATAACACAATTTCGAGTAAGTCATCTCATAAAATTTTGAGCAACACAAAAGCAAGTAAATTTTTATAAACTCACGTATGAGATCTCACAAAAATGCGTAAGTTAATATAAATTTTCTATAAGTGATTTGATAAAAGTTTTGAGGAACACAAAAGCATGAAAATTTTCACAAAATCACGTATGTGATTTTACAAAAATACATAAGTAACACAAATTTGAGTAAGTTATTGATCAATTTATCCAATCAATTGACGAAGCTAATTGATTGGCCAATTAATTGGCTGTGGACAAGTCCTCCGATCAATTGACAAATCGATTGGAGTGACCAATTCTTCCAATCAATTCACTAATCAATTTCTTTGTGAAATTTTAGATGTGTAATCAATTGTAACATCGATTGGTTTCGGTCAAATCGTCTAATCAATTGAAAATTGATTGGTGGTGGTCAATCAAATGATTATTCAATTGGTTATTGGAGTGACCAATTCTTCCAATCGAGATTTTTTTGTAAAATTAGATGTGCAATCAATTGAAAAATCAATTGGTGGTGATCAATCCATTCAGTCAATTGGAGAATCGATTAGTGGTGGTCAAGCCATCCAATCAATTGTACAATCAATTACAGTGGTGTATTATTCCTATTAATTGGCCAAACAATTCTTTTGCATGGTGCTGGACCATCATCGACAAATGTTCGAGTTGGAGACACCCAATGTTGCTTGAAACAACGACACATTAGTGGATGTCGGTATATAGTGACATCCGTACAATACAATAGATAGATTGGTGATTGGATGGAAAAGAGGTTTACAACCACTTGAAAATATGAAAGAACTATGAGTTAAGGAGAAAGATGTTGTCAGTGCCTACGTTGTTGAGCCACAAGGACACTTTAAGAATATCATTCTTGTAAAAAAAAAAATTTTACAAGGTGGACTCAAAGTTTTGGACTCAATTTGGAAGAAAGGGAGATAGTGGACTTAGAATTTCGGATTCAATTCTCATGATAGATTCAAGGAATTTGAGGCTTAAAGAGACAATTTTAATTGAGGTATATTTTTTGAATTTTTTTTTGTAATTTTATTATTTAAATTAATTTTTCTCATTTTTTAAATAAAAATTATTATTAGATATTATTTTAAAGGGTCTAATTGATATTTTGATAATAGTTTGAGAGATAATGTAAAATGAAATTTCAAATCAAGTTTTGATGCCACATTAATTGATTTTTGAGTGATTGTTTGAGAGTTAAAAATAAAAATTTCCTCAAATTCCTCTCAGTGCAAAAATTACTAATTTCATAACAAATTGTCAATATCTTATCATCACCACATAACTAAACTTATATTGGGGATATAATTTCCTTAATATTATCTTTTAGTTATTTTACATTTCAAAAAGAGGGGAAAAAAATTTAAATAAAAAATTACAAGAATATTAAAAAATATATAAAAATTCATTTAAAATAATCATTTTAGTCTCAAATTATTTCAAGCCGGCCTTAGTTGATGAAAGCCTCTCCTAATTTGATTTCTACATACAATAATTTACAAAATGAACAATTCATATCATTCAAACGTGACGCATGATGAGCCTTCAATTAAACTTGTCTCCACATCTCAATTTCCTTTATCTCGCCTCACTGTTGGCAATTCTACCACCCTAGCTTGGCATGGAAGCCATGTAGAGTCTGGTGCTCGATGATCATCTGGTGTATCTACTTTTTCTTCAGTGATCTCTCCTCTTTTAGAGAAATTATTCTTGTTGGTTTGATTAGTTGGAATTGGAGTAGTTGCAGTGGGTCGATGAGGATGGTGAGATGAGAAATCAGTGGGATTGTTTCTGAGGCTCCAATCAGGTGTTGACAATGAAGTTCGAGGAGACGTTAATAATGAACACTGTTCTTGCTTCTTTCTCTTCACTGTTGCCTCGGCATGCCATTGCTTTATAATGTTGGCTATTTTCTCTTCTAGTACCTTACTCTTAAATTGTGATCCCATCTGTCACCAAACAATCGATTATTATGTATTTAGGGATACATAAATTTTTTTCAGAAAATTGCACCCAGTATCCATTTATTTTAGGGTAAATTATACAAATGGTCTCTATAGTTTACATGATGTGTCAATTTGGTCTCTGTTGTTTCAATTTGCTCGATTTTGCTCCTTAATTTAACAGATTATGTCATTTTATTCCGATAAATAACGGTTCTTAAGTTTGATAGATAGAAAGTCTACACAATGTGTCAATTTGGTCCTTGTAGTGTACACAATGTGTTGATTTGGTTCTTGTTGTTTTAATTTGCTCGATTTTGACAGGGACCAAATTGATACATTGTGTAAACTACATAGACTAAATTGATACATAGTTTGACTTTTCATCTACCAAACTTAACAACCGTTATTTATTGGACTAAAATGGCACAATCCGTTAAATTAAGGAGCAAAATTGAGCAAATTGAAACAAAATGAACCAAATTGATATAACTACAAGGACTATTTGTATAATTTACCCATTATTTTATTTGGCTTACATTTTTGAAAAATAAATGTCTTAGCAATATATTTTGCATTCATTTTGAATTGGGTCTACACAACAAAAAATGAATGTTATTCTCACTCCACTATTTTATCCTAAATTTGCCTTTTTGTGATAATATATATATATATATATATGGCCAATTTCTAATACATTTAAAGGATTCAGAAATATGTGAATAAAATATATGCTAAATTTTTTATTATTTTCATGCTATATAGCATTTTATTTTTATAATCATAATAATATATATGGATACATATGAAAAAAATATTCTACTATTTATAGAACATAAATATTATAAATTCAAGAAGAAAAAATACTCAAAAAATGCTCAAAGTTAAATGTATAGTATAAATTTAAATATTGTACGGTGTAAGCCACACTCAAGATGAACTTGATCACACATTTCAAAGTCTTAGCAATTTTTTCAATATTAATATTATTTTAAAAATATGTAACATGTTAGTAATAGCACTAGTAGTAGTTTCACCTGTGTCACAAGTGCATAAAGGGGAAGTGTAATATAGCTGCAAAGAACCTGAACCGCCACTCTGAGGAATAAAATCATATTAGAATTAGTAATGAAAAACAAACATGAATTTGAAATAATTTCACAATAGTTTCATGCACTAAAATAGGTGGTGGTGGCAATGAAAAATGCAAGTTTATATAGATGCTTCTTACGCTAACACAACTCTTGTCACAATAATCCCTGTGTGCTCATGGTAGCATGAATTGAACCCAAACTGTATCTGCACTTCAAAAACACAAACTATAGTGAGTGTAAGAATATATTAATTTTGATAGTTCAACTTGTCTTGAAATTATGTTGAATGTGGAAAACATAAAACAACATTTCAATGTATAAAAAATTAAATCACAAAAAAATATAAAAAAAAATAAAAATTATTGGATGGCTCTAGACCAAATAATTGGCTTTGATTTGATCACACAGTTTATTCATGATAGGTTGTATGGACAAGCAGGATTTACAGAGGAGGAGGTCTGGGCTGCTGTAAAGAGCTGTGATGGGAATAAAGCTCCCGGTCCTGACGATTTTAACCTTCTGTGTTTTCAAAAGTGCTGGAAGGTTTTTAAGACTGATGTGTTGAGATTTTTCAATGAATTTCACGAGAATGGAAAATTGGCAGGTGGTGTCAATAGTTCTTTCGTCACTCTTATTCCAAAAGTTGAGGATCCAGTTAGCATTTTGGAGTATAGGCCAATTAGTCTAATTGGCTCTATGTATAAAATTCTTACTAAAGTTCTATCTAATAGTTTGAGGCAAGTGATTCCTAGGGTAATTGGGGAGGCTCAATCCGCTTTCCTGAGGGGGAGGAATATTTGGGATGGGGTCTTGATCGCAAATGAAGTAGTTGATTGGTGGAAGAGAAGTGGTCAGTCAGGTGTGATTTTGAAATTAGATTTCGAAAAAGCCTATGATTCTGTGAATTGGGATTGCCTTCTATATATGATGAGTAGGTTTGGATTTGGAGCAAGATGGAGAAAATGGATTCAGGAGTGTGTTTGTACTCCAAAAGTTTCTGTTCTAGTTAATGGGTCTCCTACGGCGGAATTTAACCCTGAAAAAGGCCTCAGGCAGGGTGATCCCTTGTCGCCTTTCCTTTTCAACCTGGTTGCAGAGGGTTTAAATATGTTGATTAAAAGGGCAGGTGAATCGGGGTTTATCACAGGTGCTGTTATTGGGCAGGAGGGGGCAAGCACAACTGTTTCACATTTACAGTTCGCAGACGATACTATAATTTTTTGCAAGGCTGATGTGGGGGAGGTTATAGCATTAAAACGAATTTTGAGATGTTTCCAATTAGTGTCAGGACTGAAAATAAATTTTCACAAAAGCTATGTTTGTGGAATTGGTGTGAGTGTGCAGATGGTTAAGGACTGTGCTGGTGTGCTTCATTGTCAAAATCAAAGTCTTCATTTAGTTTATCTTGGTTTGCCTCTTGGTGCTAGCCCTAGATTGAAGAAAACTTGGAAACCAGTAATCGATAAAGTAAGGGCTAAATTAGCATCTTGGAAAAGGAAACTTCTCTCTTTTGGGGGTCGTTTAACTCTTATCAGGTTTGTTTTGTCCAGCTTACCTGTGTACTACTTATCCATTTTTAAGATGCCCCAATCTGTGATTAAGACAATTGAGAGTTTGAGGGCAGCTTTCTTATGGGGAGGGTCTGAGCTAAGAAGGAAGATTTATCTAGTTAAATGGGAGGAGATTACTAAAACAAGGGACCAAGGTGGGTTGGGAATTAGAAGGCTAAAGGATGTGAATGACTGTCTTCTAGTGAAATGGTGGTGGAGATTTGGTGTTGAGGATAATTCCTTGTGGAAAAGGGTTCTGTGTAGTAGATACCAGTATAATGGTGGGAAATGGTTGCCTTTTCCGTGCTCTGATGAATATTTATCTAAAGTATGGGGGGGAATATTAAGGGTTGGCCAATCTAACCCTCAATTGAAGAGTATCTTTCTTGATAACGTCAAGTTGGTTGTGGGAAATGGGGGCAGGATTCAGGTTTGGTTGGATCATTGGTGTAGGAATCAGTGTCTCATGGAAAAATTCCCTAGGTTGTTCAGTTTATCAACAGAAAAAGATATAACTTTAAGTGCATTATTGGAGAGGAAAAGATTATCAGGGGTCTGGGAATTCAAGTTTCGAAGAGTGTTGTTTGCTTGGGAGACCGAGGAGTTGGAAAGGTTAGTTACCTTAGTTGATCAAGCAGAGTTGGGGGCTGGGGACAATGCAGATTGTTTGAAGTGGCTGGCATGTTCATCAGAACAATTTTC
Source organism: Camellia lanceoleosa (assembly GCA_025200525.1). Lineage (NCBI taxonomy): Eukaryota > Viridiplantae > Streptophyta > Magnoliopsida > Ericales > Theaceae > Camellia > Camellia lanceoleosa. Next base: position 174,065 of record JANUSC010000041.1, on the reverse strand, counting down.
TATATCCTCTCTTTTAAAAGTTTTTGCAGATAGTCCTTCTATTCTGAGCACTGGTATGTTATGGCAGAATTTGGTTCCTCCGAGAGTTCAGTTCCTTGGTTGGTTAGCGTGGAAAGGTAGATTGAAAACAACCATGTTTCTACAAAAGATTGGCGCACTCAACCAAACTGCTTCCATTGAGTGTGTTCTCTGCAGAAATGATGATGAAATAGTTAATCATGTTCTTCTTTGGTGCCCTTTTGTTTGGCAAGTATGGTCTACAGTGTTAAACTGGTGGGGGATTAAGTGGGCTGTGCCTGGTGATGTTAAAGGGTTGCTTCATTGGTGGATGGGATTTAAGTGGAGAAAGTTTGAAAATAGAATGTGGAAAGTTATTCCTTTGGCTGTCATGTGGTCTACTTGGAAACACAGAAATGAAGTAGTTTTCTCTGGGAAGCAGATTTTCCTTGGAGAATTCTGTGAGTTGATTATGGCTAGAGTGGCTTTTTGGGTCAAAGCTCATTCAAAAGGGTGTCCTTATTCAGTCCAGGATATCATTCGGAGATTGCAACAAATCAGGTATGTGTCTTTGTTTTAAAGTTATTCCTTTGTTTTAATATAATTGGTGTTGGGTTGCTTCTATTTCTTATGTAGTTGGTGGAAGTCACGGGTGTTAGGACTGGATTGGTGGTTGTTTAGTCTCTTTGTATGGTGTTTGGTTGTTTGTTAGTCTCTTTGTATGGGGTATATTTCTGGTGTTTTGTTTGGATTTTTTCTTGGATGGTATCTCACCATCCTCTGGTGGGTTTTTTCTTTCTTTGTTGATGTATTCATCTGTATTGTTGAATTTTCATCAATAAAGTTGATCCTCTTTGCTGATCAAAAAAAAAAAAAGTGGAATTTGGGATCTTACTATTAGGATTGTAAGAAAAATTGAAAAAATTGACCAAATCGAATCAAATTGGTTATATTTGGTCAATTTTTTTTTAATATGAATCGGTTTGTGCAGTTTTTAAAATTAATTTTTTTAGTTTTCGGTTCGGTACCGGTTTAGGCACCTTGTACACCGAATTAAACCGAAATCGACCGAAAGTTTCACATATTAAATATAATATATATTAAATATATAATGAAGTTGGTTGAGTACAAAGTTCAGTTGATTCACTTAATTGTTTATTTTTTCTTAAATATTCCACGTTTGAAAATAGATATTGGCAATGTGATAAATTGTTAGTTTGCCACTTATATGTGTTTGAGTCAAGTTTTGCTACTACTATGACTATATAACTATATAAGATGTTTATGTTGTTTTCAATTTTTTTGTTTTAACTCCACCTGATGGACTTGTTATTTAGTCTGATGGGATGATGGTTTTAAACTTTGGTTTTGCTTTGGTGTCAAGACTTTGGTTTTCAAATTATATTTTGTTTCTAATTCTATTTTAGTAAAAGCTTAAACACTTAGTATTTATTAATTCTTTTGTTTGTATTTTTGTGAATGGTCAGATTGGATATTGAAGTAATGTACAAATGGCTAATTCAATATTTTTATATAAATTATTTACTATATTACAAATTTAAGAAGTAACTCAAATTTGAAAGATCATAAATCAAAAACCGCATCGAGTCGAACCGTTTGAATTAGTGCGGTTTGGTGTGGTTTAGTGAAAAATTCGATTTGCATCTGTTGTTAATATAATATAATCGACATTATCAGTTCGGTGTAAAATTTCACCTAAACACCAACCGTGCCGAACCGATTGTTGGAAATTTTGAGTTTCTAGGCTGATTTTTGGGCAATTTTGAGCCCAAATTGACGCGAGACCCATGCACCATTTGAGGTGGGTTTGAGTGGTGACGTGTTCTTTGTCACGTGTTGAATCCTGTTTCGAAGACGATTCGTCAAAAACATTTTCGAATGAATGGAAAGTTGACGTCATTTTCGAGTTTGTAAAAATGAAAGTTGAAGAGACAAAGTGGATTTACTTACTAAATGGCTTGTCCCATATTGAAAAATAGAGAGAGTTTATATAGGTTGGCATACTTGGGATAAGCCACAAAGGGCACCCCAAGTTTTGTAAGAAAGACAGTTATGGACAAAGTGGGTTTGACCCAAATCCACTACACGCGCGCCATCGCCGCTGTTCAACCGGCCATGTCGGGTGTGTGGTGTGGGTCATGTCCTAACTTTAATGTTTTAGACAAAATTCATTTGAATTTTTTCAAAAACTTTTGAGGAAAAATTCAAAATTCCAAATTGAAATTCAAATTTGTGTAGGAAATTTTCAAATTCAAATTCGAGCAGTGGCATCCCTTCATTCTTTGGTCATCTCTCTTCACTCCGACAATTTTCATATTCGCACTTGTTTGGAGGAGTTCCAAACCCATCCGAACGGTCACCATCTTGCCCATAAATTCAGACATTGTCCAAACAATTATCATTCGTTTTTCTCTTCTCTTTAAGTGCATACTTTTGCATATTTGTTCTTCTGTGTTTCCGTAAGAGAGAATACAACATAGTCTGTTCGCCAGTCCCAATCTCGTCGTGTTATGTTGTTGGGTATAGTCGTTGCATCCTGGGAGGTCGGCATCATTGTTCTCGAGCAACACAGTGAGGACGTAACGATCTTAAGGAAAGTGTATCCAACACACATCTCGACTTTTTCTATACTTCTGCCTTTTCTGCATCCTGTAAGTTCTATTCATATTATTTTATTTTATTTACAATTTGTAGTCATTTTCTTTTCTTTTTGTGGTTTTCGGAAATATTATTCTGTTACAGAATAATTTTTTGGTTTCCAAAAAATAATTTACGTTATGAAATTATTTAGACTTTTATTATAAAAGTCATTTTGTATCTTTTTTGAATACACCCAGTTCGCTTGTTTTAATAGATAATTTCCTACAACTTAAGATCGTTATTTATTTTACTATTTAGTGTGTGTATTTATTTGGGTTTTTGAATTGTGAATTTCAGAAACATGTCAATGGATAGTGCTGAGACTATTCCGATTGTGACCCCAACAGTCTTGGGACCACTGCCAGTGACTCCTACAGTGCCAATAAACCATGGAGAAAAACTGGAAAAATTCAATAGAACAGAGTTTAAGATATGGCAGCAAAAAATATTGTTTTATCTTACAACTTTGCATTTGGCCCGGTACATCCTTGAGGAGACCCCAAAATAGACAGAAGGGGAGGACGCTGATTGTCAACTTGTCGCTATGGTAGACGCCTGGAAACAAGGTGACTTCCTGTTTCGGAATTACACACTTAATGGACTTGACAATTCTTTATACAGTATGTATTGTGTAAAGAAAACGGCCAAAAAACTATGGGAATCTCTTGAATTGAAGTACAAAATAAAAGATGTTGGTGCAAAAAATTTTGTTGTCGAACATTTTCTAGATTTTAGAATGTTAGATTCTAAAACGGTGATTGGTCAAGTCCAAGAAATTCAGTTGATCCTACATGATATCATTGCCGAAGGAATGATTTAGACTGAATCATTTCAAGTTGCTGCTATTATTGAAAACTTTCATCAGTATTGAAGGATTGCAAAAATTACCTTAAGCACAAGTGCAAGGAAATAAAGTTGGAAGAACTTATTAGGTGACTGAGGATTGAAGAGGACAACAGTAAATTCGAGAAGTCTAGGAACCAAATCATGCAGGCTAAGGAAAATGTTGTGGAACAATGACAGAGTTCGAGGTCCAACAATAACAAGAAGAGAAAGCATGATGGCAAAGGGTCCAAGCAAGCCTTCAAAGGTGAGAACAACAAAATATTCAAAGGCAAGTGCTATGTGTGTGGTGGTGATGGACATCGAGCAAAGGATTATTGAAGCCGCAAGGATGAAGCAAGTTCTAGCAAGAAACTGGCACAAGCCAACATAACCAAAGGTTACGATTTTTCTGATGGATTGGCAGACATCAACCTTTCTATAGTAGTCTCTGAGGCTAACTTGGTGGGAAACCCTAAAGAATGGTGGGTGGATACTGGAGCAACCCGCCATACTTGTGCAGACAAGAAAATGTTCACGACCTACAAGTGGTGGAAAATGGCGATTAGCTTTTCATGGGAAACTCATCCACATCAACTATAGAAGGAGAAGGGAAGATAGTGTTGAAGATGACCTCGGGAAGGAACTCACTCTCAACAATGTACTCTATGTTCCAAAAATTCGCAAAAAAATTTAGTTTCTGGGTCATTGTTGATTAAGAATGGGTTTAGGCTAGTATTTGAATCTGAAATAGTTTACTAAGGCTGGAATGTATGTAGGCTATAGCTATATGACCGATGAGCTTTTTAAGTTCAATGTGTTAATTGTTGTACCAACTGTTGCTTCTAATAATAAGAACACATCTTTGGTTATATTATTGATCCTTCTCATTTATGGCATGGTAGATTAGGACATGCAAATGATGATTCTTTGCTTAGACTTGTAAATATATATTGTTTACCTAATTTTAATTTTGATCCTAATCATACATGTGAAGTATGTGTTGAAGCTAAAATGACTAGAATATCATTTAATAAAATCGAGAGAAGTATTGAATCTCTAGGTTTAATTCACACCGACATTAGTAATTTAAAATTTGTGCAAACTAGAGGTGGTAAAAAATACTACATAACTTTTATTGATGATTACACTAGATATTCGTATGTGTACTTATTGCAAATCAAAGATGAGGCCTTAGAAGCTTTTAAGCAATATAAGGTAGAAGTTGAAAATCAACTTGGCAAAAAGATTCAGATTGTGAGAAGTGATAGAGGCCGTGAATATGATGCACCATTTGATGGGTTCTACTCAGAACTTGGTGTTATTCATCAAACCACTACACCTTATTCTCCTCAGTCAAGCGAAGTGGGTGAAAGGATAAACCGCATTCTTAAAGAGATGATGAATGCCTTGTTGATAAGTTCGGGTTTACCCCAGAACTTGTGGAGAGAGGCTATTTTATCAGCAAATTATATCCTAAATATGATACCTCATAAGAAAATTAACCAAACACCTTATGAATTATGAAAAGGTCATCGACCTTCTTATAATTACTTAAAAGTATGGGGTGCCTGGCAAAAGAAGCGGTCCCTAGTCCTAAAAAGAGTAAAATTGGACCAAGAACCGTTGATTGTGTATTCATCAGTTATGCAAATAATAGTAGTGCATATCATTTTTTGGTATTTAAATCAAGTATTCTCGATATAAATGCAAATATTATTATTGAGTCAAGAAATGCATCCTTTTTCAAACATATCTTTTCTTGGAAAAAGGATGAAGAGAATCAAATTCTTGTAGATACAATGACAATGGCTGAACAAGCCAAGTCATCTGGATTGGAAGAGCTAAGTTCTTCTAATAAATGAACTTTAAAGCCACCATTGAAAGTGGCGAAGACCAACAGGAATATGAGCCTACACGTGGAAAGAGACTAAGGACATCTAAATCTTTTTGTCTAGATTTTCTAACTTTTATGTTAGAAAATAAGCCTCAAAGCTTTAAGGAAGCGATATCAAGTTCTAAAGCACCTTATAGAAAGAGGCAATAAATGGTGAAGCTGAGTCTATTCTACAAAACCATACTTGAGAGTTGGTTGATCTACCTCTATGGTGCAAACAACTTGGATAAAATTAGATTTTCAAAAGGAAGATGGAAGCCAATACGTCAATTGATAAATACAAGGCTCGCCTTGTAATTAAGAGGTATAGACAAAAGGAAGGTCTTAACTACTTTGACACCTCCCCTGTAACAAGAATAACATCCATTTGTATGTTGATTACTATAGCAGCTTTGTGTAATCTTGAAATACAGTAAATGGATGTTAAGACCACCTTCTTAAATGGAAATTTAAATGAAAAAATCTACATGGAACAACCCGAGGGATTCAGAGTTCCTGCCCAAGAGAAGAAGGTTTGCAGACTTGTCAAATCCTTATATGGATTAAAGCAAGCACCAAAAAAATGACATGAGAAATTTGATCATGTTATGATTTTGGATGGGTTTAGAATAAACGAGTGTGATAATTGTGTCTATGTCAAAAATACTAATTGAGGTTATGTCATCATTTGTCTCTATGTAGATGATATGCTCATCATTGGTAGTAATATCAAAATGATAAAGTCTACCAAGAAATTGTTAAACAGAAGGCTTGATATGAAAGATATAGGAGTAGCAGATGTCATACTTGGAATGAAAATTTCTAAAACATCTGATGGATATGCCTTATCTCAGCCTCATTACGTTGAGAAAATTCTGAAAAAATTTGGGAAGCATGACAACCGTCCTGCTAAGACACCTATAGATGCTAATGTTCATTTATTAAAGAATACAGGTGAAAGCATATCACAATTAGAGTACTCTCAAATCATTGGAAGCTTGATGTACTTAATGAACTGCACACGACTTGATATAACCATCGCAGTCAGCAAATTGAGTAAGTACACAAGTAATCTGGGGAAGGATCATTAGGCAGCTATAATTAGGGTACTTAGATATCTAAAACATACCCAAAATTATGGATTGCATTATACAAAATATCCAGCAGTACTTGAATGGTATAGTGATGCAAATTCGATATCGGATACCAATGATTCAAAGTCCACTAGTGGATATGTCTTTACTCTGGGAGGTGCAACAATCTCTTGGAAATCCTCTAAGCATACTTGCATTGCAAGGTCCACAATGGAATTAGAGTTTATCGCTTTGGATAAAATAGAAGAAGAAGCAGAGTGGCTTCAAAATTTTCTAGAAGATATTTCGATGTGGGCAAAACCTGTGCCAACTATATGCATACATTGTAACAATGAAGCAGCAGTAGAACAGGCACAAAATCATATGTATAACGGCAAGTCTCGACACATTTGTTGATGACATAATACTGTTAGGCAATTGCTCTCAAATGGTATAAGTATCATTGACTATATAAGATCTAGAGATAATATTGCGGATCCGTTAACGAAAGAGCTAGCCAAAGAAAAAGTGTTTAATTTATCAAGGAGAATGTGATTAAAGCCTATTAACTAAGAATTGCCATAATGGAAACCCAACCTAGAAGACTGGAAATTCCAATAACTAGGTTTAATAGGACAACCGAATTATGTAGATTCCTCGATCACTAGAGAAGAGTGATCCCTGCAACGTTGTCAAAATAAGCTTTGCTTTTAATGATTTTTATATCTTGGTTATCCAAGTGGAGTGTGGCAGGACATTCTTAATAAGAATCACCTATATAAATGTGAACTGGGCCGGTTCTATGAGAATTAATAAGGCTAAATTCTCTAGAGCACTCATTGAACCAAGTATAGTTCATGGCCAAAATAAACACAACCGTAGAACAAGACTGTGTCTAGTAATACTCTGTGTGTAATCTATTGCCTTGACTTACACCAACATCTAAACAGTTCAAGGCATTGCATCCACTGGACAGGTAGTAAGTTCGATAGATTTTCACTATGGGAGGTTCAAAGCCAAAAGCTACCTATCCTGAAGTAGGGTATCTCCTTAATGTACCCTCTCACATTTTTTGCACATTGTTGCATGTCTGTTTCCGTCAACTCCATTCATGTGGGAGATTGTTAGAAATTTTGAGTTTCTAGGCTTATTTTTGGGTAATTTTGAGCCCAAATTGACGTGGGACCCATGCGTTATTTGAGGTGGGTCCGAGTGGTGACATGTTCTTTGTCACGTGTTGAATCATGTCTCGAAGACGGTTCATCAAAAACATTTCCGAGCAAATGGGAAGTTGACGTCATTTTCAGTTTCGTGAAAATAGAAGTTGAAGAGACAAAGTGGGTTTGCTCATTAAATGCTTGTCTCACATTGAAACAAAGAGAGAGTTTACATGAGTATATAAACTCTAGGTTAACATACTTGGGATGGGTCCTAAGGGGCATCCCAAGTTTTGTAAGAATGGGAGTTATGGGCAAAGTGGGTTTGACCTAAATCTCCCACACGCACGCCCTGTCGTTCGGCCGGGCGCTGGTGCGTGGTATGGGTCCTAATTTTAATTTTTTAGACAAAATTCATTTGAAAATTTTCAAAAACTTTTGCGGGAAAATTCAAATTTTTGCGAGAAATTTTCGAATTCAAACCCGAACAATGACATCCCTTCCTTCTTCGATCACTTCTCTTCATTTTAGCTGTTTTCATATTCGCACATGTTCAGAGGGGTTCCAAACCCATCTAAATAGTCACCACCTTGCCTATAAATTCAGACCTTGTCCAAGCAATTCCATTATTCGTTTTTCTCTTCTCCTTGAGTACATACTTCTGTATATTTGTTCTTCTATGTTTCTGTAAGAGAGAATGCAATATAGTCTGTTCCCAGTCCCAATATCGTAGTGTTGCGTTGTTAGGTGTAGTCATTGCATCTTGGGACGTTGGCATCATTGTTCTCGAGCACCATAGCGAGGACGTAACGATCTTAAGGAAAGTGTGTCCAACACACGCCTTAACTTTTTCTGTACTTCTACATTTTCTACATCCTGTAAGTTCTATTTATATTATTTTATTTTTTTACAGTTTGTAGCCCTATTCTTTTCTTTTTATGGTCTACGGAAATATTATTCTGTTACAAAATAATTTTTTGGTTTCTAAAAAATAATTTACATTCTGAAATTATTTAAACTTTTATTGTATAAGTCATTTGGATTTTTTTAAAATACACAGTTCACTTATTTTAATAAATAGTTTCCTACACCGATTACATCCCTACTTACCATATTGGAACGACTTATTTAATATGGTGAAAATATGGAGTTCTGTCATTTTTTTTTCTATATGGTCTACCATAATTGGTCAAGATCAATGCAAAAATTGATAGGATAGTCACAAACTTTTAAATAATTTTCTCAAAAAAATATCCACATAGATGCATGTGGGTCTCACAAAATCCCATAACTACCTGTAAAGTTCTTTTTTTTTTTTTTTTTTTTTTTTTTTTTTTTTTTTTTTTTTTTTTTTTTGGGTGTGACTGTCAACTACATGTAAACTTAACCCATGAAATTGGTGCCTAAACCTGTCAACAGGCTTTGCTAGGTGAGCCGGTTCAGGGCCTAACACGTTAACACTGTGTTTAGTTGGGAGATTTAAAATTAATTTAGAAAGAGAAAGAGAAAAAGTGTGTGAAACTAAGTAAAATTTAAATATATTTTATTTACATTTTACCTATCTTTTTTATTTTTCTTTCTCAATTCTTCATTAAATCTCCTAACCAAACATAACCTAAGTTGAAGCCTTGCTGAATGGGCTTGGTACGGAAGGGTTAGTGGGTTGAACTGTTGGCTCAGCCCAACATGATAAGATCTTAATCTACTTCTAGACTTAAAAGGAGAAGGAAAAGACTTACCGTTACCCAAAGGAAGAATGCAAGCTCGAATGCATTCTGAAATAATCAGGAAAAAATGTAGCAATTTGTTAGTACTCTAATAATCCAAAACAACTTGAGAAGAGTTTTTGTCTTTTTCTTTAAATCCTCGTTTTAGTTCTTGTTTTTTTTCTTTAAATGATTTGAAGCAAATAGAGAAGGAAAAATTACAAATACACTCTATGAGGTTTACATAAAATATGGATTGTCCCTTGAAAAATTATAAGTACTCCCCTATTAGAATTTTTTAATTAACGGAATTAATTGAACAAATAAAAATTTGAACTGCTCTTCTATACAATAATAAAATTGCCTGAATGGTTAATTGAAATATATTTTTGACATCATTAAAATTGTTAATTGACTTGATGATTTATTAATAAAATAGGTCATTTGTTATGAAATAAGAAATTTTAAGGGACAAAATGTAATTTTCAGAACCATAAGGGACAATTTGAATTTTAAGCAATGCTCAGAGAATATATTGTAATTTACCTAATAGAAAAATATTTATTTTTGTTTTGTTTTGTTTTGTTTTATTTTACAAATTGAAAATCCAACCACAAACCTTAATGCATTAACACAAAGGAGGAATTAAAGTTGGTAGGTAGGTACCAGAAAGAGAGTCAAATGGAGAAGAGTGAGAACAAATCTTGGGCGCCCAAACCAGAAAAGATCATCATGGGGTTGAACAAGAGGGGCTCCTTTGATTACATTGTCCTGATTGCTGAGTTGAAGAGCCATTCTTGCGACTATCACTTCTAGTTTAGTTCCAAGCACTAGCACTATCTACATATATATACATACAAATTTAGACACACTTTAATTATCATTGATCCATGGAGAGGAGACCAATGAAACTTCATACAAGATTCAATTTAGTATTTTTTGCTGCAAGATGTATATACTTACTAGTAGTGGGACAAATGATATAAAGAGATACACATGCCAACCTGATTCGATTCAAAAACAATTTTTAAGATCAAACATTCTCATTTGAAAATAAATAAATAATAATAATAATAATAATAATAAATTATATTGATTTCCTTGATATTTGAATTAACTACAGCAAATTTCACAAATTTAGGCATGGTTTGGGAAGAGGGTTCGGGAGATTTTTTGGCTAAAATAGCCACAAAAAATAAAATTTTAGCCCAATAAGACAAAACATCACATCAAATCCATAATCATTATATTTTTTTTCTAACAAAAAAATTAAAAAAGCCAAAAAAGTCAAAAACCCTTCTCAAATCATGTTTTTTAGCCCCAGACTAAAATAGTCAGAAAGGCCAAAAAGTCAAAAAGCCAACCCACTTCCCAAACCATACCTTAGGAAAATTAGTTTGGCATCCCCTATACATTGACACCGTTAACTAAACAAGCAAAAATACTAATTTACCCTTAGCAAACTTAACATTAACTAAGGGAAAAATAGACATTTTAGTACAAAATTGGCAAAAATCATCGTATTCCATCCATCTTATTACCAATTAACTAACAGAAATTGGGATAAGTGTGGATGCAAATTAGCCCCAACCTGTGAGATTTGATGTATTTAATCCAAATCTTAACCAAAGCCAGCGCAACTTACTAAATATAAAAAGGAAAAAAAAAAAAAAAGTAATAATAAAATAAAGGAATTCTAGAAGAAAACCATATACTCACCTTGAACAACCACGAGCATAAAGATGACAACTATTAACCACAAAAGTGGGCTGCCAAGACAAAGACAAAACACTACCAGAGTAAGTTAGATTGTGCTTGTATCATGAATTTAGTTAAAAATTTAAAAAGAAAAAGAAAAAGAAAAAAATAGGTGAATTTTTTATTTACTCCAAATAATGCTAAAAAAAATAAGTATATATATAGATTTAAATTTGGTCTAGTGTGGTGTATGTATATTATATCATAATATATTTGAATCACACAATTCAATTTCAAGATACTTTTTCTGGGTGATAAGGCTATGGCATTCTTAATAGTGGCAAGATGTACGTAGTATTATCTTTAATCTTTAAGACTGTTTTTGTAACTCAACTAAACGTGCACTGGCAAGAACGCTAATGACAAGCTTTACTAGTGGCCCAAACCGTCCTTTCAAAATATGTAAATGAAATATATGAAAGGGGTATATAAATTATTAATTAAAACGTTTAATTATATTGTTTAATATACGATGACAACCATGAAGAGCAAAGAGTGAAAATAATCTATAACCTGATACTGACTATCACTTTAAAATCTTCTTCTAAGGATCTCTGTATGTACTTCTGGAAATTGAAGTTGTTGTGCCTCTCAGATAAATGAGCCTTGATTGTGAAATTTCACAAAATAAAATCACATGGTTAATCAATCAAGAACTCATTTTCCATCTCAATTTTTTGATGAAATCAATTTTAAAATTAGGAAGATTAGAATTGAGAGATCATCACCGAGATAAAACTGTGTCTCAAGGTGAGGTAATCAACTTTCGCCACTGACTTGAAGAATTGCCTGAAAAAACATTTCTATACAATTTCACAGTAACTTATTAAGTACCCAAATGCAAATCATCAAAACTATATTACTTTAAAACGACAATAAGATCGCGTTTGTTTACTAAATTATTTTTTCAAAAATTGAATACCATAGGAAAAGAGTTAAATTACGTGTATGCATAATGAAATAATAAGGAAATGATTATTTTCGAATGTTAGATCAGAAGAGAGGATAATTTGAAGTGGAGGGATTAATTGATGCCATGGGGTGCGATTAGTTATCCCCTACCTCAATTAGTCCCCCTATAAGGGATAAGAGCCAAATCTCAAGATAAGATATTTTTGCCAAACAATATACCCAGGGCCGGCCCTGAGGGAAGGCCCAAGAGGCCTGCGCCTTGGGTCCCCTGATTTGGGCTGAAAATAGGGCCTCAAAATTTAATTTTTTGTTTTAGATATAAAAAAAATCCAAATGTTATAAGCCCAATTAAATATAGGTCCAAAAAAAACTTGGGCCCAATAAATGTTATAAGCCCAATTAAATATAGGTCCAAAAATGTTATAAGCCCAATTAAATATAGGTCCAAATGTTATAAGCCCAATTAAATGTTATAAGCCCAATTTTAAATATCAGTTGGCTATTAATAAACATGGGCCTAATTTGTTGCCCTAATTTTCCCCTAATTTTCCTTTTAAATATCAGTTGGATTTTTTTTTTTCTTTTGATTTTTGGTATGATTTCTGTGACATGGAGAGAAACAAAGTATATTTTTTTCTTTGATTTCTTGTATGATTTCTGCTCTCTAATAATATTAATCCTATTTTTTTGATGTATTTCTTTTTCTTGTTTGATAGATGTCAAGTATTGGAGAGACAAATGATGACATCGACCTCTCTCGATCTCGGTCCGAGCGAGCATGATCCTCACTGAAACTCCTTCAGTTCAAAGGTTTGCCCTCTTCTAAAACCAGTTTATCTCTGTTTGTTTGCTTAGAATTTGTGGGAAGGAAATGTCTACTTCTTTGAATTTGTTTGTTGTTGTCTACTACCATTGTTGTTTGTTTGCTTGGAATTGTGTTACATAAGATGACATTTTGAAGAATTGGTGTTACTGTTTTAATGGGTTTTTATTATTTTATATGTTGCTGTTTTTGTTGATCAGTTCACATAGGATGTTGTTTGCTTTAAATGTTTTATATTTTTTTTTTATTTAATTATGTGAATCCATGGTCCTAAACCGGTCAAATCCGTGTTTAAACGGATTGATTCAAATTAGTTCCATGATTTAAACGGATTAGATTTGTTCTAATTTCTTAGGAATTATATTAAGAAATCATATAATATACACACACCCATTTTATCCATTTATCCATCAATTTTTTTTTTTTTTTTCAATGTAAGAAAGGCCCCATTTCTGAAGGTCGCCTTGGGCCCCCTAAATCTCAGGGCCGGCCCTGAATATACCAGAAGTTCCAATCCCTCCTCTTTAATCTAGCAAACAAATAACCCATGTGATATAGGGAGAGGTAAGCTATAGACTGTAACTTACAATCCACAGGTGAGCTGTTGAATCTGTACAATGCGTCATGTGACGTCTCCCAAATGTTGTTTGTCTAGTCACTACAAAAAAAAAAGTGTTTTTTGCGACGGCAAAACGCCGTCGCAAATGCCCCGGACGCCGTCGCTAATAGTTTTTGCGACGGTAATTTGGGTTTTTGCGACGGCAAGCGGGGGTCGCGACAAAGGGGGTTGCAAAAGGGCTTTAGCGACGGTAAGTGCCGTCGCCATTGTTTTTTGCGACAGGAGGGTGCCTTTTTGCGACGGCACTTTTTCTGTCGCCAATAATGGAATAAAATATCAGTTTTTGCGACGGTAGAGAATTCCCGTTGCTAAAATGGGTTTTTTGAGACGGCAACATTACCGTCGCTAAAAGTGTCGTAGCTTATTACTATTGGCGACGGCAACCTGAACCGTCGCTAAAGGTTTGTTTTCCAAATACATTACATAGCTTTTGCAACGGTATGGGTGCCGTCGCAAAAGCCTCGTACTATTTTTTGCGACGGGTTGTCATGCCGTCTCAAAAAAAAAAAAACCTATTGGGAAATTATTAAAAAAATTAAAATAACCTGTATTAAATAAAAAATAACTATAAAAAAATCCAAAAATTACATAATAATATAAACACATACATAAACAAAAGTTGACAAATAATGAAAATTCATATTGTTGTTCCATTCATAACAATACATAAATAAAAATTCATAACAATAAAAATTATGCCACTACATAACGTCGCATAATACATACACAATATTGTTCACAAATTTAAATAACATAAATCAAAATCAAAAACCAAAAGTTTTCGTCTTGATTCGTTCGTGGGTTACAAAAACAAAAGTTTGTCAAAATCTTTATACGCCCGCATTCCACAAGAAGCAAACTGTTACTCAAGAAATATCTGAAAAAAACAAGATAAAAATAATTAAAAACCATATAATGGTGTTAATATTTTAATTACAGAAAAATATAAAAAAAAATTGACTACTATATAATTAGAAAGATAGTTTAGTAAATAATTTTGATTGGACCGAAATCCGACCCTAACTCCCAAACCGGGAACCCAATTTCAGCCCCGTCTTCTCCCACAAGTCTCTCGTACCTAGACGGTCGTGTGTGCCAAGTTTCGTGCTAAACCAACGCCGTTTGGTGATTTTGGGGCGTTAACGCCTCAAATTCAAGTTTGCTTAAGGAAGTAGTTTGCCTAAAGTGAAATCCGGCTCTAACTCCTAAACCGGGAACCCGATTCGAGCCCCGTCTTCTCCCACAAGTCTCTCGTGCCTAGGCGGTCGTGTGTGCCAAGTTTCCTGCTAAACCGACGTCGTTTGGTGATTTTGGGGCGTTAACGCCTCGAATTCAAGTTTCTTAAGGAAGTAGTTTGCCTAAAGTGAAATTCGGCTCTAACTCCCAAATCGGGAAGCCGATTCGAGCCCCGTCTTCTCCCACAAGTCCCTCGTGCCTAGGCGGTCGTGTGTGCCAAGTTTCATCCTAAACCGACGCAGTTTGGTGCATTTGGGCCATTAACGCCTCGAATTCAAGTTTCTTAAGGAATTAGTTTGCCTAAAGTGAAATCCAACTCTAACTCCCAAGCCGGGAACCCGATTCGAGCCCCGTCTTCTCCCACGAGTCTCTCGTGCCTAGGAGGTCGTGTGTGCCAAGTTTCATCCTAAACCAATGCGGTTTGGTGCATTTGGGGCTTTAACGCCTCGAATTCAAGTTTCTTAAGGAACTTGTTTGCCTAAGGTGAAATCTGGCTCTAACTCCCAAGCCGGGAACCCGATTCGAGCCCCGTCTTCTCCCACGAGTCTCTCGTGCCTAGGAGGTCGTGTGTGCCAAGTTTTTTCCTAAACCGACGGGGTTTGGTGATTTTGGGGCAATAACGCCTCGAATTCAAGTTTCTTAAGGAACTAGTTTGCCTAAAGTGAAATCCGGCTCTAACTCTCAAACCGGGAACCCGATTCGAGCCCCGTCTTCTCCCACAAGTCTCTCGTACCTAGGAGGTCGTGTGTACCAAGTTTCGTCCTAAACCGACGCGGTTTGGTGATTTTGGGGCATTAACGCCTCGAATTCAAGTTTCTTAAGGAACTAGTTTGCCTAACGTGAAATCCGGCTCTAACTCTCAAACCGGGAACCCGATTCGAGCCCCATCTTCTCCCACAAGTCTCTCATGCCTAGGAGGTCGTGTGTGCCAAGTTTCGTCCTAAACCGACGTGGTTTGGTGATTTTGGGGCATTAACGCCTCGAATTCAAGTTTCTTAAGGAACTAGTTTGCCTAAAGTGAAATCCGGCTCTAACTCTCAAACCGGGAACCCGATTCGAGCCCCGTCTTCTCCCACAAGTCTCTCGTGCCTAGGAGGTCGTGTGTGCCAAGTTTCGTCCTAAACCGACGCGGTTTGGTGATTTTGGGGCATTAACGCCTCGAATTCAACTTTCTTAAGGAACTAGTTTGCCTAAAGTGAAATCCGGCTCTAACTCTCAAATCGGGAACCCGATTCGAGCCCCGTCTTCTCCCACAAGTCCCTCGTGCCTAGGAGGTCGTGTGTGCCAAGTTTCGTCCTAAACCGATGCGGTTTGGTGATTTTGGGGCATTAACGCCTCGAATTCAAGTTTCTTAAGGAACTAGTTTGCCTAAAGTAAAATCCGACTCTAACTCTCAAACCGGGAACCCGATTCGAGCCCCGTCTTCTCCCACAAGTCTCTCGTGCCTAGGAGGTTGTGTGTGCCAAGTTTCGTCCTAAACCGACGTGGTTTGGTGATTTTGGGGCATTAACGCCTCGAATTCAAGTTTCTTAAGGAACTAGTTTGCCTAAAGTGAAATCCGGCTCTAACTCTCAAACCGGGAACCCGATTCTAGCCCCGTCTTCTCCCACAAGTCTCTCGTGCCTAGGAGGTCGTGTGTGCCAAGTTTCGTCCTAAACCGACGCGGTTTGGTGATTTTGGGGCATTAACGCCTCGAATTCAAGTTTCTTAAGGAACTAGTTTGCCTAAAGTGAAATCCGACTCTAACTCTCAAACCGGGAACCCGATTCGAGCCCCGTCTTCTCCCACAAGTCTCTCGTGCCTAGGAGGTCGTGTGTGCCAAGTTTAAATCCTAAGCAAGCGGTTTGGTGATTTTGGGGCATTAACGCCTCGAATTCAAGTTTCTTAAGGAACTAGTTGGCCTAAAGTGAAATCCGGCTATAACTCTCAAACCGGGAACCCGATTCGAGCCCCATCTTCTCCCACAAGTCTCTCGTGCCTAGGAGGTCGTGTGTGCCAAGTTTCGTCCTAAACCGACGCGGTTTGGTGATTTTGGGGCATTAACGCCTCGAATTCAAGTTTCTTAAAGAACTAGTTTGCCTAAAGTGAAATCCGGCTCTAACTCTCAAACCGGGAATCCGATTCGAGCCCCGTCTTCTCCCACAAGTTCTCGTGCCTAGGAGGTCGTGTGTGCCAAGTTTCGTCCTAAACTGACGCGGTTCGGTGATTTTGGGGCATTAACGCCTCGAATTCAAGTTTCTTAAGGAACTAGTTTGCCTAAAGTGAAATCCGACTCTAACTCTCAAACCGGGAACCCGATTCGGGCCCCGTCTTGTCCCACAAGTCTCTTGTGCCTAGGAGGTCTTGTGTGCCAAGTTTCGTCCTAAACCGACGCGGCTTGATGATTTTGGGGCATTAACGCCTCGAATTCAAGTTTCTTAAGGAACTAGTTTGCCTAAAGTGAAATCTGGCTCTAACTCTCAAACCGGGAACCCGATTCGAGCCCCGTCTTCTCCCACAAGTCTCTCGTGCCTAGGAGGTCGTGTGTGCCAAGTTTCGTCCTAAACCGACGCGGTTTGGTGATTTTGGGGCATTAGCGCCTCGAATTCAAGTTTTTTAAGGAACTAGTTTGCCTAAAGTGAAATCCGGCTCTAACTCCCAAGCCGGGAACCCGATTCGAGCCCCGTCTTCTCCCACAAGTCTCTCGTGCCTAGGTGGTCGTATGTGCCATGTTTCGTGCTAAATTCGGCTCTAACTAGTCACGTCTTCTCCCACAAGTCTCTTAACTTAGAATGTGAAGAATGCAAAGATACATTTTAGCTTGGAATGCAAAGATACATTTCATACCTGATGTTCTGGTGGTGGTGTATATGGATTCTCGTCTTCTGTAGATTCCCTAAATGCCCTGTGGCCACTCGATGCATTAGGAACCTATGTTAGACAGTGCATAATGTGTTAATCATATTCGAATTTTATACATAATCTTGAGTGAAAATTGAACTATCAAACAATTGTGATGTTTATATGGAACCTGTCTGTTGGGATCCACACTCGCCCCCTGTGACACAAGGGCCATCATCTTAGCTCTCATCTGCTGCAAATGTGTAGAGAACTCTGCTCGCAGCTCCTCCATCAACTCATCTCTTAGCTCTGCACGAACCTGCTGCGTAATCTGATCAATAGTCGATGGCTGGGGTGTTGACTGTGATGGCGCAGCACCATCTTTATACACCACTCTCCGAGGCACAATTCTCCCGTATGTGCGACAATATCCATGTCCGTCATGACCTATCAACTCATGGAAAATGGCATTCCTAGCCTCCAAAGTCCGACCATCCTTATGTAGCATAGAGAGTTGACGATTAAACTCATACTATATTGAATAAGACATACAAGTATACGCCAAATTAAGATGGTTGATACACAAAAAATAAACTTTAAATACAATCAAAGGTGTTTGGAAACTACCAAGGTCTGGATAACCTCTGGGTCATCTACTCTACGTGTCATAAGCCAAACATTCATCTTATCAGTAGACTCCCCCTTACTGGTCATCTAAATTTTTTTTAGAAATATGAAAATTAGAATCCAAATAATTTGCAAATATACAATGTTTATTTATATACAAAAATAAAACAATAAAATGTAAACCTCATCTTATCAGTCTCTGCATTTGGACCGAGCTGGGGTTCAGATGCATGGGGATCAGGCCCCTGTGGTTCATCACCCTCAACACTTGTACCGGCATGTGGATTTCCCATAGCCCCTTGTATCATTCCAATCATATCATCCCCAATGTCTAAATTAGTTAATGTTTCATTCTCTCGATTACTATGCAGAGATACGTAAGATTTCCCATGATTAATCCAATGTTTGTATTTTTTAAAAAAACCATTCAAAATCAGATGCTCCCGTACACTCTCTCGTACAAAATAGTATCGATTCTCACACTTCCTACACAGACAACTGATCATCGAACCTTCAACCGTATTGGTGTAGGCAAACACAAGGAATTCATCAATCCCATTCATGTATTCGCTCGACATCCTATTTGGCAAATCAATCCAACTCTTATCCATCATCTATACACATCCACAAAAATATCTCATCAAAGTAACTCTAAATATAATACCTACGTATTCATGTACCATGATACCTATCCGTCCAATTTCTCTCAAATAGGTAGGTGGTCTTATCCCAGTTAGTTATTTACCGATTTGATGGGAGAACATAAAAAATGAAATACTTATACAACAACACATGAGATCAATTAATTGAATAAAAAAATGATATAATTTCATACTTTGTGAGTCATAACTAAATAAATAAATAAATCATAACCAAACACCACATGAGGCACAACCAAAGATCTTATAAGTCTTAACTAAAATAATATCATAATTAACGAAGATAATTCATCATAACTAAAGAAAAAAAAAATTACATAACTAATGATGCATATGATAAATGGATGTGTATGGATTTTGCAAATACGTATATATATTTTTAATCAATAATTAACTTTTAAATTACAACATAACGAAGCCTAAGATTAGAAAAGTTGGGTAATTAGCTTTCTACCCTTTTAGTTTCTTACCATTGATGGGAAATGGCCACGTAATATTGTAAATTAGTTTAGGGTATTTTAGTCAATTCAATTTATTCTAGGAAATTTGCAACCCAACAAAGCCAAATTATGTCCTCATCTTGAAAAAAAAAAAGTTGGGATTAAAAAAATACAAAAAAAAAAAAAAGGTTGAACAAGCCAGTTATTTAAAATGTCATATTTAAATAATAATCATTTTATTTTTTTTCTCAAAAAAAAGTCAAAAAAATTAAAAATTTATTCCCAAACGAAATTAATTTTGCCAAGTTAAATTAATTAAAAAAAAAACACTACAAAATCAGGTTAAAAAAAATTCATCTATTTACCAAACGAAAGCTAATTTTTAAATCAAGTTAAAAAATTTCCCAAACGAAATTTTTTTCAAAATTTATTTTCTTACTTATTAAATTTACGAATATACATAACTTCATCTATTTTTAAAAAAAATACATAACTTCAGTCAATTTTCATGAAGAAAAAAGAAAAAAAAAATACATTCATCTACAAATTTTGTTCAAATATATAGATATATATATCTTTTTCAAAAAAAGGAAAAAAATGTTGATGAAATTTATATATATCAGATTTTTCCAGTAAATTTTTTTATATATACATTCATATTTTTTTTACAGATATATATATCAGATTTTTTTATATATATCAGATTTTTTTCTACAAATTTTTTATATATATCAAATTTTTTTATATATATCAGATTGCTTTCTACAGATATATATATACATTCATCTACAGATATATATATACATTCATCTACAGATATATATATACAGAGAGAAAGAGAGAGAAAGAAAGAGAGAGAGAGAGAGCATACGCAGAGAGAGAGAGCTTCGTCGCCGGACCAACCAGAGCCGTTGTCATCGCCAATCAAGCATCGCCGACCACGCACTTTGCTAGAGATGTACCGTTCAGAGCTCTGTTGAGGAATTTGGGGGGAAAAAAAAGTTTAGAACATTTTAGAGATTTGGCTGAAATCAACGAGCGGGAAGATGGAGGGCGGGGGCACTTTTTTTTTTTTTAACTTTTTGCGACGGTTCGTTTTACACCGTCGCCAATGGTTCTAATTACATCATAAAACGGCGCCGTTTCAATAAATCATTTTTTGCGACGGAAGTTTGCCGTCGCAAATGGCCACTGTTTGCGACAGCAAACATACACCGTCTCAAAACCAGCTTTTTTTGCGATGGTAAAACACGCCGTTGCTAATAATTCGGCATTTTACTACCTATCTGCGTGGCTTTATTACCGACGGGACAAACGCCGTCGCTTAAACCCTTATTTGCGACGGTATAAGTTGCCGTCGCAAAAAACCATTTTTTGCGACGGGAGGCGCACCGTCGCTATTGCTTCCATGTTTTTTGATCCCTTTTCTTGTAGTGAGTGAATCTAAATCGATTTGGATCTGTTAAACAAATCATATATTAGAAGGTTAAAAAAAGCTAGATTATTTTGTTTACGATATTGAAAATGGAACTCATGTATATGCAATATTCATTTGGGTTAATTAAGCAGAATTTAACTTGCTCATGTTACAAGCCTAAATAAGAGCAAATTCTATCAAAACTAGCTCTAGAAAGCCATATAATGCATAACTAGTTGATATTATATTAGGTCATGGCCTCCAAAGTAAGAAAACAGTAACTTGCAACTTATGTTGCAATTTGCAGGGTTGATGATATTTCCCAAAGAAAAGCAAAACAGATTTGAGTTACACCATGAAAAGTCTTAAATTCACATAATGTCAAAGTAATTTACTATTTTAAATTGAGTCCACCTATCCACCAACAAGTTATTATTCATCTATGAGTCAAAGTGTGTTAATAAAACACAAGTTTAAATTAATTTAAAATAATAGACTACAATTCTAGGTGGAATCAACACATTATAATTTTAGACTAATCAGGTTTGGTGTTTTGTTCAAAGACTCCTAAAACGTGTAACAAATTAATTTTCCATGAAATTTAGTATAACAATACAACTCAAAAAATATTATTTAAAAAAGTATTTATAAAATTATATTGATAGTCTTCAATCAGTATACATCTTATTTCAGAGTGAATTTTAAGACAAAAATTGTGGACAAATAATATTTTTAAATTTTGTAAGAGTCCTTGCGTGAACATTGACTGGACCAGCTTACCAAAAACATTAACGTGAAGACCTAAAATTCTTCAAATAAAATAAAATTATTGAAAGATAAAGAAATAGAACTCTATCTCAGACCAGTGAATTAGTTTCTACATCTAATATTACCTTAATAAGCAAATTTCAACACTTTTGAATATCTTAGGCTTGATTACATAAGTACTTATGCATGCAAAAAGACCGCCCAACCAACGAGTTTCATTTTGTTCAAACTTTCAAAATGTGTGAATAAAATTCATTTTTTTTATTAGTTTAAAATAATAAAATTTCCAAATTTAGATGAGATTAATACACTTTTTAAATAGATTACACTGTTTTAGACAATAATAATGATACATTCACCATATTTTATATCACACATTGTACATTAAAAGGTGGGAATGGCTATTTTTTTTAAACCATTATTCTCCATACTGTATTTTGTCAGTGATCTTAACATCTCATCTAATATACCTTACAACGAAAATCATCTGTTTAAAAAATTAGATTCATCGAATATCGATTAATAGATGAACAAATCATATTTTATTTTATAAAATAGATGGTTCAAGTTTAAATAGTTTCTGTCCATTTTTAAAAACAAAATGTAATTTGTGCACGTGCTTTAATGTTCAATAAAATTAAATTTTTGCACAACTCATCTTTACTACTGGACTTACAACATAAACGGTTCAAATTATCATTTTGAACTAGGAATAAAGCCCACAAAATACAATATAAATAAAATAGATATGAAAAATAATGAAACAGAGAGAAATCATATGAGAAAATGGAAAGCATAATAGCATATTCTTTAGACATATTAAATATTGTGTTTTGTTTCCATTATGTAAACAAATTCATTTTTTTTCCAAAGAGTTGATATCCATGTTTTGGTAGAAGAGAGTTGTCCATGGAATTGGGATGCTGTTGTGCAGCCCACGTAGCAGTAACTGTTGTGCGGTGAAATGAATCTATTTCGGAATTTATTTTGGTAATTTGAATCGTTCACATTTTAAAATATATCAAGTAGAACATGCTTGTAAAATATAAAGTTAATTGGATATTATTTACCTATTCATCCACTCACATTTGTATTTATTTTAATACTTTAAATCACAATTATTATTTATTTTTATAGCTATAAATGTGAGTAAATGAATGAGTAAACGATTTCCGATTAATTTGATTTTTTACAGACATATTCTACTTAATATATTATAAAATACGAACAATTTAAATTATCAAAATAAATTTCAAAATGAATCCATTTCACTACACTAACATTTGCTCCTGTGCGGGCTGCGGAGCAGCCTCCCAAATCGAGTTGTCCATAGCACTGCAAAGTCTACAAAGCCGAAAAATCACATGGAAAATGACCCAAAAAGTACATGGTAGGGCCACCTCTCGTGCAAAGGAAAAAGCCTGACCTGTATACATTATTTTTTCTGCTTTTTTTAAAAAAATTATTTTTAATATTAATATAATTTTTCAAAGTTTCCAAACTTATGTTGATTAGATCAATTTGCCACTGTGACTACTCTAACCTAGGTGGTTAGCTCTTTGGTCATCAAATCTTTTTTAAAGAGCAGGTTTTGGATTTTACTTTTAGGAGTGAAATGAAATAGTAAGATTTTCTTATAGCGTATATGGGTGTGAGTTTCAACTCCTATAAGGTGTTAATTTAACAATTAATATCAAAAAAAAATAAATAAATAATTTGAATCGGAAAAGTTTTCAACAGTAAAGTATAAATGAAGCGTTTGGATTATCGATTTATATATGATCCCAGCTTAAGGATAAATTACATTAATATTTTAAAAAAAAAAATGTAATAACTACTACAAGGATATAATTATATCAATTTCTTTTTTTCTTTTTTTTTTTAAAATAAAGTTAGAGTGATAGGAAAAATAAACAGGGTAAGATTATTCACTATAACATATAAGAATTGTAGGTATCAAACTTTTTCTTCCTCAAGCGAATTTTATTGCAAAAATTATTAAGAAACCAATTTCAGAAATTTTTTTAAAAAAAAAAAAAAAAAAAAAAGACATTTAGTGACAATTATAAAATATTGCCAATAAATGCAATTTTAGAGACTATATATTATGTTGTACTAAAGGGTTTACTTTTTTGAGACAACAAATTTACATTACTAAATGTTTAATTTTGTCACTAAAAATATAATAATGACAATTTTAAGAACTAAATTTGGTAATGAAACATTAGAATAAATTTTTGAGTCATACTAAAACAAATTATTTTTTCAAATTTTCTTAACCCTAAACACAAAAGTAATTAAACTTGAAACTCATTCGTTTATAATATTTTTTAAAGTTTTTAGACATACCATTTGCAGCTTGGTACTCAGTTGTTTGAGTTTCTTTCTCCCAAGCTTTCCAACGCCTCATCTACATGGATTAAAAACAAATAAAAATGAAAATAGAAGGGGAAATATAGTTGAATTTTTTTGTAGCTGGATGTGATATTTGTGAGAGAAAAAAAGAAATGATTATGGGTTTGATATGATATTTTGTCTTATTGACTATTTTAGCCTATTTTGTCTTAGTGCTATTTTGGCCAAAAAAGTTAAAAAAGCTTCCTCCCAAACACTCCCGAAAAATTTTAAGTGCATAAAATTTAATCACAGAATTAAATATGATTATGTCTAATTCTGTGATCGGATTATGTGCACTTAAAAGAAATGAAAAATGCATAGCCAAGGATGGATGCTAAAATTTGTAGTGGACAATGTAGCTTGTTACCTTGAGCCTACCCAAAGCCATGGTAAGTACACTATAAACAATTTGCATGACTGCTAGCACAAAGAAGAATATGTGAAGCTGGTGTATCCCTTCCTGTGACACTAGTGAAACCTTTCCCTGCAAATTTCAGTGGGTAGATATTAACTACCTCTTTACAAATTTGTCCTTTAAATTAACAAAATTCAAATGAATTGTATAGGACATTTTAATCAAGACAATTATATGCATAACTTTAAAAATACGGTTCTTTCATACCAAATAGTTTTCTCCCTTTATATATTAGTATACATAGATGCACCATGATCCAATAAGTACCACATGTGCATAGGTTGAAACCTGCTTAGTTTGTTTTTCAGAAGAAATTTTCTATAAGAATTATTATAAATTAATTTGGTATAAATATATAAAAAAAATACTCATAATTTGGGGGACATAAATATTTTTTAAAAATTTTGAAAATATCTTTTAGATGTTTATTTTTGTCAAATTAATTCCTATTTTTAAAAAATATTTTTGAAAACAGATTATGAAATCAAACCAAACAGAATTTTTTGAGTTTTATAGAATTGAAGAAAGGAACAAATTGAAATTTGAAAATTTTTACTAAAACACTCCTTTCGAAGAACAACTACTTTAAGTATAAATTTTTAAATTTGAAACTAAATTAATTGAATTTTTTTTTGCCAAACAAGTTGCGGCAATTTATTATCAAAAGTGTTAGTAACAATATATAATATCAATGTCATCATTATACTTAATTTCTTTTCTTTTCTTTTCTTTTGTTTTGTTTGCACCGCAGAAAAGGAACGTACTCCAGTTGTGCATTTATCAGTACTGTTAACTGCACCAGCATCTACATCATCCTCGTCCAATCTGTAAGTTTTAACAATACATGTAACCAATAATAATGCGGAATTAAACTTTACAGGATCTTGAATTTAATATAACTCAAGAATAAAACGAGCATACCTTTCTCAGCCATTGAATTAGAGAAGTTGAGAAAATACCTTTTAGAGTTGAACCTTTAATTCTTGGCTCACCTTCTTCTCTCTGTGTCACGCCCCAAAATAATACATAAAACCCATCACTTTAGACATGCATTGATATAAAATAAACCAACCATTTCTATTCATCAGAGTAGTTCTTACAACAGTGTTACATGTTAACAACAAAAGGAAATGCCCTATGGGCTTACAGCTTTCCAAGTCAACACTTGGTTACACAGAGTAGAGTACTAACTCAAATACATATAAAGCCCTTGGCTTGAAATCACATGTAACACATCAAAAGGGAAACAAAACATCAAAAGGTCCATTCGCCTCTAGCCTCCCAAGCTATATCCTTGGAGGTGGCATGCTACCTGTACCTGAAAATGATATTCCCGTATAGGGTGAGCTAACAGCCCAGTAGAAATACACTAAACCAGCTATGAACAATGACTAAAAGATTAACAGTTTGATAGATGGTTAACACTTTTACATTCTTTCATAACACATTACAGTTTCATTTTTCATTCCTTTTCAATTCTCAATTCATAACCATAGTCCAGAACCTGACCAAATAACCGATATGAGACAGTAACTCATTTTAAACATTTCCTCATTTCACAATAGATAAGCATACTAGCTATATCAATACATCAACAGATAAGCATATGAGCAATATCAACACTTCCACTGATATATCACACTTCCCAAGATAAGCATACAAGCTGTATCTACGGAGTCCATCCCCTCTCTTCTCCCACACAACACCCGGTTTAGAGGTCCATCACCTCTCTTCCCTTAAACCGTGGAGTACATCACCTCTCTCCTCCAACACAACACAATGCATATAAACAATTATTGTACACATCATCAGTCAATACATAGAGTTAATGTATTCTTTCGAACGTCATACTCAATGACACATTCTAGTGATTAGTTTTAGTTTGCCTAATAATCATGCACAGTCTACAACAATCAAGACTATCCTCCACCGATAGCCCAAAGCAGTTATTTCTAAACAGAAAATAAATGCACAAAATGAATATAAAATCAACATTTCAACTAGGTGAGCGATAAATAATTCAACTACACCCTTTAATCCCATACATTCCCATTTCTAACATTCCCATTTCAATTCCTCATTTCTCACAATTAATTATACCAATTAATTAACCAATGTAATTAGGGCATTTTTCCATAATTAACATTACAACCCTAAGGTTCCATTTTCATCAATGTTTCAATATTAATTCCATTTCTTCATGCTAAACATGCATATATGTTTATTATAAATAAAACCCCAACTTTTGTAAAATTGCACAAAAGTTCCTAAACTTTCTCAAAATTTCCCAACAACACCAACATATCAAAATGCTAAAATTTAAAGACAAAGCTCATAAAAAGGAGTAGGTTATCCCTACCTCAAGCCAAGAAGAGAAAGCAAGCCAAAAATCCAAATTTTCGATTTTGCCGGATTTTGATCTCCACCGACCAAAATATTACTCTCACCAAATTATCTAATAGGGTCTGGGGTTCTCCTCAGCCCTAACAGTTTCAGTGTCGGGAAACTTTATCTGCTCTGTGTCAATCTGATACTTCTCACCCAATGGTTTAACAATACATGGTTCTTTCTCACAATCACCAAGTGGCATAGGATCCAGACGTTCTTCCAGCAGCATCAAGGGCATCTGTTCTCTCACGGATCCAGTGACTCGTGCCAGCCATCCCAGCAATGCCTCCAGCATTGTGACTAATGGGACCATGGCGTCAATGGCTAAACCAGTAGCAATGGTGCTAAGCATACCAAAAGCAACCACTGTATGCATCAGTGTGCCTTTTGATTTAATCTTCTTATGGTCATCTAGATAAGTCTCTCCACGAATTAGAAATGTAGATGGATCGGCTGCAGTCCAACTACAAGGCAAACCACAAGTTGGGTCTGTTGGGAGAGTAGTGCCATAGTACCATAAGACGGTTTCTTCCCTACCCATCTCTTGTAAGCCTACATAACCCTCTTCTGAACTGCAATATCATGCAGTTTCTTCACAAAACCGGCTGTAGTTAATAACTTTGGTTGGCTCGTATCCATGATCTATCAAGCCAAGGAAAAGTGCTTCTAAATAAACGCCTCTCTCTCTCTCTCTCTAATAATATTCCACCCACACTTATGGGTCCATCCACCGAAAACACATATATTTATTTATATATTCATTTATCTATTGTAACACCTGTGATCCACACCCACCGAAAACACATATATATTTATATATATATTATTTATTTTAAAGTCACTACACTCTCATTCTAGTCTTGAAGAAACAGGGATGTACAAAAAAAATATAACAATTCTCTCTCTACCTTAATGATTCTTTACACAGTGACATGATTAAGAAATTATTTTAATAGTCACTCCATGAGATGGTGAATCAGGCTCTCTCTCTCTTTCAAATAATATTCTATATCATATTGACCCATTCCAGCACCTCCTCATACCAGCACATTCACCCTTTTTCTTTAATTATTTATTTATTTTTCTCTTCTTTTTCTGCTGTGTGTAATCCCTCCACACAGATGCTCTCTATGTTCATTATGCATACCACCGAGTATATTAATATAACTTACTCATCCTCCACCTTGCTTTTGAATAAAAGACCAAGGAAGAGAGTAAAATGATTCTATATTAGACCCACCTTTGAAAC
Organism: Camellia lanceoleosa; assembly: GCA_025200525.1. NCBI lineage: Eukaryota > Viridiplantae > Streptophyta > Magnoliopsida > Ericales > Theaceae > Camellia > Camellia lanceoleosa. Next base: position 146,245 of record JANUSC010000041.1, on the reverse strand, counting down.
ATCATAATGTACACAGTCATTTCCTTTTGATTATTTTATTCTATTTATTCATTTATAAAACACTTTCGGTGGGTAAGCTCCTTTCAAAAACAAAAAAAAATAAATAAATAATAAAAAATCCACCTCATTTTTATTTTAACTTATTCTATTTTATTTGGGTCTCTACACTCTGTCTCTCTTAATTAGGATGACTATAAAACTTAGAGTGATGGAAAATACTTATAATATGAAAGGGGAATCACCCATCCTTATATAGAGGAGAGAAGAGGGCCAGATAAACTCTATCAGAAGAATTCCTAATCCATCAAGGTTTCCTTCTTATCTTAGAAGAGTGATTATATTAAAATTATAATTACTGAACTTTATATATAATATTGGCTTTATCTAATTGTGGAGTCCAAATAAAATAAAACATGTAAAAATATGTAGGCTATTGGGCCACACTAGAAAATAAATCCAACATTCTCCCACTTGGCCCATTAAGCCGATTATGATGCAATTATGAGTTTTTTCAAAAATATGCAACTTATAAAAATTTTGACTCATTGGATTCCACACTAAAAACTTTGACACGGGATCACGAATTTTTAAAAATAGCCAATAAGTTCAGATATATTAGAAACTATAATACTGTGATTACTTCAGATCACCAATGTGAGTCATAGCGGTTATATAACATTTATGTCATATTTCCTTCTATGCACTACACCATTGATAACCTTTACCAACCCAGTCCATTATCGGGATATATAATTATTTGCCTAAAAGGCCCATGTAATTTGTCTTGTTAAGACATTCTCTGTTTATCAATATTCAATTTAATGTGTACACACACTTTTAGAACAGGAAAAACAGAAACAAAATTTATTATTGCGCAAATAGTGTCAAATAAAAATAAGCACTCACGATTAACCATACACATCAAGGGTTGCTAAAAAGACCCATCCTGATAACATGCTCTTTGTATGTCTTTGGTGGCAATCCCTTTGTAAATGGATCAACAATCATAAGAGAGGTGCTTAAGTTTTCAATTAACACTTGTTGTTTCTGGACTCTTTCTCTAACGACTAAGTACTTTACTTTCATGTGTTTGGAACCACTAAAGTACTTTCCATTCTTAGAGAAGAAAACTGTTGCGGTATTGTCACAATATATCTTTAGCGGCCTGGCAATTGAGTCAACAACACCAAGTCTTGAGATGAAATTTCGCAACCATAAAGCATGATCTGTAGCCTCAAAGCATATGGAATGTCCTTCATTTGTTTTCTTTCCAAGTCATTCCTTGGACACTGTTTTTCACTTAATTTATCACCCTTCATGATGGGTGCATCACCGGCTGAACAAAACTGCATATTGAATCTCTCCAAAACACGATCAATATATCCTTTTTGAGATAGTCCTAGCAATCCTCGAGATCGATCCCTAAAGATCTCTATGCCAATAACATAATTTGCCTCACCCATATCGACCACTTTAAAGTTCTTGGAGAGATATTCCTTGGTTTCATGCAATAAGCCAAGGTCATTACTAGCTAACAAAATGTCATCCACATATAGCATCAACATAATGAACTTGCTCCCACTAACCTTCAGATATATGCACTGATCAACTGCATTTTCCTTAAATCCGAAAGAGGTAATGGTATCATTAAACCTTAAATACCATTGCCTAGAAGCTTGTTTAAGGCCATATATGGATTTCTTTAATTTGCAAACTAAATTTTCTTTACATTTCTTTGCAAATCCTTCGGGCTGCTCCATATAAATTTCTTCATCCAAATTCCCATTTAAAAAAGCAGTTTTCACAACCATTTGATGCAACTCTAAGTCATAATGAGCTACCAATGCTAGGATGATTCTAAGCGAGTCCTTCTTAGATATTGGAGAGAAGGTCTCTGTATAGTCTATGCCTTCTTTTTTAGTAAAACCTTTGGTAACAAGTCTGGATTTAAATCGTTCGATATTGCATTTTGCGTCACGCTTGGTCTTGAAGACCCATTTACACCCGACCTTTTTGCAGTTATTAGGCAATTCGACGAGATCCCAAACACTATTCTGTTCCATGGATTTTAACTCTTCATTTATAGCATTGACCCATTTACAAGAATCATCACTATTCATGGCTTGTGAAAATGAGACTGGATCTTTGTTAATTTCAATATCAAAATCAGATTCCTGTAGATACACCATGTAATCATCTGGAATGGCAGGCTTTCTTTCCCTCTGAGATCTTCTCAAAACTGCCGATTGTGGTGGTTCTACAATATTTTCAATGGTGGTATCTTCATGAAGTGGTGAAACATGAGGTGGTGAAGGATTTTCATTATGTTGTTCGTTTCCCTCAGCCTGTGGAATAGTCTGAGGAACAATAATTTTTCGATAAGGGTCAAATGTTGGCACATCTACCCTAATTTCCTCGAAATTCACCATTCGTGTTTTCTCACTCCCACTAATTTCACCATTCTCTAGGAATCTAGCATTACCAGTCTCCACTATCCTCGTACTGTGATTAGGACAATAAAATTTGTACCCTTTAGACTTGTCTAGATAACCAATGAAATATTCAAATATTGTTCTTGAGTCCAACTTTTTCTCTTGTGGGTTAAAGATTCTTGCCTCTGCTGGACAATCCCAAATATGTAAATGTCTCAAACTAGGTTTCCTACCAGTCCATAACTCAAAAGGAGTTGTTGGGACCGCCTTACTAGGAACCCTATTTAAGATATACATTGCAGTCTTTAAAGCTTCACCACACATTGAAATAGGTACAATTGAGTAACTTAACATGCTCCTAACCATATCTTTAAGCGTACGATTACGCCTTTCAGCAACTCTATTTTGTTGTGGCATACCAGGCATTGTATATTGAGCACAAATGCCTTTCTTTTCTAAGAATTTGGCAAATGGGCCAGGATTTTGGCCTGACTCATCATATTTACCATAATATTCACCACCCCTGTCTGAGCTCACTATTTTAACCTTTCTATCTAATTGTCTCTCGACTTCAGTTATGTACACCTCAAGGATGTCAACAGCCTGAGACTTTTCATGAATTAGATACACATATCCATAACGTGAGAAGTCATCTATAAATGTGATAAAATATTTTTCACCACTAAGACATGGGATGTTGAGTGGCCCGCAAATATCTGTATGAATTATCTCAAGAAGCTCATTACTTCTTGTGGCACATTTCTTGGTGTGTTTGGTTTGCTTTCCTTTAATGCAATCCATACATATCTGAGAATCAGTGAAGTCTAGGTTTTCCAAAATCTCATTCTTCACCAATTTTTCAATTCTATTTCTAGAGATATGCCCCAACCGTCTATGCCACAAGATTGAGGATTTTTCATTAATTAGATCATGTTTTGAACCAATATTCGAATGCAGAGTTACTAATGATTGTGCAAACTCATGATTTAAGGTAATTTTATATAAACCATCACATAAATTACCAGAACCAATCACATTTGAATTAAACATTAAATTGAGTTTTCCATAATTAAATAAAACTGAATATCCAACACGATCTAATTTGGATAATGAAACTAAATTCCTAGAAATTGAAGGAACATAAAAAGTGTCTTCTAGATCCATCTGATGACCCGTTTCTAAGATCAATCGACAGGTTTCTACAGCTACGACTTCAGCTTTGAGATGGTTCCCCATATAGACAAATCTTTCACTTTCCTTCGGTTTCCTGGTTAAGAGGTATCACTGCATGTCATTTGTAATGTGGGTCGTAGCCCCAGAGTAAATCCACCACGTATTAGAAGGTACTTCAGCAAGATTTGATTCATAACAAACAAAAGAAAATTTCTTACCTTTCTTTTCGAACCAAACCTTTCGCTTGCTGCAGTCTTTCTTCACATGTCCCTTCTTGCCACAAAAGTAGCACTTGACAGTGAAACCATTCTGAGCCTGATTTTCTTTCCCAGGTTCATTCTTTTTCTTTGGTGGATTTTTCTTTGATTTTACAAACTTACCATTATTTTTCTTTATAGCTCCATGAGTTACAGCCAATGCAGTTTGACGTCCTTCCTCCCTCAACCTCACTTCCTCCTGAACACACATATTAGTCAGCTCATTCAAACTCCACTTATCTTTATTGGTGTTATAATGAATTTTGAATCCACCGAACTATGATGGAAGTGAGTTGAGAATAAACTGCACGAGGAAAGTTTCATCAACTTGCATTCCTAAAGTTTTAAGCTTTGCAGCTTTGTCAGCCATATTGAGGATGTGATCCTAAACTCCTCGGTGGCCATTATATTTCATTGTTGTTAATTCAACCATAATAGTGCCAGCAAGTGGCTTGTCGATCTTCAACAGCCTTTAACCAAATTTTACTTTAAGCGTTAGGGTAATGTCACTAAAGAGTCCTTTGGTCAATAACCAAGTAAGATCCCAGGAAGGTCGGAGGAGTCAATATAGCCTCCCTTCTAAGTCCAACCACCTTAGATAGCAAGCTATCTTTTTGATAGATCTTAAGAGGTATTAACACAAGATCTCATATGTAACACGGAAAAATGCATAAACAATATACATATTAAAGCTTTGAGAATTATGATAAACTATTGATATCACATAAGTCTTTTCTTTGGGCAAAACGTAGGTATATCTATTGTCCACTCGTCAAGAATCACTTATGTAGGTCTAAAGTAATTTATGCAATTTTCCAGCTAGTCATGTTACCTTTGGGTATTCAATTCTAATCTGTCAAATTACATGAGTTATATTGTCCTACCCAGTTTATAATTATTTGAAAGTGACTCTCCTTTGGGCTAGTCTTAATCTCCTAATTATAACTGTAATTGAGAATACTATCGACCTTAATGTTACCCTTTTAACAATTTTTTTATGTAGTTCTATATTCATAAGTTTTACAAATCTAGGCCACTTTGGCAGCTACTAAATTAGTAAACCTTATGAATAAGGAACTAACCAACAATATTCTTTATTCATTAATTTTGAGTTATTTAATTATCATTAATTCAATTACAATTTTAATGAGATCACTATTTTATGATTTCTAAAATTTCTTTTATGTGATTGCAATTACCAATATAATTATAATAATAATAATTATGGATGAACATGAATATTTATATATCAAAAACATGTAATATAACAATCATGAATATCTCATATAATGGTTAATAAGAATTACACTTAATATGAATTAACCAATTTAATATTTAATATTCAATGTCGTAAAATTATATCATGATATCAATTTTAAATCATGAAAATATATAAATATTTAACAATAATAGACAATAAGTGTGCATAATTAAACAAGGCAAAAACATAACCCTATAATATGATACAATCAAATAAATATATTTATTTAATAGACCCAACGATTCAACAAAATTCTAAGATTGCTTTTAATCTATGAACTTTATTATAATTATGATGATCATAATTGAAAAATCTAGAAACCCTCTAGATATTGATTTGTGATTATGTAACAATTTTAAACAGAATATAACAATCCCAATCAAACAATCAAGAGAAAGAGACACAATGATTTTTACGTGGAAAAACCACAATTGGACACCTCCAACTGTGATAAAAAAAACCACGGACAACTGCTACAAGACAATCCACTAAGAAGAATTAAAGGAATTACACAGGTATACTCTCAATTATCTAGCGAATCCACAACGCCTAATTGAACCAACCTCTATGTGCCTCTTCCAACCCCATCTTCACCACAGAATTGTCTTTCTGATGAGCTACTCCGGATTCCACCAAAGCTTCAGGCTCGAATTCTTCAGAATCCACAACTGAAGAACAAGTCTCTCTTTTGTGTATAAGAAACAAACCTTTGATGTACTCTCTTTAAACCATGAGTTGAATACTCAATAAAACATCAAAGAAAAATAACAAAATATCCCTAGATATAAACCTTTAAGAACCAAAAAGAAGATCTGGAGGAATTCAATGAATACCTTAGTTTTGGGAGAAAACAAAGTATTTATAGAGAACCAAAAGTAATCCTAGATTGGGAAGAAAACAAACTCCTTGAGAAATCCGAATTCTGAGGCTCGCTCGAGCGAAGCTTTGCTGGCTCGAGCGAGGAGTGTATTTTTCATGATTTCTACTAGTGCCTTGGCTCGAGCGACCAATAACTTCTTTCAGGTTTTTGTGTGGACGTAATCCTTCGCTCGAGCGAGCATTCCTTGGCTCGAGCAAGAAAACCTTAGCTCGAGCGAGCACTTCTTGGCTCGAGCGAGCAATGACGGACATGCAATTTTGAATGCAATTTTGTATTTTGCTTCAGCTCGACCCCCGTAATAATCAGCGAAGTGGCAATCTTGAAAGCATTAACATCACAAACTTCTCTGCATGGCTCGATTCGGGTTGAATTCGCATCTAATAAACTCATAGCCTCACTGAAATAAAAAGTGCGAAAATAAATACAACTGAAAGGAGTTTTGTCAAACGGAGTTGCCAATAATAAAAACCTAACAATAATAATTATTATTATTGTTTAAAATTAATAATAAATCAAAACATGCATATTCACATTTAATTGAGACGTGAAAAACGAAGCATGCATATATACATAAAATTGAGACATAAAAAACGAAGCATGCATATATACATAAAATTGAGACGTAAAAAACGAAGCATGCATAACCACGATGCAAGGCTTTATAAAACTAGGCTACGTTTAAATCATATTATAAACTGACCTAATTTTTAATCTTTTAATTTTTAGCCACGTAAAATTATAATAATCGCTTTAAAAATTAATACAATTATTTTAGCCAAAACTTTGCATTCCAAATAATATATTCATAAATATATTATTATTCCAAGGTGTATTGATTCACAAAACTGATGCTCTGATACCACATGTAAGTTTTACCAATACATGTAACCAATAATAATGTAGAATTAAACTTTACAGGATCTTGAATTCAATACAACTCAAGAATAAAACGAACATACCTTTCTCAGCCATTGAATTAGAGAAGTTGAGAAAATACCCCTTAGAGTTGAACCTTTAATTCTTGGCTCACCTTCTTCTCTCTATCTCTCTTAATTAGGATGACTATAAAACTTAGAGTGATGGAAAATACTTATAATATGAAAGGGGAGTCACCCATCCTTATATAGAGGAGAGAAGAAGGCCAGATAAACTCTATCAGAAGAATTCCTAATCCATCAAGGTTTCCTTCTAATCTTAGAAGAGTGATTATATTAAAATTATAATTACTGAACTTTATATATAATATTGGCTTTATCTAATTGTGGAGTCCAAATAAAATAAAACATGTAAAAATATGTAGGCTATTGGGCCACATTAGAAAATAAATCCAACACAATCCTCTACGTGGTATTGTCCAGAGACTACCATTATACAAACCCGCCACCGGAAAGTTCAAATTTCTGATAACTCCGACGGTCAAATGCTCCACCGTGACGGTGGTTTCCGCTTCAGTCTCCTTTCAACATGGAAGCATGATGTCTGCAAGCCTAGTGGGTATACAGATGTTGGAAATGTGCTCTTGTGTTACTGCTAGTATGAGTGACATGAACCCTAGTAACATAAGCTCTGCAAAAGCAATTCCAAAAAAACATAAACAAAATCTAAATCTAAATCAAACATCGTATAACGGTTCTACTACAGGTACATAAATCAAGAACAGAAATTAACATAGAATTCACATGAATAGACAAAATTTTATAGGATTTATTGTTTGAAAATCTTGTTTGTTGCATACGTTCTGTGTCTTTTTTTGACAAGTTTATGTGTTCTAAGATTTTACAAAAATTGAAATGAATTAGTCTGAGAACACAGAAACTAATCAGGGAACGGATGAAATCCTCTCACATGAGTCGAGTCCCACCCTTTTTATAGGTTTCATGCTTGTGTGAGAGGGTTGAATCTTATTATGTTATTGATTTTTGTGTAGGTAGAAGAGCTGTATTGAAATCTCTGGACACTTATTCATTATCAAACCAGATTTGAGCTTTTCAACAGCATCATAGAGGGCAGACTTCCGATTTCTTTTGAGCCACTGTACCAATTAGAAGTATTGAATCAACATCTGTTTCATTCAACATTAATCAAAGTAACAAAGATATATATGTGTGCGCGTGCGCGCATGCTTACTTTGGTGATGAGATGGATGGAGTGCTCGATAATAATGGAGATGGCAATGATGAAGAAACAGACAGTGGCAAAGGCCCATGTCGGAGTGTACTCAAGAGACTGACCGGATGTAACTCCGCCTGCCATGATCTTCTGCTGCTGCTGGTGGATGAAGTGGTGCTTGTTAGTTTGCCTTCCTATGGTGTGGAGACAGGATCAACATTGGCGAGATATGACCACAAGAAGAAACTAGAGTCTTATATGTATTTATAATTAAAAATGGTTTTTTGCTTTCCAGCGTGTGTTTGGGTCAACCTTTTCAGTCAGCTCTTGATTCAATTTTATAATTAAAAATGTAATAACAATAGAGAAAAGATAGGGATCATGAAAAAATTTTCATGAACTGATCATGAAAAATTTATGATCCTTGGATTATCTTGATTAGTGTGTGGTGTTTTATTTTAAGTATAATTCAAGGGTCATAAATCTTTCATGATCATTTTCATGAAATTTTTTTCATGATACCTAGCATTGCTCATAACAATAATGTTTAAGTGGTATTGCTTTCAATTAATTTATCACTCTAGATGTTGGTTTACTATTTTTTTTGGGTTATGTAAATAGTTAAAATATGAAGCAATAATAATAGATTTTATTTTTTCAAAATTTTCTAATAACTATTTTAAATTGGTTTTTATCTTTTTAAATGATATGTAAAAATACAAGGCCCCAAATAAAGCTTCTCTTTGGATCCCTGAATGTTCAATGCTGAATTTTGAAACAAAAAGAAAAGAAAAAAAAATATTATTCCCATATAAACAAGGGTTTGGCTAATTGGATTCAGATCTAGTGATCGGTTTGGAAGAAGAAGGGAAGTTTTTCTTACTTTTGATTAAATTTTTATAATTTGTTTTTTGAAAAAAAGAGATATATATATATATATAAATGGGAATTTTTTTTAAAGATCCCTAGTATTAAGATTTTATAGTATAAAGGATACTCAATATTTTCATAATGTCTAAGGTCCCTCAACATCGATCCAGAGAATTTCTCTAAACACATCACAGAGAAAATTTCAAATTTCTCTGGACAACAATGAGGACTAGTGCTCTGCTTCTGAGAAAATTGGGTTCGTCTAGAGAAATTCTCTAGTTTAGACTGAACTTTCTATGGATTGGTCCAGAGAAATTATCTGGTTTAGACTGAATTTTCTCTGGACACATCACAAAGAAAATTCTAAATTTCTCCGAACAACAATGAGGACTAGTTCTTTGCTTCAGAGAAAATTAGGTTGGTCCAAAGAAATTCTCTAGTTTTGACTGAATTTTCTCTGGTTTGATCCAGAGAAATTCTCTAGTTTTGATTGAAATTTTTCTAAATTGATTTAAGGGACCTTAGACATTCTCTCCAGATGCCATCATTGAACAGGCCACCTGGGATTCATCTAAAGTGCGGATAAATTTTGGCGTGATATAGATGCTCATGTTGATACAGTTTGTACTGCCAAGCTATCTGAACTTACAACCCAGTATGAGGTATTTTAATCTATAAACTTTGGATTGCTTAGTTCATTCAGAAAGTGTCCTTTTTTGGTGACAAATTTTGAGTCAAAATAGGAACAAACATCGATATGATCCCATACACAATGGTTATGTGATCACTTATCATTACTTGCTAATTGTTTTGATCAACTGTAGTCAAGTGCAGTTATACATGCAAATGGCAAAGCTAGATATATCTTGGGACTTCAAAAACTTTATACAATCTTGTCCCTTTATTAGTCAGTCTTCTTTGTAAGGAACTTATATATAATACTAAAAATTTGCAGCAAAAATTTAACGAGGCATTATTAGGACCTGTGGATGCTCTTTTAGACAGAGTTGGTGATGATACCTGGCCAGTAACAAGGAAACTTCTTCGCCGTGAGACAGAATCAACTGTCTTTGGATTATTTGCAGCACTTTCTACTTTTGACATGGATGAACAAACCAAGGATAAGATGCTCAAGAGTTTGGAGGATTTTGCAAGAGGAATTATTGAATCAAAGGCAAAAGAAGAAGCTGGAAGAGTTCTATTCCGTATGAAGGATAGGTAGTTGGGTCGTTGTTGCATTTGAGATTTAAATTTCTTGCAATAGCTCGATTCAATTGTTTCAACCTATAGGTTATTGAAACTGACTGTAAAACCACCCACAAATTTTCAACAATATTTAGCCGTGATTCTGATTCGATGGCGTGGTAGAGATAGAGGCGAAGGTGAAAATCGAAATGTGCACAAAGAGAGAGGGTTTGGTTTGAATAGAATGAAGATCGGAGAGAGAGAGAGAGAGAGAGAGAGAGAGAGAGAGAGTCAAATTTCTTTGATATGATATATGGGTGTGGGTTTAGGGACCTTAGACATCAAAAAATAATGTTGTAGATCTCTTCCATTTACTAAAAATGGGAGAGAGACCTTAAACTAATTTTTCTTAAAAAAATTCATTACTTCTACATACTTTTTTTTGGTAGAAATAATTTTTTTAAATTTAAAAATATATTTTTCTTATTTATTTTTATTAAACTAATTTCTAATTTTTTTTAGAGAAAATTCAAAAAAAAAATTATAAACAAGCCTTGCAAGTTCTTTTGCCAAAAAGTTGTGTAATTCGTCAAATTTATCAAGTAATCATATGTTCATCTAATAATAAAGACATACTATTATTTACTCTAAAAAAAAAATGATCTTTTATACTCATATTATTAGAATAGCACATCACATATCATACAGACCAGACCTATATTAAATATTCTTTCAGAAAAAGGTGTGAACCCAAGTAAATAACCCGAGAATTGAGAATATACATTTGGCCATGAAAATCAAGAGTTTGACAATCCACCAATCAAAATTTAAATCGCGATGTTGACCACGTTTCGATGCAGGGAAATGGAGGGTGGGGGGGAATGGAAAGATAAAAAATCATCCTCACACGTTTTTCTTTCGCTTTCAAATGGAAGGAATTTGAGAGAGAAAAGTATTCAAGAGAAGCATTCAATTCTCAAGAAGCACTCTCAGAATGGAAAGATAAAAAATCATCCTCACACGTTTTATTTTTTATTTTTTTAATTTGAAAGACTGTTTTGCCACCAAAAAAAAAAAAAAAAAAAACACAAACAAGCACAAACACTTTATATGATTTTTTTTTTTTTAGGTTAATTATACTTTATTTTTCAAAATATGGACCTTGTGTTATTTTGGTAGGGGTAATAAACAAACCGAATGAGCCGAACAGTTAAATGTTCAACCTTGGTTTGATAACTTTAATAAATTTTAAAATTTGTTCAAGTTTGATTTGTTGAACTTTCGAATCAATTTCAAACGCGCTTTTGTTAAACTGAACTCGAGTAATTTAATATTTTACATAATTTTAGGCTTATTGAACCAAGCCGAACGATCAATTGATTGTTCAAACTTAGATTGAAAATAGTAACGAGCTCTTAAATATGTTCAAGTTTGACTTGTTTATTTAACGAACCAAGCTCGAATAAGCTTTTAATAAGCTAAACACGAGTCCAGCTCAAGTTACTTGGTTCGTTTATCACCCTTACGTTTTGGTCCCTAATATATAAAAGTGTTTCAATTTAGTTCACAATATGTAAAAATATTTCAATTTGATTACCAATATTTAAATCGTATCAGTTTAGTTCTCAATGTATCAAAATTATTTAAATTTTAGTATCTCAATCTCCTGTAATGCTCAAATTACGTTATTAACATAATTAGATTTTGAAACTAAAATGACCTCAAGAGATTAAAGTTATTTCTTATTCTTCTTCTTCCTCCTTCCAAAACTCCAATTCATCCTACCAAAACTCACCATCATCATCATCAACATCATTATTTTTTATTATTTTGAAATACTAAACTCTAGAAGAAAGTTTGAATAAAATCAAATAATAGATGAGAGAAATAATCAAAATAGTTTTTTGAAGCAACTCATTAAAAAGGAGGTAAGTATTCATATAAAAGGTTTTCACAATTTTTGTAGAGCACCATTAATTATTTTTTATATCGTTTTTTGGACAAAAATTGAAGAGCTCAATAATTAAATTAACAATAACATATTATTGGAGTTGTTTTTATTTTGTCATTTAAATGGTGCATTATTTGAGAACTACTCTTTCTGGTTAGTGTCTGATTCTTATATGCTTATAAGTTTAGTTTTTACTTTTCCACAAACATTCTTGTGAACAATTTATAATATAAAAGTTTTTTTTTTTTTTTGTATTGAAAAATTTTATAATACTTATATAAAAGTTTGGTTTTTTTTTTTTTGTATTTATAATGATTATGTGTTTATAAATTTGTTTTGTTTTTTTTTTCTTTTTTTGTATTCGAAAATTATTTTCTGCATTGAAATGATTTGAAATAATTTAATTTTTTTAGTTCGTTTATTATTTATTAATTGGGTTTATTTTGAAGTTAATTTGAAAAAAAAAATAAGGTATAATTAGAGTAAAATAAAATTTTAAATAATTAAACATAATATATTAAGAAATTAAAAATATGTAATAAATTTTTAAGTGTAAATAAAATCCCCAATCGTTTTCTGAGAGTTTGACATCAATAGAGAAGATGGTCCAGACGTTGGATTATCAAAAACATAATTTGGTTTGTATTTGGGAAAAAAATTTGGAAAAAATTTTCTAGAAACAAATTTTCAAGAGTAATTAAACCAAACAAATTTTTTTTTAAAAAAATCTCAAAATTTTGTTTGGTTTGCTTTTTTCTAAATCACTCTCTCTCTCTCTTATACACATCAAATCAATCATTTTTTTTAAAACTCTCTCCTCAAAATAATTTTCTAAAACTATTTTTAAAAAAGACAAACCAAATAAATTTTCGTACTTTTTATTTAAAAAATTACTCTACAAACACAAACCAAACAAGCTCAAAATATAATGAACCATTCAATTTTCGTACGTACGGTACTTGGTTCAATTTTCGTACGTACTTGGTCGGTGGGCTTGGGTTGAAAACCCAAGTCGAAAATGATAACTTATCAAGGCAAACCATTGACGAATATCATACTCCATGTGTTAGAATTGGAGACCCCTACAAATTTAAGGGGAAATTATAAATCAGATATAATTTTTAAAAAGTTATATATTTATGAAAATATTTATAATTTTAAGTATAAATTATAAATATAACTCATGAGATTCGTTTAAAATATGAATTATTTTTTATAATTTTTGAAATTACAAATACATTTAACAGAATTAACAAAAAAAAAAAAAATGAAATTCCTAACAACTTTCCTATATAACAATAAAATTACATGAATTTTTAATTAAAATATATTTTTGATATCATTAAAAACTTTTAAAAAACTTAAAGGGGCATGACGTAATTTTCAAACCTGCATAAAGTAATTTGTATTCATTGCAAATCTTAAGGGATGTATTTATAATTTAAACTAACTTTAATAATTAAAATTTGTAAAATTTATCATGAATATGAAGAAAAGAAATATTCAACCACGTAAATGGTTATTTCTCCAAAATTTAGCATATAAATATAAAATATATCAGCAAAATTCAAAACTAACACCGTACAACTACTTACATCTTTGTAAAATTGGTCAAGTGATAAAAATATGAAAATAAAATTTAAGATACTGAATTAGAATTTTTGATTGTTCAAATAAGTAATAACTCTAATCCAATTGAGCTGGACTAGACGGAAATACCCATCGAAAAAATTCCATGTCATAGGTAAGAAATCTCCCTAAGAAATCTCCCTTTACTAAGAAAAATGGAGAGGATTTGAATCACGGTATTCACTGAAAGCTACAGGTCCACTACTTTTTGTATTTTATATTTAATATATAATATTACCATAAAACTTAGAATTTGTTTGGCAAACTCTAAATAAGAGTTTGTTTGGCATGATTTATATTAGCATATTTTTATATATTTTTATTTTTTTAGGTCACATCACTTTTTTACTTTTTTGAATATTTTTTCGTAAAAAGTCAAAAAATATATTTATTTAAATCATTCCAAACAACATGCACTTATTTAGATAAATGCGCTTATTTTGGTCATATCACCTCTTTATTTTTTTACACATCTTTTTGTAAAAAATAAAAGAATATATTTATTTAAATCATTCTGAACAATCCTTTAATAGATATAATTGCAATAAAAATAAAATACAACACATAATTAATATAAAGAAACTTCAAACAATAAGAGAGAAATTCCAAATAAATGTACGGAAAATATGACTAACACATACATACAGAAATTCAAACCAATGATCCCCTAATGAAATGTAAAGATTATGACAGGGCACCAGTTGCATTGATTACCTTTCTCCAATCCTAATCATAAGAATCAAAGAATAAAATCGGCAATTATGCAAGGGGAGAAACTTATAATTATTAATTCATTTTATTTATTTATTTATTTTGTAAATATACTTTTAATTCCTATGGTTTGATTCAAATATATTAATTTAAATAATTTGATTTTTTATATTTTTAATTTAGTTTTAATTTGGTCACGTTAAACTTGGACATTGAAATTAACGATTTTGTTATACGTTAAGACATGCACGTAAAAGAAATTAATGGTTATTTGCAGTGGCGGGCGTAGAAATTGTGCGAAGGGGGAGCTAAAGCAAAATTATTTAAATTTTAGAGGAATTGAAGTAAGATTATGTATAGATTTCGGAAATCAAAATATTAATTTATCTTATTAAAATTCAAAATGACATGAAAGTAATAGAATTTTTCAAAGGTTTGGGGTGACTAAAATACTAATTTATTTTATAATTACTAAAAATTGCATGAAAATAATGAAATTTTTTTAAATTTAGGATAGGAAAAATAAAATTATTTAGATTTTAGAGGGATTAGAGTAAAATCATATATATATTGAAGGGGTCAAAATGCAAACTTCTTTTATAAATATTCAAAATTGTATGGTGAAAGTGCAATTTTTCAAAAGTTTGAAGGGGTGGCGGCCTCCTGCCCGCCACCCCCTGTGTTCGCCAATGGTTATTTGGACCAAAGGACCAATTAAAACTAGACTTAAAGTATAGAGATTAAATTATTTAAATTGAAATAATAATGACCATACTAAAATTTGGATCAATAATTTGCCTCTTTTTTTTTTGGGGATGGGAGGGGGGTTTCTATATGATATATATTTATAGTTTGGGAAATTTAATAATACACATTCCAATCATATGTCGAATTTTAACGTTTGTGGTCCTGGAATGTAATCCATTCCTAGGGATGGACATTTTTCCCCATCCTACATCACACCGGACAGGTTTTTCTTGCCCCGTTGAGGAAGTGGGGCACGGGCAAATTTTGCTTCTCCTGCCCGTTCAACCCGACCCCGTGATTAAGGCCGAAATGTACATCATTGAGGCCGTTAATTAGAATCTCTTAACTTCACTTGCTGGTCAAATCGTATATTTTATGTGTGTTAAATGTCAATCAGGTTATACATCGTCGGAGCATAAAATGGGCAAAAAGACAAAATTTGGACAGAGTTGACTTTTTCTGGAAAAGTCAAACTGATATTTTAAACCTGTTTGGAAGTGAGTAAAAGTATAAATAGAAAAGGAAAAGGCTTTTCTAAGGTTCTGAAATTGTTTTAACCTAAAGAGGGAGGCTAGGGTTTGGAAAAGAGAAGGAAAGCAAAAGCTCCAAGATGTCTTCCATGGTGGCTTCTTCTCCATCTTCCTCTTTCCACTCCTCCATGAGTGGCTAGTCATCTTTTCTAGGGTTTTGAAGAAACCCTAGCCATGTAATAGGTTTTTCTTTTTGATTTTATATTATGTAAAGGTTTGAACCATTGTATGGTGTTTTAGAAATTCTTTATATACAATTTTCATTATTCTTTCGAATATTTGACTTTCTGTGATTGTTAAATGTTGTCCATACAATTTTTTTCTTTTCTTTCACATTCAAGGTATGGGGCGAACCATACTATGAGAAACGAGTCGTATCACTACCTTAGTTTAAAGTGAACGGTTCGTATTACTTGAGATGGTTCATGCTCGTACATTGAATGTGATGATTTTCTTGTTAAATGCTTTGAACTTGTAGTTGTGAAGCATTAATCTGTTCAAACCATAGCATAATTGATTTCAATTGGAAACCCTAGTTACATGGCTAGTGGTGAATTCTTTGCCCTAGTTTTTCCCCCAATTCAGTAAACCAATTTCATTTATTATTAATAATTTCATTCCTTAGTTTAATTTATTCGTTATTAAATTAGGTTATAATCATTCAATCTTTTTATCAAAATTAATTTAGGAATTTAATAATTAAATTAGTTTAATTTCACAATAGTCCCTGTGGATCGATACCTGGACTTGCCATTATTCTAATTGAATTTGGTATAGTTTAGTGATTATATTTTGGTGTGTTCAACGACCCATCAAATTTTGGCGCCGTTGCCGGGGACTTCTGGCGAAATTAGTTAATTTAAAGTTACATTCTTATTTTAATTTTTAGTTTAGGATTTTATGCTTTTGGTGTTGCTAAGTGTGCAGAGCGTTTGAAATTGGAGCTATCATTGAAGTGCAAGCGGATGTGATGAGCTTAAAAAAAAACCGCATGACACTAAAGTGAGTAAGCGAAGCAAACACTCACAAGCAAAGCACCAAAGCGAAAGTCAAAGCTCAATTGGGGTTGGAGACAACGTCTACACGTCAAGCATCCGCAAAAGGCGAGTAAAAGCGTTTTCGTTAAACCATTGTGAGTATTTCTTCCTTTGGTATTTTGCTTTCATACTTAGTGCCTGAGTGAAACTTGTTGTGTGTGTTTGGGTAGTGTATACATGGGCGTCGTTCTTATGCATACTGAATTGTGAGTTTGGACCTTGAACTAGAAAGGACCCTTAGGAGACTTAGGGCTTCGCCGTGTTCCTAGGCTTGAGTATTCATATCCATACATTGAGCCATTAGAGATCTCGGATCCTAACGTCCCTAATGTGCCTAACCGGACCCTTAAGGATTATTTTACACCTTGCATATACATCACCATCATGCATCCAATTGCCCAACACCTTCTTTGCTCATTATGAGATTAAGTCGGCACCATACAAATGCTCCCATCATTCCATGGACTAACTCATGATGACCCTTATAAGCATTTGAATGAATTTACGGAAATTTGCTCGTGTGAGGATCGAATTTCACAAATGAGGCCTTAATGTTGCGATTGTTTCCATTCTCGTTAAAGGATAAAGCCAAACACTGGCTAAATTCTTTACCTGCTAATTCAATCACAACTTGGGACCAATTACAGCAACGGTTCTTGGAGAAGTACTTTCCCATAGGTAAAACTAACCAACTTAGGCGAGCCATCACAAACTTTGCTCAAATGGATGGCGAGCAATTCCATGAGACTTGGGAAAGACTTAGAGACCTTCTCCAACAGTGTCCCCACCACCAAGTGCCTGATTGGCAACTTGTTCAAACATTCTATTATGGCTTAACTGAGCCACACCGCCAAATGGTGGATTCGTCTTGTGGTGGAACATTTATGTCTAAAAATGATGCCGAGGCATGGCAATTGTTTGAGAACTTAAGTGATAATTCCCTTCACCATGCCTTCGCAGCCCGGCAAGTCCGGCAACCCGTAGTTGGAGCCCCGAAAAGAGGGGACATTTATGAGGTTGGGCAAAACTTAGAGTTAGCCCAACAAGTAGAGGTACTATCCCGCAAGATAGACCACTTATTAGCTACGGGACATGCCCCTACCCAACGCGATCAGCCTCAATTTCATGAGGCATGTGTTATTTGTGCGAGCCCTGCTCATGACTTGAGTGAGTGCCCTTCGGCATCACAATTTCCGGAGTTAGTCCAAGAGCATGTGAATGCGGCTCAAGGATTCTCCAACCCGAGTAATGATCCATACTCTAATACATACAATCCGGGATGGAGAAATCACCCTAATTTCTCATAGAGACCCCCTTCACAAGGCACTTCTTACAATCCTCCACCACCAAGGCAGAATTTCAATAATTTTGCCAACCAATCATCTTACCGACCACCGCAACCTTATAGACCCCGACAACCGTACCGGCAACCACAACCACAACCCCCACCTGTTCCTCAAGGCAACTCTGCCTTTGAGACTCAGGTGTTAGAAGTTCTCTCAGAACTTAAGGGGTTAACACCGATAGTTCACTCCCACACTCACTCTATTGCCAAGATAGAGACCCAATTGGGTCAAATGGCTAACAACATGAATCGGAGAGAGGAGGGAAAATTACCGAGTCAAACTGTGGCCAACCCTAAGGGACAATACGGGGTTGAGAGTTCGGGTGGGAATGGTTAGCAACATGAGCAAGTGCAGGCGGTGGTTGCTTTAAGAAGTGGTAGGATATTAGAGCCTCAGTCAGTTGCGTCTGATGCAACTAGAGTTAGGAAGGGTGACCACGGTGGTTCACCTAGTGAGAGTAAGGGTGAGGGGGAAACACTTAAGAGGGATGACTTAGTCCCTAGCACTTCATTTGAGCCCAAGGCACCATATGTGCCTAAGGCGCCCTTTCCCCAATTTCTTGACACACCGTCCCCTTTTAATAAGAATGCGGCATCTATGGAGGCAATGATGGAGGTCTTTAAACAGGTAAAAATCAACCTCCCCCTGTTAGAGGCGATTAAGCAAGTACCATCATATGCCAAATTTCTGAAGGACCTTTGTACGCAAAAGCGTAAATCTAGGACACATGTGTCCCAAAAGGTCCTACTCACGGAGCAAGTAAGCTCCATCTTGTTGAATGACACACCTCCTAAGCTTAAGGACCCAGGTGCCCCAACCATTGCATGCATTATAGGGGACCATTTCATTGATAGGGCCTTATTGGATTTAGGGGCGAGTGTCAATTTGTTGCCGTACTCTGTGTACGAGGAATTTGGGCTTGGCGAGTTGAAGCCCACTACTGTTACTCTTCAGTTGGCTGACCGGTCCCTCAAAGTGCCACGTGGCATGATTGAGGATGTATTAGTGAAGGTCGATAGGTTTTACTTTCCTGTTGACTTTTTGGTTCTAGATATGGAACCAGTAGCTAGTTCTAAGAAACAAATCCCGGTGATCTTAGGTCGACCTTTCTTGGCTACAGCCAATGTATGCATAAATTGTCGGACCGGGGTTATAGAAGTTTCATTTGGCAACATGCAAGTGAAACTTAATGTTTTCCAAGCATCCCAACATCCTCATGAGAGAGAGGAGTGCTTATTAGTGGATGTTGTGGATGAGATTGTGGAGGAGGCTTTGCCCTCCATTCTTGTAGAGGACCCTTTAGAGGCTTGTCTAGCTCATTTTGGGTTTGACAATTTTGATATAGATGGGTCAGTTGAGGAGGTGAATGTCTTACTTAATTCTTTTTCTACACCGGATTTTCCTCTATGGAAAACCCGGTTTGAGTCACTTCCTCCTCTGTCGAGAGAGCCTGCCACACCATCTTTGGTCACACCACCTACACTTGAGTTGAAGCCACTTCCGGCCACACTCAAGTATGCATTTTTAGGGCCCCAGGAGACTTTACCAGTTATCATTGCATCTGACTTGATTGCTGAGCAGGAAAATCAGTTAATGAGTGTTCTTGTGGCACATCGGAGTGCTATAGGGTGGTCAGTGGCTGATTTGAAAGGGATAGATCCCTCCGTGTGCATGCATTATATACATTTAGAGGAGGACACCAAACATTCTCGCGAAATGCAACGGAGACTGAATCCTAACATGAAAGAGGTGGTGAAGAAGGAGGTTTTGAAATTGTTGGATGCGGGTATCATATACCCCATCTCAGATAGCAAGTGGGTGAGTCCCACCCAAGTGGTGCCCAAGAAATCGGGCATCACTGTTGTTGAGAATGAGGGAGGAGAGTTAGTCCCCACATGAACCACTACTGGGTGGCGAGTGTGCATTGATTATAGGAGATTAAATTCCTCAACTAGGAAGGACCATTTTCCCTTACCTTTCATTGACCAAATCCTAGAGCGGTTAGCGGGGCAGGGTTTTTATTATTTTCGTGATGGCTATTCGGGGTATAATCAAGTCCTGGTGTACCCCGCTGACCAGGAAAAGACCACATTCACATACCCTTTTGGCACTTTTGCTTACAGGTGCATGCCTTTTGGGCTATGTAATGCACCGGCGACCTTTCAACGGTGTATGATGGCCATTTTCTCCGATATGGTGGAGAAATTCTTAGAGGTATTTATGGATGACTTTTCGGTGTTTGGACCGTCTTTTGAGGAATGCCTTAGGAACTTGACTAGAGTGTTAGAACGATGCATTGAGGCAAACCTAATCTTGAGTTGGGAAAAGAGCCATTTTATGGTTCGTAAGGGTATAGTGTTGGGACACATTGTGTCCCCTCGAGGTATAGAGGTTGACAAGGCTAAGGTTGACCTCATTGCGGGCCTTCCTCCACCCAATTCCGTGCGTCAAATCAGGTCGTTCTTAGGGCATGCAGGTTTTTACCGTAGGTTCATTAAAGATTTCAGTAAGATATGACGTCTTTTGTGTAGCTTACTAGTTAAGGATGCTCCTTTTGTCTTTGATGAGGCCTGCTTAAAGGCATTTGAAACACTACGAATGGCCTTGACCACTGCCCCAATCATGAAATCACCAGATTGGTCACTTCCCTTTGAAATCATGTGTGATGCCTCCGATTATCTTTGTCGAACATGTTGGGCCAAAGGGTCAATAAGCCACCATGTGCTATATATTATGCTAGTCGCACTCTTTCGGATGCTCAATTGAACTACACTACTACCGAGAAAGAGTTGCTAGCTGTGGTCTTTGCCTTAGACAAATTCCGATCTTATCTCCTAGGTTCCAAGGTCATAGTCTTCACTGATCATGCCGCTTTGCGGTATTTACTATCTAAGAAAGAGACTAAACCTAGGTTGATTAGATGGATTTTGTTACCAGAATTTGACTTAGAGATTCGTGATAAGAAAGGATCGAGAATGTGGTGGCGGATCATCTCTCCGAATCCTTGTTGAGTATAATAGTGACCCTCTTATTACGCATGATTCGTTTAGGACGAACAACTCTTTGTTTGTCTGGCGAGCCCCGTGGTTTGCATATATTGTGAATTACTTGGCTATTGGGCAAATTCACGAAATTGGTCTAAGCAAGACAAAGATCGATTCTTTTCATGGTCGTATTACTTTTGGGAGGATCCGGAGTTGTTTAAATACTGCTCCGACCAAGTGATTCGACGTTGTGTGCCGGAGAGTGAGGTGCATAGCATTCTTACATTTTGTCATTCTTCTGCATGTGGCGGTCATTTTAATGGGCATAAAACGGCCGCCAAGATTTTACAGAGTGGGTTTTATTGGCCCATAATTTTTAAAGATGCCCATCAATTTTGTAGAACTTGTTTGCGCTGTCAGCAAATGGGTTCGATGTCTCGTCGTGACATGATGCCAATGTCCCCTATTCTTGTGGTAGAAATATTTGATGTGTAGGGGATTGATTTTATGGGCCCTATCCCGTCGTCGTTCGGGTTTGAGTACATTCTTTTGGCAGTAGATTACGTGTCTAAGTGGGTGGAGGTAATAGCTACCTGAACAAACGATCATAGAGTGGTAATCAAGTTTTTACATGAAAACATCTTTAGTCGTTTTGGGTTTCCTAGAGCCATAATAAGTGATCAGGGTACACACTTTTGTAACCGGTTCTTTGAGTAGGTAGTTAAGAAATACTCTATCACTCATAAAGTTGACACTCCATATCACCCTCAAACTAGTGGCCAAGTGGAAGTCTCAAATAGGGAGGTAAAGCACATAATTGAGAAAACTGTGAGACCGGATAGGAAGGATTGGTCACAAAGGTTAATTGATGCATTATGGGCTTACCGCACTACTTATAAGACACCCATTGGGATGTCACCATATAGAGCGGTGTTCGGTAAAGCTTGCCATCTTCCTATTGAACTTGAGCACCGAGCATTGTGGGCCATAAAGAAGTTTAACTTTGATATGGGCGCGGCTGGGCTCAACCGGAAATTGCAACTCAATGAGTTGGAAGAAATCCGGAATGATGCATATGAGAGTTCGAGAGTTTTTAAAGCTCAGACTAAAGAGTTCCATGACAAGCACATTAATAGGAAATCCTTTGAACCCGACCAAAAAGTGTGGCTTTTTAATTCAAAATTGAGACTCTTTCCGGGTAAGTTAAGATCAAGATGGGATGGCCCATTTGTAGTTGTTGAGGCATTCATTCACGGCGTCGTTGAGGTGCGAGATCCAAAGACCGGTCACACTTTCAAAGTGAATAGCCAAAGATTGAAACCATATATAGAAGGGATTGGGAATGGGGATATGATTGAGTCCATTGCTTTGATGGACCCATTTTACTACGAATGATAGATTGATTTGATGTTCCCTTTTCTTTCTCTTCTATGCTATTCTGTTTTTCTTTGTTCTCGTTATGCTTTACTTGCGTCTAGGAGACTTTAAATCCTCTAAAGGTGTAATTCCTTTGGTGTTTGCCATGCCCGAACGGCATCTGACGGTCTGGTATAGCCACCTAACCGTGTTTGTAGTGAGTTCCTAGGAGACCAACTGAGACGGTGAAAACTAGAGTTCGAATGGCAACGCCTAGAACACAAAAGTTGTGGGATGTAATTAAGGTCGAAATGTACATCATTGAGGCCGTTAATTAGAATCTCTTAACTTCACTTGCTGGTCAAACCGTATATTTTATGTGTGTTAAATGTCAATCAGGTTATACATCGTCGGAGCATAAAATGGGCAAAAAGACAAAATTTGGACAGAGTTGACTTTTTCTAGAAAAGTCAAACTGATATTTTAAACCTGTTTGGAAGTGAGTAGAAGTATAAATAGAAAAGGAAAAGGCTTTTCTAGGGTTCTGAAATTGTTTTAACCTAAAGAGGGATGCTAGGGTTTGGAAAAGAGAAGGAAAGCAAAAGCTCCAAGATGTCTTCCATGGTGGCTTCGTCTCCATCTTCCTCTTTCCACTCCTCCATGAGTGGCTAGTCATCTTTTCTAGGGTTTTGAAGAAACCCTAGCCATGTAATAGGTTTTTCTTTTTGATTTTATATTATGTAAAGGTTTGAACCATTGTATGGTGTTTTAGAAATTCTTTATATATAATTTTCATTATTCTTTCGAATATTTGACTTTCTGTGATTGTTAAATGTTGTCCATACAATTGTTTTCTTTTCCTTCACATTCAAGGTATGGGACGAACCATACTACGAGGAACGAGTCGTATCACTACCTTAGTTTAGAGTGAACGGTTCGTATTACTTGAGATGGTTTGTGTTCGTACATTGAATGTGATGATTTTCTTGTTAAATGCTTTGAACTTGTAGTTGTGAAGCATTAATCTGTTCAAACCATAGCATAATTGATTTCAATTGGAAACCCTAGTTACATGGCTAGTGGTGAATTCTTTGCCCTAGTTTTTCCCCCAATTCAGTAAACCAATTTCATTTATTATTAATAATTTCATTCCTTAGTTTAATTTATTCGTTATTAAATTAGGTTATAATCATTCAATCTTTTTATCAAAATTAATTTAGGAATTTAATAATTAAATTAGTTTAATTTCACAATAGTCCCTGTGGATCGATACCTGGACTTACCATTATTCTAATTGAATTTGGTATAGTTTAGTGATTATATTTTGGTGTGTTCAACAACCCATCACCCCGCCCGAATTATATTTATTAAATATATTTATATGTATATAATATGTATAATTTAATTTTTCATTATAATAAAATTTAAACAATTGAATATTATAATTAATATTTATTTTTAATTATTTATTTTCTATCTTATTTGTTATAATTCTTATTAAGTATGAATTATTATTCATAATATACTATAACTTTTATTAATATTTTTATTTTTCAACTTATAAAAAAAATTCATACCCCGCCGTGCACCTACCCTACTACTGTTGTTCAAAATTGTGAAATTAAGTAAATAGATTTATGAAGAAATCAAATTATATACCAAGAGCATATGCTGATAATTACAACTAAATTTCAACATAAATACACAAAACAATAAAGTGGTTAAGAGATGAAACCGAAGCCTGCACGGAAGCAGTTTTCTTAAAACGGGTCGAGTGCTTGAGGAAACCCGGCGTCTGTCTCCCAGGATACGACGGTCAAAACCAGCTACGGCAGAAGCACTATCTGTCTAGCTTAGCGAACAAAACAATGGCAGCACTCTCTCACAATATGAACTATCTAGCAAACTGACTTGTAAAAAGGAAGCAAAAATTTCTATATTGAAACTTAACAGGAGGGTCTCAATTTATACATGTATAGGGGAGAGAGAAAGAGCCTCCAGCCTTTAAGGCTAGTCATAAAAACACCAAGCATCCATGGCCCCTTTCCACAAAATGAAAAGTATGGATGCCCAAAGGATTCACACCCTTTAGCCAAGAAAAAAGATTTAAATACTCTTTAAAATCCTATTCATGAATCTAACATCATGAAACAATTTCTTGGCAATTTCTTATTCAAAACCCAATGGTTTTTGGCTCACTTGGACCCAACACAAAAAATGGTTAGGATCCACTTTAATATTAAATTAAAGTTCCCAAAAATTATTTTTTCCAACAATCCCCCACATTAATAAAAATTGACCGAATGACTCAACAAACAGACATCGTTCAACAATAAAGACTCTGAGAGAGAGTACAACGGACTAACCCCCGACATCAGAGAAGGTAGCTTTTGGCTTTGAATCTCTCCCAGTGAAAACCTATCGAGTTTACTGGCAGATCAGTGAATAAGACATCTTGAACTGCTCTACCGTTTATGTAAACTGAGACAATAGATCTCACATGGGAATTACTCCTACCACCATTATGTTCTCACTGGTGTGCCCTATGTGGCCCTGGACACTAGCCTGGTTCAGCGAGTGGTTTCAAAGAATCTTGGCCTGCCCAATTCTTCTAGAAGCGGCCCCACTTCAAACTCACATAGGTGACTCTACTAAAGTATCCTGCAATACTTAGCTCAACAGCTTAACACACAAGAGTCATTAAAAGCTCAGCTTATCCTCTACACTTGCAGGTATCACTGATAGAAGGAATGGCTGGAGGTTTAACCTCCTCGGTGACATACCACCGTTACACACAATTAGGTTATTCCATTGAACCTAGATCTTGGGATCTCCAGTCAACTAGGTTAGGTTTCCATTCCGGTAACTTCCAAAGGCCTCAACCCCATTCCTTTTGACGACGTTTCGACTAACACTCGACTTAACCCTTTGGTTAGCGGATCCGCAATGTTGTCCTTAGACTTTACATAGTCTAAAGAGACAACTCCATTCGAGAGTAGTTGTCGTATGGAATTATGTCTACGATAGATATGTCTAGACTTTCCATTATACATATTACTCTGTGCCCTACCAATTGTAGATTGACTATCACAATGAATACAAATAGCTGGCACAGGTTTAGACCAACGTGGAATATCTTCAATGAAATGGCGAAGCCATTCAGCTTCTTCCGTTGCTTTATCAAAAGCAATAAACTCTGATTCCATCGTTGATTTAGATATACACATTTGCTTGGAAGATTTCCAAGACACGGCTGCCCACCAAGAGTGAACACATATCCACTAGTGGACTTTGAGTCCTTTATATCTGATATCCAATTCGTCTGACTATAGTCTTCAAGCACCGCTGGATATCGAGAATAATGTAGCCCATAAACCTGAGTGTAGCGTAAATACCTTAACACCCGCACAATGCCCTTCCAATGAGAAGCATCGGGATTACTTGTGTATCTACTAAGCTTGCTAACCCAGTAAGCTATATCCGGCATAGTACAACTCATCAGATACATTAAAGTTCCATTTACCCGAGAATATTCTAACAGAGAGACACTCTCTTTATTATTCTTGGTAAAATGTAGACTTAAGTCTACAGGTGTCGATAACACACTCGAATCTGATCCACTAAACTTCTCAAGTATCTTATCAACATAATGAGACTGAGAAAGTACAATTCCGCCAGATGTTCTGGCAATCTTGATTCCCAGAATAACATCTGCAATGCCCATATTCTTCATGTCAAACTTAGAGTTAAACAACTTCTTGGTAGTTTTGATCATTTCATCGTTACTACCTATAATGAGCATATTATCAACATATAGACACAAAATGACATAACCTCCGTCAGTGTCTTTGACATAAATACACTTGTCACATTTGTTGATTCTAAACCCATTTGACAACATTACATTGTCAAACTTCTCATGCCATTGTTTAGGCGCCTGCTTCAAACCATACAAAGATTTGACAAGTTTACAGACTTTCTTGCTTTGTCCTGGAGCTGAAAACCCTTCAGGTTGCTCCATGTAGATTTCTTCATTCAAATCCCCATTTAATCTTTACATCCATCTGGTATATCTCAAGATTGCGCAAAGCTGCTATCGCAATCACTATGCGAATGGATGTTATCCTAGTTACAGGTGAGTATGTATCAAAGTAATTCAGGCCTTCTCATTGCCTGTACCCTTTGATAACGAGCCTCGCCTTATACTTGTTAATAGACCCATCGGCCTTCATCTTTCGTTTAAAAATCCATTTTCAGCCTAAAGGCTTACAACCTGGAGGTAAATCTACCAACTCCCAGGTGCGGTTCTGTAAGATGGAGTCAATCTTACTTTTGATCGCTTCTTTCCATCAAGGACTCTCAAGAGAAGTCACAGCTTCGCGGAAAGTTTGAGGTTCGTTCTCAATCATATAAGTCAAGAAGTCTGGATCAAAAGACTTGGACATCCTAGCCCTTTTACTCCTTCTAGGCTGATCATCACCTTGATTCTCAACTTGATCATCAAAATGATCATCATCACTAGCAAGCTCATCAAATTGCTCCAAAACCTCAAAACCCATTCTTAGGTTCGGCAAGGAAAAATGTCTTCAAAGAAACATGCATTCCTTGACTCCATGATGGTATTCCTATGAATGTCTGAAGTTTCAGAATTATGTACAAGAAACCGATATGCACTACTATTATGTACATAACCAATGAATATACAATCCATGGATTTCGGGCCTATCCTAACCCGTTAGGGTGTAGAAATTGCCACTATTACAAGACACCCCCACATTCGTAAGAATTTATAAGAAGGCTTAACGCTATTTCATAACTCATACGGGATCTTGTCCATTTCGTTTCAGCACAAGTTTCACACTTGTGTTTCGTCAGAACGACCTTGTCGAACTCAAAAAACCATGCGAAAAACATGTTTATCAAGAAGAGGCCTTGAGACAAGATTCTAACGAATGTCCAGAACAAACAGGACTTCGTTCAAAGTTAGCTATTTTCCTGAGGTTAACTTCAGGACCACCTTTCCCTCAACAAATGAGGTAGTAGAGTTTCTCATAAACAACTTCTCACAATTTGTAACCGGTTTGAA
The DNA here is from genome assembly GCA_025200525.1 of Camellia lanceoleosa. Taxonomy (NCBI): domain Eukaryota; kingdom Viridiplantae; phylum Streptophyta; class Magnoliopsida; order Ericales; family Theaceae; genus Camellia; species Camellia lanceoleosa. The sequence continues at coordinate 118,701 of JANUSC010000041.1, read as the reverse complement.
AGTTGTAATGTCACGACCCAGAAATTTCTCCCTCCGCTCTAGCGGAGGAGTGGCCGCTCGAGCGGACTTATGCAGCTTCCAGTACATTTTTGCAGATTGCCCGAGATTCTGAGGTTTGTAGATTCCCGCTCGAGCGTAGGAGTAAACGCTCGAGCGGATGTCTTTGTTCGTCTGAGCGCTCGAGCGCTAAATGGGGCGCTCGAGCGGGTCGCTTGGTGAGCTTGAATTTTGAGGCATGTGGGTTCATCTGAGATATTTTTAATAATGTATTTGGAACCTCCTTATTTTATTTTGGGGTATTGATTGTGGTGGTACTATGATGGTAGAGTAAGATTGGATCAGAAACTTTAGTTTCAATAATTCATTTATGACCAACCGTCACTCAATTGTCCTTTTCTTTTTCCACACTTTGAATTTGGATGTGAGGTTAGAACCATCGGAAAGCTTATTTCCGGGGCTTCAATTTGGACACAAGAACGACCTAAAACGGAGTCCGGATGAGAGAGTTATACCTGTTCAAAGTTTGAAATCTGTCTGAGGAGTCCGCTCGAGCGGAAATCGATCCGCTCGAGCGGGAATTGCGGGACAGCAGCTTTAAAAACGGGATTTCTAGATCATTCTTGATATTTTTCTTTTCTCTCTTCTCTCCCCTCTCCTTAGGTCCGAAAACCCTAGGGTTTTGACCCCAAATCCTCACCATTTCCCTTAAGTTTGATCAAGATCTTCTACCAAGGAATGAAGAAGGCAAGAAGGTGAACATTTTCAACTGATTGGAATTTCGGGATTTTAGAGGATTCGTCTCAAAGCTTTGCTCCTTGCTTGATTTTTGGGGTATGAGTTCTAGTTCTCTTCAATACCTTTATCAATAGATAGATTTGTGATATTCTCTTGGTATAAATGTGCAAATTTCTATTTTGAGCATGTAATGTCTAGTATGAGAATTGGGGGTTTAGGGATTGTGACGTTGGGAGTTAAATTGGTGGGTTTAAATGATGGATTGAGAATCCTAGATGTAGAATCATTAGGAAACTTGGAATTAAAGGTAATGATTTAAGAGGTTTTATTTCTTGTTAGAAATCCTCATTTTCTTGAAACCCTAGATTAATTGGTGATGATAAATAATGAGTTTGCCCAAATTGAAAATAGAGCCGTGCAAGTGGAGGGTTGAATTGTATGTGTGCGAGTTTAATGGGGTATCTGGAATGTTATGAAATAATGTTAGAATTCTGAATAAACCTTGTTATGGGCATTGTAAATCATGTTAAAATGAGAAAGGAAATTCGGGGAAATGATTTAAGGAATTAATGAGTGACTTCATATGTGTGTAGGACACGCTTCAGGAGGACTAAATGCTCCACCAATGCACTGTGAGTAATAGTACGAGGATGTATATTTTATTTATCATTGATAATTATTATCACTAACACTTTGTTTCTTGTAAGTGTTACACGAACATGTTACATGAACATTTATGATGATTGAAAGTCAATGTGAACATTGGAAGATTGGCCTACGTCGGTATGACGTTGCAATGACTCTGTCCTGTTAATAACGAATAATAACTCTCTATTATCTATAAGTAAATTACGTTGTTTTAGTGCATAAATGGAATCATGTTACGAATCATGTTCATCTTTAAGCCAAGTATATGTCTCGTTAAGAACCTATGACATGCATGTAAATGTTTATCAGTATTATGTGATCCTCATAAGGATGTGAAGTATTCTATCTTTGACAAGTATGTTCTATATCAAGTATGGTGCTAAGTATATATAAGTTCATGTTTATTACAAGTTCAAGCATGTAACAAGCTTAAGTAAGGTACAAGTTTACATATGCTATGTAAATGTTATGCAATCATATTAATGTCTCAAGCATGTAATGTACTTATGTTAATGTTTAAAGTATGTTAAAGTTAAAGAATGTAAAGTGAGCCATTTACAATGGCTTATTGCCAATTACAAGGGCTTATTGCCATTTACAAGGGCCTCGTGCCATTTCAAGGGCTTTTATGCCAACCTTTTCAAGGGCTTCATGCCACTTTCAAGGGCCTTAGTGCCAATATGTTTCAAGGGCTTTTATGCCAACCTTTTCAAGGGCTTCATGCCACTCTCAAGGGCCTTGTGCCATATGTTTCAAGGGCTTTTATGCCACAAGTTTCAAGGGCCTCGTGCCATATGTTTCAAGGGCCTTGTGCCATATGTTTCAAGGGCTTTTATGCCATATGTTTCAAGGGCTTTTATGCCACAAGTTTCAAGGGCCTCGTGCCATATGTTTCAAGGGCCTCGTGCCATATGTTTCAAGGGCTTTTATGCCATATGTTTCAAGGGCTTTTATGCCACAAGTTTCAAGGGCTTTTATGCCACTGTGTTTCAAGAGTTTTATGCCAACACGTTTGAAAGTTGAATGCTATAATATTCAAGGGCTTAAAGCCATTATACTTTAAGATGTTATGTTTCAAGTTATTATGCATGTTTCAAGTTATTACGTTTCAAGACTGGGCCTAAGGCCGTTATGACATTAGTACAGAAGCAGACTAATTATGTTGACTTTGCAATTTCACACGTAGTGATATATTATGTTTCCAATGAAGTATTGTTTTGTTTAGGTACTATTATTCACTGAGCCTGGCTTACTTGGTGTTATGTCTGTTCTGTAGGTGACCACCTTGGAGGTCAGTCTTAACCCTGTCGCTCGTCTTTCATTGTCAACCTCAGTGTGTCCAGGCACCCAGACCAAGCCCATGCATTTCTGTGAAGTTTTATTAAATTTGTGGTTAATTGTCTATTTAAGTGAAAATGTATGTATATGATGTTTAATTATATGCTTTGTAAAGGGGCTGTGTACGTGTATGTGATCCTGGCATATTAGTATTAGCTCAATGGATATTATTCTATGTATTTTATCTTATTAAATGCTTAGATTCAGGCCCCGTCGATATATATATAACAGGTTTAGTGTCCATTTTCGAATAGGTCATGCCCAAACTTTTAGGGGCGGGTTTGGGGCGTGACAAGTGGTATCAGAGCACGAGTTGCTATCTCACACACGGATCCATTGAGCTGTAGGATGTCTAGAAAAGACTTAGGCCATGCATGACATCCTTAGTACATACGAAAAGATTGATAGCAACAGTAAATGTAAGTTGTTTACGTTAACAATTATGAGCCATGTCTATTGTACGTTCTTTGTGCATATCTTGTGCTTGATTGATGTGTAGAACATGGCGGAAATAAAGATAGAGGATCGTCTCGGGTTGGTTAGACAAAAAAAAAAAAAAATGAAAAGGGAAAATGACTGGTAAGTAATGTACATGTTACTTTTGGTTGTTATATTTGAATTGATAATTCCCCCATCATTTATTGAGATGATTTGCTTAAACAATAAGCATGGAACATTTACTTATGATATGTTATGTCTTCATTGTCATGGAACTGTTTGGACCTATGATTTGAAAAGTTATTATGATACGTACTTTGATAAGTTATGTTTTGAATGATACTTGACCCATGTTACGTATGATCGGCAGAAAGAGAAAGCTGTGTATCCTATTTGTTAAGCGCACGATAATGACATGATATGATAAGCCATGTTTGGTTCTTTTAACATGTTATGTCACGAAACAAGAAATGATATTCCATATATAAAAAAAAAAAGGGGCCCTTACCAGGGGGTAATAATACCGTGGTTCCAGTGTGTTACAAGATATCTCTTGCCACCGACGGTCTTGTACGGGTGGATTATGTTCAAGTACAAACTCTGATTTCTGTTTCTGCTTCACGTATACCTAAGAATATGTTTCTGTTTATCCGTACCATTTATGCTATGGTATAACATGATGTAAATTGATAGTGTCGAATGAGTTCAGTTTATGTGCAATTGTGATTCATTTATGGAATTTGTTATCTGTGATACATGAGATTTTGTACAAAAAGGGTAGCTATTGACTACTTCGAAGTTAAACTAAGGGATTGGTAAACAGATAAGCTACTGCACGAATTCAAATCCTATCTTAGTATATTAAGTGATTTAAGATTGAGAAATCACTCATGTGAAATATTTTTGTGTAACTATGCAAATGTTGGATATTGCGAAATTATCCTCTATCACTTATATGGAGGTTATGATGTGAACTGTTATGCATGATATCGAGGATTTCGGTAAAAGCAAATGGACATGGGAATATCCCATTTTGTTAATGGGCTAGCGAGACGTATTGGGCATTTACTATCTCTTACCTGCTTAGACAATTTTGTACAATACTCACTACATGATTACAAATTGATTGACTACCACCTTGAATTAATCTTACCAAGAATTACGTCCTACTAAGAATTATGAATCTTGATGTTATGAAATCAAATTATTCCTTTGCTATACTATTGCATATGTTGTTCGATATTATAGAATGCGGAAGGATGTGATTCTTATGGTTACTAATTTATGATCCTATAAATGAACCTGATAGTATCTACGTACGAGGAATAATTGGAAACTCTATGTATGTTAACTAATAGGGCCAGATGATTGGTCTTTAATTTCTGTATGACCGTGTGTTGACCCCCCACTATAATTACAAGTTGGAAAGACGAAACCATGTGAGTGACTTCGTGTCTTCGGTGAAAAAAAAAAAAAAAAAAAAGAGAGAATTGTTTGAATAAGTGGAAAAAGGAGGCCAAATAAATTTGTGCTATGACAAGAAAAGTGCGAGTAAAGGAAAATGTTATATCTTACGGTTATGAATGGTTAGTCAAGTATGATTTTGAATTCAATTTCTAGCCTTGTTTTGATAGTTGTGTTTATTATTTAGATTTGAACTTATGACGGCATGATCAGGTGTCTATAATGGGGATCCTTCTTCCCACCGTTCAGATTTTGTTAAAAAGTAGAGAATGTGGTTTAAAATCTACATAATGATATGATTTTGATATGTTTTTGTAAATGGAAGATATGGTACCTCTTAGGCAGAACCTTATTTGGTAGGTTCTAGGATCTGATTCAATGATGCATAATCGGATTTAAGTCTAACTCGTAATTAAGTTATTTTGGGAACTATGTGTCGTAATGGCCATGTATCACCGAGTAATTGCATTGTAAGATCCACCTAAGGAATTACTTAACAGGATAAGTTGAACGTGTGCCTCTAATGAAGAATTGCATATGAATTTTTGACGCTGGGCCAATCTAGTTAGAGAAGTAGTGAAGAGTATTTCCAATGCGATTAAGATTAATGCATGCCGTGGAAATCTCTTAAGTATACGTTTAAGAGAATGTCAACGATTATGTTTTGTACTTTTGAATGTTTACTGTAAAATTTCCTGAGCAATTACGGTTAAGTAGTGAAACTATGTTTAAGGATGTTTATCTGTTTAATAAGAAACGTAACTGTTATGCTTAGAATGGGGGAATAAGGAATTGGAAGCCTTAAAGGTTAATTATCTGAAATTGATTATGTATCTGTGATCAGTATAATTTTTACGTAATTTTAAGTATGACTATGAAATTTCAATGTTGGAATAAATAAATGATTGGATTTTGTCCTATATGCTTTTACATGACTTTGGGCATTCATTAGACGCGGTCCGCTTAGTTGTTAACTGAAAAGTTGTTATATACTTGGGATTATAAATGGTTAGTGTTGCTCTTTGCCCGTTGAAATTCTGAAGTGTGTATGTTGATCGAAAGTATTTGCGATCCTTTCCTATTCCCAGTGTGGATCTAGTTTTGGAACGTTACAGGGTGTGTATCTGTATAAGTTTGACCTGTCTTCTTTTTGGTTTTCTCAAATTTCGAGGATGAAATTTTTTTAAGGAGGGAAGGATGTCACGACCCAGAAATTTCTCCCACCGCTCGAGCGGACTTATGCAGCTTCCAGTACATTTTTGCAGATTGCCCGAGATTCTGAGGGTTGTAGATTCCCTTTCGGCGTAGAGTGAACGCCGGCGGATGTCTTTCGTCTGGCGCTCGGCGCTAAATGGGCGCTTCGGCGGAATGGTGAGCTTGAATTTTGAGGCATGTGGGTTCATCTGAGATATTTTTAATAATGTATTTGGAACCTCCTTATTTTATTTTGGGGTATTGATTGTGGTGGTACTATGATGGTAGAGTAAGATTGGATCAGAAACTTTAGTTTCAATAATTCATTTATGACCAACCGTCACTCAATTGTCCTTTTCTTTTTCCACACTTTGAATTTGGATGTGAGGTTAGAACCATCGGAAAGCTTATTTCCGGGGCTTCAATTTGGACACAAGAACAACCTAAAACGGAGTCCGGATGAGAGAGTTATACCTGTTCAAAGTTTCGAAATCTGTGCTGGGGGCAGGCCCGCTCGAGCGGAAATCAGTCCGCTCGAGCTGGAATTGCGGGACAGCAGCTATTAATACGGGATTTCTAGATCATTCTTGATATTTTTCTTTTCTCTCTTCTCTCCCCTCTCCTTAGGTCCGAAAACCCTAGGGTTTTGACCCCAAATCCTCACCATTTCCCTTAAGTTTGATCAAGATCTTCTACCAAGGAATGAAGAAGGCAAGAAGGTGAACATTTTCAACCGATTGGAATTTCGGATTTTAGAGGATTAAGTCTCAAAGCTTTGTTCCTTGCTTGATTTTTGGGGTAGGAGTTCTAGTTCTCTTCAATACCTTTATCAATAGATAGATTTGTGATATTCTCTTGGTATAAATGTGCAAATTTCTATTTTGAGCATGTAATGTCTAGTATGAGAATTGGGGGTTTAGGGATTGTGACGTTGGGAGTTAAATTGGTGGGTTTAAATGATGGATTGAGAATCCTAGATGTAGAATCATTAGGAAACTTGGAATTAAAGGTAATGATTTAAGAGGTTTTATTTCTTGTTAGAAATCCTCATTTTCTTGAAACCCTAGATTAATTGGTGATGATAAATAATGAGTTTGCCCAAATTGAAAATAGAACCATGGAATTGGTGGGTTGAATTATATGTGTGCAAGTTTAATTGGGTTTTTGAGATGTTTCGAAATAATGTTAGAATTTACAAATAAACCTTGTTATGGGCATTGTAAATCATGTTAAAATGAGAAAGGAAATTCGGGGAAATGATTTAAGGAATTAATGAGTGACTTCATATGTGTGTAGGACACGCTTCGGGAGGACTAAATGCTCCACCAATGCACTGTGAGTAATAGTACGAGGATGTATATTTTATTTATCATTGATAATTATTATCACTAACACTTTGTTTCTTGTAAGTGTTACACGAACATGTTACATGAACATTTATGATGATTGAAAGTCAATGTGAACATTGGAAGATTGGCCTACGTCGGTATGACGTTGCAATGACTCTGTCCTGTTAATAACGAATAATAACTCTCTATTATCTATAAGTAAATTACGTTGTTTTAGTGCATAAATGGAATCATGTTACGGAATCATGTTCATCTTTAAGCCAAGTATATGTCTCGTTAAGAACCTATGACATGCATGTAAATGTTTATTAGTATTATGTGATCCTCATAAGGATGTGAAGTATTCTATCTTTGACAAGTATGTTCTATATCAAGTATGGTGCTAAGTATATATAAGTTCATGTTTATTACAAGTTCAAGCATGTAACAAGCTTAAGTAAGGTACAAGTTTACATATGCTATGTAAATGTTATGCAATCATATTAATGTCTCAAGCATGTAATGTACTTATGTTAATGTTTAAAGTATGTTAAAGTTAAAGAATGTAAAGTGAGCCATTTACAATGGCTTATTGCCAATTACAAGGGCTTATTGCCATTTACAAGGGCCTCGTGCCATTTCAAGAGCTTTTATGCCAACCTTTTCAAGGGCTTCATGCCACTTTCAAGGGCCTTAGTGCCAATATGTTTCAAGGGCTTTTATGCCAACCTTTTCAAGGGCTTCATGCCACTCTCAAGGGCCTTGTGCTATATGTTTCAAGGGCTTTTATGCCACAAGTTTCAAGGGCCTCGTGCCATATGTTTCAAGGGCCTTGTGCCATATGTTTCAAGGGCTTTTATGCCATATGTTTCAAGGGCTTTTATGCCACAAGTTTCAAGGGCCTCGTGCCATATGTTTCAAGGGCCTTGTGCCATATGTTTCAAGGGCTTTTATGCCATATGTTTCAAGGGCTTTTATGCCACAAGTTTCAAGGGCTTTTATGCCACTGTGTTTCAAGAGTTTTATGCCAACACGTTTGAAAGTTGAATGCTATAATATTCAAGGGCTTAAAGCCATTATGCTTTAAGATGTTATGTTTCAAGTTATTATGCATGTTTCAAGTTATTACGTTTCAAGACTGGGCCTAAGGCCGTTATGACATTAGTACAGAAGCAGACTAATTATGTTGACTTTGCAATTTATTATGTTTCCAATGAAGTATTGTTTTGTTTAGGTACTATTATTCTTGAGCGACTTACTTGGTGTTATGTCTGCATTACGTAGGTGACCACCTTGGAGGTCGATCTTAACCATTTCGTCTTTCATTGTCAACCTCAGTGTGTCCAGGCACCCAGACCAAGCCCATGCATTTCTGTGAAGTTTTATTAAATTTGTGGTTAATTGTCTATTTAAGTGAAAATGTATGTATATGATGTTTAATTATATGCTTTGTAAAGGGGCTGTGTACGTGTATGTGATCCTGGCATATTAATATTAGCTCAATGGATATTATTCTATGTATTTTATCTTATTAAATGCTTCCGTTCAGGCCCCGTCTGATATATATATATATAACAGGTTTAGTGTCCATTTTCGAATAGGTCATGCCCAAACTTTTAGGGGCGGGTTTGGGGCGTGACATGTAAACAGCTCCTTCTCGGAGCAGATGTGCCGTGTAGCCCTAGTAAAGCTAAAAGCCTCTCGCTACCACAGTTGTAGCATTTCCCAAAGAACCGATAACCAGGTTCTCGCGGCTTGTATGCCAGCTTCTTTGCAACACCACCCCTTGGCCCCAACTTAGAGCCCTTGTTCATGGGGGGTTTCTTCCTTACCCCAGAAGATTTGCCATGCTTAATGACATTTGCCATCACTGAGGAGGTACTCCTTCCTTTCTTTCTATTATCCTCCTCATTACGGAGTCGGATAATCAGGTCTTCTTTGTAGAATTTATACAAAGTTTTAAACAAATCCTTGTGTCAAAATGATTATGAAACTCTCAAAATCATATCACAGTAAATACATTCCCAAAATGTCATCAACCGAATTAGGCACCCAAATATATTAGGTCCAACCTATCACTCTGAAGTCAATAGTCTTACTATTAGGAAACACAAATCCAGTGTTCAATAGTCTACTATTTGGAACTTCATAACATGGCCAGTAGTCTTATCACTAGGAATCACTAATTTCTCAGCATATGGTCAGTAGACTTTCTACTACCAGAAATCACAATGTCTTAACCTGTGATTAGTAGTCATTATACTACTAGGAATCACAACGTCCTGACATAGGATCAATAGACTCTTTCATTACTAGGAATCATCATGTCTTGACATATGACTAGTAGCCTCTCCACTACTAGGAACCATGATGTCTTGACATGTGATCAGTAATCTGTTCACTACTGGGAACCACAATCTCATAACTGTGTAGCCAGTGGTCTAACACCTCCTAGGAACCACCAGTTTTCTTTCTCTATGATCAGTGATCTTGTACTCACTAGGAGCCACCAATTTAAGAATATATTTGGAATTTAAAAATCCAAAAAATATTCACCTACTATAACAGGTTGTCTCAACTTTGCTTTCAAGCAAAGTCACATAGCAATCATAAATGCTATAAATAACACAAGGATACCATACTAATTGCATCTGATCAATTTAGAGATATTTTAATGCAATCTTATGATTTCCTTTAAGAATCTCATGAGGCTAAGGTTGTTAGGTGGAACAACATTTCTGTTTGTCACCTTTTGAAGCCATTTCTAAAATATCACAACAGAATTTCACTTCTGTGATTCCAGAAATTAAACTTAACCCTTAGAAAATCCCTTAGATGGAAATTTAATTCAAAACTAGTTTCACCATTTAACCTAGAATCGAACATGGTCAGGAATGTTCCCAGGAAGACTGGAGGGGTCACATCGGTCCCACTTAAAACCCAGTTAACCTTTTGACAAAACATCCAAGAGCATGTTGACTCCTAGTCCATAGGAAACAATTTTAAAATTAAGATTTCCAGGGGATAAACAAGGTTATAACAAACTGATTCCCAATTAAATAAAATTTGCTACCAGAATTACACCACTTATAAAAGTTAACCAATACTCCCGGAACTAAGCCCATTATTTCTGAATAAAATCAGAAATATTTTAGCTAATGCTAAAATTTGGTTTACTTTCTCAAAACCAAAACACTTTGGACATAATCAGATTATAACCAAAGACTTTCTTCAAACATGATTTTCCAACACTTTGGGAATAAAATGATTAAACCCAAAAACTTCCTCAAACTCCAAAGGTTTGAAACCAAATCCGTCTTAGTTGTCATTTCTGAACAAATAAGAACTACTCTTCAGCCAAAGCTAAACACTTTGGTTTCTATCACAGAAAACCAAATCAAGTTCCAAACTTACAAACAATTTTAAAAAAATTGCTATAACAATTACACGCATATAAAGTGCTTCTCACAAAACAAACAAATAAAACTTGCTACCACAAATAGATAAACAAACCAACTAAATCTCAAGCAAACATGCTTCAAACATTTAAATAAAATAGTCAATCCATAAGGATTCTATTTAGTCCAGAAGCCTTTCCACGCTTAGGTATTCCTATTCAACACAAAAGTTAGTAGTCCAAACATTTTTGTTTTTACATCCCAAATACTATTCATTTGGTTTTGTATTTGTTTTTCTATTCCCTTTCGTATAAGTATTCCTGTAAAGAAAGTTAGCAGAAAAAATCACAACAAAATACAAACAAATAATCTAAGCAAAAAATAAATATAATAAATAATTGAAACCATCTAGCCAACTATTTATAAAATTAACCAATGAATTAAAATGTCAATTAAATTAAAACTTTAAAATAAAGTTCAATACTCATGAGTTATGAATGAAATTAATTCATAATAAACATTTAACCTATTAACTCCAAATAAATAAGTTAAATCAAAGTTAATGCACCCAATTAAATAATTCAGATTAATGTACCCAATTAGATAATTTAGATTAATGCACCCAATTAGATAATTTAGATTAATGCACCCAATTAAATAATTCACATTAATGCACCCAATTAGATAATTTAGATTAATGCACCAAATTAAATAATTCACATTAATGCACCTAATTAGATAATTTAGATTAATGCACCTAATTAAATAATTCACATTAATGCACCCAAATAGATAATTTAGATTAATGCACCTAATTAAATAATTCACATTAATGCATTTAATTAGATAATTTAGATTAATGCACCCAATTAAATAATTCAGATTAATGCACCTAATTAAATAATTCACATTAATCATGTACACAATTCATAAAAACTCTATAACTCTAAAATACATTAAACTATGTAATCTAATCTAGAAAATAATAAGCATGTAACAAATTAAAACTAGAATAGAATTAGCATGTCAAAATTGCAACATCTATAAATTATATTTTATAACCTTAAAATTTATGCAAATCATGGTAGAGGAATGGCGAACCATACGCATAAAACAAGATCATACTAATACAATTAAATATGCAAATTATGATAGAGCATTCTAATTAAACTAAGCAATTAGAGAATAACATTGCATAATTTACAATCATTGAAATAGTGAGTAATCCGCAACAATTCCTAGTAACATTATACAAAGCTAACCTAATAGTCTATATAAATCTATTCGATCAATTTCATAAAATGTCACGCCCCATATTTTATTACTCGGATAACCTTACCAATATTCATTAATTAAGTCCATTTACAAATAACATTTCATCATTTGATGAAATGATGAATAATTAAATATACATATTCCCTCTCATTATACAACAATGACATTTACATACAAATAAAAGAAATGCCCTAAGGCTTACAATAAAAGAGAGGACACTACTCTTTACAAAAAGATAGCACTCAGCCAAACAACCAATGAAGTAGTACAATCCATTTCTACATTACACTTATGAAATGGTAAGACCCATTGTTTGATCTTCAAATCCGAAAGCATTCCTGTACACATGTATGCAGCAGGTGAGCAAAACTCACCGAGCAATCTCATATTAAAACATTAAAGGATGTGAGAGTACAAAGATACTCATATATATTCATGAAATCATATCATGTCAAAATCATAAGGTTTTATCACATAATCTCTTAAATCCATTTTATTTAATTAACCACAACCGGTTAACTTAAATAAATAAACATGCTTCAATAATAACATGACATTCTTTTTAATCCATTCAATTATCTCATTATCAATTGAATCATTAAACTATTCATCAAATCCATTTTGATTACATGAGAAATGTAACCATGTTTCATAACAATTTTCATTTCTTAATTCATAATCCTGGCTCAGAACCTAGCCATATCCTTTACATCCTTTCAAAAAATATATTTCAGTTTCATGACATTAAAGTCCATGTTCCAGTTCATTTTCCATTTTCCGTTTCACAATAGATATGCATATTAGCTATATCAATACATCGACGGATATGCATTCAAGCTATATCAACACTTCCATATATCACATTTCCAAAGACAAGCATATGAGCTATGTCAACACATCATTAGATAAGCATATGAGCTATATCTATGGAGTCCATCCCCTATCTCCTCCCAATCAATATCCGGTCTAGAGGTCCATCCCCTATCTTCCCCTAGACCGCATCCGGTTTAGAGGTCCATCCCCTATCTTCCCCTAAACCGTGGAGTACATCCCCTATCTCCTCCAACTCAACACAATGCATATAAACATTTATTATACACATTACCAATAAATACATACAGTTAATGTATTCGTTCAACAGTCATATTCAATGGCTCATTCCCTTGATTAGTTTTCATTTGCCTAATCATCATGCATTGTCTACAACAATCAAGACTATCCTCCATCGATAGCCCAAAGCAGTTATTTCTAAACAGAAAATAAATGCACCAAATGGATATAAAATCAACATTTCAACTAGGTGAGCGATAACTTGTCCAACTACACCCTTTAATCCCGTACATTCCCAATTCCAACATTTTCAATTTCATTTCTCATTTCTCAAATTAATTTCACAAATTAATTTATCAATGTAATTAAGGCATTATTCCCAAAAATTACATAACAACCCTAAGGTTCCATTTTCATCAATGTTTCAACATTAATCCCATTTCTCCATGCCAAACATGCATATAGGTTTTATATATTTAAAACCCCAACTTTTGTAAAATTACACAAAGGCCCAAACTTTCTCATAATTACCCAACAACTTCCAACATTTAGAAATCAATCATATTCCACATTTTATTAAATATGAACAACTACACTAGTTTTCATATCACAATTATGTCCGGTAACCTCTCAAGGTCCATTTCTAACCGTGTTGGTTTTATTCCAACAAATACATTAAGTAAAATAATATCGTTAATACCCAAGAAAACATCATTTTCTTTCCAAACTCATTCTCCAAGCATTTTTCAACTATGACATCCTATTTTGATTGAAAGCCTCGAAAGTTAAACGTAATTCCTTTGTTTTCTTTAAAAATACTCTTTTGGCCACAAACCGATAAAAATTCCAAAAAAACTAATCGAATCGAAGTCCGTTTTTATTCAAATTAAAAACATAACTCATTCATAACCTTACAATCATATTCCAAGTTTACACTTTTGCAATTTGGACATCAACTTTTTATTTATTTAAAAACAACCATTAAAGCATATTTAATTAAATAAATTCAAGGATTTCAACCCAAAACCAAGCCATCAAGACTACCTCCTAACATAATTTAGGAGCCCAAAAATAAATTACAAACTCGATCATAACCCATTCAATCAGCCCCAAACCGTCCCTAAAACCAAAACGTGATTTTTCTCCAAAATCAACAAAATAGTAATTTTAAATGCTATAAAAATTACCACAAGTCTATCTATAGCGAGGTATTGAAAAGAAGCTCAAGAATCTCTACTTAACAATTTGCACCATATTCATCAATATCAATTTATTTTTTTTTCTCAAAAATAAATTCCAAAACTCAAGGATGAGATAAATATTTCAACCTTAATTTCTCAAAATAAATTACTTAACCATAATATGATGTAGATATAATTCATACAACTATTAAATTCTATTTTCAGATTTCTTTTATAAAATTAACAACACAAAAATGATTTCTCCAAAATCAATCTCAATATACCAACATTCTTAACATTTCAACATAATTTTTCTTCCAAAAATTACCAAACAAAAATCTGAAAATATACCTATATGCAATACCTCTTATAATGATATATTTTTTCAAAATAATCCCAACATAGCTTTAATGTAAAAATATGAAGAAAGTCCTTACCTCAAATATGAAGAAAAACAAATCTGAAAATGCAAACGTCACCCGATCATGAATCCGAGAACACCATTGCGAAGATTACGACGAGCTCTACAACTTTCATTTACAAAGGTTGTGCAAAATCTCACTATAAGGACTCCCATTTTAAGCTCAAAGATTGAGTATTCATAGGGGAAAGAGACGAAGCAGAGAGCTGCCTGGGCTCTCTACCACACCAAATGAGAAGAAAGAAAAAAAATAAAGAATGAAAACAATTAAGGGGAGCCAACTAATTTGAAAAGAGGGAAAGCAAAATGAGGCATGGGGACAGCCCCTCATGGGTTGTCTCCCATCACACTTATTATAATATGTATAAAATTTGTAATAATATCTTAAAATTTTATAACATAAATTATAAAATAATATAATTTTTTCACCATATGGTACACACCATAAAATTAACTATCAAATATTTATTATAACCCTATATAATAAATAATAACAACTCCTCAGGTGGTTATTACCAATCATATAATTAAAAAGGACCAAACATCCAAAACTCACTTTTAAAGTCTGCTATAAATTAAACTGAACACCAATCAGTCCGTGAATTTTCATAAAATAAATACTCATCAATAAATCCTGAAATTTTTACTCGACGTACTAGACTCGTATGTGAACAACATACAGAAATTTCATAATTTTCTGAGACCAGTAACTATTTTTGAAAAATACAAAACCGAACTATTTTTGCACAAAATTTACACAGCACTCACTTCTCTCTTTAATCATTTTCTTTCATGATAAAAGCATCCACTTCTTTATTTATTTATTTATTTATTTCCACTACCGAAACATTATCATGCTTAGATTCCCTGCTTTAATTTTTTTTTTTTTATTATTATTATTCAAGAAAGAAAGAAGGCTCTATATAATAAAACTTGTAAAGAGAAGAAAGAGCAGGTGGCAGACATATGCCCAGTGGCCACTTTGCATAAAGTGAAAGTCACCCACGGGTGTGACTTCAAATTAAATAGATTTTCTTATCAATTATGGTGATGAACAAGAAGTCATTCTACAAATCAAATTTGCACATTGGAACTTGTCAACATTATCAGATGAAAAATAACATAATATAGCAGTCATTACATAAAAAATATATAATAAATCTGTTTTAAACTTATTGTTCAAAATTGTGAAATTAAATAAATAGATTTATAAAGAAATCAAATTATATACCAAGAACATATGCTAATAATTACAACTAAATTTCAACAGAAATACACAAAACAATAAAAGGGTAAAGAGATCTAAACCTTTGCAGGACGAAGGTTTCTTAAAACAAATTTACGCCTCCACGGGTCGAATGCTTGAGGAAACCCGTGCGTCTCCCGAGATCTGACGGTCAAAACCAGCTACAGCAGAAGCACTATCTGTCTAGCTTAGCGAACAAAACAATGACAGCACTCTCTCACAATAGGAACTATCTAGCAAACTGACTTGTAAAAAGGAAGCAAAAATTTCTATATTGAAACTTGACAGGAGGGTCTCAATTTATACATGTATAGGGGAGAGAGGAAGAGCCTCCAGCCTTTAAGGCTAGTCATAAAAACACTAAGCATCCATAACCCCTTTCCACAAAATGAAAATTATGGATGCTCAAAGGATTCACACCCTTTAGCCAAGAAAAAAGATTTAAATACTCTTTAAAATCCTATTCATGAATATAACATCATGAAGCAATTTTTTGACAATTTCTTATTCAAAACCCAATGATTTTTGGTTTACTTGGACCCAACACAAAAAATGGTTAGGACCCACTTTAATATTTAATTAAAGTCACTACACTTTAATATTAAATTAAAGTCCCTAAAAATCATTTTTTCCAACAACTACAACCACCTCTGATTTGCCCCGCACCCAATATGAAACAAGGTATGTAGATTATGACAAATTCATCCTAAACCTGAGTTATGACCATTCCTATCTATTATGGTGTTGATTATATCTTAGTTATGACTTACTATAATAGTTATTGTTCATTGTGATATTAATTACGATTTATTTTAATTTTAATGAAAAACGTTTTTATTTATACTAATGTTTGATTATGACTCATTTTAGAATGACCCTTATCGCTAAAACATATTTAGGCCAAGTTTGGCTAAACAAAATAAGTGCACTTATTTCATCTTTTTATCTTTTTTGGGTCACATCAATTAACATCTCCTCTCTACTTTTTTTACACATAATATAATAAAAGTAAAAAAATATACTTATTTAGTCTTCCCAAACTTGGCCTTAAATCGTGATGTTTGACCACGTTTAGATGCAAGGAAATGGAGGGGTGATTTGAGAGAGAGAAAATGGGGTTCTTCTAATTTGGTATCGTTTTCAAAATTATTATCTGTTATTAAAAATAGAAAAATAAAGAAATGACACTATAAATTTGTTTGATAATCTACTTTTATTTATCACAGAATTTCTCTTAAAGCATTCAATTCTCAAGAAGTGCTCTTAGAATATTTTATTTTGTATTTTGTATTTTGTATTTTTAATTTGGAAGACTGTTTTGCCACCAAAAACAAACAAACAAACACAAGCACAAACAC
The DNA here is from genome assembly GCA_025200525.1 of Camellia lanceoleosa. Classification (NCBI taxonomy): domain Eukaryota; kingdom Viridiplantae; phylum Streptophyta; class Magnoliopsida; order Ericales; family Theaceae; genus Camellia; species Camellia lanceoleosa. Next base: position 101,627 of record JANUSC010000041.1, on the reverse strand, counting down.
TTTATATGATTTGTTTTTTAAGGTGAATTATACTTTTAGTTTTCAAAATATGGACCTAGTGTTATTTTGACAGGGTAATAAACGAACTGAAAGAGCCGAACAGTTAAGGCCGGTTTGATAATCATTTCGTTTTCAATTTATATTTACAAAAATTTTAAAAATTGTCATAAAAAAATTTTTGATAATTTTTTTGATTTATAAATGGTTGTCTCAGTTTATAAATTCGAAGAAAAACATAAACTCAAAAAATGAGTTTATGTTGGTTTTTAAATAGAAATTTAAAATTTTGACAAACAAATTTTTTTCCAATTATTTTTTCTTCAATTAATTTTTTTTTTCAAATAATTTTTTTTCAAATAATTTTTTTTTTCAATTATAATGTGTATGATCCCATTGTCATAAATAATAAAAAATAAATATAAATATTTTAGGCCTGAATAAACATATTTTTTAATTTATATTTTTAAAATTTTTCATACATTTTGTTCAAACCAAATGCGTTTGTAATTTATATTTTTTAAAAAATAAATAAAAATCAGTTTATAAATTTTTTATAAACATAAACAAAAAACATAAGCGTTACCAAACACTACCTACCTGTTTAACCTTGTGTTATTTTGTCTTTGCTCAAATTATGTTATTAACATTGAGAAATTTACAATGTGCACTATTTCAAATGGTGCACATTGTAAAAAAAAAGTTATGATATTTTATGGTGAACGTTACGATTGCTTGTGATGTATGCTATGATATTTTATAGTAAAGTTATAAATAGCAAATTTATGATGTGCACCCTAAAGTTAGAAATGGTAATGTTGTAACATTTTGTGATTTTTGTTATAACACTTTGAGATTTTGTTATGACATTTTTCAGTAAAAAAATTTATGACTTTTGTAATGAAAAGTTATGATATTTTGAGTTTAAGTTATGAAATTTTGTATATATAAAAAATTAAATTGACACAATTTAAATATTAAGAATTAAAATAGCACAACACTTTTATTTTGGAGATCAAAAAAAATATAATTAACCATTATTAATTGTATTAAGTATGATGTGTGATGGCAGATCCAAGTGATTTGACTAATCGTTTTATTAGAGTTTAATATCAATAGAGAAGATGGCCCAGACATTGTGCCATTCAATTTTCATACGTACTTCGCTGGTGGGCTTGGGTTGAAAACCCAAGTCGAAAATGACGTAACTTATTATCAAGGCAAGCCATTGACAAATATCATACCCTGTGTGTTTCGAGGAGTTGTTAAAAAATTAATTTTTTAAATTTATTTTATTATTTAATGGGTAAAAAATATAAGAGGTGATATGATCCAAACTGACTTTTTACCTCATTTCCAAAGCACCCCTCTATGTGTTAGAATTGGAGACCCCTACAAATTTAAGGGGAAATTATAAATCAGTTATAATTTTTGAAAACAATTACATATTTATGAAAATATTTATAATTTTAAGTATAAATTATAAAGATACCTAAAAAATACACCTTTGTTAAAAAAAAATTTATTTAACAAAATTAAAAAAAAAATGAAATTTCTAACTACTTTCTTACGCAACAATAAAATTACATGAATTTTTAATTAAAAAATATATTTATGATATCATTAAAAACTCTTAATTGATTTGATGATTTATTAATAAAAGAGTTATTTGTTACGTAATTAAACCTTAAAGGGGCATGACGTAATTACAGAAAGTAATTTGTATTTATTGCAAACCTTAAGGGGTGTATTTATAATTTAAACTAACTTTAACAATTAAATTTTGTAAAATTTATCATGAATATGAAAAAAAAAAAAAAAAAAAAAAATCAACCACGTGAATGGTTATTTCTTCAAAATTTAGCATACAAATATAAAATACATCATCAAAATTCAAAATTAACACCTTACAACTACTTACATCTTTGTAAAACTGGTCAAGTGATAAAAATATGAGAATAAAATTTAAGTTATTGAGTTAGAATTTTTGATTGTTGAAATAAGTGATAACTCTAATCCAATTGAACTGGACTGGACGGAAATACCCTTCTAAAAATTTCCCTACAATAGGTAAGAAATCTCCCATTACTAAGAAAAATGAAGAGGATTTGAATCACAGTAATCACTGAAAGCTACAGGTCCACTACATTTTGTATATTTATTATCACCATAAAACTTAGAGTTTGTTTGACATTTGGCATGATATATATTAGCATATTTTTATATGTTTTTATTTTTTTAGAATATATTATCTCTCTACTTTTTTATATATCTTTTCGTAAAATGTCAAAAATTATATTTATTTAAATCATTAGAAATAATCTCATCGTACACTTATTTAGATAAATGCGCTTATTTTAGTCATATCACATATCTATTTTTCTGCACATCTTTTTATATAAAGGCAAAAAATATATTTATTTAGATCATTCCAAACAACGCCTTAATAGATTATAATTACAATAAAAATAAAATACAATACATAATTGACATAAAGAAACTTCAAACAATAAGACAGAAATAGCAGATAAATATATGGGAAATATAACTAACACATGTAAAGAGAAAGAAAAATGCTAAGAATTTCAAATGTTTTATTAAATGTTCTATTAAATGTCTCACATAGGTGAGGTACCCACACCACATGGGTCTCATTATAGATCTCACACTCATGTGAGATATTTAGTAAAACATTTGAGATTTCTAATATAACTCATTAAGAAACTCAAACCCATGATCCCCTAATGAAATGTAAAGGTTATGGCAAGGCACTTTTAGTTGATTACCTTTCTCGTTGATTACCTTTCTCCAGTCCTAATCATAAGAATCAAAGAATAAAATCAGCAATTATGCAAGGAGAGAAACTTAATTCCTGTAAATACACTTTTAGTTTATGTAGTTTGATCCAAATATTTTGATTTAAATAATTTGATTTTTTAAAAAAATTTTAATTTAGTTTCAATTTGGTCATTTTGTGAAACTTGGACATTAAAATTAACGATTTTGTTATACGTGTAACTCTCCTAAGACATGCACGTAAAAGAAATTGATGATTATTTGCAGTGGTGGACGCAAGAATTGTGTGAAGGGGGAGTTAAAGCGAAATTATTTAGATTTTAAAAGAATTGAAGTAAGATTATATAGATTTTGAAAATCAAAATATTAATTTATCTTACAAAAACTCAAAATGACATGAAAGTAATAGAATTTTTCAAAAGTTTGGGGTGACTAAAATACTAATTTATTTTATAATTACTAAAAATTGCATGAAAATAATGATATTTTTCAAAATTTAGGATTGCAAAAGTAAAATTATTTAGATTTTAGAGGGCTTAGAGTAAAATATTATATATATTGAAGGGGTCAAAATACAAACTTCTTTTATAAATATTCAAAATTGTCTGGTGAAAGTGCAATTTTTCAAAAGTTTGGGTGTTGGGGGTGGGGGGGGGGGCGGTGGCCCCCCGCCCGCCACCCCCTTTGTCCGCCAATGGTTATTTGGATATGAGGACCAATTGAAACTAGACTTAAAGTATGGAGATTAAATTGTTTAAATTGAAATAATAAGGGCCAAACTAAAATTGGGTCAAAATATAAGGTTGAAAAGTGTAATTTGGTTTCTTTTTTTTTTTTTTTTTGGTGTCTATATGATGTATATTTATAGTTTTGGAAATTTTATAATACACACTCCAATCATATGTCAAATTATAACGTTTGTAGTTCTTGATTGTGATCCATTGTTAGGGATGGACATTTTTCCCCCCTTGCACCACATTGCACTGTTTTTCCTGCCTTGTTAAGGAAATGGGGTAGGGATGGATTTTGTTTCCCCTGCCCGTTCTACCCGACCCTGCCTAAATTATATTTATTAAATATATTTATATGTATATAATATATATAATTTAATTTTTCATTATAATAAAATTAAAACACTAGAACATTAAAATTAATATTTATTTTTAATCATTTTTTTATTTGTTATAATTCTTATTAAGTATGAATTATTATTCATAATATATTATAACTTTTATTAATATTTTTATTTTTTAACTTATAAAACAAATCATTCTCACACGTTTTTCTTTTGCTTTCAAATGGAAGGAAATTGAGAGAGAGAAAATGGGGTTCTTCTAATTTCGTATTGTTTTCAAAAATTATTATCTGTTATGAAAAATAGAAAAATTAAGAAATGACTCTATAAATTTGTTATTTTTATTTATCACAGAATTTCTCTTAAAGCATTCAATTCTCAAGAAGCACTCTTAGAATTTTTTTATTTTTATTTTTTATTTTTTATTTTTTAATTTGGAAGACTGTTTTGCCACGAAAAGCAAACAACAACACACCGGCGCGCGCGCACACACCCACAAAAACATACATACATACAAACGCAAGCACCAACACTTTATATGATTTTTTTTAGGTTAATTATATTTTTAATTTTCAAAATATCGACCTTGTGTTATTTTGGTAGAGATAATAAACGAGCCGAACAAGCTGAATAGTTAATTGTGCAACCTTGGTTTGATAACTTTAATGAATTTTAAAATTTGTTTAAGCTTGGTTCGTTAAATTTTCGAGTCAATCTCAAATAAGTTTTTATCAAGTCGAGCTTGAGTAGTTTAATCTTTTATATAATTTAGGCTTATTGAACCAAACCAAATGATCAATTGACTGTTCAAACTTAGTTTGAAAACAGAAACAAGATCTTAAATGTGTTCAAACTTGACTTTTTTTTTTAACGAATTGAGCTCGAACGAGCTTTTAATTGGCCAGACACAAGTCGAGCTCGAGCTGCTTGGTTCGTTTATCACCCCTACATTTTGATACCTAATATATAAAAGTATTTCAATTTAGTCCACAAAATGTAAAAGTAATTCAATTTGATCCATAATATTTAAATTATATCAATTTAGTTATCAATGTATCAAAATTGTTTAAATTTAGTATCCCGATCTCCTCTAATGCTCAAATTTTGTTTTTAACATAATCAGGTTGTGAAACTAAATTGAAACACATTTTATACATCAGGAACTTGATTATCATAATTTTAAAAAATTGAAATGTTTTTATATACAAAAAATTAAATTGAAACAATTTAAATATTAAGAATTAAACTAACACAACCCTTTTATTTTGGAGATTAAAAAAAATATAATTAACCATTATTTTAAGTTTTATTAAGTTTTATTAGTGTATTAAGTGTGACGTGTGAGGGCAGGTCCAAGTGATTTGGCTAATCGTTTTTTGAGAGTTTGATATGAACAGTGAAGATGACCCAGGCGTCCGATTGTGAAAAACTGAGAAGATGATGAACCATTCAATTTTCGTACGCACTTGGTTGGTGGGCTTGGGTTGAAAGCCCAAGTCAAAATGACGTAAACCATTGACCAATATCATACTGCATGTGTTATAATTTTTAAACAATTACATATTTATGAAAATATTTATAACTTTAGTATAAATTATAAATATACCTCATGAGATTTGTTTAAAATATGAATTATTTCTTATAATTTTAGAAATTACAAATACACCTTCGTTAGAATTTTTTATTTAACAGGATTAATAGAAAAAAATGAAATTCCTAACTACTTTCTTACATAACAATAAAATTACATGAATTTTTAATTAAAATATATTTTTAACATCATTAAAAGCTCTTAATCGATTTGATGATTTATTAATAAAAGAGTTATTTGTTACGTAATTAAAAACTTAAAGGGGCATGACGTAATTTTCAAAATTACAAAAAGTAATCCGTATTTATAGCAAACTTTAAGGGGTGTACTTATAATTTATCCTAGTTTTAATAATTAAAATTTGTAAACTTTATTATGAATCTAAAAAGAAGAAAAAAAAATTCAACCACACAAATTGGTTATTTCCCCAAAATTTAGAATACAAATATAAAATATATCATCAAAATTCGAAACTAACACCCTACAACTACTTACATCTTTGTAAAACCGGTCAAGTGATAAAAATATAACAATAAAATTTAAGATATCGAGTTAGAATTTTTGATTGTTGAAATAAGTGATAACTCTAATCCAATTGACACTACAAGAAAAAGCAGATTTCGCAACTAAAAATGAATTTTTCGTCGCTGAAAGTAGCAGAATTGGCGACTAAAATGGAATTAGTCACCAAAAGTCTTTTGACGACTAAAACAGTTTAGTAGCCAAATGTAGGGGTTTTAGCGACTAAAAGTCAGTTTAGTCGCCGAATATAGGGGTTTTAGCGACTAAAAAAATTTTAGTAGCCAAAAGCGAAGGTTTTTGGCGACTAAAAACATTTAGTAGCCAAAAGTATTGGTTTTGGGGACTAAAAAATTGTTTGGTCGCCGATTATACGTGTTTTACCGACAAAAATCAATTTCGTAGCCAAAAGTGAAGCTTTTTGGCTACTAAAAAAATTTAGTAGCTAAAAGTCAAGAATTGCCGACTAAAATGCAGTTTAGTCGCCCAAAGTAGAGGTTTTGGCGACTAAATTTCAGTTTAGTTGCCAAAAGTGGAGGTTTTTAGGCGGGAATGAATTTTTTTAGCGACTAAAATATAATTAGTAGCCAAAACTATACAATTGACGACTAAAAAATAGAATTAGTCGCCAAAAGTGATCTAATTTTTTTTAGTAAATAATTTATTTTTTACATAAATTATATTGAATAAAAATAATTATTTTTATATATATATAGCTAGATATTAATACGGGTCAATATAGTATATAAATAATATATGTTGCATATATGTTCATGTGGTGTTGTAGTGGCATGGTGGAGAGAGGGTGTTGCAAAAGGTTTAGAATATAGGAGAGGTTGGCGGTTTGAATCTCAAAAAAAGCAAAGAAGTTGGTTTTTTTTTTTTTTTTTTTTTTTTTTTTCGGAAGCACCTTTGGCGACTAAAATTTTAGTCGCCAAAAGTGTTTATTTTGGGCGACTAAACGGTTTAGTCGGCGATTCATGCACTATTGGCGACTAAAATATTAGTCGCTAAATGTGTGATTTTAAAAAGTGTAAATCACTATTGGCGACTAAAACGTTGGTCACTAAAGAAATATTTTTTGCTGACTTAAAAAATTTTAGTCGCCAATACCTCTGGCGACCATATATATGCGACAAAATGGGCGACTAAAAAAATTAGTCGCTGAAAGTAAAAACTTGACTTTCAGCGACTAAAAACAGACTTTTGGCGACTAAAAATTTAGTCGCCAAAGATGCTTTTTCTTGTAGTGTGAATTGGACTGGACGGAAATATCCTTCAAAAAAATTTCCATATCATAGGTAAGAAATCTTCCTTTACTAAGAAAAATGAGAAGGATTTGAATCACAGTATTCACTGAGAGCATGTTTGGTACGATGAAATGAAATGAAGTGAGGATAGAATGAGAGTAAGAATGGAATACAAGGTTGAATGGAATGGAATTTCCATTCTTATTCCATTGTTTGGCGGCCAACTTGAATAGAATGACATAGGAATAGAAGTGTAACAACCACCTCCTTAATTAATTGCTAATTATGTGATTTACCTGAATTATGTGTTTATCTATTCAGTAATTGCCATGTGTTATATGCCATGTGATATTTGCATTGTGATAATGTGAACAAATATATAGAGATGAGAATTATATCTGCCTGAACCAGTAAACCATAACTTTAGAATTAAATATTTGACTAGGTAATTAGAGCCTAATTCACATTAGTTCAATTAAGCTTAGTCTAATTTAGGGTAAATTAGATTATGGTGAACATTGAGTTAATTAAGTGAATTTGATTTAATCTAATTCAAGCTTAAAATTGATTAAGGGATAGATTTTTATGTTGGAGCCTATTTAACAATAAGTAAGGGAAGATGTGGGTTTGGTGAGTCAACATTGAGAGAGTGTTCTAGAGACTAAGAGAGAACTCTACAGCAAGAAGAGGAAGAGAGGGGATTTAAGCAAAACTTCACCAAATCAACCATTGAAGGTAAGAATTTTCCTTTGATCTCATGAATTGAAGTTGTATTAACCATGTAATCATAGGAACTAGGTTGAATTAAGGAATGGGGTGGTGTAAGTTGATGTTAAAACCATAAAGGGAGAAATTGTAAGAAATCGTTAAAAATTGTGTCATACATGGCAATATTCTTGTTTAATCACTTTCTTTTTTCTTTTTTCTTTTTTTTTTTTGCATGAGTTTTGAGTTTTGAGTTTTGAGGAGGAAATTCCCATGGATTTTGAATTTGGAACTCCTATATGCATGATTCTTGACTTTCTTATCAAATTCAAGCTTTTGATCTTATGGGTGGTAAAATGAGCTTTGTTTTAAAGTTATGATTTTGTTTGGAGTTAGAGTTATGAAATTGAGGATGTTTTTGAGAGTTTTGAGCCTTGATTTTCATCAAATTAGAGTTGGTTTTGCAAAGAGGGAAGTTTCATTTTCAGCAGATTTTCGGGATGGATTTCAACCCAGACCGCTCGAGTGGCCTGGGCCAACGCACTAGCAGCCAACCTTGCTCTGTTTCACCTGGTATTCTGCTCGCTCGAGCGGGTAGGCCACCGCACATGCAGTCAGCAAGGTCAGCTCAGTTTTGTTTCCTTCATGTTTTCTCTGACTTCTGGGCTTTCATTTGCATGGTTTTCAAGTATTTTTCATATGCATCTTCATCTCATGAACACAATGGAAATTAATGAAAAGGAAAGATTAGTGACTAAGTAACAAATAGACCGATTTGGTTATCAAGTGATTACATGAAAGGACTGTACGTTGAACCATTATGCTTGAATGTGTCTGTGTAGGTCAAACGCCACGGCCTAACCACGCATTTCAAGGAGCCAACTATGAGTAACAATGTCGTAAAACTGTGTTCAATTTATAATTATTTTCTAAATGATATTATTTAATTCTATTTTTGAAACAATATTGCTTACTGAATGAATGATTGTCCTATTTTATAAGCTGTATTTGTGGCATCTATAACATTTGTTACAGTTACTGTTTATTGCTACTGTTACAGAGATCTCTGTCAGTTCTAATTCTTGGAACTTCTGTTTACTGTACTGATGGCCATTGTAACGCCCTCAAAATATAATATAATCATTCATTCCCAAGATCTATAGACATAATAGAAATGTTATATTTTCATTCATCAGAGTTAATATTACAAAGATATTGGGTATGTTTGGTTTGTGTTTGAGAGATGTGTTTTAGAGATAAAAAGTACGAAAACATGTTTGGTTTGGTTTTTTGAGAAATTTGTTTTGGAAAATTGTTTTGAGAGAGAGTTTTGGAAAAAGTGATTGATTTGATGTGTGTGTGAGAGAGATTTGTTTGAAAAACTTGTTTGGTTTGTGTGTTTTGGGAAATTTTTTTGGGAAAATTTGTTTGGTAGAAAAAATTTCTGAAATTTGTTTGTAGAGAAAATTTCTGAAATTTTTTTCAGAAACACAAACCAAACCTACCCATTATATGCATTACACTTTCATCAATGTTCATCTTGAAAATATAGCATGTAACTCTAATTGAGAACGACAAAATAAGTGCCCTAAGGGCTTACATCTTTCTAAGACTTCGCTTAGTTACAACAAAAGAAGAGTCTAGTCTCTATACAAGTAAAGGCCTCGGCTTGAATAAACATTCAACACAAAACGAAATCACAAAAGTGGAGCCTTCATCCCCTAAGCCTTCCAAGCTATGTCCTTGGAGGTGGTATGTCACCTGTACCTGAAAATGGTTTCCCAAGTAAGGTGACCCAAAGCCCAGTAGAGATATGCTAAACAATATATGAGAATTAACTAAGCTATCAGCATTAGATAAATGTTCAATACTAGTAAACCAACTTACACCTTTTTCATGACCAGTCAATATCGACATCCGTATTTCAGTCCATTTCTATTCATTTATCCAAATCAATTCATTGACATAGTTCATTGTTATCTAAACAATTCAAAATGAGACTATAACTCATTTATCAACACTTCAATAACAAACATTATTCAACACTTCCATTTTCTTGCCATTTTACAGAATCACATCCGAGGGAACCGGCACCCATATATGTATAATTTCGGGACTTTTACCCTGGACACTTTGGCCAACTTAATTATCAATGGAGTCCATCCCCTATCTTCTCCCAAACAATAGAGTACATCCCCTATGTCTTTCCAAATAACGATACATATACAATGTATTTAAAAACATATCATATACAATGACTACCAAAATTCACATATTCAACAATTTAATCAACCCATCATATTCAATGACAATATTCATATGACTAGTTCCAATTTACCTAGTCCTCATGTAGTTTCTACAACAATCATAGTTATCCTCCACCGATAGCCCAAAACAGATATTTTCTAAACAAATAAACAAATCTATCAACAAATAAATTATCAACTTTTTCATAGATGTGTGATTCATCAAACCAAACTACACCATTCAATCACATTTCCCCAAATTTCATAATTTCCAAACCAATTTCATTATTTACACAAATAGTTATTTCAACTCAACTTAGGGCAATTTTTTCCCTATTCCAAAACATATTCCCATAGGTCTAAATCTCACCATTTCAACAATAAAGAACCTCATACACAAACCCCCAAGGTTATTTTGAAAATCAACATGAAAACCCCCTTTAGTTTAGAGCCCAAACCTTGACTTTTACCCAAATCACTCCCAAATTTGTCCATTTATACAAATGACAAATATCTAGATTAAAGCTCATATTAAAGAGTTGAATATCCCTACCTCAAGAGTAGAAGCTCAAAGGAGATGATGAAAAGCTTAAAAAATGTTCCAAATTCGGTTTTGCTCGGATCAAAAGAAAGCCCTTGAGATGCCCTAACACTTTAACAAGGGGACTAGGGTTGAGAGATGCTTAGATCTAGGGTTATTTGTAGAGAGAGAGAGAGGGTATTTTAAAGAGAGAGAGACAGCTGATCTAGGGTTTTTAGGAGAAAAGAGATCAAAAAGTAAAGAAAAATCCCTCTGCTGCGAACTGATGTACGCGACCTTCGCTCGAGTGAAGAAGTTGTTGCTCAAGCGACTAGACACAACAAGTAACCTCGCCCGAGCGCAAGAAGCGTCGCTCGAGCGCAGAATGCAAAGCTTCAGGTTTGCTATAAACGCAGACGCACGCTCGAGCGCAAGAAGCCTCGCTCGAGCGTAGGAACAACTAACACAAAGCTCACTCGAGCAAAGAACTTCCCCTTCCTTAGAAAAGCTGCGTCGGAAGGAAGCCTGAGAACTCTCAATTCTCGCTCGAATGAAGAAGCAGATTACACAAGGCTCGCTCGAGCGAAGAAGCCAAAATCTGGGCAACAACATTCTAGACCAACTAACAACCAGTCTGTTCCAAACACGCCCAACATAATCCAAAACTCAAATACAAAGAGTCAAAAGAGAATAACAAGACAAGGATACGATATTCAACCACAGAACCCAAGTCCAGGACACAAAGAAGGTTGGGGCAAAACCGGGATCGCTATAACCTCCCCCCTTAAAGAATTTCGTCCCCGAAATTTTAGTACAAGTTTCAAAATCATAATTATCCCATTTTCAAAATGATTACCATTCCACCCTCATCACCATTACCCACCCACCGGTCATACAATCTCTTCACAAGAGAACAAATCCACGATATATAGCTCAACATATATTACTAATATGCATCTTCCGAAATTTAGCTAATTTCAACACATACATTTCATGTTTATGACAAGCTTACAATTTTTCCAAAACTTAAGCAACATATATAATATTCTCATTAATTTAAAACATACACAATGTTCACATTAAACTTGCATTTCCAAAACACATTCAACCTTTACAATGCTTTCATAATCCAAAACATATATAATGTTTTTTTATAGTTCATAAATAAAGCTAAAATTCCAACATACATTCAAACATCAATAAATAAGCTCAGATATTTCTCTCGGACTTCCAATTCACGCTCCTACATTACTTCCTCAACCCCATGATGTTTCCACAATACCTTGACCAAGGGAATCGTCTTGCTTCGCAAGACTTGGTCTCGCCTATCCAAGACTCTCACCGGTCTCTCTTCATACGAGGCATCCTCATCTATCTTTAAGTCAGTCCAATTTAACACATGTGACGGATCCGGCTCATATTTCCAAAGTATACTAATATGAAACACGTCATGCACTCCGGAAAGTTGCCGAAGCAATGCTAAACGGTATGCAACCTCCCCAATCCGCTCAAGGATCTCAAAAGGACCAATAAAACGAGGGGATAACTTCCCACTCTTCTCAAATCTCATCAAACCCTGTCTAGGTGATATTTTCAAAAAGACATAATCACCCACCTCAAATGACAAAGGTCTCCTCCTACGGTTGGCATAACTCTTTTGACAGCTCTGGGCTGTAACCAACCTCTTACAGATAAGTGCCACTTTCTCCATCGTTTCCCGAACCAACACTGGACCTAACAAAGGTGCATCACCCACCTCGGCCCAACACATTAGAGATCTACACGGTCGGCCATACAAGGCCTCAAACGATGCCATGCTAATACTCGATTAGAAACTGTTATTGTAAGCAAACTCCACTAGGGGTAGGTGTCTCTCCCACGACCCTTTAAAGTCAAGGACACAACCCTGAAACATATCCTCAAGGATCTGAATAGTACGCTTGGATTGCCCATCAGTTTGAGGATGGTTAGCCATGCTAAAAGTCAATCTAGTGCCCAAGGCACTTTGCAAACTCTGTCACAACCGAGCAGTAAAACACGGATCTCTATCCGAAACGATCGTCATAGGGACCCCGTGCAACCTCATTATGTCCCGAATGTACAAGTCAGCAAGGTAATCTACTGAATCTCTTACACGCATAGAAATAAAATGCATCGACTTAGTTAGTCACCCAACTACCACCCAAATGGCATCACTGCCCCGTTGAGTCCTCGAAAGGCCCACAGCAAAATCCATTGTAACATGCTCCCACTTCCACTCAGCTATAGGCAAGGGTTGTAACAAATCCGCTAGCGTCTGATGCTCGGTCTTCACTTGCTGGCAAGTAAGGCACTTTGATACAAACACCACCACATCTTTCTTCATACCCCTTCACCAAAACTGGCGACTCAGATCATGATACATCTTTGTGCCTCTTGGCTGCACCGTAAGGCGTGAATGGTGAAACTCTCAGAGTACTTCCTCTCGGCAAGACTCTGGCACAAACAAGTGGTCACGGTATCTCACACTTAGGTTAGGATACACAATTAATCCATTCTCTATCTTTCCACTGGAGATCTTCTCCCAGAGGGATTTTACCTCAAAGTCACCATTCTGTGCCTCTAACACTCGGTTCACAAGTGTAGGTTGTGCAACTACAGAAAACAAGGCTACAGACTCAACAGACTCGCTCAAATGCAAGTCAAACTCGCCAAGAGCATCCAACATCTCCCATTCCCGGAAAGCTATACAAGCTACACTACTGATGGACTTCCTACTTAGGGCATCGGCTACTACATTGGCCTTTTCCGAATGATAATGCAACTTGAAATCATAATCCTCTATAAACTCCATCCACCTTCTCTACCTCAAATTCACGTCCTTCTGTGTAAACAAATACTTCAGACTCTTATGATCAGAAAATACCTCAAATCTCTCACCATACAGATAGTGTCTCCAAATCTTCAAGGCAAAAATTACAGCTGCTAACTCTAAATCATGAGTAGGGTAGTTCCTCTCGCGTGTTTTCAACTGCTGTGAGCCATAGACTACTACTTTCCCCTTTTGCATTAGCACACAACCCAAACCCTCTCGTGAGGCATCATAATACACAGAATAGCCTAAACCCCTCTTTGGAATAATCAAGACTGGAGCGGTGGTAAGTCTAACCTTAAGTTCCTGGAACAACTTTTCACAAGTCTCACTCCATACAGATTTGACCCATTTTCGCGTTAATCTAATTAAAGGCGAAGCTAGTTTGGAAAAATCTTTCACAAACCAACGGTAATACTCGGTCAATCCCAGAAAACTACGGACTCAAAGGCATTCTTAGGCTGTGCCCAATCTTGCACTGCCTCAATTTTGGATGAATCTATAGTCACCCCTTTCCCGGATACTACATAGCCTAGGAACTTAACCTCCTTCAGCCAGAACTCACACTACCCAAACTTAGCATACAACTTATGGGCTCTAAGCAACTCAAGCACCATTCGCAAGTGTTCCTCGTGCTCCTCCTCAGAGGGTGAGTAAATCAAAATGTTGTCCACAAAGATGACTACAAAACGGTCTAAGAACTCTTGGAAGACTCGATTCATCAAGTCCATAAACATAGCTAGGGCATCGGTTAGGACAAAAGGCATCACCAAAAACTCATAATGGCCATACCACATATGTAATGCCGTCTTCAGGATATCCTCCTCCCTTACCCTCAACTGGTGGTAATCCGATCTCAAGTCTATCTTAGAGAAACAATGGGATCCTTTCAACTGGTCAAACAGATCATTTGTATGAAGCATAGGATACTTGTTCTTAATTGTAACCCAGTTTAACTTTCGATAGTCAATACAAAGTCTCAAGGCCCCATCTTTCTTTTTAGCAAAGAGGGCTGGTGCTCCCCAAGGTAAAGTACTAGGGCGAATAAAACCCTTATCTAGTAGTTCTTGGAGCTGAACCTTCAACTCGTTCAACTCAGCTGGTACAAAACGATACGGTGCCATGGATATCGATGTCGTGCCAGGCACTAAATCAATAGAGAACTCAATCTCTCGATGGGGTGGTAAACTAATAAGATCATTGGGAAAGACGTCCGAGTACTCAGAAACCACTCTTGGCAATTTAACCCAGACTTCATCACACACACTACTCATAAAGCTAGCAAGAAGACAACTAAGCTCACTCCGCCCGTGCGGATCGTACACTGGTGGTAAAACTCTACCAACCCGATCCCCCAAGAAATGAAAAACAATCACCGCTCAAGGTACATACAGTAAGCCTCTGACGGTAGCAATCTATAATAGCCCGGTGTGACGATAACCAGTCCATACCCAAAATAACATCAAAACTAGTCATATCCATCAATACAAAAGAAAAAGGAAGCCGACTATCGGCGACCTCTATATCACAGCCCCGACACCCCTGTTTCAAAATCAACTCACTCCTAACAGGTGATACAACACATATAGGAGATGCTAACTGTGCCAACTCCAACCCCAAAACAGATGCAAATGTAGATGAAATAAATGAATGGGATGCACCAGTATCAATCAACACATTAGCAACCGAGTTGCAAAACAAAAAGGTACTTCTCACTACTGATGGAGCCAGTACAAGGTCTGGCGTGGTAACAGCATACACGTGCCCCGTAGGTCTTTGATCTACCTACTTACCTCTCGGAGCATAAGACTGCTGCACAGATTGAGCTGAAGACGATCCCTAATTGGCCCTCGAGGCTTGTGCTAACTACGTTGGCTGGTGACTCTATGTCTGCCTCGAACCAGATGCACCAGGTGTGCTACCCAACTGCGGGCAAAACCTCTTCAAGTGCCCGTCTTCCCACACTAATAACAAGCGAGTGGCTGGTCTCTGTCCTGACTTTGACTCGAAGAGCGAATCGAAGATGAAGCTGCTCGCTACCCTCCTCCCCTCTATGGACAAGCTGAAGACTTGTGGCCCAACTGACCACATTTAAAACAAGTAATGTCTACCTGACCGCTCTTCTAGAACACGAGCTCGACACTGGAAATGTAGATCTCAAATGCGTTCCCTGAGACTGCTGAGGGTTAGAACCCCTCTGCTTCTTACTATCCCCCTGACCATCCAGACTCCTTCTAGAGCCCCTCATCCTTTCCTTCTCCGCATGCATAATAGTCTCAAGATGGGCTTCAGCCTCCATAAGGCGCCCATAGTCCCTAATCATAAACCCGGCAACTCTGAACATGAGTCCGGTCCTCAGTTTCTTCTTGAATTCCAAACAACGGCGTTCCTCAGTCGCCATTAACTCTGGTGCAAACCTAGACAGACTAGTAAAGGTGGCCTCAAACTGAGCCACTGGTGTGTTCAACTATTTGAGCTGAGAAAATTGATCCCTCAGCTTCTCCCTCACTGTAGCAGGCAAGTACTTGTCTTGGAAAGCTTCAACAAAGGCCTTCAAAGTCCCACCAATGCGCCTCCTCGCATATTTCCACCACTGACCCACGTCTCCCTTCAGTTGGAAGGACACCAAGGTCACCCTCAAGTCTCCATCTTCGATGCCGAGTATCTCAAACGTCTTCGTCATCTGCTCCAACCATTCATCAGTCTTCAATGGCTCCTTAGGGTCACCCAAAAACTCGTCCGGATTCGACTAGAAGAACTCCCTCTTCAGAAAAGACGACCCTGCCTCAACTACATGGGCCTGGACTTGATTCTTAGCCCTGAGAATGTCTATAGATTCCCTCAATGCTCCAGTCATTTCACAGGCTAAGGCACTCACAGCCTACTAACCTACTGGCTCGGCCACGTTGGCCTAATCCACTCCTTCTTCTTACGTCGGAATCTCATCCGATATAGGCATCTCATGCCTTTTAGGCCTACCACGCCTACCGCCATGACCTCGTCCTGACAACCTAATGAAGGTAACAAAGAGATTAGCACATTTACAAATGTGCTGAAGCTATCTCACTCGCGTCTTAATACGATGGACAACTGTAATTCACTCCACATAAGCACATAATCATATAAACACATACGAATTTCATTTCCGGATAATGACCGTCCCATGGCGTCGCTAGAGTTCTAGTTAGAAATGACAGTGATCGAGTGCCTTTCTAACAGGGCTCCTAGAAACCCATGGACCCGATCAACACCCCATAAATTAAATCCCATACCTATATAGTCACCTAAACATGTTATCATATAAGCACATAACATCATACTTAAGTCTTTAACAAACGAGACAAACCCATTGTGGTACTAACCACTTCCCACGTATCCAAAGTATTCAAACCCGGTATGCTCTGATACCAAGTTGTAATGCCCTCAAAATATAATATAATCATTTATTCACAAGATCTATAGATATAATAGAAATGTTATATTTCTATTCATCAGAGTTAATATTACAAAAAATATTACATGTATTACACTTTCATTAATGTTCATCTTGAAACTATAGCATGTAACTCTAATTGAGAACAACAAAATAAGTGCTCTAAGGGCTGACATCTTTCCAAGACTTCGCTTAGTTACAACAAAAGAAGAGTCTAGTCTCTCTCGGTTTGAATAAACATTCAACACAAAAACGAAATCACAAAAGTGGAGCTTTCAGCCCCTAAGCCTCGCAAGCTATGTCCTTGGAGGTGGCATGTCAACTGTACTTGAAAATGGTTTCCCAAGTAGGGTGAGCCAAAGCCCAGTAGACATATGCTAAACAATATATGAGAATTAACTAAGCTATCAGCATCAAATAAATGTTCAATACTAGTAAACCAACTTACACCTTTTTCATGACCAGTCAATATCGACATCCGTATTTCAGTCCATTTCTATTCATTTATCTAAATCAATTCAGTGACATAGTTCATTGTTATCTAAACAATTCGAAACGAGACTACAACTCATTTATCAACACTTCAATAACAAACATTATTCAACACTTCCATTTTCTTGCCATTTTACGGAATCACATTCGAGGGAACTGGCACCCATACATGTATAATTTTGAGACTTTCACCCTGGACACTCGGCTAACTTAATTATCGATGGAGTCCATCCCCTATCTCCTCCCAAACAATGGAGTACATCCCCTATCTCCTTCCAAACAACGATACATATACAATGTATTTAAAAACATGTCATATACAATGACTACCAAAATTCACATATTCAACAATTTAATCAACCTGTCATATTCAATGACAGTATTCATATGATTAGTTCCAATTTACCTAGTCCTCATGCAGTTTCTACAACAATCAAAGCTATCCTCCACCGATAACCCAAAACAGATATTTTCTAAACAGATAAACAAATCTATCAATAGATAAATTATCAACTTTTTCATAGGTGTGTGATTCATCAAACCAAACTACACCATTCAATCACATTTCCCCACATTTCATAATTTCCAAACCAATTTCATTATTTACACAAATAGTTATTTCAACTCAACTTAGGGCAATTTTTTCCCTATTCCAAAACATATTCCCATAGGTCTAAATCTCACCATTTCAACAATAAAGAACCTCATACACAAACCCCCAAGGTTATTTTGTAAATCAACATAAAACCCCCCTTTAGTTTAGAGCCCAAACCTTGACTTTTACCCAAATCACTCCCAAATTTCTCCATTTATACAAATGACAAATATCTAGATTAAAGCTCATATTAAAGAGTTGAATATCTCTACCTCAAGAGTAGAAGCTCAAAGGAGATGATGAAAAGCTTCAAAAATGTTCCAAATTCGATTTTGCTCGGATCAAAGGAAAGCCCTTGAGATGCCCCAACACTTTAACAAGGGGACTAGGGTTGAGAGATGCTTAGATTTAGGGTTATTTGTAGAGAGAGAGAGAGAGAGAGTATTTTATAGAGAGAGAGACAGTCGATCTAGGGTTTTTAGGAGAAAAGAGATCAAAAAGTGAAGTAAAATCACTCTGCTGTGAACTGATATACGCGACCTTCGCTCGAGCGAAGGAGTTGTTGCTCGAGCGACCAGACACAACAAGTAACCTCGCTCGAGCACAAGAAGCGTTGCTCAAGCGCAGAATGCAAAGCTTCAGGTCTTCCATAGACGTAGACGCACGCTTGAGCGCAAGAAGCCTCGCTCGAGCTTAGGAACAACTAACACAAAGCTCGCTCGAGCGCAAGAAGTTTCGCTCGAGTGAAGAACTTCCCCTTCTCTAGAAAAGCTGAGTCTGGAAGGAAACCTAAGAACTCTCAATTCTCGCTCGAGCGCAAGAAGTCTCGCTCGAGCGAAGAAGCCAAAATCTGGACAACAACATTCTAGACCAACTAAGAACCAACCTGTTCCAAACATGCCCAACATAATCCAAAACTCAAATACAAAGAGTCAAAAGAGAATAACAAGACAAGGATACGATATTTAATCACGGAACCCAAGTTCGGGACACAAAAAAGGTCGGGGCAAAACCGGGATCGCTATGGCCTCATTAAAGGTGTAATTATTTGCCACCTCCTTAAAGGTGTAATTGGAGGTAATTAAATGGAAAAATGTGCAAAACTCTTTTTATTTTTCATGAATTGCCTTCATTATCTCATCAATGGTGATAACTATTCACTTTGTTTGGCTTGAAATTTTCAAAAAATAATTTTATGAAACTTTAATTTGTATTTTTTTTATTTTAAATATTTTTTTAACATTTTAATCATCATTTTTTTTTAGATCTCTTTACACTTAAAAAGAATAAAATTTATACAAAAATCTTTTAAAAAATTCATTGAATATAATAAAATATAAAAATGTACTTAATTTTTATAATTTTTTTTATATATAATAATTTTTTTAGGAACATTTAGAGCCACCATTTCTTTGAGCGATCACTGAGAAAATTTCCATTTACCAAATTAGCCTTCAATTGCATGAATCAGCACTAACTTTGAAAAAAAAAAAAATTCAAATATGGGTAAGCAAATTTCAACCCAAAGATGTCACAAGATGCATGTACTTTCCGTAACTAATGTTTGTCTTATTAATATGCCGTGTTTAAGTCTTTGTTGAATAAATCACTCAACAACTATTAAATATTCAATAAATCAAATGAAAAATTTTACAACACACAACTCTTACCATAGACATCTTTAATTATGTCATTTTTTTAATTATAATTAATTTTTTCTTTAATTATGACATTATTTTGATATATTTAATTATATCACATATTGTGTTTGATCATATATATATTTTTTAATTATGACTTAGAAAATATATAATTATATTATTTTTTTCTTTAATTATAAGGCGTATATTGTACACATCAAATCACAAAGTATTAAATAAATAAATAATTATTTCTTTTGGAACTCAAATCATAACAACATTGCATTTTGGTCAGCTAAAATGACTAATCAATTAGTGAAAAAGGCAAAAACGAACGTGTCATTGAAGAAACTTCCATCTTTCCTTTCTCATTGGTTAAAACCATTAACAAATCTGAACAAGACTCTACAATTAATTAAATTAAGGTTTTGTTAGTGTGTTGTGTTGTTATAGAAAATGTTAAAAAGTTCGAAAGTATCATATATTCTGAACGATAGTGAATGTAATAAATAATGTATAAAGTCTTTTATAGTTTTGTCTTAGAACACTTTATTTTTTATAGTTCAAATACATAAAGAAACTTTTTATGATTGTGAACTAAAGTACAAAATTAACTCTATTGATAATTGTGACAAAATTGTCAGTATTACTCGCTTACACTACCAAATTTCTTATAAACAATCCATTTTTCAATAATAGTTATTGTAAAGCCTAGAAATAAATTCAATAAACCATCCACGACGATAAGTAAATAATAATATAAGTTAGCATAATATCCTTCTATTACATAAGACGTGGTTGTAAAAAGGGTGACACATGCAAATATACATTCAACAGAGATATGAAATAGAAGTTAAACAGATAATTGAAATACCCTAAAGGCTACAACTTTTCAAGATTGTACTTGGTTACATCAAAATGGATTTAAATCTAATACAGATAAAACCCTAGGCTTGTACAAAATAATTACAACATGTAAACAAAATAAAACTCTTGCACCAAACCTCCCAAGTTAGTGCATTGGCGGAGGCATTTCGCCAACATCTGAAAATGATCTTCCCATATAGAGTGAGCCAAAACCCAATTGAAATAATCCAAAACAATATATAAATCTTAACAAAGATATAAGGGTGAAATGCATATGCAATGCTCATGATCAAAACATCTTATTTCTCTTTTCAAAACCATGCAAAGTCCGGTTTATATCACAATCTATCATTCATTTCCTTACATTAGAAAATAGGGCCATGAATCATAACTCTGGGAATCTCAAAGTACAACATTTCACGGATATTTTATCCTCGGGAAACCAGAACTGACACCCATGTAAACGTAGGCTATACAATCCCTACTTCCTCCATTTTATGGATATTTTGTCCCCCGGAATCGGAACCTATGTATATGTGCAGTTTTCGAGATTTTCACACTGGACACACATGGCAACTTAATTCAATGGAATACATCCCCTTCCTAAATTCACCCAATTTTCTAAAAAATGCTATACATGTACAATGTGTCAAGATGTGATAATGCTCAATCCAAATGGATGAGAAATTAGTTTCAATTCACCTAATCCTCATGCAATATCTACAACAATCATAGTTATCCTCCACCGATAGTCTAAAACAAACATTTCTAAACAGATATAAAATCTCTAAATACAGATAAACTTTACAAATTTCAAGATATGAGTGATAATACATATCCAACTCCACCATCTATATCAATGTCCATCCAATTTCACATTTCCAACATCAATTCAATTCATTTATACAAAATAAATATTTGAGACATTTAGGGCAAAACCCATTTTTCTTCTGAAACCCATTCCAAGTATCAAAATCAATAATTTTATCACAACTCAACCTCATTTCCACTCCCACAACCATTTTACATACATCCATTTGAAAACCCATCTTTTGATTTTAAACCAAAATCATAAGTTTGTTCAAAATCTTCCAAAACCACATGATTGTTTTATACAAACAAATAGCCAAGTGAAAACTCATAAAAGAGTCTAGAGGATCCCTACCTCAAAACTAGAAGATGAGATAAACACAGATGAAACTTGGATGAAGCTAAAACCCAACTTTATTCGGATGAAAATGAAGCTCTATGTGAGCTCTACATTTTTAACAAAGGGAGTAGGGTGAAGAAATCACTACATCTTGGTGTTTTTGTAGAAAGAATGTAGGTTTTAGAGAGAAACCGAGTCTAGAACTAAGGTTTTTGGAATGTTTAGAGAGAGAGAGAGAGAGAGAGAGATGAAAAAGTGATGTAAAAAGTGACTTTTACGAACTGATATACGTAAAGACCGTTTGAGCATAAGAAGTGACGCTCGAGCGTCCAGACACAAAAGTGATTACCAATCGAGTGCAGGAAGTGACGCTCGAGCGTCAAGACACAGAGAAAAATGCGACATTGCTCGAGCGCAAGAAGTGACGCTCGAGTGGAGAATATACATTCTCAGAAGTTTTACAGTCAGATGCCTACCACTCGAGCTCAAGAAGTGTCGTTCAAGCGCACGACCACTTGAGTGCAGGAAGAACTGCTCGAGCGTAGAATACACTCTTTCAGTAGTTTTGCAGACTTGCCAAAATACTGGGAGTCCACAAAGACTGCTTGAATGTGGAGGCCAAAATCTAGGCAACCAAAGTTTTGAAAAACAAGCTATCAACCCGTTCCAAATGCAACCAACACATCCCAATAGCCAAACTCAATGAGGGAAAAGAGGAATACGACATGAACAACAATACAAAACAATGAAATCCAAATCCAGAATATCAAATGGGTTAGGTCTAAACTAGAATCGCTATAGTTATAGTAACACCACAAGCTAAATTGAATAAAAGAGGTTCTCTCTCGCATAATTACAATGAATGAAATGTTGAATACAATCAATAATACATGCCTTTCAATTATACACAGTTACATAAAAAGAAACACTTTTTATTTCAGTCTTTCAATCACTCATTTACACTATACATTGCATGGACTCCTAACAAACAAATAAATTATTGATCTTCAACTGTTGTACCTGACTTCGTTCCTATAAAATGGTTAAACAACATGGGATGAACACTAGGTCCAGTAGGGATCTACAATGATTCCCAACAATAAGATCAATAGCTATATGTGATCATGAGTAATACCCAAAATAAAGTACGCATAAGTAAATAAATATATGCCTTTTATACCTAAAATAAAGTACACATAAGTAATACATTTTTCGTGAGAATTCCGCTGACCTTTCAAAGAAAACTCATTCTTTTATCTTCTTACCTTTCTTGTAATTTCAAACAATTTTCTTAAAAATCCCATTTTAACATTTTCATAAGGATCTTAAGTCTATTAACCATATAGTACTAATGATCATACATCATACTCTTTAATTCACAACTAACATCACCCTACCATAATCCGCATAACTTCAAAATATATACACATATATTCCAACACATATTACATAACTAATCCATATAAAACAAATCAATTCATTTCCATCTTTTCTGAATCACACAGTTCAATTCTCCAATTCCAATTATCACATTTACGCATACAAATCCCCTTATAATTATCCCACAAAAAGTTCACTATCAACAACTTGCTCCATTACCAAGGCATACCAATAAACCATATTCTTTTCCGAGCGCTACTCCGGAAGGAAGGGGGAACCTTTGTCAAGCGCTATGCTTTACCAGTCACAAATTGGAAGGAATGTGGAACCTCCTCGTATCTCAACAGACCACACACTTTTCCGAACACTACTCTGGAAGGAATGCGAACCTCTATCAAGCTCTATGCTTTACCAATCACAACCCGGAATAAAATGGACCTTTATTCCAATATCATCATCTATCAATCCATCATATCAATTAATAAATTAAACGAACAACACAGTGAATAATAAATGTAAAACTCCCTCTTTAGCATTCAATGCAATTTGCAACCCGCAATATTTCATACATTTCAACATCAATTTCTTTTTGTTCAATTTATACATCCCAATTAATTTCATACACTTTCCATAATGCAATGAACCAATTTCCATTATCAATTTCTTTGATATAAGTCTCTTATGTAATAATCATTCTTGCAATAATTATTAATCACCCTTCATACTTACTTCAACTCATTATTTACTAAATTCCAAGAATTTAAGGTCAACTGAAATAAATAATCATTTAAAATAAAATCCATAGCTAGGGTTTGACAAAATTAGGCCTTTTTACTTTAAGGCACAAAATCAAGTTCTAATTGTCCACAACTTCCTTAAATCCCGTAAGTCATAAATTTAACTCCCTTGATTTGGAAAACCATTACTTCATCTATATGCTTTTTAAGAAAATCTCGCAACATGAGATTTTTATGCAATACAAATATACTACTTATCTATCTATAAAAAATATTGAAAGGTAGCAAAGAAATCCTTACCTCAAGCTAGAAGAGGAAGAAACCCGAAAATCCAACTTCAATGAAAATATGATCCGCTTGGATGGATAGAAATCCCTTGTCGTACTCTTCATTTTTATATAACAAAAATGGGGTAGGAGATTAGTAGAAAGAGATGAAAACCAAACTTTTATGAGCTTGGAACTCAAAAATGGCTAGAGAGAGAGAGAGAATCTGAAAGAATGAAGAAAAGTGACCCAAAAATGACTTTTTAAAGTACTGATCCCAAACAAACTGCTCGAGCGAGCATTTCACCACTCAAGCAGTGAATGCAATCTCTTAGAAGTTTTGCAGGTCTATAGTGAAAATACTGAGAGTCTTACATTTCCGCTCAAGTGACTACTGGACAGCTCGTGTGGTCACCCTAGACACTGTTAGTCACACAGCACAGTTCCTAAGGCATTCTCAGTACATCAACCTTATTTCCATATGCAACCACTTAAGTAAATGCTTTCTTTTAGCCTTTTACATTTATATTTCATTTATTTAAATTTACAATATAAATAAGGAAATACCACTCATTTGGATTCAAAGAAAAATATATAAAAAAAATAAAAATCCAAATAAATCAAAAAGTGACTCCCTCAGTTTAAGTACAAAAATAATTTTCTAATTGAAATTTCTAAATTTGATGTTGAAGTAAAATGATTAATACCTCGTAGAAAAATCTCATAAAATCAAATTAGACTATTAAATGTACAAGAAACAATTACCACAAAATATCATTTTCAAAATCATAACTTTGAAAAATCCAACTTTTTTACACTTAGAAAATTTTCAAACTAAGTCCAATTTTTGTGATAGAAAACTTGGATCTCGACTTGAACCATTACAAAAATTACCTAAATACCCTTATTGTTATATTCTCTTTATCTTTTCTTTAATACATACAATTTCCTATCTTAATTACATATTTAACAAATTAAATCATAAATTAACCTAAACACTCTAATTTGATACCATAAGCTTAATCTAATTTTTAAATTTTAATTTTTAACATAATTTCTTATTTAATAACATTTTTAAATAAAGCATACATATATTTTATATCTATATATATAATAAAATCAAAAATTAACTCAAATAACCTAATTTAGGTAATTTTATTTTCGACTCCCTCATCATAAGTTTTTAATTGTTTAAGGATATAAGAAAAAAAAAATTTAGTTCAAGTTCTCTAAGACTTCCAACGTTATTTTCTGACCAAAGTACCCCAACACTAATAGTTTGTCATGGTATCTTTGGAATAATTTTAAAATTTTAAAATTCAATAACTTTTTATTTACATATATGTTTTTCATAAAATTTATATTTTTAGAATCCCCTCATCAAGATCTGTCAAACAAGATTTATGATGAATATGACATTAAAAAATAAATAAATAAAATAAAATTTCACTGACCCAAGTCAGAGAAATTTCACTAAAATCAATTAAATATCATTGTAATTAATTTTAAATTTCACTGACAAAAATGCTCAGGGAAATTTTACAATTGCTTATTTCTTTCAAAGAAAATTTAAGAATTGCTTATTTTCTCTTAGAAACATTTCAGAAATTGAACAACTAAAAAGTCTGTGAAATTTCTTTGACTTTTAGTCAGAAAACTCAGTAAATTTTTTTTTTCTTTTCAAAATTTCATTTTCATCATGAATCTTATTTGATAGATCTCGACAAGATGATTCCAAAAATATAAAATTTACAAAATATGAAGTTTCAAATCAAAAGTTATTAAATTTTAAAGTTTTGAAACACATTCTAAAATACAATTTGTACACAGTGAAGAGAGAATGTGCTAGAATTTCATGGTACCAATTGTTAAAAGGGCATTCTTGACATTTATGTTGAAATTTGTCCTTATTTTTGTAACGTCTCGAAAATTGGGCAGGGTATATCTATTTATACAACAAACCCACCTGATAGACAAACACACATATATAGCTAACTATTCCATACATCCATTTCCATTTAATCCCAAATACCAAATACATGTTGTTCACATCTCAATGTCCCCGTTCCAATCCCAAGCATGCATTTTATAACAAGTTTGAAATGGAAGCCAAACAAATAACAAGTGCCCTACAGGTTTACAATTTTATCCAAGAACATTCTTGGTTACACAAAATGGAGTTTCAACTCAACACAAAAACAGCCCTAGGCTTACATTTAATAAATAGCCATAAAACAAAAATGGAGCCTCAACTCCGAGTTCTCCTAAGTTAGTGCCTTGGCAGAGGTATATCACCGGTACCTGAAATGGTTTCCTTTATACGGTGAGTCATAGCCCAGTAGAGATATACTACAAAACATATGGATCATGACAAGACTAAAGAGGAGTATGCTCATGATAAAACAGTTTATCTCTTTTTTTATAAAGCATTCAATACTGAGATGGAACAACAGATATAAAACCATTTCCGTTTTAAACCATATCTGTTACATGAATACAAGCTATGTGAATCTCTAGGTGAGTGTCTGCAAGTAGGCCCTAATGCACTACCACTGTCATTTTTACTAGTAAACTGGAAGGCTCGACACCTAACTGCGCTGTTCTATACCCTTTACCCAGATTTACCAAGTATTTATCTTTTCGCAAACATATACATTTCCAAACATTTCTCAAAAACAGATACATTTCCAATGAAATGAATGTAATGCAATGTCCAATGTAACAAATGAGGAATATGGTTCAATTTACCGAAGTCTCATGCATTTCTACAACAATCATGGCTATTCTCCACCGATAGACCAAAATAGATATTACTAAACAGATATTTAAACAATTAAATTTCAAAAATTTCGATAAATACAATCTATTCCACATCTCATCAAATATGAACAACTACACTAGTTTTCATATCACAATCACGTTCGATAATTTCTCAATGTCCATTTCTAACCGTGTTGATTTTATTCCAACAGATACATTAAGCAAAATAATACCGTTAATGCCCAAGAAAACATCATTTTCTTTTCAAACTCATTCTCCAAGAATTATTCAACTTTGACATTCCATTTTGATCAAAAACCCCAAAAGTTAAACATAATTCCTTTATTTTCTTTAAAAATGCTCTTTTGGTCGCAAACCGTTAAAAATTTTAAAACCAATTGAATCGAAGTCCATATTTGTTCAAATTTAAAACATAACTTTTTCATAACCTTACAAACACATTCCAAGTTTACACTTTTGCAATTTGGGCATCAACCCTTTATTTTTCTCAAAATTTCTCTTTTAAGCAAATAAATCATAAATTTTATACAGTTCTAAGCTCTATATAATCAAGTAAAAGTGCATAAAGAAGTGTAGAAAAAATTCCTACCTCAAGCCAAGAAGCTTTCAAAATTTTTGACAACAAAAATTAAATATGTTCGGAGCCAAATGACGCATTTTCCGTCCTCTACGTTTTGATCCAAAGCACTAGGGGTCAAAAATGGTTTCCACTAGATCAAACCCATGAAAAACTAACATTGGAACCCTTTTTTTCTTTCTCCCTCGTGGCAAGAACTCCAAGAGTTGAACAAAAAATCTATTTGGTTACTTTATATAGATATTTTCTTTTCTTTTTGTTTAACTAAACAAATATCTAACCATATATATATATATACACACCTATATATATATATATATATGTATCAATTAAAATACATTTCAACATCTTTAATGACAAAAGTAAATATAATATTTTCTCATCACAAAATATATTTTGTTTAATGGTACACACCATAAATATTCACAACTCTTTTATGATAATCAAATAATAATAATAAAACCACAACACTATTACATGGTTACTAACATGTCACAATTCAATCAATTAGGTCCAAAATGGATAGAGTTTAATAATTTAAAATAAATCCCCAACTGAGATTAAAGTATAAATTTAATTTGATTCAACTCGTTACAATCTTTATGGAATTTCAAATATTATAGACTTTAACTACCAAACAAATTGTGTTTGTCCTTAAACTCTTAGACAAACATGTAGAGGGATCTCTCTCTAATTTTTCCTTAATTTATTACCATAAAATTAAATTAATAAGGGTAAATTACACTTACCTCACTTGAGGTTTCTAACAAATATAAGGACCTTCCTTATAGTTTTAATAATTACAGAAACCTCTCCTACTTTTGTTGACAATATCTAGATTCCCCAAATCCATTAATTTAGCACAAACATTGTTACATTTTTACCAAAATGACCATATTGCCCCTTTGAACTAATAAGTGATTTAAATGAAAATTTTCACTCACCACCCCTAAGATTTTGCATATATATTATAAAAAATTCACGCATATTTTAACTTAACACCCTAATAGTTTAATATAAGACTATAATAATTAATACAATACATATAAGACTTATTTCACATCATATAAACAATAAAATATTTATCAATTTTAATTAACGCATTTATTATTTAAATTTCTTTTCTCTTCAGTTGAAACAAATTAAATAATTTTTTTTTTCTAACAATTTGTCCTACTTATTTATTCATATGTAAGAACATTATTTATCCCTAAATTGTTAAGATATTATTAACAAATTTTAATTTTTATCTTTGAATCATTAAATTTCTAGTCAATGCATATTAAAAAAAAAAAGAAAGAAAGAAAAACAAATTTTACATGATTAAAAAAATTAAAAAATAAATATAGAAGTAAAAAGAAAAAATCTAATCGCCTCACAATAAATTTAAATTAGTTAATAGGGAATGAAAGACTAAGAAATTATTTAATAAACAATTAAAACAATTTGTCATTTCTTACACCTAAAATTAAAATTAATCTTTACTTGAATTGAAAAATTATTTGAGAATAATAAAATACTCAATTAGTTTGATGTATGATACTTTAAATCTATTTATCCATCCTTATTTATCTCATTTAAAATATTTTCATTAAATTAAATCTTAAAATTTATTTCTCACCTTCATTAATGGTTGGATTTTTATTTTATTTTTTGTTTATAAAAGTTCAAAAACTTGTTGTGGAAAAAAAATAGAGTCGAAGAAATTACATTTATATTTTTAAAAAATTATGAAAAATAAATAATAATTTCATATATATTTGATAGCATAAATCAAATTACAATTATATTTTTTTCCTTAGAAAATATTTTATTTCGTTATGTGTTTAAATTAGTATTAGAGTCTGATTTCTTAGTCTTATCAATAAAATTGTACAAGTATTAGATATACGGAAGAAGTAAAATTAGATAATTTAAATAATAACAATTCACTATAAATAATAATAGAACAAAATAAATGTGAGAAATTAAAAAAAAAAAAAGAGTAAAAATTTAACCATTAATGAAGGTGAGAAATTAATTTTAAGATTTAATTTAATAAAAATAGTTTAAATGAGAAAAATAAAGATGGAGAAATATATTTAAGTATCATAAAACAAATTAATTGAGTATTTGAGTATTCTAAAATAATTTCCCCGTTCAAGTAAATATTAGTTTTATTTTTAGGTGTAAGAAATGAGAAATTGTTTGAATTGTTTTATTCTCAAATGATTTCTTGACCTTTCATTCCTTATTAACTAATTTTAATTTATTGTGAGGCGATTATATATTTTTATTTCTATATTTATTTTTTAATTTTTTTAAGCATGTAAGAATAACTTGCATTTTTAAAAAAAATATGCATCGACTAGAAATTTAATGACCCAAAGATAAAAATTAAAATTTGTTAATAATATCTTAAAATTTATAGATAAATAATTTTCTTATATATGAATAAATAAGTGGGACAAATAGCTGGAAAAACAAATTAATCCATTTGTTTCAACTTAAAAAAAGAAAAGAAAAAAGAAATTTAAATAATCAATTCATTAATTAAAATTGAAAAATATTTTGTTGTTTATATGGTGTGAAATAAGTCTTATACGTATTGTATTAATTATTAGGGTATTATATTAAACTATTAGGGTGTTAAGTTAAAATATGCATAGATCTTTAATAATATATATACAAAACCTCAGGGGAGATGAGTGAATTTTTTTTACTTAAATAGCTTATTAGTTCAAAGGGGGTAATATGGTCATTTTGGATAGAAAAGTAACGACGTTTGTACAAAATTAACGGATTGGGAGAATCCTGATATTGTCAGCGAAAGTATGGGAGGTTCCTGTAATTATTGAAACCATAGGGGAGGTCCCTGTATTTATCAGAAATCTCAGGGAAAGTAAGTGTAATTTACCCTTAAATTAAATAACATAAAAGTACCTTAATCTTTTAATTTTTAACTCAATTAATTATTTAATAACATTTTTAAATTAAATTAAATTAAATTGATGATAGAAGAGGACATTTAGGGTTAGGGTTAGAGTTTGGTTAGAATAGGATTTAATTTGGAGAAGAAAATAAAAATGAGGGTATTTTTGATATTTGATCCAATTTTTAACTTTAACTTGAGATTTTGAATTGCTCACTCTCAATTTGGGAGAGTGTAACACACTTTCCATTGCTTTTAAAGAAATAATTACGGGTAGCACTTTAGTCTAAAATCATAAAAATTTATGTGTGTGCGCGCGCGCGGGCACATATATTTGAATCATAAAGGAGTAAAGTACTCCAAAATAAAATCACAATAGAATAAAGTGGATTTTGACATGACATATAATTTAAAGGCGCACATTAACAAGACTCCTAAATCAATTGGCGAAGTGTTGTGCTGATTCTTTGTCCAATTTTAAGGTTTACATTGATTTAAATTGTTATTCTTGTATGCCAATTGAGCAAATCATCCATATGAAACATTATGTAGATGGGATATTAGGTGAGGCCCATTCTGGTTCTAATTTCAATATTTTGCTCATCTTATAAAACCATCTAGTAGATCATTCATATAAAATATAGAATACATCATATGGAGATAGTCACATAATTAAATCATGCTTGCAGTTAAATCATAGTCTGTGTCCATATTTTTAATAAATAATTTATTTTTAAAAACAAATACAATTCGATTATGCGACTACTGTTAGCTTATTTTTCTTACGAAGGAAAATATTATAAATGCAGGCATTCCAGTAAGGATTAAAAAATCTTCACAGATTAAATT
Source organism: Camellia lanceoleosa (assembly GCA_025200525.1). Taxonomy (NCBI): domain Eukaryota; kingdom Viridiplantae; phylum Streptophyta; class Magnoliopsida; order Ericales; family Theaceae; genus Camellia; species Camellia lanceoleosa. Next base: position 70,399 of record JANUSC010000041.1, on the reverse strand, counting down.
CAAATAAATTATCAAGCAATTGCGTTGATGGTTCGTTTGCCTCAATAAAGAGGACTTCAAAATTACCAAGTGTAGAAAAAAGAAAAACTAAAAGAAGAAGGAGGGAGACGGAGAAAGATGATTGAGTGAACAATCAGAGTGATTAAGTGAACAATCAAAGTAACAATTAATTTACCTCTACTCCTATCCTTCGAAAAGGAAGTGCATAAAATAAAGTGCAAAAAATTCACCTCTACTCCTATGCTTCGAAAATGAAGTGCATAAAATAAAGTACAAAAAATTAAGTGCAGAAAATATAAATGACAAGAAAAATAGAAATCAATTATCTTTGATTTGAGTTTGATTCTTTTACAATGTAGCCATGAAATGCTATTTATAGGCAAACATTTGTAGGAAAAAACTCCATAAAACTACCCACTCTTCCACCTCCTCCATTTCATATCCCATGATTTTCAACATCTACTTCATGCTCCATATTCTCCACTTTGTTCTCCATCATCTTTTTACATTTCATAACTTCTCATAACCTCCAAATGAGTAGGAGGATGCCACATGTCCTGCAATTATATAGATAATAAATAATAAAATTACAGATTTATGGTGCCAACAACTAATAATATATAAATTTATTTGAATTATTTATTTATTTATATAAATGATCTTCTCTATAGACTCTACAAAATAGTTGAGATCACAAAATTGGATTTGGAGTCAACCCACCAAGGGGCACAATATTTCTTGGCTATGGTGGGAATCATAAATTTTTTGTCCTGGAAAGTAAAAATTTTATTGTAAAAAATATTTAAGGATTAATTCCTATTGTTGCATGGATAATCATTAAAAGGTGGTCCTAAAAGGTTAAAAAAAAAAAAAAAATTTAGGGATAATTTTTTGAAAATATCACTAATAAATATACTTTTAGAGAAAGTTAATTTGATTCCAAAAATGTTTATTTCTTAAAACAAAAATTTTTGTTCCAAAAAAATAATAATTCATCATGTCTAATTTCGTGTTTAAAAATATAATAATGATATTTTTGGCAATAAAAATACTTTCTCACTAAAAAATAATTTTGTCCTTAAATTTTTAATTCTAAAGTTTTAATTTATTGTAATGGAGGCACTTATTTGTTTTGTCTAATTTTGTAATTTGTATTTTTTGTATGTTGAATTAGGATTGTCAGAAGAGCCTGTTATATAACAATTTTATTTATTTATTTATTTATTTTCACGTAGATCAATTGTTTTGGTTAGTAATTTGTCACAATTCATAATAATTTATCTGTTACTAAAATGTAGGATTAAGATCAAAACAAAGGTATTACAAAACTTTACACACTAGGTTATTCTTCTCTCATATAAAGTGTGGATCGCATATGACGTATTATAGAAATCATATGCTTCTTGTTCTGTATCAAATGTCATGCGAACTCTAGGCTTCCAATCACACTCACCCCCGTCATTCTCATGATTGTTAGGTTCCATATCAATGTGCCAAGTCACTTAAAAAATAAAGAAGTGCTCAATATTAGCATAAAAACTGTAAATTATGTTCGCAAAATAATGCAAACTGAATAAGATAATCAACGAATAACAGAAATTAGATAATCAAGGCAAAAAAAAAAAAAAATAGAAATTAACAACAACAAAATGCCAAGTGCAATATGCTATTTTTGTGATTAGAGTTCCAGTAATAAACTTTATTTCAGGAGGGTCAAACTTTATATTCATATTTTTCAAATGATTCTCAACAATGAAGTCAATCAAGCCTTCAAAAGACACTGCCACTCAATTTCTATTTAAATTGGACAAAAAGTCTAATAAGAATTATCTGTGGACTCCACTTTGAAACGAAATGCCATTTGTAGTAACAAGACAATTTAACAGCTACAAGCCCATAAACATCATTTAACAAGTCAATATGAATTATCAACACATTTAAACATCACATATTAATCATTTCACCAACTCAAATTTTCATGTTGTTACGTGTTGTGCATCAATATGAAATAAGATAGGTTTAGTTATATAAAAATAAAAATAAAAATAAAAATAAAAATAAAAATAAAAAAACTAGAGATATTTCAGTTATAATTTATATGAATGGAAACATAGCTGATGGTCTAAGCTAGCTCTGATTGATAATGTGAAATGCAGAAAATGTAAAATTAGAAGTAGTTGTCATGACTGTTAATGCCAGAATTTAGGACATGTGCAAGACTCAACCAGGATTTCTAAACCTGATGAAATGAACTAAAAGAAGATAAGTGTAGACACCCCATTTTTGACCGTCCTCAAGACTCGGTTGTGCTTGTAGGTACATCCAGCCACAAGTTCGATTGCTTGTCGGGTATTCGACTTTCGCGGCAGAACATCACAGGTTTGAGCTTTCCAAACCCTGTATCCTTTCTGTCCCATTCTTGAACCATGACTTGGTTCTTTCAGAATGTGTTTCTTGGTGCCCTGTCGGCCACCTTTTGGCCCTGCCGGCCTTCACTTGGTTGCTGCCGGCCATCAACGAGCCACTGCCGGCCATTATAACCCCTATCTCAGCAGGTTTCACTCCAGATCTTTTGAGCCAGCTGGAATCCATTCATCTCCCCTTCATACACGTGTATGGAGGGATGAAGCTCTTGCCAAGCTTCTTGAAAAAGCTTTGCATTGTTTTCCCTCTATATAAGGAGAGAGCCTCTCTTCTTAGGGGAGGTTCAGCCATTTTAGAAGAGATATAGCTCTCTCTATATATTTCTTACTCTCTCTCTATATTGTTGTGGTTTAGTCCATTTTTCTTGCACCTACAACACATAGAGATACACTACCACCATTGGACTGAGGTTCTTGGGAAGGCTACTTGAGCTTTGAAAGTGAGTTTTTGGCCCCTGAGGTTGCTGGTTTCGAAGTTGGTCTTCAAGGGTGAGCTTCTTTCCCTTTTTAGCACTTTCTTGTACCTCATTTTGGCCGTACTTTCATATTGTTTTAGGCCTTGCTTTCAACTGAAAAAAGTCTTGTTTTTAAGTTCTTTTGAAGTTTGTTTAAGGTCTTTTTGGTGTTAGGGGTGCACAACCCTCTTGTAAGCTTTATTTAGCCTTGTTTTGAGCCATGCTTTAAGGCCTTTGAGATAGCCTTGGTTTGGCCTTCTAGCCAATGAAATCCAGTGGATTTTCAGTGGTAGGCATGTGATTTTGAGGCCTCAAATCAGAGGGGATGACCCCCACTCTTTTGGTTTTTGTTTGCTTGTATTTTTGGCCTTCCAAAGGAGCATGCCTCTCTGTACTTTTGAGGCTTGGTTCAGGCCCTTTTTTGTGACTTTTAGGACTTGCCTTGGCTCTGTCCATGGCTGGTTTGGTCACCTTTTGCATGCATCTTGTATGTGTAGTGTAATCCCATTTGTAGCTCATCAAAGTAGCATGTTTTCCTAGCTTGTGTTGAGTCCATTTCAGTAGGTTTTTGGTGATGTTTTACCATGTCTTAGATTTTTTTTGGGTTGGTTTTGTCACTCCATGCATGTATAATACACTTGTAGTGTAAATCTCATAAACTAGCTTTATATGCTTCTTGCTTTAGCATGTTATCCTAGCTTATGTTGAGTCCATTTCAACATGTTTTTGGTGATGTTATGCGATGTCATGACTCTGTCCATAGCTGGTTTGGTCATCCTTTGCATGCTCCATATACTTGTAGAACAAATCTTGCTTACTAGCTTTATGTGCATGATGTTTTGACTCATCATCCTAGCATATTTTGGCTTTGCTCCAGCATGATTTTATTCTTGTTTTGGGCTGTTCTAGGACTATTTTGGGCTTCTATAGCCATATCACTTATGTTTTGTATAGCTATAGTGTAAATGCTTAGGCTAGCCTTGGGTTTTGAGGCCCCTACCATGCCATACATGTGATGTTTGTATGCTTTGCCATCATTTCGAATGTTATTTCAGTCCATGAAATGTAGTCATACACTTGCATTTGACATGCTTTTAATGCCTTGGAGCCTTGGCTCTTTATGCCTCATGAATGGATCATTGTGCATGCCATTAAGCCTAGGCCTTTGGGTCATCATATCAGTGCATTTTTGGTCTTGTCATACCATGATGAAGCCCTGTTTTATGTTGTCCAATTTATGCCATGTTTGGTTTCAATAGGGGTAGTGCATTGCCTCTTTTGTAGCCTTGCATGCTCCATGTTTTTGGCCTTGTGTTCTAGCTTGTGTTGGCTAGCTTCGAGCTTGTTTTTGGTCTTGTTTGGACCTGTCTTGGGACTGTTTTAGGTTCCTTTAGCCCTTTGGGGCTAGTTTTGTATGGCCATGGCTTAAGTCCCTTTGCTAGTTCTTAGCTTTTGAGCTTCATGCATGCCATGCTTGTGTTATGTGTGTGATTTGGCATCATTCCTAGCATCATTTCGGAGCATGTAGTATTGTCATACTTGCATGCTTTTCACTCCTCAAGTGTGCTTAAGAGTTGCATCTTTATGCCTTAATTCTTGGGCCCATTGGTATGCATGTTTGTCTAGCATTTTGTGTTATCATTTCAACACATATTGGCCACTGATTTGGGCATAGATGAGGTCTGCCCATATTGGTTTAAGACCATCCTTGCATGTTGTTGCATGCTTCTCTTGCATATTGTTGTATGCTCGCTCCATTTTTGCATGTTGTTGCATGCTAGTTCCATTACATGTTGTTGCATGTTTGTTACACTGCATTTTGCATGCTTAAGTCATATTGCATGATTGCATGTTCAAGTTAGCATTGTGTATGCCATCCTTGCATTGTTGTTTGGATTAAGTGTTAATCTGAGCATGAGGAACGAGGGGCGTTTCATACTTCAAGTGATGAAACGTGTCTCAATTCTCAGTCGCCGACGCTCTTGATGATCCATGATAGAGTTTTAGGCTTTATGTGTTTATTTGTGCATTCATTTCACATTGATTTGCACATGTTGGATCTTTGGCCATCATGCATCGGGATGCGTGATTGATGGTCGTGGATCCGACTATGCCTCTCCCTTGATGTTTCAAGGTGATATGGGATGGCATAGTGCATACATACCCTTGGGAGACTCTCCATTTTCTCTATTTTGTGTTCTGCTATAGCTTTGGTGTCCTAGCACATCAGTGGCCGGCAGTGCCTTGCAGATGGCCGGCAGTCCTTTATTCTTGGCCGGTAGTGTGCCATCTTTGGTCGGCAGGTGGTCGGCAGCATCTCTCCATGGCTGGCAGGCCACTGATGCACTCCCCAGCATATTTTTGGTAAGTTCTAGTAGCAAGTTCTCAAGGACACCCTACAGACAGAGCCTCAAGAAAGCAACTGGAAGGCGTTTCAAGGCGAGAAACCGAATGCGAGCATGCATACTCTCCTTCTGTGAACAGAGCTGGAGTAGCTTTATTTATTGCTTTTCATTTGCAATTTAATTAGTTAATTTGTTAATTAATTAAGTTTTGTAATAATTAGTTGTAGCTAGTTATTCATTTGGTTAGGTAATAATTAATTATCTTGTTAGTTAGTTAATTAGTCGGTTATATTATTCATTCGGACCCTCCGTCGAGAGGGCCAATTTTGTAATAAGTGTGCGTGCGTGTGTGCATATCTTCCAACCTCCATTTCTTTCTCTCTTTTACTTACCTGCTTTTGTTGGTTAGTTTTAGGTCATGTTTCAAATTAGCATAGTTATGCTTTGCATGTTTGCATCCATTCATCTGTCTAGCATCCTTATGCTTTGCATACGTGCATCCATTCATCTATATTGCATGCACCGGGCTCGGCGCATCATACTAACTGCATCGTATCTCAATTCTAATTTGAATACATGTTATCAAATGTCGCATTTTCTATGCCATCTTAGAATAGCCGAACCTATTTCTAGTTGCATTTCGCATGTGTTACATTAACCATCTTAACATGAACTAGGATCATGCATTAATTACTGACTAGTTTCTGTTTTGGCTCGGAGTACACTGTAAGTGTTTATACTTTAGCATCTTGCATGTGTGTTATTGATTACCATGAAAGCATACTTGCCATGAGGCTAACTGCTTATTTGCTATAACTGCCTGAATGCCTGTGGGTGAAGGTTGGATTACTTGAATTGGAACAATTTATTGAAATTCATGTTTTAACCTACTTGCGAGTAGCAAACTTCAAACCATTTCCAAACAAATGGATATGCAATGTTTTGTTCCAAATTAGGCGATCTAGTCTATACTTGTGTGTTGTGCGTGTCACATAGTAAGATTAGCTAATTAACCGGAATAAGAATGCATGTGTTTTCAAAAACGAGATATCATATTTAGTAGTGGCCGATCTTTGATCGGGCGAGCGGGGGTGCTCATAGCTGACCTTCCCCAATCGTACCCAAGTTCCCGAGCCAAGGCAACTTTGGTGATGACGGACACGTGGCCTTAGGTACAAGTCAGGGTTTTCTAAATTTTCCTAAAATAAAATATTTATGTGGCAACTCTGTATCTAGCAAAGCAGTTCATGTTTGGCACTTCTTTCTTAAAAATCAGTTTTCCAAAACGATTTGCCGGATTTGGACTCCTTGGTGATTTATCAATCTCACATTGCACATTGTGAGATCAGATTAAGAACTGTGACAATTTGAGTCCAAACTGTAGCATGAGGCCCTCGGGGCGCGTCTACAGTAAGTCAGTACCTAAAAATCAATGACCCAGAATACAGTCAAGGGAATTCATTCCAGTTTCAAAACTTGTTAATCTTACTCTTGATTCAAATTCCATTTTATTTGACAATCATCTGAACATGTTGATAGTGTTTCCAACTGTAAAATTTCATTAAAAAATTCATCTTTTCCCAACAAAACATAAACTTTAATATATCCCCCTTTTTTTTTTTCTAAGGTTGCATATACTGTGTATATATATATAATGTATAATGTACATATATATCTATTATCACAGGGATTGAGCAATATTCAGCACAACACAGATGAGGCAAAAAAAATTTGTCTGGTTGAAAATTCTATATTTCAGCAAGATTCAGCAATATATATCTATTATTCAAGGCTGTATAATGTATATATATATAATATAATCACCTATATTTTCTTCAATCGGTTGGAGCAGAGGCGACGGCCGCGGCCACGGCAAGACAATGGCAACGGCAGGACGGCGGTGACAGCGGGGCGACGGCGACGGTGGAGCGATGGGATGCTCTTCGCGAGGGCTAACTCTTCTTCGCTCTCTCGTTCTTTCTTTGCTTCTTCTCGCCGTCTGTATAGCTCTTCGCATTCTCAACCATATGTGGAGAATTTTGGTGAGTTTTATTCTCAGCCGTCGGATTAAGTACTTTAGGAGATCACTTTAGAGGATTAACTCTAGAGGATCCTTATGCCTTGTGGTCAGCTTTCTATTGATTATTATCAGCCAGCTTTATTCTTTTGATTAGATGATGATGATGATAATAAGTAATAATTGTTAACCTGTTAAGCATGTCAACTTATAAGTCAATTATATTAAAATAATAGATTTTATTATATATACATACATTATCTCATAAAAATGTGCAAGTTAATACAAATTTTTCATAAGTGATCTCATAAAATTTTTAGAAACACAAAATCATGTAAGTTTTCACGAAATCACGTAAGTGATATCATAAAAATACGTAAGTTAACACAAATTTGAGTAAGTGATCTCATAAAATTTTAAACAACACAAAATCACTTAAGCCTTTCACAAACTCACGTAACTAATCTTACAAAAATATGTAAGTTAACACAAATTTTCCATAAATGATCTCATAAAATTTTTTAGGAACATAAAATAACGTAAGTTTTTACGAAATAACGTAAGTGATCTCACAAAAATGTGTAAATAACACAAATTCAAGTAAGCGATCTCATAAAATTCTGAATAATCGCTACAACAAAATTGGGTTTTTACGGCTTCACATTAATGACATACAGTAAATGCAAGTCGTGGTTTTTCCCTTTTACGACTTGCTTTTTTTGCATGTCGTAAATAATTTTCCAACCACGACATGTCATTGCATAGGTCGTGAATGCTAATAACGATGATTTTTTACGGTATGCAATGTTAACCGTAAATAATAAAACTTTTTTATGACGTGTATATGACATGCCGTTAATACATCAACTATACACGACTTGCGTACACCAGTTATTAAAAATATTGAACATTTCACGGTGTACAAAAAGTCAACCGTTAAAATTTTCATTTTCCATGACTGACAAAAAGCGAGCCGTTTAAAATATTGCACTTTTCACGACAAGCAATTGATGTTGTGAAAGGTACCGAAAAAAAAAAGAAGGAAAAAAGAAAAGAAAAAGAGCACCAAAATGGAAATTTTGAGCACTAAACACCCAAAAAAAAAAAAAAAATCCCCAAAAGCTTAAATCCCAAAACTTTCAAACCGTCCCAAAAGCTTAAATCTCTAAATTCATTCTCACACCTATAGCGACCCCGGTCTTTTCCCATTTGATTATTGTACCCGGACTTGGGTTTCGTAGATTCTGTTATTATATAATTGTTGTTGTCCTTTAAATCCCTATTCTTAAGTTATGGGTTGTGTTGGGCAGGTTTGTTACAGGTTGGTTGGGTCCGGAAACCAAGTGTTGCTGTTCAGTTTTTGGGTTGGTCGCTCGAGCGAGGGTTTGGTCGCTCGAGCAAGGGTTGAGTTTTGTCTCTGGTGGCTCGAGCCAGGGTTTCTTCGCTCGAGCAAGCGATTGCGTCTAGTATAGACCTGAGAGTAGTGTTTATTCGCTCAAGCGAGCGAGGTGTATGTTTTCGAGTTCTTCGCTCGAGCGAGCATTCTGTCGCTCGAGTGTGCTTCTGGGTTGCAGACCTAAAGCATTGCATTCTTGGCTCGAGCGAGCTTTTCTTCGCTCGAGCGAGCCTTTCTTGTGTCTGGTCGCTCGAGCGACCATGTCTTCGCTCGAGCGAGCCTGTCCAGTTTAAATAGACAGCAGCGGGAATTTAATCAGTTTTTCATCCTCTTTTTGATTCTAAACCCTAGTTCCGACTTCTCTCTCTCCCAACTCACCTTGTCTCTTAGGTTTGATCTATTTAGAGTGTGTTTCTACCCTAGTCGCTTTATTAAAAAGGTAGTGTGGGTCGAGGGCTTCAGTTTAATCTGAACGATCTTGGATTTGGAGCACTTTGGATTTTGGGTCGTCATCTCCATCTTCTCCATTTTTGTTGATTTCTTCGAGGTAGGGATTTCCTACTCCAATGTATACGTTTTGTTCTAAGTTCTGGCATTTTAATATGTTGGGGGTATTTTGGTAATTTTGGGAAAAACCCTAGTTGTTTAAATAAATTGAATTGTATATTTAATTTGAGGAACATTGGGGAAATTAGTTAAATTCATGAGATTGAAGAATTGATTGATTAAATGGGGTAGTTGGTTAATTGAAATCACTCGTCTATTTAATTGTTGATTTATTTATTTCCAAGTCTAGAAATAACTATTTTGGGCTATCAGTGGAGGATAGTCATGATTGTTGTAGATATTGCATGTGGATTAGGGATAACTGAAACTAATTACATTGGTTAAGTCATTAATTTTGACTGTTGAATTAATACAGACATTATATGTATTGATTGTTTGTTGTATATGTTATGTGCTTACATACATGTATTGGTTGAGCATTACATATGCATATTGTGTGGGAGGAGATAGGGGATGTACTCCACGGTTTAGGAGAAGATAGGGGATGGACCTCTAAACCGGATTTTTGTTTGGGAGGAGATAGAGGATGGACTCCATTAGCATTACTTTTATGTGTGCTTATTTATATTGAAGTGTTTTATTGTTTGGGAGGAGATAGGGGATGGACTCCATTAGCATTACTTTTAAGTGTGCTTATTTATATTGAAGTGTTTTATTGATACAGCACTAAAATGTGTATCAAACTGGAAGTACGAAGTGTTTTGATGTGACTTGAAACTGATAATTTGTAGTATCTATCTATTGAATGCTTTTGCTTTATTCAATGCTTATATTTGGTTTAGTATATTTCTGCTGGGCTGTGGCTCACCCTATATGGGAACATCATTTTCAGGTTCAGGTGATTCGCTACCTCCAAGAAATTAGCTTGGAAGGAATTGGACTTTGAAGCCTAGATTTTTTGTTATTTGTTTTTATTTGAATTACATGTAAACATTCAAGCCTAGGGCTTTATTTGTATTTGAGTTAGAACTCATAAATTTTGTCCAAGTGTTGGCTTGGCAAGATGTAAGCCCCTAGGGCATTTATTTTGATGTTACATGTAATGTCTTTATTTAGAAATACTCTGATGAATGAATTGTGGTTTAGTTACTTCAGTAATGTATCTTATTATTGGGTATGTTGGGTTATTATTTTGAGGGCGTTACAACACCCAACCTAGCCCTAGTCTCTCTCTCTCTCTCTCTCTCTCTCTCAGCGTCTTGTAAGATGGCAACAACATCTGCGTGCAAGACTTCTTTGGTAACAACACCAACGCAAGCAGTTCCCCCTTTAGCGTCTAGGTAACCCTCCTTCTCTCATGTCCTCTCACTCTTCTCTCGCTCTTGTAGACGCTCACAATCTCTCTCTCGAAGAACGACGTCTGTAGATCTCCCCATTTTCTCACTCTCTAGCAGTGGTGGTAACTCCCCATCGATGACAACATCGGCGTCTCTAAATCTCCCTCTGACATCTAGGTATAGTTTTTCTCTTTTCTAGGTCATTTTTTCAAGCATGAAGTGAACACTGGACTAATATAGTTGGGATTGTATATCTTTTATCACTCTCGTACTCCCTCATAATCTCTTTTCTCTTGTGTGTCTAGAATACATAACAATTTTTTTGCTACATATGCCAATGTGTTGGGTTGATTCTCCTCTGTGTGTGTAGAATGAATACATAGGAATTTTTTTAGTTTGAATTAGCACCATCCAATGATATTAGGTCTATCAGATCCTCTCATGTTTATTTATTTCTCATCAATATATACATGCCATGTATATCTGTACATATGTAATAAATGGTAGTCTGTAAATGTTATCTAATATTAAGGGTCCTCTAACTGTTTGAAAAAATGCCTGACTCAAAAAAAACCGTGTTGGCACAATGAGGTTACTTTAAGAGCTCCACTCTCTCTTCCCTGTTTTGTGCATATTTATGTTTAGTGTTTATGTGTTGAGAGAGATTGGATAGGGATGGAGTCAGAGAGGTGACAAGGGTGTTGATTGGATCGGGGCTAGAGAGAATACAATTTAGGATTCCCATTCTATCTCTATAAATGTCACGACCCAAACCCGCCCCTATAGGTTTAACATCATAACCGGCCAATAATCCTCGGATCACCGAAGGCCTCTGAACAGATAAGCATATGATAAGGGGCTGCGGAAGCAATAATACATAAATATAATTGTCCAATGAGCTGTGTTGACTTACATGAAACAGAATATTTAAAACTTTAATTACATAACCAGTACTCAACCATATATTATACCACACACATTACAAATTCTTAAGTACAGCCAACAAAAACAAATTCAGTCTCATGCACATACATAACTAATCAAAACTTGAGCCCAAGACACTTCGAGAACCTTCTCGTGAGGCGTAATGGTTGGCTGACAACAGAAACACAGTCCCCCACAAAACCCTCGGGCTTGCACTCCAGAATGTTCACCTATATACATATATATACAAACAGTGAGCTAAAGCCCAGTGAATAACATTAAGGTAAAGGGGTTAGTGAACGAATTCCGAACATATCATAAGTACAGATCAGATCATAGCATAATCATTCTTGTATCGGAACATAATAATGGTACATCCCATAGAACACATCACATAACGTCTTCCGACTAGAGTTCGGTTCCGGATACCGATTAAACACATATCACCACAAGAAGTGGCTAACGAGATCTCGTAACTTGTATGTCATGGATCCACATTTTCATGCCGTCCCCCATGACTTGGGACTATCTATGGATGCCATAATAGATTTCAAACTTGGACTGTTCGTTCACAGAAACATATATCATTTCAGAAATCATAACTTATCACATTTCACTGGGAACATAATTCATATAAACGTATCTTTACGATAACGTTACTCACAGTGGTTCCAGTAAGCGGTCAATCAATCTCCAGACGTTGACCTAGAATCACAAGAGTACAAAACACAAGCACACCTTATCATTTCACATACTTAAGGCCAACACGACTTACTTGCTTATTACCTTGATCCTTGTCCTTACTTAACACATAGATTAACGCACACTAAGCTACACAGTTGGGAAATTAATAACTTAATCCCTAGTTTGCCTCGGTGTGGTTCTACATCAATATCCTCATTAAGATGCCTTAAACTAGGCCTAAGAATGCCTAGAATGAAATGAGGATGCAAGGATCTGCTTTAAAAACATTTTTAGAATTTTCAGAAAACAGAGGTCCCGCTTGAGCGTGGCCTTATACGCTCGAGCAGAAATGCAGACAAAAGGAATCCGCTCGAGCGGACAGCAAGCTACAGTAAAAGTACTGGATGCAAGAAATTCACGCTCGACGGGCGATCGATACCCGCTCGAGCATGAGACACAAGATCCCGCTCGAGCGTCCAATACCCCACTCGAGCGGACTGCAAACACAACTAAAGTGCTGGATGCACGAATTTCACGCCCGAGCGCCAGTCACCCCGCTCGAGCATGAGTCCAAAATCTGGAATTTCCAGATTTAAACCTCAAGCTCAAAATCAACTTTTAAAGCATCAAATTCGATCCTTTTGGGCTAATTTTCTGGAAAAACACTTCAAAACTCGTAACATAACATGTTTCAAAGCTCAATTTGAGAAATCAAAGCCCAAAGGTAGTTCAATTAAATCCAATTTCAAACTAAAGTTCAAGAACATACTTCAAATGTGACATGCATGAGTTTAAACCAATTCAAAGCTTCAATCGCTTGCTCAATGAGCCAATCCTTTCAAAAACATGAGGAATTCATGGTCCAATGCAAAAATATGAACATGCATGTGGAATTTCATGAACAATAACTTCAAAACTCAAGAATGGCAACATGCATGCATGATACAAGCTTCAGTTCAACACTTTTAGACCAAAACTAGACTTACATCACTAGAGGCCCATGAACCATGCAAGAATCAACTCAAATACACAATTAAAAGAGTGATTCTCTACCTTATGTCTTCAATTCAAGTGTGGGAGACTAATTGTGCAATCTACTCTTCAATTCATCCAATTTTTCCCAAGTAATTCTCAATTGAAGCCAATTCTCCTCTCCTTCTCTCTCTAGTCGGTTAAAGCTCTCAAATGGCTGAAGGAATGTGTTTGTAATGGAGCTCAAGTGTTATATAAAGTGGGCCACTATCATGGCAAAGTTGTAAATAGGGCAAACTCTTATGATTTACATTATTAAATCCAATTTAATCATGCCAAATCGCATTTTAATTAAATATACATTAAATCACATAATTTCTAATGATCATAAAACCTTAATCAATTTCTGGTTCGGCTGCCGATAAGGCCTTCAATTTACAGTTTAAAGCGTAAAGCATGAATAGATAATTTGGTAGTCAAACAGATATTTCCACACGTAACAGATAGAAAGTCAAAATCATGCAATTTGCATAATAAACACATAATTAATTTTTAATCCTCTCATTATCATGATTTAATACGGATTAGTAGCTAATTACGGATCGGGGTTATTACAATAAATATAAGCACTGTTTGTAGAATCAAATGTTATTGGTGTTTTGGGGCTCCAAAACTACAATTACTCCCCAATAGGACTCTCCATTGCCATTTTTTGTAACAAGTATGGCACATTCCTTTCTATAAAATGGTTTTGGAATGGGAATAGATGAAAAGTGTTAGAGGTTTCTAATAGATGAAAAGGCATGAAAAGAGGGGGAAAAAAGCAAAAATGAGGGTGTTTGAGTTTCTAGCTTTAATTATCCACTAAAGTTAGAATAAGGACTTTTAATTAACTTGAGTTTATAAATTTCATTATCAAGTAGTGGTTTCTTATTAAGTAAAAATTCGTGATTTATGAAGTAGTGGTTTCTAATTATGAAATAATGCTTCATTTTTCATTATGATTATGTGGGTGGTTTCCATTCTATTATTAATGGGTCATTTCTATCCATGGCTCATAACTTTATAAATAAATGTGATTCATGTTTATAATTTTCTTAATATTTTTTATGATTCCTATGATTCATGTTTGTTATGTTTTTTTTTTTGGTCCCACTTTCTTATGATTTTATGGGTGTGAGGTTGCTTCTATGATTCATAGTGTTGGAAGGACTGCTTTTATTCTATTCATATAAGAAATGTCTTTTCTTCATTTCTTACGATTCTTCTTATATGTTTATTGTCTGTAGAACTGTATTTTAAGTGTATTCGATCTCTTTATACAGTATTTGAGTGTATTTTTATACAATATTTGCCTGCTTAAGGACTTTGCTAATTATTCATTTAACTTCAAAATAGTTTTCTCATATATTGTCTCAAGTCTAGACTAGTTGCGCTATTTTTATTATGGGGTCAACACACTAGCATTTCATTTGTTGCTCTTCTTCTATTCACTTCATCAATTACTCCCATTTCATACTTCTTGTTTTATGTACTGTGAGATTTATTTTGCTGTTTTTAAAATAATTTATTTTATCAATATGTTATCTTCAAACAAATTAAGGTAATAAGAGTTGTTGTTTTCTCTTTTATGTTAATTTCAAATTGCCAATATGTGGTTCATTTGCACATAAGCTTGTATTTGACAAACTTGGCTTTAAAGGGGGCTCTATTGGGTTATTCATCCTTGGCATTTAAGGATGTTCTGAATAGTTCATGAGTGGTGCTGACACATACATATAATAATTAATAGTACATGCAAAGGATCAATGATGATTTAATACAACTAAAGGATGATTAAGGGAGTTAGATTATACCAATTTGCCATATGTGTTTATATTCACTATTATATGCCTAAATCATTGTATAGAGTAGCAATTGGGATTGCCATAATTATCTTGGCTTTAGTTTTTTTTTTTTTTTTGAAGGCTTTAGTTACTTACTCTCATCTATCATGTATGTTAATAAGTGCAATAGTGTTTTTCAGTTTATTATCAATCATCTGTTCAAATAAAGTTTATTATCAATTATCATAAGGAAGAGTTCCATCAATCTTGAAGCTCTTAGTTAATTACTTTCGAAACCAATCATCTCGATATTTTTGCACACTTAATTATAGTCATGGAATATATGGCTAAGCAAAATATATAACCAATTTATATGTACTTGCAACTTCCAACTATATTTTGTTTAATTCAAATAAGTAGTAGCTTTTAGGCATAACTCATGACCTATTGTTGTGCTCTTTGTTTGCAGGTGTGTTGGTATTATGTCCTCTTGATCTTCAACTTCATTTCAAAATCCATATTCGAGATTACCTAACTGTGAAAGGACCCAAGGTAAATTTTCTTCCTCTTTCTGGCATAATGGTATTTGGAATATGGATTATTACAGTAATGTGAAATAGAAATGAGAACTTAATATTGCACTTGTTATAAATGTGTGATGTTTGATAGCGTTTGGAAACATAGTATGCTTTTGGAAAACTTAGTTGTTGGAACCATCATATGATTTGTTGCTATTTTTTTTAAATGTTGAAATGGTGTTCTAAAGCGGTGGCAATGTGTCTTATTATTGGAATTGATACCTAAACTAGACCAATGCCACTCAATGCTGAATTTATGGATGAAGAACCCAATAAACTCATAAATTAGTGGTAGGTAGATAATAGTTAATGTTGAAATTGATATCTAGGAAATATAAAAATCAGGCAATAAGCTCATGTAAGCTTGATTATTATGAAAATTTTTATTTTCAGCTTACTATTTTGGATTTTTAAAAATAGTTTATGATGTAAGAAAATCATGAAATTTTAAGACTTGGCCTAATGATCTTGAGATTATGGGTTCAACTCTTGGGATCACCACTTTGTGCATTATGTCAAAGGTCAGGTGTGTCATCAATCTTTCTCCTCCCAAACACACATTAATGTGTACTAATTGCGCGTTGTTTTTTTTATTCTATCATGAGTCTTCATTGTTGGATTAAAATTTCAAGAATTAATTCCATGGGGATAATATCCAAAAATTCATAGACTCTGCATTGTTTTGTTGCATAATGCGTTCATGTTTTACCATATGTCCTCATGATATAAGTTTGAGTGGAATTACACACTGTGATTCAAGATTATAATTATTTTGAATTATTACTCATTTGCATCATATGGAAAGGCTTATGTTAAGTGTTTTAGAGTCTTACACTTACTACAGTTTAGCCTAAGAAATAGTTATGCCTCGACTAAGACATAGTGTACACAAGGTGAGTGTATGGGATTATTATATATATTGACAACTGAAATGTATATATTTTGGCTCTAATTTATGCTTAGTCTGCTGATGTTGGGAAGGAGTACTTTATCCATACTTATGGTCCAATATATGCCCTTTCTGCTGATGTTGTTTCAAGCTTGGTTGCTCGAAGAAGGGAAGCTTCTGAAGACAAAATCCGAGCTACTAAGAATTTCATAATACAAAGACATGGATGGTACAAGCCGAGTGTTGATGCAATTGCATCAACCAATGATGGTGCACTCACAAGAAGATATTTAGATAAATTTTGTGTAGTTTAAAACTTAAGGATAGTTTCTTTTGGATGATTTAGAATGTTTTGGATGGTTTGGAATGTAAAGTTTTTGGATATTCAGCAGTTATGGATAGGGTTTTTTTTTTTTTTTTTATGTTTGAAACAAAATTTTGGTGTTAATTAAGGCTTATATATATGTTTGTGAAGCTTGTTTGTAATTTTTTTAGATTATATAGAATAAATGAAATAGATCCTACTAAATAAAATATATATATACATATTCTACGGCATGCAAAAAAAGTTGTGAAACTTGAGTTATCTACGGCGGGCAAAATAAGTTGTATTAAATATTTAATGACTAGCAATGAACGTCGTTGTTTGTCTTTTGAATTAACGGCGTGCAAAAATAGTTGTAAAAAAATCAAACACGACATACAAGATCCGCTGTTAAACTGTTTTTAACGGCGTACTACGGCATGTCGTTGAAATGAATGACTCTCCATGACTGGTCATAACACGGCTTTACCTCGCACATTGTAGAATCGTATCCACAACGTGTATTTGGTGCCGTAAAAATCTATTTTTGTTGTAGTGAATACAAAACCACGTAAGTTTTTCACAAACTCACGTAAGTGATATTACAAAAATATGTAAGTTAATAAAAATTTCCTTTAAGTGATCTTATAAATTTTTTGTGGAACACAAAATCACATAAATTTTCATGAAATCATATAAGTGATCTCACAAAAAATGGATAAATAACACAAATTCAAGTAAATGACCTGATAAAATTTTGAACAACACAAATTCATTTCACAGACTCACATAAGTGATCTCACAAAAATAAGTAAGTTAACACAAATTTCCAATGAATGATCTCATAAAATTTTTGAGAAATACAAAATCACGTAAATTTTCACGAAATCACGTAAATGATGTCACAAAAATACGTATAAATAATACAAATTCGAGTAAGTCATCTCATAAAATTTTGAACAACACAAAAACACATAAATTTTTACAAACTCACGTATGAGATCTCACAAAAATAGGTAAATTAAATAAATTTCCTGTAAGTGATCTGATAAAATTTTTGAGGAACACAAAATCACGTATGTGATCTCACAAAAATGCATAAGTAACACAAATTCGAGTAAGTTATTGATCAATTTATCCAATCAATTGATGAAGCTAATTGATTGGCCAATTAA
Source organism: Camellia lanceoleosa (assembly GCA_025200525.1). Lineage (NCBI taxonomy): Eukaryota > Viridiplantae > Streptophyta > Magnoliopsida > Ericales > Theaceae > Camellia > Camellia lanceoleosa. Next base: position 52,567 of record JANUSC010000041.1, on the reverse strand, counting down.
TTGGTTGTCGACAAGTCATCCGATCAATTGACAAATCGATTAGCGTGACCAATTCTTCCAATCAATTCACTAATCAATTTCTTTGTGAAATTTTAGATGTGTAATCAATTATAACATCGATTGGTTTTCGTCAAATTGTCCAATCAATTGAAAAATCAATTGCTGGTGGTCAATCAAATGATTATTCGATTGGTTATTGGAGTGACCAATTCTTCCAACCAATTGACCAATCGATTCTTTTGTAAAATTAAATGTGCAATCAATTGAAAAATCGATTGGTGGTTATCAAGCCATTCAATCAATTGGAGCATCGATTAGTGGTGGTTAACCTATCCAATCAATTGTACAATCAATTACAATGGTGTATTATTCCAATTAATTGGCAAATCAATTCTTTTGCATGGTGTTGGACCATCATTGGCAAATGTTCAAGTTGGAGACACCCAATGTTGCTTGAAACAACAAGAACACATTAGTGGATGTCAGTATTGTAGCTTTCTTTTCGTGCACCTTTCGGATACGATAGCCCTAGAGTTCAGACTCCCGTGGTTCTAAATCTGATCTCACAAGTCCAATGTGAAATAGATAAACACAAAAGAGTCCAAATTCGAAAAAAATTTTGGAAAATAAATCTTGAATAAAAAATGCCAAAAATGGACTGCTTTGCCAGATCACAGAGTCGTCACCTAAATATTTTTAGAAAATTTAGGAAACCCGAGATTCGTCCCAAAGGCCACTCATCCATCATTACCAAAGTGTCTCAGCTTAGGAACTTAGGTATGAGAGGGAAAGGTCATGATTTGAGCACCTCCGCTCACCCGATCAAAGATCGGCCTCTACTAATCATGATGTGAATTTTATTTACATTATATACTCTTGTTCCAATTATTTAGGCTAGCATTACTATGTGACGCATAGAACTATAGACTAATTTGTAAAAATTGGAATACTTTGATTTCATGTTTGTGTTGAAAAAAGGTTTGCATACGTATCACTTAAAAAAGTGATCTCATATGTACATTACTCAAATTATTCCAATTTAAGCAATTTAGCTTTCATCTATAGGCATTCAAACAGATATAGCTCTTAAGCATTTAGCCTCACAGTAATCATGCTTGACATGGCAACAATCACACTCATGCGATATGCTAAAGCAGTAAAGCTTACCCCAATTCCCAAGGTGACCCAAAAGAGAGAAAATAGTTAGAAAAATGCATGGTCCTAACTAATGAAATAGGCCTAATGCAACACATGCGATATATAATTAATAGGCTTGGCTATAAATATGGCATGTGAATCAATTTGATAATATGTGGTTTAAGCACGTTTTCAAAGAAGTATTTAAACGACAATGCTTGCTAGCATGATGGACCGAGCCTAATGCATGCAAGACATATGGATGCAAATCATGAAAAATGCTAAACAAAATGTGATGCTCTAAACTATCCTCATAAGCGGGTAAATAAAAGGAAAAAAGACATGGGGTTAGAAGACATACACATTATTACAACTTTGCCCTCGCGTAGGAGGGTCCGAATAAATAGCCTATCTAAGCTAATTAACTAGCTATTAAAAATCAAATGAAATAAACTAACTACACTAGTTAACTATTACAAATTGAAAATAACTAATTAATTACACTAACTAATTAGTTATAATTTGGAATTCACTAATTATTACACGTAGGATCAACTAATTTAATTAACAAATTAACAACTAATTGAACTCGAGCGGGGTAGTGAACCGTGCATGCCAACGCGAACATCCTCTCGGAAACACTTCTGTTTCGCTGCCAGAACTATTTCACCTGCAGAAAAAGCTCCTATTTTGCCTCTGCTTTTGCTCTGCCTTGCAAGAAAACAACACTGCCTGCTGACATAAAAGTGGTTGTGACCAGAATAGTGTCTGTTGCAAATAAATAGTGACCGGCCGGCCTGTAATGTAAATATGGCCCTGCTGCAACAGAAAATGAACAGAGCATAAATAGAGTGTTTCCAGGGGATATTCATCCTCTATACCTCTCTCTATCATGAAATTGCTCAAAGGAGGGGTAGAACCAAGTCTCAAATCATCAATAATTGCAAAGTTACCGCATGATGATCTATGGCTCGATTGGAGAAAATCTCAATGAGGGAAACCAAATGACCAACAAAACCTCCTCCCTATCATGAGATGGATCAAGGGAAGCAATTGACATTTGACTCTCAAACCATTATCATCACTAATAAGTATGAAATGGCCTAAGACTCAATAGGTTCAACTAACATCTAGTTGAACCCCAAGCCATATTATTATCTCATTCCATTTTAGCCCCAATTTTATTACTCCATTTTAATTACCTTTCCATTCATTAGTCAATTAAATCCAATAATGAAGATTGAGTCCGCTAATAGAGAGAAGTATCAAACAAAGGGTCGTTTTGGGCATGAGGGAGATGTCATGCCATTGGTAATGAACCTCCAAGGAGATTAAACCATAAGTATAATGATCTCTATCTCAAGCTTAAACAACTAATCGGTTGAAACAACTCTAAAGGCAATGAAAAGCCAAGAAATGAGAGAGATGCAAAGGTGATTAAACATGATCACAAGTATGGATAGCACTAAATAAATGCTATCAATCCAAATAGGTTGGTGTCTAAGGCCTAAAACACCAAACCTATGAGGACTATTACACTACAAGCTTATCAATGACATGAACAACTTAAAACAGTCCTAAAATAGGCTAAAACAGCGCTGGAATTGAAGTCGAAAGAGCTAAAGGAGTAGGCTACAATAATGAAGAATTTAAGCTAGTAAACAAGACAATGGGGGGGGAGGTGGCTAACCCCTTCATTTTTGGGACTTCAAAACATGATTTTTAGCTTCTGAAAAACTCTAAAATTCAGTGGTAAAAAGTTCAAAAAAAAGTTGATGAAAGGAAGGGAAACACAAGGGCAAAAGCCTAGGAAGCAAGCTTCAAAGAAGAGTGGTCCACCCCTCTACCTTTAATGGCTTCAAACCACAAGTTTCAGCCCAAAAGTACAGGTGAAAAACAGCCCAAAACAGCAATAAATACAGTAGATAAATAAGGGAAACAAAGCTAGGAATTATACCTCTTGAAGAGAAGTATCCTTTTTGAATTATAAACCACCAATTCACACCCACAAGAGCTAAGATGCAAGCGTAAACACCTCAGCAAAGAACCCTCCAAGTTTGGTTTAAAGAGTTTAGGTCAAGAGTATGTAAGTTGTAAGAGAGAGAGAGAGAGAGAGAAATGTAAAGAGAGAAATATTTTTTAAAATTTTGCTCCACAAAATTTTTCTCACCTATATCATAAGAGAGGGTCATCTATATATAGAAATATATAAAAGACTCTCAGAAATATCCAAACAAATACAGCTGGTATGGTGCATGCATCTATGGAGACAGCTAACCAAAAATATTTGGTTTTGCATAAGTGGCCGGCATGCCACTAATAAGGGCCGGCCATACACCATTAGTGGCTGGTCGGCCACTAGTGGGCCTGTAGGTCTCAGATGGTCAAGCTTGAAAAGCTGTTGTTTTGGTTTAAAAAAATGGTGCAAAGTTGGCATGTTTCTAAGGCTCAAAGCTGAGGGTTGCTGCTGAGGAATTCGAGCATTTAACAAGCATATACAAATTCATCACCGGGTGATCACTCGATGGCACCCAAGTTGTAAGGGTAGTAAAAAATAGGGTGTCTACAGTTGCCCCTCTTTGACAGAGCTCGAAGTCATAAAATGACGTGAGTGAATGTCAAAGACTAAAGACGACCCATTTTGACAAGGCCGTAAGACTTGGGCGAACAATCAAGATATAAATTAAATTTGGTTGAGCTCAAAAGCTGTCTACGTATCCCTTTGCAAGGAATCAAACTAGCGTAGTTCAAGGACAAAATGCAAATGATATACACAGACATAGTAAATGTAGTTGAAAGCTGGAGTTACACACTTTGTGAAGCTGGTTATTTTAAAGAGAAAAAAAAATACCATAACCATGCAAGACAATGATAACAACATATAAATGAGCCTCAGGCTTAAATCAAAATAGGTTTCATGCAGAAAGAACAAAAAACACACTCTCACCACGCCAAAATCGTGAGAAGAGGAGAAAAACTGCTTAGGGTCACATTTTTCGCATCCTGAGATACTCTACCCATACTGAACTCGTGAGAAGAGGAGAAAAACTGCTCAAGGTCACGTTTCACGCGTCCTGAGATACTTTGCCTGCGCTTAAAATCATGAGAAGAGGAGAAAAACCACTCAGGGTCACGTTTCACGCATCCTAAGATACTCTACCCACGTTGTACTCATGAGAAGAGGAGAAAAATCATTCAGGGTCGTGTTTCACGCGTCCTTAGATACTTTACCCACACTGAGATCGTGAGAAGAGAAGAAAAACCGCTCAGGGCGTCCTGAGATACTCTACCCATGCTAAAATCATGAGAGGAAGAGAAAAACTACTCAAGGTCGCATTTCACACATCCCGAGATATTGTGATAGATGCAAAGAGTATGGGATTGTGGGATAGATGCACAATGTAATGAAAGTACGCGATAGATGCACGAAGTGAACGAGTGCAATAAATGCACAAAGTGAACAGTTGCCATAGATGCACAAAGTGAACAGGTGCCATAGATGCACAAAGTGATGTTTTAAAAAGCACCGCACATGCACACGACACGAGGTGGCGTAAGTGAAAATCAGTATGATGACAATGCAAGTTCCATGCAACATAAGATGACAATAATAAGGTGCTATGCATGTTCTATGCAAGGTAAAAGCATGTTCTATGTAATACAAGATGACAATAAGATGTCATACACATTTTATGCAAGATAGTCGAAAGCAAAAGAATTTCTATGCAAGATAATGAGGATGCAAATTCTAGGAAAGATAAAAGATAACATGCAAATTCTATGCAAGAGAATTGAAAGCATGTTCTGTGCACACAAGATAAGCATATAAATCACGATGCAATGTGCACATACAACATAGGAGGCATGTAAAAGTGCATGGTTTATGCAACTGATATGTAAATTGAAAAAATGGACAAAAGCGATGTTCGATGACGACCTCTGACTTAACCCATCGAAGGCTTTGCAAAATGCTCAAAAGGATGCCACTTGTTCATAAATCGAGGGACATTTACATGCTAGAGACCCAACGGGATTTGACACAGTGCAACTGGTACCCAAATTCAAGATCCTCGAGAATCAAATCTACTCCAAATACCTTAATCCTTCTTCTCAGATCCAGCGAAGGACCTCCCATACACTGAGGACCACAAAACCAGCATTGGGCCAAAAAGTGGTCGGCCCTTAATCCTTCTTCTCAGACCCAGCAAAGGACCTCTCATACACTGAGGACCACAAAACCAACATTGGGCCAAAAAGTGGCCGGTCAGCCACTAATAGTGTAAGGCTAGTGACTAATGCAAAGTCGGGGGTAGTTTTGACATTTTGGCACAAATCTCTTTAAATACACAACCAAACTTCATTTTGCACACACACCCAAGTCCGAAAATCTCCCCTTCCTCTCTCTAGGTGTTTTCTCTCTCTAGATTTATGCTTTGTACGCATTTTCCAGCACCCCACGCAAACTTTATTCATAAACTTTCTTTGGCCCTCTGCACTTTGAACTGATCAAAATTTGTTTTCGTTGATTTTTTTGGGTTGTCATCACTTTGGGCTTGTTTCTCTCGAGTTTCTCTTGAGTTTTGTGACCTTCTGTGGGTTTTGAATTTTTCTCCCATTTTCTCCGTTTTTCACCAATTTTCACCCCACTTTCTAGATGGCTGATGATCTTCCACATGATGACTCCCCTTCCGAGGTTCTACCTGTACTTCCACCCATTGCGGAGGTTGAGGAGTTAGCGGTCGTCGGGGCGATGAGGCGGCAAAGGACATTGTCACCAATTTTGAGGCAGAGTCCACTCTAGGGCTCGAGCCTAAGTTACTTCCATTGAGGATGAGGCCCTTTGATCCGGCCACTTACCATCCCCGCACGCACACGATGGGCCTGGAGACATGATGTGCTTTGATGATTTCGTTGATGGCGTGCCAGAGGATACTTTACTGAGGGATCCGGACTCCCATCTCTCCTACGTCATTACTAAGGTACAAAATTTACTTTCATGCACTTGCATCTGACTATCTTTTAACCATTTTAACACTGCCTTTATCTGCCTAACTTGTATTACTATCTTTTATCTAATTCGTTCTTTCTTTGCCATAGAAGGACTGTCGTTTCTATAGGGATTTCAGGACCGTGACTGCCAGGGACTGGTACTATAAGCTTCTTACCCGGGTCCGTGGGTTGGTCGACGAGGTAAGCTTTGGCCTTTTCTGCACCGAACTCCTACAACATATGGTTAGTCGGGCCCTACTCGGAGCGTTGGTGGAGAGTTGGTGGGATACCACAAACTCCTTCCACTTCTCTTTTACCAAGGAGATAGCGATGACTCCCTATGACTTCTCTATGATCACAGGTTTGAGAGTAGGGGGTGATTCGATCCCTTTCGACATGGATATGGGCTAGTGGGAGGCAGCCTGGATCTACCTGCTCGAAACAAGACCGCCTCGATCCAAGCATTCTGATTAGATCTGACTAGTTTCTTGAGCGCTTTTGCGGGAGTCAGCCTAAGACACAAGAGGAGATAAAGTAGTACACCTAGGGCTTCTTGATCTACCTTCTCGGTACCACCTTGTTTGAAAACATGTGGAATATCGTGGGTTTGTACTTGTTGAGCGCACTTGTGACCCTGCCCGAGTCTATTTTTACGATTGGGGTGGAGCTGGCCTCGTCATACTCTACGATTTCATGATTTGCATTTTTACATGCGATGGGGAACAAGGTCGGCGGCTACTAGAAAGCCTAGGAGGTATGCATTGTGTTTTCAACTTGGTTTGCTACTTCTGCTTTGCAATTTCTATTATATCTGTTCATGCATTGTGCTTTCTATTTTACACTTTCTGTTTGATGTCTGTTCATGCCTATTGGTTCACATTGTTGATATTTTCTTGCAACTATGGGTTTATGGCTATTTCCCAGCCCTTGCCCCAGAGCCGATGGACAAGATTCCTTTAGGCATTCCTTACTCTCAATGATATGACGGCTAGTACCGGCGCCGGAGTCGTGAGGACAAGACATTCGCCTTCTACCGCCGATACTTCAATACGGTGGTTGCCTGCGAGGTAATTTGAAACTCACAGCCATTTCTACTTGATTCCCATTGCTATTGTTCTGATTCATATTCTGACAACTGACAGTAACTAACAACTTGTGCATCTTCTATTTGCAGATCACCTGGCGGCCCTGGGTGACGATGCCAACCGGAGCCAAGGACCAGTACACTAGGGCTTGAGGCACCGGTACCGGATCTTACTAGAGGGCCCATTCTACCAGGCCTGGTTTTTGGGAGAGCGATTTTTCTGCTAGACCTTAGGCTTGCCCGCCCCAGTTATTCCTATGCCACCCCTGACATTCACGAGGATAATTGATAGCCTCCCAGTTGAGGCGATTATTCAATATCTGATGGGGCTGGACGCCGACTACTTCCAAGGGGACAGGGATTACACGACCTTCATCCGGACTCATCTTATGCCGCCCCTGACTGGAGTTCATGTGGGCGATGTAGTAGATGCTCCTTTGGCTGGTGAAGGCTGCTTAAGAGACCGAGGCTGGTATTAGAGGGGTCCCTCTCGTTGTGTAGGTTGTCGGTTGGCCAGCGATTTCTACTATGCTTATATGCTGGCGACCGACTGGGACAACCTATCAGATTCTGATAGAGCCACCAGTGGCAGGGTAAAGATATGTCAGAGCCCCAGGCGCACCTCAGGTATGAACTATGCTTTACAACTTGCATCATGTCCTTTCTTTCTTTTAGATACTGATTATTCAAATTTACTTGTAGGTGCCCATGGAGTACACAAAGGGCCTCCTCCAACTGGTCAATTCTCTGGTCGGTATGGTGCAGAGGAGGGAGACACTACTTGGTCTTCATGATATTTAACTATATTTCTCTCCCTCTCGTGCATCGCATTGCTTTCCCCACTACATTGACATGCCATACTCCTACTGGTAGACTAACATACATTCACACCACCCTACACTACACTGAAACACTATACTCATACTGTATTTTCTTTCTGTATCATACTTATACTGCATATGCCATTCTACAACAATACACTGTATCTGATATGTTGATGCGTGTTTTTCAGATTCTACCTACACCGGTGGCACCTCTTCTAGCAGTAGGGAGGAAATGTAGACAGGCCTCAGCACACGGCCTAGATGAATGCCGAGGTTGAGGTAGAGGTAGGGGTTCTCGAAGTCGATCCCAGACAGAGGAGACTTCTTCATCACAGTTGATTTTGAGTGGCGATCACGAGAGACGTGATACTAAAGAGGCTATGAGCCAACCTTCCGAGTCGTGAGAGTGGGGCGATGATCTGGTAAGGGTCTAAGAGCGAGAAGAACCGAGACCGGCTCTGAGTCAAAGCGAGATAGCGATAATGGCTCGGAGTTTGATTCTGATAGCATCCCTGAGTCCTCTCTGAGGAAGAGCACGAAGAGGGCATCTTGAGTCTGAGGCGACTGGCGTAGATTTTTGTACTCTTTTGCATAGCTTATTTTATTTTGTAGCTTAGCACATGTATAGCTTCATTTAGTTTTTACTTTTGCTTTTGAAAACTTGTACTCTTTTTTGTAAAAAAAAAAAAACCTCACAGTTTTATGAAAAGAGTTATTATTTTTGCACCATGAGCACCACATTTGCATAGAATGAAAATGGAGTTGGCTTTGAAACCGAGAACGCTTGTATTGGAACAATGTTCTTAATCGGATAATGAGCCGACCAACAACCAAAATACAAAATACAACTTGATAAACAAAGTAAAAATAGCCAAACACATATATTTACATTTGCTAAAACCAAAAGACTCAAAATAAGACCTTGGAACATGAAGACCAGAATAAAACCAAATTGCCAAAACTACCAGGCCCACAAGTGGATGACTTGCCAATAAAAGTGGACGGCTGGCCACTTGTGGTAAGCCACTAGTTGGCCGACAGATGGCTTCCACTCACAGCCTTATCTTCTACAAAAAGTCTTCCTTCGTGATTTCTTCTCCAGAACCTTATTTTAGTTGCTGTTTTCTTTGAAAATTGAGATCATTCTTGCCAAAAAGCTCACAGATTGGATAGGTACTTTGGACTACACGAAAAAGGTAAATTTTCAAGGTTTCAGGATAAACGCGCTTTTTCTGTTGTGCCGTACTCCTCTTTGTTTTCTGTTCCTCCATGTCGCGGTTCGATGTTGGGACCCAATTACACATGTATTTTGGTTCGAAACACAAGAACTATGCCTGAGTTTTGAAGAGTTTCAAGCATTGATGGATTCCCGGCATGACAAAGAAATCATACCTCAGCTCCGTTTTAGCCATGCCCAAGCTTTAGGATTGATGTGCGGGCTTACTTTGCACAAAGGTCAATCTTTAGCTCATGACGGGGAGCTAGACATACCCGGCTTGATTCATTGGTTTTCTGACATCGAAGACAGGGGCAACCTTCTCTGGCGAGGCTTTCGGTAACATGCCCTCTGTTTATGTATGCTCGCGCATTTTTTTCTTGTCCCTAGTTGTGGTGGAGCCAACATTAATCTAGTCGAAGTAGCCTAATGCCTGAAAAAGGGTAAGAGTTGCATTGGTTTAACACTGGCTGAGACCTTGATGGGTTTGGATGCCTTTCATCAGCAAGAGACCACCAGATTTACGGGGAGTCCACTACTGCTCTAGGTATTGTTTCCCACCATTCCTTATATATGTGATTCTTATATCACTCGGCACTTAGACTTTATTTTTCTCTCAAAGCCCTTTTCTTACTTTTCTCTCAATGTACACCTCTCTATTCCTAAATCTCTCTTTTTTTTCATCTCTTCCCAGGTATGGCTCATAGATCCTTGCCCCGAATATTCATGCCGAGCTTGCTTTTTCCGCCAACGTCTAGTGGATTTTCCCAATGAGGGATGGTGGTGCAACTGGATATGAAACAGAACGGCAGCTGACATAGCTTGGCATTGCTCCTGGCTTGGCTTGGCTTGGCTGAAATGAGCTACAACATGACCCGACAACGGGCATACAGTTGATTGGCCTCATGCACTGTGCGTTTTACTTCCCTTTTCTATTCCGACTCTAGTTTGGACATGATCAGACCTGGCCAGATGAAGAGGTAGAATTCCCGACCCCATTCCCACTTCGTGGTTCATACTCGCCTCGGTACCTCATTGTTTAGAGGATAAGAGAGCTTCTGGCCCCTACCCCTAGCTTCAGTTATGCCCAGTCTGGGGAGTGCTTGGGTTAGCTCGAAGATGAGGCACAAGTTGGGCCAACTTTGTCTGCAAAGACTACCGCGAGCACGAACAAAGGACGCAGGAACACCTGACACACCTATACCCCTAGTTTATTACTTTGACTTTTTTTTTCTTCAAGTTTTATGCTGTAAAAACAACTTTGATTCAAATCAGGGAATTGGAGAATGTACTTGTGTTAAAATCAATGGAATTAAAGTTGTGAGCACTGAAAATTTTCTTTTTGGTCCCAAAATGGTCAAAGGAATTTTGAGAGAAGAAAAATCACCTTTTATTAAAACTTTTCAAAATAATTTTCGGGAATGATCACTGCTTGACACGTATGGAATCAACATTCACGACGTATAGCCCCGAATCAACAGATCACAACTGCCCATAACTGCATTCATACCGGCTCTTTTACTGCCATACTAAAGATCACATAACCAAACTGATAATAGAGAAAGATGGCCTAATCAAATGAACAAATAGGACAGTTGAGTTGGAGATGATTACAGCCAAACTTTGAGATGAAGTTGCCTACGCATCCCAAAGATAAGAATCAGGCCTTATGTAGTTCGGTTTTAGTTCACTCGAGTATTAACTGTCTCCTTTTGTGCTTTAACTTTTGCCAAAGTTGCCTGTAGACACCACATTTTTTACGGTCCTTAAGACTTGGGGGCCATTGATCGATCACTCAATGATGAACGTGTACGCTTGTCAAATGCTTGATTTCCTCAACAGGAAACCTCAGTTTTGAACCTACAACCTTTTCGCCTTGGTTTTGGACCAAAATAGCAGTTTTTTTAGCCTGACTATCTGGGTGCCTACAAACCCACTAGTGACTCTAGCCGCCCACTATTAGTGGCCGGCCACCTCCTTTTAGTGGTTTGCAGGCCACTTATGCCTGCAAACCCACTTGTGGCTCCTGCCACTAACTATTAGTGACTTGTCGGCCACTTATGTAATTTTTCAGATCTTTTTGCCAACTGTGCCAACTGTCTCCACAGGTGCATGCACGATACAAGTTGTGTTTGTATAGATATTTCTGAGGTGGTCTCATATATTTCTATATATAGATGACTCCCTCTTATTTTTTTAGGGTTAGAAAGTTTTGGAAAATATTTCTCTTTCTACATTTTTCTCTCTCCCTTGTAACTTAAACAACCTTTGCCTAGACTCTCTAAACCAAACCTTGAGGGATTTGCTGAGGTGCTTAAGCTTGCATTTTAGCACTTGAGAGTATGAAATTAGTGGTTTGGGAATTCAAGTGATCATTTCTCTTTAAGAGGTATACATTCTAGTTCTTTTGTACTAGCTCTTTCTCATCTTTTCTTGCTGTTTTGGGTTGTTTATTGCCTGTATTTTTGGGCTGAGACTTGTGGTTTAGAGCCATTAAAGGTAGAGGGGTGGATTACCCTTCTTTGAACCTTGTTTCATAGGCTCTTACCCTTGTGTTTCCCACATTTTTCTCAACTTTGTTTGACCTTTTTACCACTGGTTTTCAGTGTTTTCCAAAGGCTAAAAATCATGTTTTGAAGTCCCAAAAATAGAGGGGGTAGCCTCCCCTCCTTGTGCTTGTTTATTAGCTTAATTGCTCCATGTTTTTAGCTTACTCTTTTAGCTATTTTTACTTTAATTCTAGCACTGTTTTGAGCTAATTTAGGACTGTTTTTATGTGTTAGTTTCATTTATGCTTTGTATTTCATGCTTGTAGTGTAATGGTCCCCATAGGCTTGGTGGTTTAGGCCTTGGCCACCAACCTATTTGAGTTAATAGCATTTATTTGTTGCTTTCTATACTTGTGTTCACCTCTAAGCATCTCTGCAACCTTCCTCATTTCTTGGCTTTTTCTCTTTGTTTTGAGAGTTGCTCCAAATTGAGTGTTGTTTAAGCTTGAAGAATGATATTGTGCTTAATGGTTTAATCCCTTTGGGGTTTCATTACCAATGGCATGATCTCCCTCTCATGCCTAAAACAACATTTGGTTTGACATTTCTCTCTAATATTGGACTTAAAGCTCATTATTGGACTTAATTGACTAATGAATGGAAGGTAATTAAAATGGAGTAATAAAATTGGGGTTAAAATGGAACAAGATAATAAAATGGTTCAAGTTCAATTGGACGTTAATTGAACCCATCGAGTCTTGAGTTGTTTCATACTTGTTAGTGATGAAAACGGTTCAAGAATTAATGTCAACCCTTTCCCTTGATCAGTCCATGATAAGGAGAAGGTTTTGAAAGTCTTTTATTGTGCCATTTATTGAAATTGTATCCCTTGGTTCATAAGTCATCACGCAATGAAATTGCGTTGATTGATGGCTTACAAATCAAGCCTACCCCTCCTTTGAGTGGTTTGATGATAAGAAAAGGCATGGTGGACAAACATCCCCTAAGGATGCTCTGTTTGTGCTCTGTTTGTTATCTGTTACAGCAAGAGAAACCCAAAATTAGTGGGCGGTAGGCCACTGCTTCTGGCTTGCCGGACACTTTTTTCTAATAAGGCAGTGTGATGTTTCCTGTAGAACATAGCAAAAACTGAGGTGAAAATCCAGTGCAGTCTTCTGATTGTGCAACAAAAGTATTCCAGTAGCAAAACGGAGAGTATTTTCGGATGAAAATCCACATCCATGCATGAACCATCCCTCGATTCTCGAGATTCGTTAAAAATAATGTTGTAATAGTAGTATGTTGTACTTGAAGTAATGGACTTGTAAATAATTAGTTAGTTTAGTTAGAAAAACTAGTTAGTTTTGTGTTGTACTTGATTAATTAGTTAAAGTAGTTAGTTAATTTGTGGTGTTGTCATAATTAGCTAGCATGGTTAATTTATTTCATTTGGGTTGTAATAGATTAATTAATTTGTAGTAATTAGCTAGAGCATTCATTCGGACCCTCTTGCGCAAGGGCAAACTTGTAATAATGTGTATGTCTTCCAACCCCACGTCTTTCTCCCTTTTGTTTATTCGCTTATGATGGGTAATTTAGAACATCATGTTTCCTTTAGCATTTCCTATGTTCGCATCCACTTGTCTTGCATGAATCGAGGCTCGGTTCATCATTCTAACAAAGCATTTTCGTTTAAAATACTTCATTGAATACGTGTTGAAACTGCATACAATCAAATTGATTCACAAACAATATTAGTAGCCGAGTCTAGTAATTACATCTTGCATGTGTTGCATTAGTCATATTGCATTAATTAAGAGCATGCATGTTTTCTAATTATTTTGCTTGTTTTGGCTCGCCTCGGAGTACTAGGTGAGCATTTTTATTGCTTTATAATTGCATGGGTGTGATTATTGCCATGTCTAGCATGTTTGCCATGAGGCTAATTGCTTAAGTGCTATATCTACTTGAATGCCTATGGATGATGGCTAATTGCTTGAATTGGGATAATTTGAGTAATGTCCATATGAGATCATTTTTCAAGTGGTACATATTAAAACAATTTTTCAAAACAAACATGAAATCAAATGTTCCAATTTTTGCAAATTAGTCTACATTTGTGTGCAACACATAGTAAAGTCAGCCTAATAATCGGAACAAGAGCATATAATGTAAATAAGAATCACATCATGATTAGTAGAGACCGATCTTTGATCGGGCGAGCGAAGGGTGCTCGATTCATGACCTTCCCCTCTGGTACCTAAGTTCCCGAGCCAAGACACTTTGGTGATGACCGATAAGTGGCCTTTGGAACGAGTCTTGAGTTTCCTAAATTTCTCAAAAATATTGACGTGGCGACTCTATAATCTGGCAAAACAGTCCATTTTTGGCATTTTGATTCAAAATTGATTTTTCAAAAGATTTGTCGGATTTGGACTCTTTTGTGTTTATTTATTTGACATTGCACTTATGAGATCAGATTCAAAACCATGGGAGTCCAAACTGTAGGGCTATCATATCCGAAAGGAACACGAAAAGTCAAGCTACATCGCCTTTTAGGATTTTCAACCTTGCGAGCTTAGTTTTTCTTTGTTTCTAATTTTTTATGCTCTAACTTTTGCCTAGGTCACCCTTTCGGGTTTTCGGCCTAGTGAGCCTCTCAGGGATAGTATTTCTTTAACTTGTCTATATTGATCGGCTGTGAAAACTCCAAGCCATCTAGGTCCATGAGATTTCTTTAACTAACTACTTTAGCTAATTAATTAGCTAAAGTAATTATTCTCATGTAAGGATCAGTCCAATTGGGTCTGAACTTGCCCCTAGGGTCATAGATGGAAACCCGGTTTTCTTTCAGTACCATGTCTCATTCCTTGAGATTTATGGACTTGACCTTATTGTTAAAAGCCCTAGCAATCCTACGTTAGTAGCCCTGAACATGATACAATGCCCTTAGTCTTCTCTCATCAAACAATATCAGCTCCTCAAACCTGCTCTGTTGCCAATCTGCGTCTGTTATCTAACATTCGACCATAATTCGTAACGACGGTACTTCAATTTCAATTGACAGAACAACCTCCATCCCATAGATGAGAGAATAGGGAGTTGTCCCTGCAGATGTCCGAATCGACATTCTGTAGCCTAGAGCGCGAACGGTAGTTTATTTGGCCAATCACTATAGGTTTCAACCATCTTCCGCAAGATGTTCTTAATATTCTTGCTGGCGGTCTAAACAACTCCATTGGTCTGTGGTCTATAAGGCGATGACTTATGAAAGGCCACGTTGTATTTTTCAAGCCAATCCACCACCTCTTTGTTGAAGTGTGAGTTGTTATCTGAGATGATTTCATTTGGAACCCATACCGGCAGATGATGCTATTCTTGATAAACTTGGCTACATGTGATGCCTTCATCACGGCATAGGATTGAGCTTCCACCCACTTCGTAAAATAATCAATAGCCACCAGAATGAACTCATGCCCATTTGACCCCTTTGGCATGACTACGCCGATAACATCAATTCTCCAGACTGAGAAAGGCCACGGCGAAGTCATGTTGTAAAGCTTTGATGGCGGAATATTCATGCAATTGGTATAGATTCGACATTTTTGGCATCGCCCTACAAAACCAATACAATCCTCCTTCATTGTTGACCAGTAATAACCTTGTCTGAAGATCTTCCGAGCTAACATCACACCATTCATATGTGCCCTACACTCTCCCTTGTGGATGGCTTCCATGAGGTGCTTCGATTCCTCTTCTTCAACGCACAGCTTGCACATTCCCATATAGCCTCTTTTATATAGTTTTTCCCCACAGATGATGAACTGGACAGCCAGACCCCATATTCCTCGTTTGTCTTTGGAATTTTCCCCTGGTGGATATGTCTCATTTTCTAGGAAATTCCAAATATCATAATACCAAGGGTTTTTGTCTTGAACCTCTTCTATCACGACGATGGTTTCATAGGCCGACGTATATTTCTGCTTGATGATGATCGAACACATTTTGACTCCAAGCGGGATGTCTAACATGGAAGATGGAGTTGCCAAAGTATCAGCAAACCTGTTGTTCTCTCTAAGCAGGTGTGTGAATGTCAATTTTTCAAACCTCAGAATTAGCATATCCAGGGCCTGATAGTAAACCTTCATCTTCTCTTCGTTGACTCTCCAGTCTCCATTTGCTTGAGAAACAACCAAGTTTGAATCTCCGATAACATCCAACCTTATTGCCCCTAGTTCTAGGATAGCATCCAAACCAACAATACACACTTCATATTTTGCTTTATTGTTGGACACTTTGAATCGGAATTTGAAGGCTAAGGGTATATGGGAATCATCGGGTGCTATCAATAACACACCAATCCCGTAACCGTACTGATTAGACACTGCGTCAAAATACATCATCCACGTTTCCTTTTCCACTTGCAAAACATCCTCATCTAGGAACAAGTATTCCACTACCTCATCCCCTTCTACTGGGTGATCCGCCAGGAATTCCGCTACCACTCTCCCTTTCACTGACTTGCATATAACATACTTGAGATCAAATTCAGAGAGAAGAAGCAACCAACAAGCCAGCCTACCCGTAAGCACTGGTTTCTTAAGGAGATATTTGATGGAATCTAATCTCGAAACCAAGATTATAGAGTAAGCTAACAAGTAGTGCCTCAATTTCCTAGTAGCCCATACTAAGGCAAAGCAAGCTTTCTCTAAGGGAGTGTAACGGGTCTCGTAGTCTAGTATCTTCTTGCTCAAGTAATAGATGGCCTTCTCTACCTTATCTTTAGATTCTTGAGCTAGCATGCACCCCATGGTTGAATCGGTCACTAACAAGTACAGAATCAGAGGCTTCCCCGACTCTGGTGATGACACACAGGTGGGTTCTGGAGGTACTGCTTGACCTGCTCAAAGGGAAACTGACATCGATCATCCCACTGAAATTTCTTCCTTTTCTTAAGGAGACCAAATAGTGGTTCACAAGTCAAGGTTAATTTGGAGATAAACCGTCTTATGAATTGCACTTTACCTAAAAGGTCACGCACCTCCTTTTCAGTCCTTCGTTGTGGTATTTCTAAGATGGCCTTGATTTTGAAAGAATCTACTTCAATTTCTCTCTGCGCGATCAAAAAGCCCAGTATTTTCCCTGTCATTACGCTGAAGGTGCATTTTTGCGAGTTCAACCTCAATCTGTATTCTCTGATCCGTTGAAAGAATTTCTCCAGCGCGATGTAGTGGCCTTCTCGCTCTTTGGACTTGACAATCATGTTATCCACATACACCTCAACCTTTTTGTGGATCATGTCATGCAAAATGGTGGTTGCAGCTCTCTGATAGGTAACCTCACCATTTTTCAACCCAAACAGCATGACTCAGTAGCAGTAGATGCCCCACGGAGTGGTGAATATCGTCTTTTCTTTGTCCTCGGATGCCATTAGAATCTGGGTATACCCGAAAATCCATCCATAAATGATAGCAATGCATGGCCCGCTGTGAAGTCCACCAACTCATCAATGTGTAGCAATGGGAAGTCATCCTTCGAGCTGGCTCTGTTCAAATCCTGAAAGTCAACACAGACTCGAATTCTGCCATCCTTTTTTGGCACTGGAACGATATTGGCCAACCAGGTCGGATACTCGGATACTAACAAGAATCCTGCATCAATTTGCTTGGTGACCTCTTCTTTGATTTTCAGTGCCTAATCCGAACAAATTTTGCGTAGCTTCTGCTTGATTGGTCGGCCCTTACGGTAGAGAGGGATCCGGTGCTGTACAATCTCAGGATCAATTCCAGACATGTCTTTGTAGGACCACGTGAAAATATCTTTGAAATCTTTTAATAAAGCGATAAACGCTCGCGTTCCTCCAAAGACAATGTGGACCCGATCTGGACCAAGCATGGATCCTTCTCAGTACCTACATTAATGGTAATGATTTCATCAAAACAAGGCTTTACAAACCTCTCCACCTTTCGATTAATCAAGTTTTTCAAAGTCAGAGGAATTTCTTCCTCTTCGTTTTCATTAAAATTCTGAAAATCTTGGTTAATACAATAAACTAGCGGCACAAAAAAGTACACAGAGTCTGCAGCATTTTCATTCGAAAGGTCTAGATCTTCGGTTACAGGCTCAAAAGAAAAGCTGAATAAAGACCTAGACAGAACTTTGGTATCCAAGTTACCACCCCTAGAAGTACAAGACTCAGACTTTCCAGACTGACTTGAATCTGGTTCCAACTCCACAGACTCAGTGGAATCAGATTCTGGCGCATCACCTGATTCGGAACTGGAAAGATAACCCTCCTCCAGCTACCAAGTAAGATACAGTGCCCTTGATACATCCAAAATTCCAGAGATTGGGTTCCTGCCCAGTCCTTCCCCGATCATGGAGATAGTAAAGTTATCTCCCAAGTTCTCTAGGTCAACCGCAGGATCTACTTGGAGATTGGCCAGTGCTTCCCATACTTCATCCTCGTTACTGACTGAGTCATATTCCATGCTTTGGCTAACTTTGTTGTTTGGTTTAGCCCTTTACTCATCACTATCCTACAGATGCAGATCAAAGAAAATCTCGAATCCAGGGATACACTTTTTTGAGGAATTTACTTAATGCTAGGGAAAGCCGCAAAAGGGGAAATCTTCTCCCTCTTGAACAAACGGCCATTGAGCGTCCCCCGGATCGGCCTGTGGACGAGCTCATAAGGTTTTCCAACTCTTTTGGCCTTGGCTCTACCCTCCATTTCTTTTTCCTTTTTTTATCCAGTCCTCCTTGGTTAGTATATAACCCAATCCAAAGGCATGCGGGTTGTGTAGCACCTTTGTTAATGTTGCAACACCTTTCTACCCACTCTTCGAAAGCCCCATTCACGAACATGCCATGACTTGTTCCTGAAGTAAATAGACTAGGCACTGACATACATGCCTTCGTCCATGGCCAGAATTGTCTGCACTATTCGGGCTTCAGCCAAAGTGAATCCCGAGAGGAACACATCTCCGTCGCCATGATTGATCTCTAGTACTGGAGTAGTCACCTTCGGAGGTGGATGGATGGATAAGTTCCCAAAAACAATTGCTACTCCTCCCCCATGAGGATACTTCAACATTTGATGGAGGGTGAACGGCACAACATTCACGTGATGTAACCAAGGCCTCCCTAATAGCAGGTTAAAGGTAGCCAGTACATCCAGGACGTGAAACTCAATTTCTTGCTCAGTTGGGCCCACTTGGACTCATACTTTCACCTTGCCCATGACCTTTAGGCTTGTATTAGCATATGCCCGTATCACCTGGGCTGTTGGAACAAAGTTCGCCGGTTTAAGGCCAATTGCATAGGTGGTACAAGATAGGCAAACGTTAATGGCAAAGCCAATATCTACTAGCACCACTGGTACTCGCTTCTCCCTGCATTCCACAGAAATATATAATGGCTTGTTGTGAGCCAACTCTTTCGGTGGCAGCTCTTTATCCGAGAAAGTGAGCATTGGCTTGGCACCACTTGGAAAGACCAAGCCCGCAAGTTGCTCGAGCGTAGTATCAATGGATAATTTAGCTTTGTCCATTGCCGGCAATACTACCTACCGATGCACCCGTGAGGCCATAAGAAGACCCTAGATAAAGATGTCAACTTGGATTTTCTTGAGCTGTTTCAACACTGATTCTTCTTCTAGTTGCTTCTCCTTCTGTTTCTCAAGCTCTTTGTCCTTTCCAGATGCCTCTGCTTGATCTAGGTGTGGCGACTTAAAATATCATCCACTGCGGGTAAGAAGGTCTATTTTCTCATCATACCTTGTATTATTTGGGAGGCAGCCTTCCTAATCTTCGTCGATATGGGCCAATCACAAATAATTGTCATTCCACCATGAATCATCTTCACATTATAAGTGCTCCCAACAAGGCAACATGTGGTTGCATTTCTCTGACTGTCCTCAACTCTTTCTCTCTTAAGCTGCCTCAATGCAGCTTCATGTGCAGTGTCTATGGTGTTCACAACCTCTCTTTTTGACTTGGGTTTCCCGCATACGTATCCTCTGGCAATTTTTCTTTCTCATTAGCCTTTCTAGCCACTGCAGTTACCTCCGCTTCCTTCCTACCTAGTTTTACCCCAGTTTCTTTTTCTTTGTCTGGCTCATCACTTAACCATCTAGTGTTATCAGTTGATTCGTTCAGGTTGAATCACCCAATCTATACATCTTCCTAATCATGCTCATCAAAGAACTGCAGGTTGTCTAGATCTTCTTCAAGATCTGCCAAATCATCCAACCCTTGGTTCAAGCCATCCTCCCTGACCAAATTAATGCCTACCGAGGTTGGTAGCACCACTTCAGGCCTAGTTTGATTGGTTGGCACGATATAACAACTCAGGTCATACACCAGCTCAGATAAGGCCCCAAGACACGCTAACAACAGACTAGTATCTCCCTCTAAGACTAAACCTTCCTTAACCACGGGTATTGTCACTACATTGTGAGGCTTAGGTTATGGCTTAAATGCATTTATCATGCACAGATCTATGCCCTCAAGAATGAATAGCATTGGTTTCGGTAGATGGGAGGGGGTAATATATACACTGGGATTATATATAGTGGCCAGTGTATGGATCAAGTTAAGATTTCTAGGTAGGGAAACTTGATTATGGTCTGGGAATGGATTTGTGGCTACATTTGGTTGTTGAAGTGGAGCGATCACCTTGTTGTCAATGAGATCCTGAATCTCATGATGCAATCGGAAGCACTAGTCGGTGTCATGACCATGCTGTTGGTGAAACACACAGTATTTTACAGGGTTGTGTTTGAGTGGAAGGGGGTCAAGGCAATGGGCGAGATTCTAAGGATTTTAGGTGTCCTTTCTTAACCAGCACGTACATAGCTTTAGACAGAGTCATGTACAGTTGGTTAAAAGTCCTCTGAGGTCGGGCAGGGTTGGATGATGATTGTGAGCATGTGTTGGCGAAGGGGTTGGCGGTCTTGGTTGTAGTGACAACACTTACATCCGATGGCCTCGCAGCTGTGCTACCATTGGCAGCATTGAAACTGCGAACAAATGGCCTCATGGTCGACTCCTTGTCATCTGTAATAAGCCCCTGTTTCATGGCATTTTTTATTTGCACTCTCATTCCATAAAGTTCTGTAAATGTAAATAGAGGTAGAACAATCATCTTCTGCAACAACTTGCCATGAAAATTTCGGACGACCATTCTTATCTGATCCTTTTCTAAAGGTTGAGTGGTCATCATCGAGGCTTTGGCCCTCCATCTTGTCACAAACTCAGAGAAACCGTCTTTCAGCTCCTGACGGATTACCTCAAGATCACGAGTTGTGACCTCAATCTGCATATTGTAAGAGTACTGAGCAATGAAGGCTTCGGCCATCTCCTCCTAATTCTGTTTGACAGAATCTTCTAACTTAGCATACCAAATGGCCACTATGCCTGACATGGTGTGACCAAAGAAAGGCAGCTTTTGTAGTCTGGTTAAGCCCATCGGCCACAAGATATCAAAAAATAGTCGCAAGTAAACAACTGGATCCCTAGAACCGTCAAAACGATCAATGTACAACATCTTAAACCAATCTGGCAATGTAACTGCAAAATTAATGTATCCATCCTCTATGTCTGGGATGAAGTTAACCCATTGCGCTCATTTAAATAATTTTTCTAGTTTGTTGACCTTGATTGCAGTTGGGTCAACCTCGAACTCGAATGGTGCCTCGGTCTTATAAACCCGAGTTTTGAAAGCTTGTGCCGAGATAGGTTCTGCTAGATTACCCTGATTTTCTTGAAAATTGGCAGTATTAGCAGTGGCTCCAGGTGTTGGGATAGCTGTAGTGGGTACACTCCTCCATAGTTTCACTATAAAGCATATACCAGTTAAGAAAGAGCCAAAACACCCCTATTAAGGGAGAAGGTTACCCTGTCCTAGTTTTTATCATGAACTAGGGTTCACTATTTCAATCAAGCGGTTTCACGCAATCCTACATTCGGGTGAATGTCTTGTCCTAGTTTGGAACAATCTCTATGGCTTTTCTATATGCAACTAGGCCGATTAGTCAAAAGGGTTCCTCAGCAAGATTACTTAATATACCTCTTACACCTAACATTGAGAAGTGAAAGGAGAATCAAACGGTACAACGATAGCCCAAATCCAAGGGTTGTGTTCCCAACATAGCAGAGCCCACGACCGGTCAGCCTTTTGGGCAAGCCTCTAGCAAACCATTCAAGAATAGCAGATGACAACATAATGACTTAAGTGCACCAATGCAAATACAATGCAAAAAAACATATGTTTGTAGATAAAATTTTACATCATAAACTTCGAATCAAGTTCTCTAAATCCCCAGCAAAGTTGCCAGAAACTGTAGCTTGCTTTTCGTGCTCTTTTCGGATACGATAGCCCTACAGTTTGGACTCCCATGGTTCTCAATCTGATCTCACAAGTCCAATGTGAAATAAATAAACACAAAAGAGTCCAAATCTAGCAAATCTTTTGGAAAATCAATCTTGAATCAAAAATGTCAAAAATGGACTACTTTGCCAGATTATAGAGTCGCCACCTAAATATTTTTGACAAATTTAGGAAATCCGAGACTCGTGCCAAAGGCCACTTATTCGTCATTACCAAAGTGTCTCGGCTTGGGAACTTAGGTACGAGAAGGAAAGGTCATGATTTGCGCACCCTCGCTTGCCCGATCAAAGATCGGCCTCTACTAATCATGATGTGAATCTTATTTACATTATATGCTCTTATTCCAATTATTTAGGCTAGCATTACTATGTGACGCACAAAAGTATAGACTAATTTGCAAAAAATGGAACACTTTGATTTCATGTTTGTGTTGAAAAAAAAAAGGTTTGAATACGTATCACTTAAAAAAGTGATCTCATATTGTACATTACTCAAATTATCCCAATTTAAGCAATTTAGCATTCATCCACAGGCATTCAAACAAATATAGCACTTAAGCATTTAGCCTCATGGTAATCATGCTCGACATGGCAGCAATCACACTTATGCGATATGCTAAAGCAGTAAAGCTTACCCAATTCCTGAGGAGAGCAAAAAGAGAGAAAATAGTTACAAAACTACATGGTCCTAACTAATGAAATATGCCTAATGCAACACACGCAATATGCAATTAATAAGATCGGCTATAAATATGGCATATGAATCAATTTGATAGTATGCGGTTTAAGCACATTTTCAAAGAAGTATTTAAACGACAATGCTTGCTAGCATGATGGAACGAGCCTAATGCATGCAAGACACATGGATGCAAATCATGGAAAATGCTAAACGAAATGTGATGCTCTAAACTATCCATCATAAGTAGGTAAATAAAAGGGAGAAAGACGTGGGGTTGGAAGACATACACATTATTACAAGTTTGCCCTCGCGCAGGAGGGTCCAAATAAATAGCCTAGTTAAGTTAATTAACTAGCTATTAAAAATCAAATGAAATAAACTAACTACACTAGCTAACTATTACAAATTGAAATTAATTAATTAATTACACTAACTAATTAGTTACAATTGAGAATTCACTAATTATTACACCTAGGATCAACTAATTTAATTAACCAATTAACAACTAATTGAACTCGACGGTAGTGAACACAAGATGCCAACGCGAACATCGTCCCGGAAACACTTCTATTTTGCTACCAAGATTGTTCTGCTTGCAGAAAAAGCTCCTGTTTTGCCTCTGTTTCTGCTTTGCCTTGCAAGAAAACAACACTGCTTACTGACACAAAAATGGCTGGCCAGCCAGAAATAGTGTACGGCCAGCTGCAAATAGTGGCCTACAGGCCACTAATGTAAATATGGCCTTGATGGAACAGAAAATGAACAGAGCAAAAACAGAGTGTTTCCAGGGGATATTCACCTCTTTACCTCTCCCTATCATGAAATTACTCGAAGGATGGGTAGAACCAAGTCTCAAATCATCAATAATTGCAAAGTTATCGCATGATGGTCTATGGCTCGATTGGATAAAATCTCAATGAGGGAAACCAAATGATCAACAAAACCTCCTCCCTATTATGAGATGGATCAAGGGAAGCGATTGATATTTGACTCTCAAACCATTATCATCACTAATAAGTATGAAATGGCCTAAGACTCAATGGGTTCAACTAATGTCCAACTGAACAACAAACCATATTATCATCTCATTCCATTATAGTCCCAATTTTATTACTCCATTTTAATTACCTTTCTATTCATTAGTCAATTAAGTCCAATAATGAAGATTGAGTCCACTAATAGAGAGAAATATCAAACAACGGGTTGTTTTGGGCATGAGGGAGATGTCATGTCGCTGGTAATGAATCTCTGAGGAGATTAAACCATTAAGTACAATGATCTCTATCTCAAGCTTAAACAACCAATCGGTTGAAACAACTCTCAAGGCAATGAAAAGCCAAGAAATGAAAGAGATACAAAGTTGATTAAAGATGATCACAATTATGGATAACACTAAATAAATGTTAACAACCGAAATAGGTTGGTTTCCAAGGCCTAAAACACCAAACCTATGAAAACCATTACACTACAAGCCTATCAAACAAAGCATGAATGACATGAACAACTTAAAATAGTCCTAAAATAGGCTAAAACAGTGCTGGAATTAAAGTCAAAAGAGCTAAAGGAGTAAGCTACAATAATGAAGAATTTAAGCTAGTAAACAAGCCAAGGGGGGTGGCTAACCCCTCCATTTTTGGGACTTCAAAACATGATTTTTAACCTCTAAAAAACTCTAAAATTTAGTGGTAAAAAGTTCAAAAAAATTTGATGAAAGGAAGGGAAACATAAGGGCAAAAATCCTAGAAAGCAAGCTTGAAAGAAGGGTGGTCCATCCCTCTACCTTTAATGGCTTTAAACCATAAGTTTCAGCCCAAAAATACGTGTGAAAAAAAGCTCAAAAACAGCAATAAATACAGCAGATAAATAAGGGAAACAAAGCTAGGAATTATACCTCTTGAAAAGGAGTATCCTTTTTTAATTATAAACCACCAATTCACATCCTCAAGAGCTAAGATGCAAGTTTAAACACCTCAGCAAAGAACCCTCCAAGTTTGGTCTAGAGAGTTTAGGTCAAGAGTATGTAAGTTGCAAGAGAGAGAAAGAAAGTAGAGAGAGAAATACTTTTCAAACTTTTGCTCCACAAAATTTTTCTAACCCTATATCATAAGAGAGGGTCATCTATATATAGAAATGTATAAAAGACTCTCGGAAATATCCAAACAAAAACAGCTTAGTATGGTGCATGCATCTGTGGAGATAGTTGGCCAAAAATATCTGGTTTTGCATAAGTGGCCGACAGGCCACTAATAGGGGCTAGTCGTACACCATTAGTGGTCGGCCAGCCACTAGTGGGCTTGCAAGTCTCAGATGGTCAAGCTTGAAAAGCTGCTATTTTGGTTTTAAAAAAAAATGGTGCAAAGTTGGCATGTTTTTTAGGCTCAAAGCTGAGGCTTCCTGCTGAGAAATTCGAGCATTTGACAAGCATATACAAATTAATCATCGGGTGATCACTCGGTGGCGCGCAAGTTGTAAAGGTAGTCAAAAATGGGATGTTTACAGGTATATGGTGACATCCATAGAATACAATAGATAGATTGGTGATTTGATGAAAAAGAGGTTTACAACCACTTCAAAATATGAAAAAACTATGAGTTAAGGAGAAAGATGTCGCCAGTGCCTTCGTTGTCGAGCCACAAGAACACTTTTAGAATATCATTCTTGTAAAAAAATAAATTTCACAAGGTGGACTTAGAGTTTTGGACGCAATTTGGAAGAGAGAGAGTGAACTTAGAATTTCGGACTCAATTCTCATGATCGATTCGAGGAATTTTAGGCTTAAATTAAATATTTCTTTTGTAAATTTTAATATTTAAATTAATTTTTCTCATTTTTTAAATGAAAAATATTAATAGAGCTTATTTTATATATTAAGGGGTCTAATTGATATTTTGATAATAGTTTGGGAGATAATGTAAAATGAAATTTGAAATCAAGTTTCGATGCCACATTAATTGATTTTTGAGTGATAGTTTGAGAGTTAAAAATAAAAGGGTAAATTACAAATATACTTGCTAAGATTTGATTAAAATACGAATCACCTCTTGTGGTTTTGGAAATTATATTCTACCTCCTGAGGTTTCTAATTTTATAATAAATCGTCCCCTTTATTAATAAATCATCAAGTCAATTAACAATTTTTAATGATGTTAAAAATATGTTTGAATTAATAATTTAGGTAATTTTATTATTATATATGATAGCAATTATGAATTTTATTTTTTTTAGTTAATTCTGTTAAATAAAAAAATTCTAATAAAGGGGTATTTGTAATTTTTCAAATCACAAGGAGCAATCTGTATTTTAAGTAAATCTCAGGGGTGTATTTGTAATTTATCCAAAATAAAAATTTCCTCAAATTCCTCTCAGCGCAAAAATTACTAATTTCATAACAAATTGTCAATATCTTATCATCACCATATGACTAAACTTATATTGGGGATATAATTTTCTTAGTATTATCTTTTAGTTATTTTACATTTCAAAAAGAGGGGAAAAAATTTAAATAAAAAATTACAAGAATATTAAAAAATATATAAAAATTCATTTAAAATTCTCATTTTAGTCTCAAATTATTTCAAGCCGGCCTTAGTTGATGAAAGTCTCCCCTAATTTGATTTCTACATACAATAATTTATAAAATAAAAAATTCATATCATTAAAATGTGACGCATGATGAGCCGTCAATTAAACTTGTCTCCACATTAAAGGAAGCGGGATCCTTTGCCATTTCAATTTCCTTTATCTTGCCTCACTGTTGGCAATTCTACCACCCCAGCTTGGTATGGAAGCCATGTAGAGTTTGGTGTTCGATGATCATCTGGTGTATCTACTTTTTCTTCAGTGATCTCTCCTCTATTAGAGAAATTATTCCTGTTGGTTTGATCAGTTGGAATTGGAGTAGTTGAAGTGGGTCGATGATGATGGTGAGATGAGAAATCAGTGAGACTGTTTCTGAGGCTCCAATCAGGTGTTGACAATGAAGTTCGAGGAGACGTTAATAATGAACATTGTTCTTGCTTCTTCCTCTTCACTCTCACCTCGGCATGCCATTGCTTTATAATGTTGGCTATTTTCTCTTCTAGTACCTTACTCTTAAATTCTGATCCCATCTGTCACCAAACAATCCATTATTATGTATTTAGGGATACATAAAAAAATTTCAGAAAATTGCACCCAATATCCATTTATTTTAGGATAAATTATACAAATGGTCCCTATAGTTTACATGATGTGTCAATTTAGTCTCTGTTATTTCAATATGCTCGATTTTGCTCCTTAATTTAACAGATTATACCATTTTATTCCAATAAATAACAGTTGTTAAGTTTGGTGGATGGAAAGTCTATACAATATGTCAATTTGGTCCTTGTAGGTGTCGATTTGGTCCCTATTGTTTTAATTTGCTTGATTTTGATAAGGACCAAATTAACATATTGTGTAAACTACATAGACTAAATTGACACATAGTTTGACTTTTCTTCCACCAAGCTTAACAACCGTTATTTATTAGACTAAAATGACACAATCCGTTAAATTAAAGAGAAAAATCGAGCAAATTAAAACAAAATAGACCAAATTGATATATTGTGTAAACTACAGGGACTATTTGTATAATTTACCCATTATTTTATGTGGCTTACATTTCAGAAAAATAAATGTCTTAGCAATATATTTTGCATTCATTTTGAATTTGGTCTACGCTCAACAAAAAATGAATGTTATTCTCACTCCACTATTTTATTCTAAATTTGCCTTTTTGTGATAATATATATATATATATATATATCCCTAATTTCTAATACATTTAAAGGATTCAGAAATATGTGATTAAAATATATGCTAAATTTTTTATTGATTTCTTTTGCATTTACTTTTTTCTTTCCAAATATCTATTTAAATTTATTATCGAAACACAGACTAAGTGTATTTAAAAATAATTAAAGTGAAAATAAAACTTAATTTTTATAATAATAATACTACATCTCCACAAAAATTACCCTATATATATTTGTAATGACCACTATCATTTTGGGTGTGGCCTAACTCCTACCAACTTTAAATCAACACCATAAACCTCATTTTTGGAATAAATTTTGAAATAGAAATTCACGCTATATAGCATTTTATTTTTATAATCATAGTCATATATATGGATACATATGAAAAACAATATTCTACTATTTATATAACAGAAATATAATAAATTCAAGAAGAAAAAATTCTCAAAAATGCTCAAAATTTAAATGTATAGTATAAATTTGAATTTTGTATGGTGTAAGCCACACTCAAGATGAACTTGATCACATATTTCAAAGTCTTAGCATTTTTCTCAATATTAATATTATTGTAAAAATATGTAACATGTTAGTAATTGTACTAGTAGTAGTTTCACCTGTGTCACAAGTGCATAAAGGGGAAGTGTAATATAGCTGCAAAGAACCTGAACTGCCACCCTGAGGAATAAAATCATATTGGAATCAGTAATGAAAAACAAACATGAATTTGAAATAATTTCACAATAGTTTTATGCACTAAAATAGGTGGTGGTGGCAATGAAAAATGCAAGTTTATATAGATGCTTCTTACGCTAACACAACTCTTGTCACAATAATCCCTGTGTGCTCATGGTAGCATGAATTGAACCCAAACTGTATCTGCACTTAAAAAACACAAACTATGGTGAGTGTAAGAATATATTAATTTTGATAGTTCAACTTGTCTTGAAGTTGAATGTGGAAAACATAAAACAACATTTCAATGTATAAAAAATTAAATCACAAAAAAATAAAATATATATATAAAAATTATTGGATGGCTCTAGACCAAATAATTGGCTTTGATTTGATCACACATTTCATTCATGATAGGTTGTATGGACAAAGTGGAATTTAGGATCTTACTATTAGGGATGTAAGAAAAATTGAAAAATTGACCAAATCGAATCAAATCGGTTATATTTGGTCAGTTTTTAATATGAATCGGTCTATGCAGTTTTTAAAATTAATTTTTTCGATTTTTGGTTTGGTACCAGTTTACGCACCTTGTGCACTCAATTAAACCGAAATCGACCCAAAATTTCACATATTAAACATAATATATATAAAATATATAATGAAATTGGATTAATACAAAGTTAAGTTGATTCACTTAATTATTTATTTTTTCTTAAATATTCCACGTTTGACAATAGATATTGGCAATGTGATAAATTGTCAGTTTGCCATTCATATGTGCTTGAGTTAAGTTTCGCTACTACTATGCCTATATAACTATATAAAATGTTTATGTCGTTTTTGATTTTTTGTTTTAACTATACTTGATAGATTTGTGATTTAGTTTTATGGGATGATAGTTTTAAACTTTCTTTTTACTTTGGTGTCAAGACTTTAGTTTTCAGATTATATTTTGTTTCTAATTCTATCTCAGTAAAAGCTTAAACACTTAGTATTTATTAATTCTTTTGTTTGTATTTTTGTGAATGGTTAGATTGGATATTGAAGTAATTTACAAAGAGCTAATTCAATATTTTTATATAAATTATTTACTATATTACAAATTTAAGAAGTAACTCAAATTTGAAAGGTCATAACGAGTCGAACCGTTTGAATTGGTGCGATTTAGTAAAAAAATTGATTTGTATCGGCTGTCAATATAATATAACCGACATTATAGGTTCGGTGTAAAATTTCACTTAAACACCAACCGTCCCGAACCGATTGTTGGAAATTTTGAGTTTCTAGGCTTATTTTTGGGCAATTTTGAGCCCAAATTGACGCGAGACCCATGCACCATTTGAGGTGGGTCTGAGTGGTGACATGTTCTTTGTCACGTGTTGAATCATGCCTCGAAGATGATTCGTCAAAAACATTTCCAAATGATTGGGAAGTTAACGTCATTTTCGGGTTTGTAAAAGTGGAAGTTGAAGAGACAAAGTTGGTTTGCTAATTAAATGGCTTGTCCCACATTGAAACAAAGAGAGAGTTTATATAGGTTGGCATACATGGGATGGGCCCCAAGGGGGACCCTAAGTTTTGTAAAGAGGGGAGTTATGGACAAAGTAGGTTTGACCCAAATCCACTACACACGCGTCGTCGTTGTTCGACCGGCCGTACCGGGTGCGTGGTGTAGGTCAGGTCGTAACTTTAATTTTTTGGACAAAATTCATTTGAATTTTTTCAAAAACTTTTGAGCAAAAATTCAAAATTCCGAATTGAAATTCAAATTTTTGTTAGAAATTTTCAAATTCAAACCTGAACCGTGGCATCCCTTCATTTTCTGGTCACCTCTCTTCACTTCGGCGGTTTTCATATTTGCACCTGTTCGGAGGGGTTCCAAACCTATTTGAATAGTCACCATCTTGCCTATAAATTTAGATCTTGCCCAAACAATTCCATAATTTGTTTTTCTTCTCTCATTAAGTGCATACTTCTGCATATTTGTTCTTTTGTGTTTCTGCAAGAGAGAATACAACATAGTCTATTTGCCAGTCCCAATGTCATAGTGTTGCGTTGTTAGGTGTAGTCGTTGCATCCTAGGAGGTCAACGTCATTGTTCTCGAGCACTACAAATGGACATAACAATCTTATGAAAGTGTGTCCAAAACATGTCTCGACTTGTTTTGTACTTCTACATTTTCTACATCCTATAAGTTTTGTTCATATTATTTTATTTTATTTATAGTTTGTAGTCCTATTCTTTTCTTTTTGTGGTTTTCGGAAATATTATTCTCACGTAATAATTTTTGGTTTCCAAAAAATAATTTACATTATGAAATTATTTAGAATTTTGTATTTTTTTTTAAATACACACAGTTTCCTTATTTTAATAAATAGTTTCCTACAACTTAAGATCATTATTTATTTTACTATTTATTGTGTGTATTTATTTGGGTTTCTAAATTGTGAATTTCAGAAACATGTCAACAGAGAGTGCTGAGATTATTTCGATCGTGACCCCAAAAGTCTCAGTACTACCGCTACAAACCATGGAGAAAAACCAAAAAAAAAAATCAATAGAATAGAGTTTAAGATATGGCAACAAAAAATGTTGTTTTATCTTATAACTTTGCATTTGGCCCAGTACATTCGTGAGAAGGCCCTGAAACAGACAAAATGGTAAGACGCTGATCATCAACTTGTCGCTATGGTAGATGCCTAGAAACAAGGTGACTTCTTGTGTCAGAATTACATACTTAATGGACTTGACAATTCTTTATGCAATTTGTATTGTGTAAGACCAAAGAACTGTGGAAATCTCTTGAATTGAAGTACAAAGTAGAAGATGTCAGTGAAAAGAAATTTATTGTCGGACGTTTTCTGGATTTTAGAATGTTAGATTCTAAAACGGTGGTTGGTCAAGTCCAAGAAATTCAGTTGATCCTACATGATATCATTACTGAAGGAATGATTCTGAGTGAATCATTTCAAGTTGCTACTATTATTGAAAAACTTTAGCCAGTATTGAAGGATTTCAAAAATTACCTTAAGTACAAGCGCAAGGAAATAAAGTTGGAAGAACTTGTCATGCGATTGAGGATTGAAGAGGACAACCGTAAATCCGAGAAGAAGTCGGGGAACCAAGTCATGCGGGCTAATACAAATGTTGTGAAACAATAATAGAGTTCGAGGTCCAACAATATCAAGAAGAGAGAGCATGATGGCAAAGGATCCAAGCAAGGCTTCAAAGGTGAGAACAACAAAAGATTCAAAAGCAAGTGCTATGTGTGTGGTAGTGATGGACATCGAGCAAAGGATTTTCGAAGCCGCAAGGATAGAGCAAGTTCTAGCAAGAAACTAGCATAAGCCAACATGATCAAAGGTTACGATCGTTCTGATGGATTGGCAAACATCAACCTTTCTACAATAGTCTTTAAGGTAACTTGGTGGGCAACCTTAAAGAATGGTGGGTGGATACTAGAGCAACCCACCATATCTGTGTAGATAAGAAGATGTTCACAACTTACAAAGTGGTGGAAAATGGCAAACATCTTTTCATGGGAAACTCCTCCACATCAATTGTAGAAGGACAAGGGAAGATAGTGCTAAAGATGACCTCGATGAAGGAACTCATTCTCAATAATGTACTTCATGTTCTAGAAATTTGCAAAAAATTAGTTTCTGGGTTATTGTTGATTAAGAATGGGTTTAGGGTAGTATTTGAATCTGAAAAAGTTGTACTTACTAAGGCTGGAATGTATGTAGGTCGTGGCCATATAACTAATGGGTTTTTTAAGCTTAATGTGTTAACTGTCGTACCAACTATTGCTTCTAATAATAAGAACACATCTTTTGCTTATATTGTTGATTCTTTTCATTTATGGTATGGTAGATTAGAACATGTAAATTATGGTTCTTTGTTTAGACTTGTAAATCTATAATGTTTACCTAATTTTAATTTGATCCTAATCATAAATGTGAAGTATGTATTGAAGCTAAATGATCGGAGTATCATTTAATAAAATCTAGAGAAGTATTGAACCTCTAGCTTTAATTCAACCTACATTGGTGATTTAAAATTTG
Source organism: Camellia lanceoleosa (assembly GCA_025200525.1). Classification (NCBI taxonomy): domain Eukaryota; kingdom Viridiplantae; phylum Streptophyta; class Magnoliopsida; order Ericales; family Theaceae; genus Camellia; species Camellia lanceoleosa. Next base: position 20,240 of record JANUSC010000041.1, on the reverse strand, counting down.
TGCAAACTAGAGGTGGTAAAAATACTACATAACTTTTATTAATGATTGAATTAGATATTCGTATGTCTACTTATTGTGAATCAAAGATGAGGCCTTAGAAGCTTTTAAGCAACATAAGGTAGACGTTGAAAATCAACTTGGCAAAAAGATTAAGATTGTGAGAAGTAATAGAGGCGGTGAATATGATACATCATTTGATGAGTTTGACTCAGAACTTGGTTTTATTCATCAAACCACTGCACCTTATTTTCCTCAGTCAAACGGAGTTGGTGAAAGGAAAAACCGCACTCTTAAAGAGATGATGAATGTTTTGTTGATAAGTTCGGGTTTATCCCAAAACTTGTAGGGAGATGCTATTTTATCAGCAAATTATATCCTAAATATGATACCTCATAAGAAAACTAACCAAACACCTTATGAATTATGAAAAGGTCATCAACCTTCTTATAATTACTTAAAACTGTGAAGGTGTTTGGCAAAAGTGGCGGTTCCTAGTTCTAAAAAGGCTAAAATTGGACCACGAGCCGTTGATTATGTATCCATTAGTTATGCAAATAAAAGTAGTGCATATCAATTTTTGGTATTTAAATCAAGTATTCTCGATATATATGCAATTACTATTATGAAGTCAAGAAATGCATCCTTTTTCGAATATATCTTTCCTTGGAAAAAGGATGAAGAGAATCAAATTCCTGTAGATACAGAGATAATGATTGAACAAGCCAAGTCGTTTGAATTGGAAAAGCCAAGTTCTAATAAACGAACTTTTAAAGCCACCATGGAAAGTGGCGAAGACTAACAGGAATATGAGCCTAGACGTGGAAAGAGACTAAGAACATCTAAATCTTTTTGTCCAGATTTTCTAACTTTTCTGTTAGAAAATTAGCCTCAAAGGATTAAGGAAGCAATATCAAGTTCAAGCACCTTTATAGAAAAAGGCTATAAATGGTGAAGTTGAGTCTATTCTACAAAAACATACTTAGGAGTTGGTTGATCTACCTACAAGGCTCAAACAACTTGGATACAAGTGGATTTTCAAAAGGTAGATGGAAGCCGATAGGTCAATTGATAAATACAAGCCTCGCCTTGCAAATAAGGGGTATAACCAAAAGAAAGGTCTTAACTACTTTGACACCTATTCTCAGAATACCTAATAATAGCTATTTGTATGTTGATTGCTATAAATACATCAAATGGATGTTAAGACCGCCTTCTTAAATGGAAATTTAAAAGAAGAAATCTATATGGAACAACCCAAGGGATTCAGAGTTCTTGGCCAATAGGAGAATGTTTGCAGACTTGTCAAATCCTTATATGTATTAAAGCAAGCACTGAAATAATGACATGAGAAATTTGATCATGTTATGATTTCGGATGGCTTTAGGATAAACGAGTGTGACAAATGTGTCTATGTCAAAAATAGTAATAGAGGTTAAGTCATGGTTTGTCTCTGTATAGATGATATGCTCATCATTGGTAGCAATATCGAAATGATAAAGTCTACCAAGAAATTGTTAAACGAAAAGTTTGATATGAAAGATATGAAAGTAGTAGATGTCATACTTGGAATGAAAGTTTCTAAAACATCTTCTGGATATGCCTTATCTTAGTCTCACTATGTTGAGAAAATTCTGGAAAAATTTGGGAAGCATGACAATCGTTCTGCTAAGACACATATAGATGCTAATGTTCATTTATTAAAAAATACAGGTGAAGACATATCACAATTAGAGTACTCTCAAATCATCAGAAGCTTGATGTACTTAATAAACTGCACTTGGCCTGACATAGCCTTTGCAGTTAGCAAATTGAGTAGAGACACAAGTAATCTAGTGAAGGATCATTGGACAGCTATAATTAGGGTGCTTAGCTATCTAAGACATATCCAAAATTATGTATGGCATTATACAAAATATCTAGCAGTACTTGAAAGGTATAGTGATGCAAATTGGATATCGGATACCAATAACTCAAATTTCACTAATGGATGTCTTTACTCTGGGAGACGAGGGAGTCTCTTGGAAATCCCGTAAGCAAACTTGCATTGCAAGGTCCACAATGGAATCGGAGTTTATCGCTTTGGATAAAACAAAAGAAGAAGTAAAGTGGCTTCGAAATTTCCTAGAAAATATTCCGACGTGGCCAAAACCTGTGCCAGCTATATGCATACATTGTGACAATGAATCAGCAATAGAATAGGCACAAAATTATATGTATAACGGAAAGTCTCGACACATTTGTCAACAACATAATACCGTTAGGCGCTTGCTTTAATGGTATAATTACCATTGACTATATAAGATCTACGATAATATTGTGAATCCATTAGCTTAAAGGGCTAGCCAGAGAGCAAGTGTTTAATTTATTAAGAGAAATGTGATTAATGCCTATTAACTAAGAATCGCCATAATGGCAACCCAACCTAGAAGACTCGAGATTCCAAGAACTAGGTTCAATAGGACAACCGAATTATGTAGATTCCTCAATCACTAGATAGGTTTACTCTCCTACCCATTTCTATGATAAGAAGAGTGATTCTTGTTGTGTTGTCAAGATAAGATCTGTTTTTAATGATTCTTATATCTTGGTTATCCAAGTGGAGTATGGCAGGACATTCTTAATAACAATTACTTATGTGAGTGTGAACTGTGTCAGTTCTATAAGAATTAACAAGGCTGAATTCTCTATTACAGAATAATTTTTTGGTTTCCAAAAAATACTTTACATTATGAAATTATTTAAACTTTTATTGTATAAGTCATTTTGTATTTTTTTAAAATACACACAGTTCGCTTGTTTTAATAAATAATTTCCTACACCGATTATATCCCTACTTACCATGTTGGAACCACTTATTTAATATGGTGAAAGTATGGAGTTCGGACCTTATTTTTTTTCCTATATGGTCTACCATAATTGGTCAAGATCAATGCAAATAGGATAGTCACAAACTTTTAAATAATTTTCTCAAAAAAATATCCACATATATGGGTGTGGGTCTCACAAAATCTCACAACTACCTGTAAACTTTTTTGTGTTTTTTTTTTTTTTTTTTTTTTTGGACTGTTAACTACATGTAATTTAATCTATGAAATTGGTGCCTAAGCCCGTCAACGGGCTTTTTTAGGTGAGCTGGTTTAGGGCCTAAGACCTTAAGATTAAGGCCTACTGAATGGGCCTGGCACGGAAGGGTTAAATGGGCTTGGTATGGAAGAGTTAGTGGGTCGAACTGTTGGCTCAGCCCAAGATGATAAGATCTTGATCTACTTCTAGGCCCCCTTTGTTTTTAGTGGTAGAATGGAGGAAATTTATAGTGAGGGGACTGATAGTGAGGGGATTAAGTAAAATTGTGTTTATTTTGATGATAGTTATTAGTGTAGGAATTGTTGAATTATTTTTATATAAAATAATAAAACAAATAAAAAAATATAAAAAATTAAACATTAATATTTTTAAAAAAATTCCTAATATGTAAAAAATAAAAAAATTTCTAATCCCCTCACTATTTTTCTAATACCACCTCCAACTCCTCCATCTCAATCCCCCTTCTAACCTCCATCTTAATCCCCTCCTCCATCCTAATCATTTCCCCAACTCTACAAACAAACACAATACTAAATAACCTCACATCCATCCTAATTCCCTCCCATCCATTACACCCAAAACATAGAGTTAAAAGAAGAAGGAAAAGACTTACCGTTACCCAAACGAAGAAGGCAAGCTCGAATGCATTCTGAAATCATCAGGAAAAAATGTAGAAATTTGTTAGTACCCTAATAATCCAAAACAACTTGAGAAGAGTTTTTAAATTTTTAACCGCTCTCTTGTACAATAATAAAATTACTTGAATTATTAATTGAAATATATTTTTGATATCATTAAAACTGTTAATTAACTTGATGATTTATTAATAAAATGAGTCATTTATTATGAAATAAGAAATTTTAAGGGACAAAATGTAATTTTCAGAACTACAAGGGACAATTTGTATTTTAAGCAATGCTCAGAGAATATATTGTAATTTGCCTAATAGAAAATTATTTATTTTTATTTTGTTTTGTTTTATTTTACAAATTGAAAATCCAAACACAAACCTTAATGCATTAACACAGAGGAGGAATTAAAGTTGGTAGGTAGGTACCAGAAAGAGAGTCAAATGGAGAAGAGTGAGAACAAATCTTGGGCGCCCAAACCAGAAAAGATCATCATGGGGTTGAACAAGAGGGGCTCCTATGATTACATTGTCCTGATTGTTGAGTTGAAGAGCCATCCTTGCGACTATCACTTCTAGTTTAGTTCCAAGCACTAGCACTATCTACATATATATACATATAAAATTAGACACTTTAATTATCATTGATCCATGGAGAGGAGACAAATGAAACTTCATACAAGTTTCAATTTAGTATTTTTGGCTGCAAGATGTATATACTTACTAGTAGTGGGATAAATGATATAAAGAGATACACATGCCAACCTGATTCGATTCAAAAACAATTTTTAAGATCAAACATTCTCATTTGAAAATAAATAATAATAATAATAATAATGGGGGTAAATTATATTGATTTTCTTGATATTTGAATCAAATACAGAAAATTTCACAAATTTAGGAAAATTAGTTTGACATCCCCTATACATTGACACCGTTAACTAAGCAAGCAAAAATACTAATTTACCCTTAGCAAACTTATCATTAACTAAGGGAAAAATAGACATTTTGGTACAAAATTGGCAAAAATCATCGTATTCCACCCATCTTATTAACCAATTAACTAACAGAAATTGGGATAAGTGTGGATGCAAATTAACCCAAACCTGTGAGATTTGATGTATTTAATCCAAATATTAACCAAAGCCAGTGCAACTTACTAAATTAAAAATAAATATATAATAAAACAAAAAAAGAAGAATGAAGAAAAGGAAAAAGAGAAAAAAAGTAATAATAAAATAAAGGACTTCTAGAAGAAAACCATATTCTCACCTTGACCAAACACGAGCATAAAGATGACAACTATTAACCACAAAAGTGGGCTGCTAAGACAAAGACAACACACTACCAAAGTTAGTTAGATTGTGTTTGAATCATGAATTTAGTTAAAAAATTTAAAAAAAAGAAAAGAAAAGATGAGTGAATTTTGATTTACTCCAAATAATGCTAAAAAATAAGTATATATATATAGATTTAAATTTGGTCTCGTGTGGTGTATGTATATTATATCTTAATATATTTGAATCACACAATTCATTTTCAAGATACTTTTTCTTGGTGATAAGGCTATGGCATCCGTAGGAGTGGGAAGATGTAAGTAGGATTATCTTTAATCTTTGTGATTGCTTTTGTAACTCAACTGAAGATGCACTGTCAAGAACGCTAATGACAAGCTTTACTAGCGGCCCTAACTGCCCTTTCAAAATATGTAAATGAAATATATGAAAGGGGTATATAAATTATTAATTAAAACGTTTAATCATATTGTTTAATAGATGATGACAACCATGAAGAGCAAAGAGTGAAAATAATCCACAACCTGATACTGACTATCACTTTAAAATCTTCCTCTAAGGATCTTTGTATGTACTTCTGGAAATTGAAGTTGTTGTGCATCCCAGACAAATGAGCCTTGATTGTGAAATTTCACAAAATAAAATCACATGGTTAATCAATCAAGAACTCATTTTCCATCTCAATTTTTTGATGAAATCAATTTCAAAATTAGGAAGATTAGAATTCAGAGATCATTATCGAGATAAAACCGTGTCTCAAGGTGAGGTAATCAACTTTCGCTACTGACTTGAAGAATTGTCTGAAAAACATTTCTATACAATTTCACAGTTACTTATTAAGTACCCAAATGCAAATCATCAAAACTATATTACTTTAAAAGGGCAATAAGATCACGCTTTGTTCGCTGAATTATTTTTTCAAAAATTGAATACCATAGGAAAAGAGTTAAATTACGGTATACATAATGAAACAATAAGGAGACGATTATTTTAGAATATTAGATCAAGAGAGGATAATGTGAAGTGGAGGGATTAATTGATGCCATGGGTGCGATTAGTTATCCCTAGCTCAATTAGTCCCCTATAAGGGATAAGAGCCAAATCTCAAGATAAGATATTTTTGCCAAACAATAGACAAGAAGTTCCAATCCTCCTCTTTAATCTAGCAAACAAATAACCCATGTGATATAGGAGAGGTAAGCTATAGACTATAACTTACAATCCACAGTGAGCGTTGAATTGCATAATGCGTCATATGACGCCTCCCAAATGTTGTTTGTCTAGTGAATCTAAATCGATTTGGATCTGTTAAACAAATCATATATTAGAAGGGAAAAAAAAGCTAGCTTATTTTGTTTACGATATTGAAAATGGAACTCATGTATATGCAATATTCATTTCGGTTAATTAAGCAGATTTAACTTGCTCGTGTTACAAGCCTAAATAAGAGCAAATTCTATCAAAACTAGCTCTAGAAAGCCATATAATGCATATCTAGTTGATATTATATTAAGGGCATGGCCTCCAACAGTAACTTGCAACTTATCTTGCAATTGCAGGGTTGATGATATTTCCCAAAGAAAAGCAAAACAAATTTGAGTTACACCATGAAAAGTCTTAAATTCACATAATTTCAAAGTAATTTACTATTTTAAATTGAATCCACCTATCCACCAGCCAAGTTATTATTCATCTATGAGTCAAAGTGTGTTAATAAAACACAAGTTTAAATTAATTTAAAGTAATAGACTACAATTATAATTTTAGACTAATCAGGTTTGGTGTTTTGTTCAAAGACTCCTAAAACGTGTGACAAATTAATTTTCCATGAAATTTAGTATAACAATACAACTCAAAAAATATTATTTAAAAAAGTATTTATAAAACTATATCAATAGTCTTCAATCATTATACATCTTATTTCAGAATGAATTTTAAGACAAAAATTGTGGATAAATAATATTTTTAAATTTTGTAAGAGTCCTTACGTGAACATTGACTGGACCAGCTTACCAAAAACATTAACGTGAAGACCTAAAATTCTTCAAATAAAATAAAATTATTGAAAGATAAAGAAATAGAACTCTATCTCAGACCAGTGAATTAGTTTCTACATCTAATATTACCTTAATAAGTAAATTTCAACACTATTGAATATCTTGGGCTTGATTACATAAGTACTTATGCATGCAAAAAGACCGCCCAACCAACGAGTTTCATTTTGTTCAAACTTTCAAAATGTGTGAATAAAATAAATTTTTTTGATTAGTTTAAAATAATAAAATTTCCAATTTTAGATGAGATCAATACACTTTTTAAATAAAGTACACTATTTTAGACAATAATAATGATACATTTACCATATTTTATATCACACATTGTACATTAAAAGGTGTGAATGGCTATATTTTTAAACCATTATTCTCCATACTATATTTTGTCAAGAATCTTAACATCTCATCTAATAAACCTTACAAATCTAAAATCATCTGATTAAAAAATTAGATTCATCGAATATCGATTAATCGATGAACAAATCATATTTTGTTTTATAAAATAGATGGTTCAAGTTTAAATAGTTTCCGTCCATTTCTAGAAACAAAATGTAATTTGTGCAAGTGCTTTAATGTTCAATAAAGTTAAATTTTTGCACAACTCATCTTTACTCGACTTATAAGATAAACGGTTCAAATTATCGTTTTGAGCTAGGAATAACGCCCACAAAATACAATATAAATAAAATAGATATGAAAAATAATGAAACAGAGAGAAATCATGTCATATGAGAAAATGGAAAGCATAATAGCATTCTTTAGACAAATTAAATATTGTGTTTTGTTTCCATTATGTAAACAAATTCATTTTTTCCCAAAGAATTGATATCCATGTTTTGGTAGAAGAGAGTTGTACATGGAATTGGGGATGTCATCAGTAATCTGCTAAAGAATAAATCAAGAAGCGGTGAAATGGATCTATTTTAGGGTCTATTTGGATAATTCGAATCGTTCACATTTTAGAATCTATCAAGTAGAACATGTCTGCAAAATATCAAGTTAATCGGATATTGTTTACCTATTCATCCACTCACATTTGTATTTATTTTAATACTTTAAATCACAATTATTATTTATTTTTATAGATATAAATGTGAGTGAATGAATGAATAAACGATATCTAATTAATTTAATTTTTTATAAGTATATTCTACTTAATATATTTTAAAATATAAACAATTCAAATTATTAAAATAAATTCCAAAATAAATCCATTTCACTGCAGAACATTTACACACACGGGCTGCGGAGCAGCCTCCCAAATCGAGATGTCCGTAGCGCAGCAATATGGGACCGCAAAGTCTACAAGCCGAAAAATCACATGGAAAATGACCCAAAAAGTACATGTAGGGCCACCTCTCGTGCAAAGGAAAAAACCTGATTAGATCAATTTTTCTGCTTTTTTTAAAAAATTTATTTTTAATATTAATATAATTTTTCAAAGTTCCCAAACTTATGTTGATTAGATCAATTTGCCACTGTGACCACTCTAACCTAGGTGGTTAATCCTTTGGTCATCAAATATTTTCTAAAGAGCAGGTCTTGGGTTTCACTTTTAGGAGTGGAATGAAAGAGAAAGATTTTCTTACATTGTGTATGGGTGTGAGTTTCAACTCCTATAAGATATTAATTTAACAATTAATTACTGACTTTCGCCGATCAAAAAAAAGAAAAGAAAATAAAAAAAATTAATTTGAATCGGAAAAGTTTTCAACAAAAAAGTATAATGAAGTGTTTGGATTATCGATTTATATATGATCTCAGCTTAAGGATAAATTACATTAATATTTAAAAAAAATGTAATAACTACTACAAGGATATACTTATATCAATTTTTTTTTTTTTTTTTTTTTTTAATAAAGTTAGAGTGATAGAAAAAATACATGGTGTGAAGATACCGGATAAACAAGGTAAGATTATTCACTATAACATATAAGAATTGTAGGTAACAAACTTTTTCTTCCTCAAGTGAATTTATTGCAAAAATTATTAAGAAACCAATTCCAAGTCGTCATGCGAGTCATCTTGAGAAATTTATTATAAAAAAAAAAAAAAAACATTTAATGACAATTGTAAAATATTGCTAATAAATGCAATTTTAGAGACTATTATGTTGTATTGAAGGGTTTACTTTTTTGAGACAACAAATTTAGTCCCAAGACAATAGTAATTTATTAGTAAATGGTCAATTTTGTCACTAAAAATATAATAATGACAATTTTAACAACTAAATTTGGTAACGAAACATTAGAATAAATTTTTTAGTCATATTAAAACAAGTTATTTTTTCAAATTTTCTTAACCCTGAACACAAAAGTAATTAAATTCATAAATAATAAATAAACGTGAAACTCATTATTTTATAATATTTTTTAAAGTTTTTAGACATACCATTTGCAGCTTGGTACTCAGTTGTTTGAGTTTCTTTCTCCCAAGCTTTCCAACGCCTCATCTACATGGATTAAAAACAAATAAAAATGAAAACAAAAGGGGAAATATAGAAAAATTTTAAGCACATAAAATTCGATTACAGAATTAAATATGATTATGTTTAATTCTGTAATCGGATTATGTGCACTTAAAAGAAACGAAAAATGTATAGCCAAGGATGGATGCTAAAATTTGTAGTGGACAATATAGCTTGTTACCTTGAGCCTACCCAAAGCCATGGTAAGTACACTATAAACAATTTGCATGACTGCTAGCACAAAGAAGAATATGTGAAGCTGGTGTATCCCTTCTTGTGACACTAGTGAAACCTTTCCCTGCAAATTTCAGTGGGTAGATATTAACTACCTCTTTACAAATTTGTCCTTTAAATTAACGAAATTCAAATGAATTGTATAGGACATTTTAATCAAGACAAATATATGCAGAACTTAAAAAATACGGTTATTTCATACCAAATAGTTTTCTCCCTTTATATATTAGTATACATAGATGCACCATGATCCAATAAGTACCACATGTGCATAGGTTGAAACCTGCTTGGTTTGTTTTTCAAAAGAAATTTTCTATAAGAATTATTATAAATTAATTTGGTATAAATATATAAAAAAAAATAATCATAATTTGGGGGACATAAATATTTTTTAAAATTTTTGAAAATATCTTTTAGATGTTTATTTTTGTCAAATTAATTTCTATTTTTCAAAAACATTTTTGAAAGCAGATTCTGAAATCAAACCAAATAGAATTTTTTGAGCTTTATAGAATCGAAGAAAGGAATAAATTGAAATTTGAAAATTTTTACTAAAACACTCTTTTCGAAGAACAATTACTTTAAGTATAAAGTTTTAAATTTTAAACTAAATTAATTGAATTTTTTTTGCAAACAAGTTATGCAATTTATTATCGAAGTGTTAGTAACAATATATAATATTAATGTCATCGTTATACTTAATTTTATTTTATTTTTTGGCACAGCAGAAAAAGAACGTACTTCAGCTGTGCATTTATCAGTACTGTTACCTGCACCAGCATCCACACCATCCTCGCCCAATCCTCTACGTGGTATTGTCCAGAGTCTACCATTATACAAACCCGCCACCGGAAAGTTCAAATTTCTGTTAACTCCGACGCTCAAATGCTCCACCGTGGCGGTGGTTTCTGCTTCAGTCTCCTTTCGACATGGAAGCATGATGTCTGCAAGCCTAGTGGGTATGCAGATGTTGAAATGGACTCTTGTGTTATGCTAGTATGAGTGACATGAACCCTAGTAACATAAGCTCTCAAAAACAATTCCAAAAAAAACATAAACAAAATCTAAATCTAAATCAAACATCGATAACAGCTTCACATGGCACATAAATCGTACATAGAAATTAACATAGAATTCACAATAGACAAAATTTTATAGGATTTATTGTTTGAAATCTTGTTTGTTTGCATACATTCTATGTCTTTTTGTGACAAGTTTATGTGTTCTAAGGTTTTATAAAAATTGAAATGAAATAGTCTGAGAATACAGAAACTAATCAGAAAACGGACAAAATCCTCTCACATGAGTTGAGTCCCACCCTTTTTATAGGTGTCATGCTTGTGTGAGAGGGTTGAATCTTATTATGTTATTGATTTTTGTGTAAGTAGAAGAGATGTATTGAATTCTCTGGACAGTTATTCATTATCAAACCAGATTTGAGCTTTTCAACAGCATCATAGAGGGCAGACTTCCGATTTCTTTTGAGCCACTGTACCAATTAGAAGTATTGAATCAACATCTGTTTCATTCAACAATAATCAAAGTAACAAAGATATATGTGTGTGTGTGTGCGCGCACGCTTACTTTGGTGATGAGATGGATGGAGTGCTCGATAATAATGGAGATGGCAATGATGAAGAAACAGACGGTGGCAAAGGCCCATGTCGGAGTGTACTCAAGAGACTGTCCGGATGTACCTCCACCTGCCATGATCTTTCTGCTGCTGGTGGTGGTGGTGGTGGTGGTGGGTGGTTGTTAGTTTGCCTTCCTATGGTGTGGAGACAGGATTAACATTGGCGAGATATGACTACAAGAAGAAACTAGAGTCTTATATGTATTTATAATTAAAAATGGCTTTTGCTTTCCTATGTGTGTTTGGTCAACCTTTCCAGTCCATCGCTCTTGATTCAATTTTATAATTAAAAATGTAATAAATGTTTAAGTGATATTGCTTTCAATTAATTTATCACTCTAGATTTTGGTCTACTGTTTTTTTTTTTTTTTTTTTTGTTATGTAAATAGTTAAAATATGAAGCAATAATAATAGATTTTATCTTTTTAAAATTTTCTAATAACTATTTTAAATTGATTGTTATCTTTTTAAGTGAAATGTAAAAATACAAGGTCTCAAATAATGCCTGAATGTTCAATGCCAAATTTTGAAACAAAAAGAAAAGAAAAAAAATTGTGTAATTCGTCAAATTTATCAAGTAATCGTATGTCCATCTAATAATATATACACATACAATTATTTACTCTAAAAAATGATCTTTTTATACTCATATTATTAGAATAGTATATCACATATCATATAGATCAGACTTATATTAAATATTCTTTAAAAAAAGGTGTGAACCCAAATAAATAATCCAAGAATTGAGAAACTACAATTGGCCATGAAAATCAAGAGTTTTGACAATCCACTAATCAAAATTTAAATCGTGATGATTGACCACGTTTCGCTGCAAGGAAATTGAGAGAGGGGGGGGTGAAACTACAATTAGCCATGAAAATCAAGAGTTTTGACAATCCACTAATCAAATTTAAATCGTGATGATTGACCACGTTTCGCTGCAAGGAAATTGAGAGAGGGGGCGGGGTTTTCGCTTTCAAATGGAAGGAATTTGAGAGAGAGAAGCATTCAATTCTCAAGAAGCACTCTCAGAATTTTTTATTTTTATTTTTTTAATTTGGAAGACTGTTTTGCCATGAAAAAAGAAAAAAACAAACAAACAAGCACAAACACTTTATATGATTTTTTTTTAGTTAATTATACTATTAGTTTTCAAAATATAGACCTTGTGTTATTTTGGTAGGGGTAATAAACAAACCTAACGAGTTAAATGTTCAACCTTGGTTTGATGACTTTAATGAATTTCAAAATTTGTTCAAATTTGGTTTGTTAAACTTTGAGTCAATCTCAAACAAACTTTTATCAAGCGAACTCGAGTAATTTAATATTTTATATAATTTTAGGTTTATTGAACTAAAGTCAACGATCAATTGATTGATCAAAATTAGTTTGGAAAACAAGAACGAGTTATTAAATGTGCTTAAGTTTGACTTGTTTATTTAATCTAACGAGCCTCTAACGAGCTTTTAATAAGCCGAAAATGAGTCGAGCTCGAAATGCTTAGTTTGTTTATCACCCTTACATTTTGGTCCTTAATATATAAAAGTGTTTCAATTTAGTTCACAATATGTAAAAGTATTTTAATTTGATTACCAATATTTAAATTGTATCAATTTAGTTCTCAATGTATCAAAATTGTTTAAATTTAGTATCCCAATCTCCTCTAATGCTCAAATTATGTTATTAACATAATTAGATTTTGAAACTAAAATGAAACACATTTATTCATTGGGAACTTGATTACCATAACTTAAAAAATTGAAAGGTTATATAAAGAATTAAATTGACATAATTTAAATATTAAGAATTAAAATGATACAATACTTGTATTTTGGAGACTAAAAAAATATAATTAACCATTATGTTAATTTTTATTATTGTAGTAAGTGTGATGTGTGAGGAGATCCAAGTGATTTGGGGGATTCTATTTGAACCCAAAATATGTCTCAAGACGTCTAATTTTAATTTCTAATGTATCATAATATGAATTTCTTGATAAAGACAACACATATTAAATCTCAAAATAATATTTTTTCTCATAGTACACATTAATGGCTTATTCCTATTCAAATATCCGTATTTTCTTTCCCAAGAGATCAAAGTTATTCTTCGACTTCTTCTTCCTCCCTCCAAAAACTCCAATCCACCCTACCAAAACTCACCATCATCATCAACGCTATTATTTTTTATTATTTTGAAATCCTAAATCCTAAAAAGAAAGTTTGAACAATCAAATAATAGATGAGAATAATAATCAAAAGCAGATATGTTAGAGATTTCAAGACGGGAACCCCAAGACGGAACTGCCGACCTCAAGGACGTGTCAAGACTAGGGTTGGCCGAAAATCAAAAAAAAAAATAAAAAAATAAAAAAAAAAAAACAACGTTTTTTGCCCAATAGGAGCCAAAGACTCTGACACCGGGGGTCCAAGTCATTTTTCTAATCAAAATAGTTTTTTGAAGCAACCCATCAAAAAGGAGGAAAATATTCATATAAAGGGGTTTCACAATTTTTGTAGAGCACCATCAATTATTTCTATATCGTTTTTTTGAAGAGCACAGTAATTAAATTAACAATAACATATTATTGGAGTTGTTCTTATTTTGTCATTTAAATAGTGCATTATTTGTGCTTGATTCTTATGTGCTTATGAGTTTGGTTTTTACTTTTCACAAGCATTCTTGTGGATAATTTATAATATAATTTTTTTTTTTTTGTATTGAAAATTTTATAATGCTTACGTAAAAGTTTGATTTTTTTCTGTATTTATAATGCTTTTTTTTTTTGAGCACCAAAGACACAAATATATATTAGCTAGAGGATAAAACAATTACAGACCTTTGCAAGTTTATGTCTTTGGTTCAACCAACACACGACATACTTTTAGTTACACTTAAGAAATAAAAAGCGAGAACTTAACATCAAAATATCTTGGATGACAACATCTACACCCAATCGAACAAAACTTTTGTGCACTGACTATCAACTAACACTTGACAATCGATGAAGAAGAGACAATGTAATTTTCTGTGATCGCCCACTTAATAGCTTCAAAAGAGCTCTTGCCTCTACTAGCAAGGGAGAGGATAGGGTTGAAATCCCTTGTTGATATACTTGCAATTGATAATCATCAAAACAAACCCCGCAATTCTGCCGCACATGTGGCTTCTTTGCCATGCTCCATCCACCACACAAGTAAACAATGAACCCCATTAGAAACCACATCATTATGGGCAAGAACACAACGGGCTAGAAGATGAAACATGTATCTGCACAAACTCATGGTCCAAACTAGCATTTGTAACTTGTAAGGAATTGTTGGACCATTGTTGTCTAAATTCATCAACCGCCAAAGAATGTTTGTTCAATGGATAATTGTTCATTTTGAAAAACCTTAAGGTTACGTTGTGCCAAATGGCCCAAAGGATAGCCACCAGAGTGGAGAATAATGTCATCCTACGGACCAAGTTATCCACCTCCCACAAATATGAAACTCAGGTTGACGTGGAGAAATTCAGTCCCAAACTTGAGCCTCGCCACTTACCCATTGAGACCATTGACACTCAAAGAAGACATGCTCTTGTTTCCTCATTGTAGCCATCGAGCACAAATCGGGTCAGCAGGGGATGCCTCGTGTCTGTCGCCATTTCACGGAATGATATTATGGGCATTTCCACAAAAATAAGCTCAATTTAGAGGGAATCGGCTGAGAAACTACAAATTTTTCCAAACTAAAAGATCCTACAGTATAAGCATGAGTAGTTCCCATGTGTCGATGATGAAGAGGACCAATAACGGGACTTGACCGAAAAGGTCCATTTTTTGTGCTAGTCCACACCCAATCTATCGGAAGCAAGAGAACAAGGGATATAGATACCCCGTAATCAATGGGACCACTTCTCGGAAACAACCAATAAATCAAATCACTTCTCCAACATTTATTTGTAAAATCTATCAAATGTGCCACTTCATGCGTCGTGGAAAGAAAGTGGGCAGACTCCATTCCTACAAGACCGCATAGTTAAGTTGCCCGGGTATCCAATGATCCTCAAAAGGTTTGATGGGTACGCCCGTTCCCCAACCCTCAGTGATTAAACCCTCGGCTTTAATAAATCAGGCTCTAACATTAAGCTTTTTCCAACCCCAAGATGTAGTCTGAAGCAATACCTGATAGCAAAGAAAATTTTTCCGAGCAATATTTGCCTCAACAACTGAAGCAAAAGAAAAGAAGTCGGGTTTGGATACCACTTTAAGCTTGCGCTAAAGTGCACGATTAAAAGCACTTGATACCTAAAACCCAACCTCTCCTCATTTTTAGGAGACATAAACTCTCCATTTTTTCCAAGAACACCCTGTCCATATCACGAATGCCATAAAAACCAGTGAATGATGGCATTTATCTTCCGGATAACCTTCAATAAGAATCTTAAAATGACATTAGGTATAGTGGGGACAAATGCATGGACATGTTTAACCATAATGCACCTACCTGACCAAGGATAAAAGCCCAGAGCATTTCCTGTACCTTAAAGCTGGTGACATGAAACTTTCTCAACCAAGATATTAAATACTTCCTTTTTGTCCTCCGCTTGAATAATTCAAAGATGCTCCCAAATAAATTCCGGAGTGGGGACTACCTTAATCCTAAAAATAGAATCCAAGATACCCCTTTCGGCCGTAAAATTGGGAGAAGCTTAAATACACAACTGTTCAGGACTTGGAGATATTAATTCTTAGCCCAGGGCTTTGTTCACAAAATGCATTTAAAAGCCGCATAAACACCAAACCTCTTCTTCCCGAAATTCCATAAATAAAAAACAATCGCTCGTGAAATATCAAGTGAGAGAGGCAAGGCGGAGTGCCTACTAATATGATACCTCGAACAAATACCTTCAGCTGAGCCAAATGGTGAGCCCTCGGATAGAGCTTGCATAACTAGAATGAACAAATATAGAGGTGACAAGCGGATCCCTTGGCCTTAGCAAATTGACTCTTGGGAGTGAAAAAATTCGAAGGGTGACCATTGAGTTTGAAGCGAAAAAGAAAGCGTAGACACACATTGATGAATCAACTTTACCCAAGTGCTCATCTTTGAAACCCATACAAGAAGGGTGAAAGCAAGAAATCCCATTGACAGGATCATAGGCTTTATTCATGTCCAACTTTAGACCCATAAACCTTTTACGCCTTTTTAGTATGGCGAATAAATTCAATCAACAAGTGGGCAATCAAGATATTACTCGAGAAATAATCGACCACGAAGAAAAGCACTTTGGTTAGGAAGCAATTAAATTGGCGGCACCTCAGCGATCGATTGGTACAACACTTTAGACCCAATTTTATAAATCACATTGTATAGGCTAATCGATTAGAAAATCATTAGCAGGTCCATCGGGTCTTAATCTTGAGGATCGGACAAAGGAAAGTTTATTAAACTCCTTAAGCAAATAACGGCCGGAAAAAGCAGAAAACCTTTGCCAACAATCGACGGTCAACAATACTCCAATAGTGTTGATAAAACCTCGCTGATAAAACCATCCGACCCCAGGAGCTTTTGAGTTTACCCATTTGAAAAACCGCGATAGGTTTGATTTTGACCTCATTAAATGGGGAGATTCAATAAATGTTGATGGGTCTCTCAGCGAAGTTTACTACTAAAAATGCAGAAAGTAAATCAAAATGAGAAAGGAAAAAGCACACGGAGAGGGCCAGAGTTGGAATAGAAAGTGGATGCGTCATCACCCGGTGAAACAAAGCTTTGAAATGAGTGATAAAAACTTGATGAATTTCATTACGTGCGTAGTAAGACCATCCTCCGTTGTAAAGCACGCATTTGAACCTTCTTCTTCTTCCAAGAGGCCATTTGATGAAAAACCTAGTATTCTTGTCCCCCACTTGTAACCAAGCCGCTTAGAACGTTGGGCCCAATATAATTCTTGTTTGTGCAGAGTCATCTAGGCGAACCGAAGAGACCGACCGCATCCGAATCATTACCGCTTTGAAGGTGCTTCATTTACAGCCGCCAGAACAACCTCGCACCTCATTAATTTGCCTCGCAAACTCCGATAGGACAGACTACCTGCCACATTCTGAATATGATTGAAAACAATCTGCTGCTTCCGACATACAACAAATTGACTGGAGCCGGGAACCGGAACATTCCACGCCCGCGGAATAATATGAGACAAAGATGCATCTTTCAACCAGACGGCTTCAAAACGCCGTAACCCGCTTTTAGAGGAGGCCGACACCAAATTTCAGGTCAAAAATCAAAGGCCGTGGATCCCACCGTTGAATAGTGAAGAACAAGAGCCGAAGTCCTTGGGAATTTTTGCATCATCTGATTGAGGTCAACACCCGATCCAACCTTTCGGTGAATAATACTAATCGATTCATTATTACTCCAAGTATACCACATCCCTTGAGTTGGGATTTCAACCCCGGCCGGTAATTAAAATAGTTATTAAATGGAAGCTCCTCTAATTTCGGGATGCATGAGGACCTCCATTTTTCACCCAAATTTACTTTCAGATTAAAGTCCCCAACAAAGCTGCACAACCATCCTCATGTGACGCTCGGATTTTGTGTTCTAATTCCAACCAAAAAAGGTGCTCTATCCTTCTCGCAGTGGGGAAGTCCAAACCAAAAACATATACCATTTACCCATAAGCTTATCCAACACTTCCAAAACCAATAAACGATCCCGAAGCTTCCACGCCCAATCAGTCATATGTATCATCCCACGCAGCCTGGCGCAACCCCACTACCCTGACTGCTCATGCCAAAACAATGCTTATAATCCGTTGAAGATATCCCCAAAAAATCCACCTCGATGAGTTGATTTCTTTGTTTCAGCCTTAAAAAAGATCAAATTTGGCCTCCATTTTCTCGGTCAATTGTTTGATCTGTTTCAACCGTAAGGGATGACCCAAACCCCTACAGCCAAATATAAAGATCCTCATGGCGCTGGCGAGGTTGCTGGGGGACAACCGATCCTCCCGAAAACCCCCCGAGAATGAAGCTTCGCTCTACGTGAAAGAAGGCCCGAGATCTTCCAGTCCTTGCCACTTCTGGTCAATAAAACCAGACCGCTGCGACTCAGCCCAATCGGGCCGAATTATGGATCAAGCTCACTATTAGCCAGCTGAACTAGCTCAATCGTAATCGACGCCGATCCCGCCAATACTTCGCTGGGGAATGCAGGCACTTCTGGTTTGAGATTGCTGCGCCACTGGCCGGTCAGAAGAAAACATCCCACCAACCCGCCACTTTCACGTTGTTTCGTACTATTCCCTTCCGGTTGAGCTCGACGTGAACTAGAACTCGCCGTTGGACGCCATAAAAAGCAAAGATTTGGCATATCGGTAGAAATAGCGCAGCCGAGTGGTATTAACATCGGGCCCTCAACCGAAACAATTTATTGGCCGTGATTGACTTGACCACTTGTGAGCTTTTCTCTGCCAGTTTGACCAATCCATAATGCACTAAGACAACCGGTCCGACCTCCACCGAGATCGGGGTAAAAATTCCTCTCATTAAGCCACTCGGTTTTTCCACCTCGTGCACACCCTCGCAATAATAAGCCGCTTGAATAGCCTACATCGATGAGCGAAGACCCAATTGACGCGCCTTTTGGCGAGGCCCAAGAAATAATTCATGCACCAAACATCGGCTCAGCAAAAGGGTTTAAAAGACCTGGCCCACGTGAACTAGAAGCCCTGGACGAGGCCGCTCACTAGACCGAGGTAGCCCTCGCTTTCTCGCGAGGCCAGCCCAAGCCACTAACAAGGCTCGGCCCAAATGCATGTTTTCGCCATACTTGCAAGAATTTAATCTGTACGCCCACTCTATTCGCCTTGGAAGGAATCAATTGTAGTATCTCAACCGAAAATTCAAAAATCGCTTGGCCCATTGTTCATCCTCATCTCTGCAGACCCATGTCCGCTTGGTTGCAGATTTCTATCCTTTCAAATGGCTCACCGGAATCAATCACAAGCCGCCCAAAGCATTAATTAATTTGCAAGATTGCAACTATCACCATTTATTCCACATTAACTCTAGCTCAACTAATCTTGAGTTTGCCACGGATCAAGCAGTTAAGTGGTTCAATGACCGAAAGGATTGACTACAAGGTTGTTGGCCCCTCCATCCTCTCGCCGGGTATCACGTTCTCAACAACACCTTTGGTTTCGCGTAGAATTATCCGAATATACTGCATATCCTCCTCTTTATGGCGACCAAACCAAAACATGATCCGCCACAGTTCCGAATCTCGAAAAGAAATGGTCTGGTCGGAAGTCCTAGTTGGGATCGATCCACTTTTCTCGCCATGTGCAATACTGGGTTGAAATAATTTAAATTTTTTAGTTCGTTTATTATTTATGCTATTTAGGATTTTAATCCTGAGGGTAATTTAAGAAAAATAATAGAGAATATAATAAGAATAAAAATAAAAATTTTTTAAATATTAAATATGAAATGTACCAAAATTAAAAGTTCATAATAATTTTTAAATGAATAGAATCCCTGTAATTATTATAATTGTTTTCTGAGTTTGACATCAGTAGAGAAGATGGTCCAGACGTTGGATTGTCAAAAACATAAAACATGATGAACTATTCACTTGCACGGCCATGTACTTTGCTAATTAAAGTCGAAAATGAGGATAACTATCAAGGCAAACCATTAATACAGTCACTGTAATTCCCATGTGTTAGAATTGAAAATCCTGCTAAGCTCATATAAATTATAAATCAGATATATTTTTAAAAACAATTACATATTTATAAAAGATGAGAATTTTAATTCAAATTATAGATAAATCGTTAGCGGGATTTGTTTAAA